>OX421316.1:29537097-30737570 GCA_949125395.1 Diaphora mendica
GTTCTATTCCGAACTCTAGCAACCTCCAATAATATTATACTACACGAAAGCATATTTAACATCTGCTACAGATTACTCTATTGACCTCAAGAATAACATGTCACATTTTGTCACCCATTAGTTAATCATCAGCTATCAATTCTAAACGCAACATAGAATTAACACCTGGCTCATGACAATTGTACTAACTATTACAATACGCGTGTCACACTGCATGTTAAGTACGCATAATTTTTATGACGAGTGCTTGCCATTGCGCAATGGAACGGGACTGTTGCGAAACTGCCATATAATCAGGAGTGCATTACTTATTTGCTTCAATACATGTGCTAGTTTTAGAAGGTTAATTCAGTGGAATGGAGACATGTTTTACAAGTGTTTTGTGTTTTTATTTACAAGTAATTGATACTGTTTGTTAGACTCGAGCGTTAGCAGCTGAGGAAGGAACAGTACAATAAATCAATCCTAACTACATTGCTACATTTGTGTGGAAGTATTGGTGGCAGGATAGTTTGTAATTGTTCCGCTCTTGCATAACTAGCATAAAACATTATACTAAAAGATTTACTTTCTAATGTAATAACTACTTCTCCTACTTTTGTTATGTGAGATAGACTACCAAAACAGAAACATCAAAATGCCTAGGACTTTTCTTCAAACATTTACATAACTAAAAGGGTCAAGTACTACTTGGAATACAAAAAACACTGACTTTATAAGCACTATAATTGCTAACCGAAACATTGTGAAGTCCATGTGAAGACAATAAGATATTTTTGATAAACAAATCTATCTATATATCTATCTATATATATATTATAAAAAAAAAACGACTTCCAAAAAACATCCACCGAAAACTCTCTGCCAAAAAAACACTTAAAAGCGTAAAATAAACTGGTTCTTCATAAATTGCCTATACCTAATTCTTTATTCATTTAAATAGTAGTATTATAATGTGTGCTAGGTACCTAGAATCTGTTTGAAGTCGGGTTATAGTTTTGTTAACTTTTTCTTGGTATTAATATTATTGCAAGTGTTTTTTCTTTTTTTTTTCAAACTATCCAAAATCACCTGTATTTTAAGTGATGTATATCTTGATATTAAAAGGCCATTAGCCATCCAAGTCCTCGGTACTCTTACTATTATTATACAATATATTCTCACAGTACTAGTCGAGGGTAACCGCAATGTCAAATATAAACAGTTAACGAATGTAGTGTAAAACAATTGCATTGTGTTGTTTAGATATCATGGTTGAATAGCTGACATGGATTTGTGTTGGGAACTTCGGTAATGATAGTTGAATGATTAGTAATGTGTATAACGAGGTGATTGTTCATTATTGCGTGTATTGACAGGTACTGTTAAAGTAGAATTTATGCTGAAATTAAACGAACAATATACCTAGCACGCATTGAAAAATAGCGCGCACAATGAATTCATCAAACAGATACAAAGTACACCGAGTCTCAGAACAACATTTATGTAAACATCACAAACTATATCAAAAGACAATAAATCGTGAGGATTATTATATTAATAACTAGCGACCCGCCCCGGCTTCGCACGGGTGGATTTCAGATGCCCCCGCCGACGACACGATTCGTGCATTTTAAATCTGTAATATCTTCGAATATATTCATTTAAATTAGATACTGTAAAGGGCCATTTTGATCTATTTTGTATTTAATTTACTTAATTGTATAAGGATTCATTCTGTATTGACTGTAGTGATAGACATATACCGTCGCGGACTTTTTAAGGTGTACAATACTGTAGTACATTATTTTGATCTATCTCGTAGGGTGCAACCAGCGTTTGCAATGTAAGCGAAAAAAAAAAGTATTTATTTGCTACATCACATTAGAAACCTCGAAAATTAACAGTGTTTCCATACTATATTATGCATTTATTATACATAAAAACCTTCCTCTTGAATCACTCTATCTATTAAAGAAACCCGCATCAAAATCCGTTGCGTAGTTTTAAAGATTTAAGCAAACAAAGGGATATAGGGACATAGGGACAGAGAAAGCGACTTTGTTTTATACTATGTAGTGAGTAGTGATGTTACTACCCTTGTAATGCTCCAATAATGCTTTCGATTTTAAAATTAGAGATAGCGAATACAATTCCTATTCTATGTAAATATTTGTGTACATGTCTTGCGTATTAATCTGTGTTCTACAATATATATGTATATGCTTAGCTTGAAGCCTACGTCATACAATTAACACACCTTCAATACTTCTTAAGAATAAAATTACCAGTATATTTATTTTAGTAAAAGCTTCAAAGTTTTTCACAGCACGATCTCTAACGGCGGTTTTCAATAACCTATCGCCAGTTAAGGATAGATCGCTATCTCCGATTTGCAGCGTGATCTTATCTATCCATAACTTGCGTTTCACAATCAAGGATAAGCGCTATCTATCTCTTACCAACGACGGATAGCTTTTTCCCTCTTGACACGTTTAGTGCTTTGCTACACAAATCTTTAATGTTAAAAACAAATATTCACTATTTATTTATTTTTATTAAAAGTACTTGTTGTTTGTATTTTTAAAAGATTTTATAGTGAATCAACATTAACTTGATTTTTTTTATTTGTTTACCACATTCAAAATGAAATAAAACGTTTCGACATATCGAATTGACGTTTGTTTGTGCGCGCGTATCTTGTGATATTTATTTAAATATTGATATTGATTATTTAAATTATTGATATATATTTGTAAATCAAAATGAATCCTATAAGTATCTACATTGATGATAACTTGTGCAAGATACTAATTTGATGATGGATGAAACAGAAAACATTGAAGTGAAGTTATGAAGAGCTGGGACCTCCACCACAAGTGAAGTGAAGAAAAGGATTTAAATTAATTTAAATTTTTATCATTACATTTTCATTGTGTGATTAGTTTATATTGTATTGTGACCTCAAATTTGTGAAAGGTAATAAAAATTACATAAAATATGATTAATTATTGTTTATTTTACACATTAAAGTATATATTTATTACCAATTGCCGTTCTGACATGTTTAAAATTGGAGAATTGTCATGAATAATTACATTTTCCTCC
Organism: Diaphora mendica; assembly: GCA_949125395.1. Taxonomy (NCBI): domain Eukaryota; kingdom Metazoa; phylum Arthropoda; class Insecta; order Lepidoptera; family Erebidae; genus Diaphora; species Diaphora mendica. The sequence continues at coordinate 29,540,185 of OX421316.1, forward strand.
TGTGTTGTTTCTGAAATCGATATTTTAGGCTCTATCTTTGCCAAATTCATGTTCCTGGCAATATTGTATGTTGCATATTTTTTAAATTTGGCCTCATTTTTAAAGATAGTATGGAGAATCTTCTTTTCCAAACTCCAATGCATCTGCAATATTACAGTAGGTATTAATAGTGTATTTAAACCATTTACCATGCATCTAATATTTAGTAAACAAAACAAACCTATAGTATTTCTTGTTTTAATGTGCGCTTCATTATAACATTGCTCTGATGGAGTATTTGGGTTGAGTAGGGGTGTCAATAGATAGGGTGTACATGGATCGCTATCACCAAGCCGCCAGCGATTTCCAAGTCCACCTTGTTCACAATAATCTGCAAGTTTAATATTTTATATAAGTCTTTTAAGCAATAGGAACAGTGTACTTATTTCTTTTTTTAAAAGGAAATTACTAGATTCTCGTTAACCCCTCCAGCTAAGCTAAATTGCTTGTGTTAGGAGTGGGTTCATGTCGGTAGTGTACCGGTAAGGATTAGAACCAACAACCTCTTTAATTCTTTTTCGCAAGTCCAATACCTTTATCACTAGGCTACAGCCGCTTCTAAAAATTTATTATTAACAGAATAAACAACTAAATGAGTGACCTTTTAAAATAGAGTGGTTAAATATAGTTGCATCCTGAGTGGACATCCCTGGCCATCGGGCAACAACATTTAGAAACACTAATGAACAATATTACACACAACTTGTACATTGATAGAGAATATTCCTTTCCTGTTTCTAAATTCTTCTCCAATATTTGAGTCTGCAAATAATATGAAAACAGTATTTAATAAGTATGTACAGATAGTATGAAAGCATCAAAAAATTAAGTTAGACCAGCACCTAAATAGAAGTATGAGATAGTTCAATATGAGATGAGGTACTTACTTGGTGATTGTATTAATATATGGGTGCCATCTATGACACTATGTACTCTGGGGAATCTAGCAATATTATAAAACTCTTGTCGAGTGTGATTTTGTAACACAACAAAGTTTGGGTATAATCTTGCTATGGCTCTGGATACGTCTGCATAGACAATACAGTCATATTCGAAATTCGAATTCGAATACTCCGATAAAATCTGCAACAGACACTAGCATAGTGCCCAATGTATAAAATCGTAGCCAAAAGTATCTGATGGAGGGTGGATATACCATGATTTCTGGAAAAATAAGAACTTTGTTAAAACTTGATATTATGGCAATACTAGCACCATTATGAGTCTACACTTGAACCAAACCCAATGAAGAAAATATAATACAATTTCTAGTAATTTTCAAATTAAAGAATAGTTAAATACCTATCTGTTCTTTATATTTTTTTATCAAATTTGGCTGAAGTATAAAGTTGAGATTTAAAACGATAACTTAACTTACCTTTTAGATGTTACACTTAAATATGGTTGTATCAAATTTATTAACTGATTCACAGCACTTTTATTTAGTCTAGATTTATATGCAAATTCGTAGTCATATAATTTATTCATATAATTCACACGCGGCTTATATTCCTTCTGTAACTGTAAAGGTATGTTTTCTTAAGTATCACTATCACTGCTTTGATCATAATCCATAATAATTCCATGTCGCTATCATCACTGATAAAACCTTCCATTTTTTATATTTACATAAAAATTTAATTATTTTCGAAATTCTATCTGGCCGGGTTGGCGCGTAACTGGCCGATATTGACAGATAAGCAACTGACGTTACTAGAGTTAGCTACACCTATCGGAGAGTAACTCGAAACTTATATTGAAATGCAAGTTAGTCCGATTACTATGAGAGTTCGTATCTCTAGTTGCCTATCCGTCCTCCCAATGATAGATAGACAACTTCGATAGGAAATGCTATCTGCCGGTAGGTTATTGAAACGAAAGTAAGAGTAAAAAGATAGATTTGTTTAACTGTAGTAATGAGAACTAAGGATAGATAGGTTATTGAAAACGGCCGTAAGTTAACTTGCGACGAAGCATAGTCGTGTCGATCGCTAAGACAATACAACTTAAGTCATGCTGAGAACTCTGCCTATTGTTGGTCCTACTCATCAATATTAATAACTTCAAGCAGCTTTAGTTGGCCAGTCATTGTAGTACTCGTAGTGTTTGTAATTAATCGTTGTATATTAACTGCACATTTGTACGAGAAATAATAAATAATCTACTTAATTTAAAACTGAAAACTTTATTTACGACATTGGTATACATAACGTAAAATTTTAATTATTAACCAGGTTGATTTGAGCTATCATAATATAGACGTTTGTATCATAACAGGTTAAAGTATACGTACTGAAGCCTTAAAGTGTTATACTAGCCTTTTCCCGCGTTACGTCCGTGTATATTTCGGTTATCGTGGTGATGAGTAGCCTACGCCATTCCTCACGAATCAAAGTATCTATAAGCCACATTTCATTATAATCGGTGCAACAGTTTAGCCGTGAAAACGTCACAGACAGACAGACAGAGTTTATTTCGAATTTATTATTAAATATACATATAATTAAATATTACTACCTGTACCCCGCGGCTTCGCCCGCGTGTATGTCGGGTATCGTTGCAAATAGTAGCCTATGTTTTATTCTGATGTATAAGCTATTTTACTGTAAAGTTTCATCCAAATCCGTTCAGTACTTTTTGCGTGAAATAGTAACAAACATCCATCCATACAAACTTTCGCGTTTATAATATTAGTAGGATAGTATATTTAGTATAGATGTATTGCACAGTGGTAGACCAAGAGTGGTATTTTATCTTCAGATTGGAAAGTACTGAGCTCAGACTCAACTAAACAAAAAAGCAACCAAATTGAGAACCTCCAAATTTTTTTAAAAAGCAATTCAGCTAAAAATTTAACCACTTTATACCAGAAATAACAACGTCAAATATTTTATCAGTTCTGTACTTGTGAGATCTTAAATACGCAGAATAGAACAGGTTCTATGTGAACAAACCTATAAGGCTGATCACAAACAGGTACTTTGATAAAATTTATATGTGCCACTGATATTTGGACCAACAGTATTATGAACTATATACCCTATATAATAAAATAATAATATTTATTTCGTACATCTGATACATAATGTCATCTAGCTATAAACTAAGCAGATCTCGTACTATGGCAGCTAGATTGACTGATAGGATACTTATATGATTTTTTTTAATATTATACATAGAAAACACCCAAACTCTGAAACAAATATTTACAGATCATACAAACATTTGGTATGACTGAAACCCGAGACCGCACAGCAGTCTCATACTTTACCACTGCGCCACTGAGACAGTCCTTTATTTAATAGTTATGTCTATGACAACTCAATTAACTTAAACAGTTCAATAGCGAACCCAGATTAGTCTATAACTATAACCTATTTAACGCACGGTTGGCCTAGTGGTAGGCCACGTAGGACAACACTTTGTGTGATCCACAAATTGCTGTTCTGAGTCTGGGTGTTCTTTGTGTCCGTTTCATGTATGTTTGTAAAGTCCCCCGCGACACAGGATTTATTCCTAGTGCGGGAGTTGTCTTTTTAAAGAAAAAAAAATCCCTTTGTAAAAGAAAAACCGTATTTTATTCAACGATCCTACTCCGACTTCTTTTATGTGTTCCCATCGAAGCGCAATGAGCAGAAAATACATGTTAAAGTTTACCCTGCAACTGAAATTCAAACATGGAAGTGGAACCGTGGGAGAGCCTTGCTTTGGCATGAATGGGCCGGCTCAACCGGAGTGATACCACGGCCTCACAGAAAACCGGTGTGAAATAGTGCTTACCCAATCATTTCACCGAATGGGTGAGGATACCGGAGGCCCATACCCTAACCCCCTCCCCCAATTTCCCCTACCCATCCACCAAAGGCCGGTAACGCACTTGTGGCGCTTCTGGTGTTGCAGGTGTCCATGGGCGGCGGAAATCGCTTACCATCAGGCGATACGTCTGCTCGTTTGCCCGCCTAAACCATAATAAAAGAAAACATCAGACGTCATTGCTTTAACCTCTTAACACATATAAAATACACCAACAATCAAAAAGTCTCCTAGCCTACCTTCTATTAATAAATCTCATTAAGATAACTTAAAAAGTAGGTAAGTTACATTAAAGTCAAGTTATTTCTACTCATTACTCGCCTCACTACTTACCCGATAATTGAAAGCTCAACGCTTAGGCTGTTTCACAACGGAGGTGTGTTGGCATTCTTAGAATACCCAGGAGCCCACGCTAACCGCAGACATTAGGTATTGTCATTTTCTTGCACGACTAATCTTATCTATTTAACATCTTAAGTAAGTGTGGGGAGTCCGTTTCTAAACAGTAAAACAGTGGTTGGGCGTAGAGCTGTGCTTATTAATACTGTTACTGTTGAGGTTCACGCAGCCTACTGTGGAGTTACAGATGTACTCGCACGCCGTTGAGCCCCGCCGTTGTAGGTTGCCTCTGTTCGGCGATCAGTTGGCTCTGCCAATATGAGGGAGACGTAAAGCCACACAAATTCACCACCGTGGGAGAGCCACGCTTCGGCATGAATGGGCCGGCTCGACCGGAGTAATACCACGGCCTCACAGAAAACCGGTGTGAAATAGCGATTGCGCTGTGTTTCACCGAGTGAGTAAGGATACCGGAGGCCCATACCCAAACCCCTCCCCACATCCCTCTCCCCATCCCCCAAAGGCCGGCAACGCACTTGTAACGCCACTGGTGTTGCGGGTGTCCATGGGCGGCGTTAATCGCTTACCATCAGGTGATGATACGTTTGCTCGTTTCTCCCCTATTCTATAAAAAAAGCCCACAAACTATGAGGGAAAACGTACCGTCAGAGGTCAGTTTCAAGTAAGTGTACGGGCCTGTTGGCTTAGTGGTTAGTGACTCTGACTGCTGAATCAGAGGCTTTGGGTTCGATTCCACCCAGGATAAATAATTGTGGTAAGTATGAGCACCTCACTTGTTTTGCGTCTAGGTGTAATTTATTTGTAACTATCTTTTGCCCGCTATGTTCTTTTCCAAAGTCCAATCTAACTCCGTACCGAAATTCATCCAAATCGATTTAAAGTAAGAAGCGTAACAAACAGGCAAAAAGAGTTTTGGTAGTATGGATTTATATGAGTTTAGAAATATATAAGCAACCTGCCTCGGCTTCGCACGGGTTTTTTACGGAAAATATAATATAGCACTACTCTGAGAAGATGTGCGGCTTAATTTATTCCGACGTCTTCAGCAAATATCGTTATACTTTGGCCAATATACTCGAAAAAAATATCAAATAATATATGAAAACCTTTCTCAAGAATCACTCTATCAATTAGTGAAAACTGCATAGAAATCCATGTAGTAGTTTTAGAGCTAGTCGTGAACAAACAGACAGACGCGACGGAGGACTTTGTTTTAAAATATGTAGGTAGTGATTTTCAATAGTCGTCTGGTTGCCATAGTTACAGATCAGTTGCTAGGGTATTTCATAATCTTTATTATATAATAAGTATAATAATCCAGATATCTACATTGGCATGGAATAGTAAATCTAGTAACACAAGTACGATATATTCACATGTGACCTCGATAAGGCTGAAGGTACAAGTACCAGGGCTGTCAACTGAGTCCCTTCTATTTATTATATATATGTACTTGTATGTACACCACATACCTGAAACACCTTGACTGCGTTACTGTCTGTTTAAATGAGATTCATTTGTGGAAGTGATTGTAGGTATGTAAATGAGAAAAGCTAGTGCGGACAGAGTACTTAATTATGTATGTACTAGCTGACCCACGCAACGTCGTTTACGTCTCCTATTGCCCGTAGCATAAAAATTTTCCCCCGTTTTTGTAACATTCTTTATTGGTGCTCTGCTCCTATTGCGTCTTGTCTTAGCGTGATGATATATAGCCTTCCTCGATAAATGTACTATCCAACAGTGAAAGAGTTTTTCAAATCGGACCAGCGGTACCTGAGATTAGCGCGTTCAAACAAACAAACAAAACAAACTATTCAGCTTTACAATATTACTATAGATTTAAGCATACCTATGACGAATTGTTCGTGTGGTGATGGATTAAGAATACAGAGTGTCACCACCCCTTTCCACCCCATGGGTGTCGTAAGAACCGACTTAGAGAACAAACTTTGCAGGACAACAGCACTGCAAAGAGATGAAAAACTTGAAACTAACTCTAGGAATACCAAACAATCTTGGCATGTGGTATAATTAGCCATAACCTTATTGAAAAAAGAGGCCTGTATAGAAACAATGACTGTTGGGAGCTGTTAATAATGATCCAATAACTATTTCCAACTGTTGCCCGCGGCTCCGCCCGCATGTATGTCGGTTATCGCGGCAAATAGTAACCCATGTTTTATTCTGATGTTTAAGCTATATTACTGTAAAGTTTCATCCAAATCCGTTCAGTAGTTTTTGCGTGAAAGAGGAACCAACATTCATCTTTTTTTTTTTTTTTTTTTTTCATGCATACAAACTTTCGCGTTTATAATATTAGTAGGACTAGATGACCCGGTGAACTTCGTATTTCTTCGTAACATTTATTTGTGTAAAAATGTGGAGAAAACTTTTTTGGACACTTTTTAATTTACAAAATCCCTAAAGACTAAATATCATCAAATAGTTCACTAGGAACAGTTTATATTGGTAAATTAAATTGTCGTTTTTAATATTTGCCGTTACTTATTATTCATGTTTCTCACCGTTTAAAACGTCCCTCAATTGCCACAAATGTTTCAAAATTAGCGGATTCGGGCCAGCCATTCTCGAGTTTTAGTGAGACAAACGAAATTTTATATTTATAGATAAATAATCACAAATTTTAACAAAAAAAAACGATTTCGGGACCAAATTAAAATGTGACCACACGGGTAGCACCAGCTTTCAAATAAAAAAAAGAATCATCAACATCGGTTCCCAATCGAAAGTTATGAGGTAATAAAAATAAGTACAGTCGAATTGATAACCTCCTCCTTTTTTGAAGTCAGTTAAAAATGCTAAGTATTTCAAAAAACGTAATGAAACAATTGCATCGAAAGGTTAATGCCATAATAAGTTGAATATGAAAACACATTTATACTTTTTTATCCTCATTAGGTTTTTACAGGAGAAAGTACCTAAAGACTTTTACAACAAAGTCTATATTTATTTGTACAATAAGTCGCTTACGATGTCTGCGTCGTTTAATGCCATATTTGTCATATAAAATACGTCACGTACATAAACATTACGAATGTGAAAACAGCTTGCGATCTCATAACACACTTCATACATACGTAGTGTTTGTATTTAAACAATTTAACAACAATGTCTCTAATTTATTGTTCTACTGTAAAGTTTATAAATATTATTGATTGATTGTTTCTTTTATGGAAATGATGCTAGGTGGTTTCTTTATACTAGGTATAGGAGGGCAAAAAAGCAGACGGTTTGGTGGTAAGAATCTACCACTCTGTACATAGTCTTTTGCCGGCCAAGAGTCATAAGTAGGTGCGTTAGTACTATTAGTTATTCTGTGACAAAAGTGCGTTTCTCTTTTAATATAGACCTATTTCTTAGCGTTCCATGGATTCACCGTGCGGGTGCCGGGTCCATCGCGTGATAGATGGGGGCAACACATGCGACTTCGACAGTGCCTGGGAATTGCGACCCAGGTTTAGGTTTAAGGAGCACTCCTTGCGACGCGTCAACGCTCACCTCCACTGTCCGCCGTGTTACCCCCTCTACCTAACCATATTTGAAGTGAGCCTAGCAATGCCGCTTTGGATATTCTTTCAAGAAAAGAGCTTACTGAAGCTCTTGGCAATCCAAGGTCTTTAAGCAGGTTATAGAGGGATTTAGCTGGTATACCCCTCGCACCCACTTCCACGGCATACAGCGCAACGACATAACCATTTTTAGTTATTTCGTTGGTTAAGTCAAAGTACTTGTTTCTTTTTAAAGCGTGGTCTTTAGGGATGTTCGTTTCCCACGGCGTTCCTACTAATATTATAAATGCGAAAGTTTGTAAGTATGGATGGATGGATGGATGTTTGTTACTCTTTCACGCATAAATTACTGAACGGATTTGGATGAAACTTTACAGTAATATAGCTTATACATCAGAATAACACATAGGCTACTATTTGCCGCGATAACCGACATACACGCGGGCGGAGCAAAAATTAGTAAACTATTATAAACTTAAATGACATTTTAGAGTGACCGAAAACAATGCAAAAGAAAACAAAAGAATTTGAGTGACTTAAATCATTCGGGATCAGTCTTTACAGCACGTTTGGCGGTTTAAGCGGTCGCCAAGCCGCTGTATACTGCGCCAAGTGTTGTGGGTTCAAATCTTACATGGGACAACACTCTGTGTGATCCACAAATTGTTGTTCTGAGTTTGGGTGTTCTTTGTATCCGTTTCATGGATGTTTGTAAAGTCTCCCTAGTGCAGGAGTTGTCTTTAAAAAAAACGAAAAAAACAAAGTCATATGTCAATACCTTTACGTGATATCTGATGTGAAATTTGTAACATTATGGACTTAAACATTTTTTTTTTTCAAAACAGGCTTCGAAGTCGGCAATACTTTTTTAAATACAATTATTTACTAGAAACTGGCTACGAATAATGTCGATTACAAGTGGGTAGTTGACTGATGTTGCCTTACCGCTGGCTTTACGGGAAACCCTAAATCAAGTGGCTGTGGGACGATGATTAATGACCTCTTTGATATCTTACCACCCCGGTACTGTGATTGTTTTATAAATTTATATTAGATAACATTGAAGTATGTAGTGGTCTTTGATTTTAATAGATATTATAACTTTTTTTTATAGTATAGGGGGCAAACGAGGCCTTTGGAGAGTGGGAAAGGGGATGGGGGGAGGGGTTGAGGCATGGGCCTCCGGTATCCTCACTCACTCAGTGAAACACAGCGCAAGCGCTGTTTCACACCGGATTTTCTGTGAGGCCGTGGTATCACTCCGGTCGAGCCGGCCCATGCATGCCGAAGCGTGGCTCTCCCATAACTGGTTTAGTATGTTGACTTGGTTGTGATTTTGTAACAGTATTGTTACGAAAATCCAAAGAAGACAATATTTGAATATTAAGGAACATGACCTATTTGAATTTTCCAGAAAACGGTAGTTTTTTTTTTTAATATTCCAGAATTTTCTACAATGGTTAAGAACTTTTCCGTGTGAATCAGGTCTTTTTTTTAAATTTTAAAGCTAAAATAATGACTATGTAACCTCAGGCTTGTTATAAAGACAGGTGTTAACATGCATATTAATGCACAAATCCACAGAACAAATCCCTTTCCTTCCATTACCCTCCGTTTTTTTCTACTTTTCCTATTAATTTACTCTCCCTTTCCCATTCTAAATCCTAAGTCATAATAGAGCCCGGTTGATAGGCTTGTCCCCTATTACGTAATTTAGACGTTAATCTCCATTTGCAAAATACAAACGTTTTATACGCCTCTACCTCTCTTTCTATACCAAAAAAAAATCAAAAAGCGTGAGTATGTTCAATCAATCTATCTATCACAAGCAAATTCAACATTGAAATTTCAGGCCTGAGATTGACAAGATTAAGGTACCTGCGACTTCCGCGAAGGCTGCGTGTTAAGTATATTAGATTAAGACTTATGATTAAGTGTTAAAATGCGATTCTTGCTGCAGATATACGTGATGGTATGTGTAAAGCGAAACGTGTCAAAGCTAACAATATTAAGAGCAAACGTAAACAATTCACAGGAATTATAACAGCCGTGTTATAATTCCTGTGAATTGTAGTATGTAGTAGTAAAAATAGTAGTATGCCGATACTACTATTTTAACCGACTTCCAAAAGGAGGAGGTTCTCAATTTCATCGGTTTTTTTTATGTATGTACATCGATTACTCCGTCAATTGTGGACCGATTTTGAAAATTCTTTTTGTATTCGAAAGGGTATGCTCCATATGTGGTCCCATGGCCACCATATCAGGATGTGATCTAGGAATCGAATCTAAGGAAATCGAAGGAAACCCTCAGATTTACGTGAACGCCTGCAATCAAGTATATAATACATATATACTTTTTTTTTTTGTAAATACATACATATCATACATAGAAAACACCCAAACTCCGAAACAAATATTTGTAGATCATACAAACATTTGGTCCGACCCGGGAATCGAACCCGAGACCTCATGATCAGCAGTCGCACACGCCAACCGCGAGACCAACGTCGCAGTCGCAATAATCATATTAATATACTCGTAAATCGAGTTCATGTCGACATTGTCGACCTACAATGTCGACCGATGACGAATGACTGTTTTCCAACAAAAACCTAACACAGCCTTCTATAGAACTTAGAACTAGATTGGCACCACACCCTGTGACATTTTAGCTTGCATATAAGATAGTTATGTGTGGAACATTTACTGTTTTTTTTATTCTCGTCCTTGATTCTATATAGGTTATTATTTCCGTTTTAGTTAGATTTTAATGAATGAGGTGCCAATTGATTTTCAAGAATGGCTAGGATGATATAGGCTATATACATTTTATAAAAAATTTTTACTTAAACTTTTTTTACTTTACGCAAAAGATTAAAAACTATAACCCGATTATAGTTTTTAATCTTTAGCATATTTAATTATAATACTCGTACTTTAAAAAGGAACTCTTATTTTGAAGCTATCCTTCCACTTACTTTATAAACGAAAGACTGCCAAGAAATTTCAATTCGGCTAGACTCTTTGGCGCTGCGTAGAGACTTGGCTTCGCTGTACATCTTCTACCGCATTTACTATGGGGAGTGCTCCGACTGATTCCCGCCGCTCTTTCCGCCATCGTCGTACGCGACAGGCGAATGAACTGTCGCCTACGGTATCTCGGACTAATACGACCTTAAAACTTTCAAGAAAAGAGCGTACTCCTTCTTAAAAGGCCGGCAACGCACTTGTGACGCCTCTGGTGTTGCGGGTGTCCATGGGCGGCGGTAAACGCGGTAAGCGTTTACCGCCGCCCAGGCAATACGTCTGCTTGTTTGTCACCTATTCAATAAAAAAAGACCGTACCGTTCGACACCAATAACTTTGACCGGTTCATCGAATGCATTAAAATTCTCTTCCCTTAATGCGTATTTTCACAGCTCATTACAGACCCCCCAGTATATATACATTACTCAAGAATAAACAAGGATCTCGTATTGAAAACAAAGAAGATATTTTACGTTAATGTCAAAAATAAATAGCTTCCGAGAAAGATCTTTCGAGCCTGTCCGCCTTATTTGGCACGACCCTGGTCTGCGTCATATTTGCGGTACAAGTATTGCTTTAATAATACTCACATGTACTGCCGTCATACCATATAGTTGTGTATAGATATTCGTATATATTACGTAGGTGTACTTTAGATAAAACACTTGGACAATTAAATGATCTGAACATAACATTAAAACGTTTCGTTCTTTTCTTCGTAAAGTGGTTGGATAAATGGAGCTTATAAAATTGAATGACTGATTGATTAAATCTTATTCTTTATCGAATAGTGTGCACATGCAATCGATACATAGAAATATGTAATTTTTAGATCAAGAAAAACGTTAATAATTTAATTACGCATTGAAGTTCATCTGTTTCAATAGTACCTACTTACTTCTAATTATTCTAGGTGAACGAGAAATCTAATCTGGAACTTAAGACTGAAGATATGAAATCGAACCCAGAACCGACACGAGGCATTGATAGCATATAGTTAAAAAGTGATGACATTAAATTGAAATTGATAAAATATTTCACCATTTTATTACCAATGTCGTGTTATATTTCCAAAAATACGTGAATTTAGAATTGTCTAAATGCCATAAAAGGTGTTACAAAACAATATATGCAGAACAAGCGACAAACCAATTTTTTTACCAAAACCCACCGATCGGAAGCGACAAATCAAAGCTATAAAATTGATAAATGTTTAGATTTACTAATACATATATATTACGTGTTATTAAACTTCACACTGTTGAATGGCATTTGAATGATATCATAGTTAAGGTGAACGGCCTTAGAATAGAGAAAAGCGTAATGGGTTTAAATATATACACAAAACTTTTGTTAAAAATTAAAGAGTAAAGGAATCTCTAGGGTCAGTCTAATTTTAAGTAGTAGTATTTCAGGAGATAAGAATAAGAAAACTGAGTGCACCGACTCCAACTAAATTCGGGGTGTGATAGTGATCGTAAAGTTTATTGTTAAGCTGTTTAAAGCCGTTTCTCATATGAATCGTTTTATAATTAAATGAATTTCAGCGTTGTTACATAGGTTTCTCTCAAAGTGCGCCAAAACAACCAATCCAATGCTGCCTTCGTCCAACGGCTGCCACCTTCATCAGGTTGTTGGAGCACCTTGTGAGAAGCTATTTGGCTGTACATTGCATTGAATTTATTTATCAAAGATATTTCGAAAGATATAAGATACTTCGCAAGATATTTAACGCGAATAGTGCGGCCGTGCAAAGACAGTGTATGTGTCTTCGAGGTAGTTAAATAATAAAATATTCAAATTATTTTACACACGACTTGATTCCAACAATAATAATACAGATATAAAGATAGTTATCAAGAGGCTGACACATGAACTAGTATTACAAACAGCCACGAAGTCGTGACAACACGAAGGTAAACAGAAAAAACTATGATTAACGTGTGATGTTTGATTAAACGCGTGTTTTGTATAAGCTACGATATATGCCATGCACGTGTTTGTGCTTTTGTGCTCTCAAAAAAGAGCTTTAGATTACGTTCTAAAAAGCAAGCACAGCAAATAGCTTGGCACCGTGGCTTTCGTGGGAGAGCCACGCTTCGGCATGAATGGGCCGGCTCGACCGGAGTGATACCACGGCCTCACAGGAAACCGGTGTGAAATAGTGCTTGCACTGTGTTTCACCGAGTGAGTGAGGATACCGATGGCCCATACCCCAATCCCCCTAGCCCTACCTCCCCCCCATCCCCAAAAGGCCGGCAACGCATTTGTGACGCTTCTGGTGTTGCAGGTGTCCATGGGCGGCGGTAAGTATTCATTTTATATAAGGAAAGAAATTGTGCTGTGCACTTTGAACAAGTTGTATTATAGTATGGTCTCAGAATTATTTTCTTTTTAACCGACTTCAAAAAAAGGAGGAGGTTCTCAATTCGACTGTTTTTTTTATGTTTGTTACGTCATAACTTTTGACTGAGTGAACCGATTTTGATAATTCTTTTTTTATTTGAAAGCTGGTGCTTCCCAAATGGTCCCATTTAAATTTATTCCATATTGAAGTCGGTTTCTTTTTTGTTAAAATTTGCAGGTAATTATTTTATTAATTATAAGCCTACAAAAGTAACTCTGCTCTGCCTGATAAAAAGCATAAGCAGAATTCAAGAGTAGAGGTCATACTCACTGCAAATGCAGATAATGCAACAATGTAGCATGATTACCTACACTATGATCGCCTATCAGATGCTCCTGCATCATTGCATTGTAATAATCGATATTTAATACATGAACTGTCTACATGCCAACACGTTATAAAAAACTTTTAATATTTTGAGACACCTTTTATACTTTACAAAGAAGGGAAAAATATGTATCATTTATTATAACTTGTAATGTTTTTATCATGTTGCTGTAGGTAAGTGGTACTTTTTTAAAGGTTATGCAATTCTTAAAAAAACAGTAGCGCAATGGCGGTCTTGTCGCAGTCTACGATCTCTTCAGCTAACCTTTAGATGGGCTATACTATACAGTGATACCTTTGTGGTTTTTGATATACATTTTTTTTGTTTTATTTACATTAGGTACATAAAATAAAGTACCTTAATGAAAGTTGAAAATTTATCTATCTACCAAATTGAATCATTACAGTAACCGCAATCAAATACCTGTTCTTTTACATATTATGTATGTGTCTTCCCAGGAATAGCTATAAATATATTATTATGACATCGATACACCACGATACGCGAAACTTCAAAATCAATTATCATCGCAGAAGGCATGTCTCAATATTTATACAAACGTCTTCAAATATATTAATAACTTATAACACATTCGTGTAAGAGCTAGTTACGACACACTGCGGCCTTTGACCCCATAGTGACGGATATTAAGAAAGTTTCTAGTGATATTCGTTATTTTTGTATATCTTATGAGATAATATCTCATATATACCATATAATATTATGAGACTTGTGGTCTATACTTGGGTTAATTCCAATAAAAGCTGTTAAAAATAAATATTGCTTATGTTTGCGCGATTTCTGTTTTTCTGTTTCAGTGGTATGACTGTTGATTATCAATATATACAAACATATTCCCTATTTTACCCCGAAAGAGTACCCAAACTTGGTTATACTGATCCAGAGCAGAGAATTTTGAGCATTCAAGTTTTTTGAAGGCAACTCACGTTCTAGGAATATTTATTTCTGTATTGCAGGGGACTTTACAAATGTATATAAAACGGACACAAACAATACCTCAGAACACTTCTGCCGGCAAACTGTCTTACAGTTTGGCAGGCTTGAGCATGTAGAAAGTGTATATGATTTTGAACAAATAAATAAAAAGAAAAACAATTTGCGGATAACACAAGTGTTTCTCCATGTGAACTTTGAACCCACAACACACATCACTCGAAAACGACGTGACGACCGGTTAAACCACTTTGTCATCCGAACACGCAAGGTAAGCCAGAAGGGATTCATGCACCCTTAGTTTATGTGAGCAAATAAAAGGGTCAAAAGGCAAATAAGCATCCCAACACTTAAGATTAGGCAACCGCCCACCGGCAAGTGTTCAACATACTCCCTGTGTGCTAAAAGCAGCTGTGCATCTACAAATTGTTATAATTTTAAATCAGTATATAAAATAAGTATAAATCGAGGATGCACATAACCCAGTAGTTATCATGCTTGTCTTCCAAATAAATTGGCAATTGGTTCTACAATTGCTGGTTAGTGTCTGTCCATCCAGGACATACAATTTGCCATTTTTTTATCATTGAGCGTTTTATACCTGAAGTATACGAAGTAAGTTACCAAACATGTTACTGGCTACTTTCACACGTGTAGTACGAGTCGGGCTCTAATAATTTTATTAAATACATGTCTACACTTCAATACAACGGTACTCAAGTTTCTCTCAAGCACTTCTAAGTATATTATTAAATGCAAATTATTGAGAGAGTCCATCTTAACATTTTGTTTGATTATATCAAGTTCATATTTTTAACGGCCGTGTAGACGTTTATGACTAAAAGAGTTGAGGATGACCAAAGAATTTAGAATCGTGGACTGTGTGATAGATGATATGGCTAGGAGGTAAGAGTGAACTGACGAGTGACAGAGAAGAATAAAATTCATTGTAAATATAGGATATATAGATACAGGTAGTAGAGCCACGCTGATTTCAGCACGAACGGGCTGGCTCGACCGGAGCGGTACTACTCTCGCACAGAAGATCTACCTAAAATGACAGCGTATGTGCTGTCGTGTTTCGTTGGTGAGTGCGAGACCGGAGGCCCAAATAGTCTAGTCAACAAGTTCCATACTTGTTGACTAGACTAAAAGATGCAGAAGCATCACTAGGCCGCCATGGTGTGGGTCGCCATGCTGCATTGTCTGCATTCGCAATGAGTATGGTGGCCACCACTCTTGGATTCTGCTTATGCTTTCCATCAGGCAGAGTGGAGTCATTTTGGCAGGCCATACATTAAAAAAAAGTTACACTGACTGAAAAGTTTTAATCCCGCATGACATTTTCATTTTATTATTGCTGTCATTCCTTTCTATGACTCCTACACATAAAAACAATAAAGAGAAGATCCTATTATATTACGTAATAAGACGCTATAGATTTAAAATGATCTCCATACAAAGCACAATAGCGCCTACGCATCGACTATGGAACCAAAAGGTTGGGGACTTAAACGATTTGCGGAGAAAGTGTTCTTATTTCCGTATGCAGTGGTATAATAACACCATATTAAATTTTATTTGTAACAACATGAAAGTTCTGATGCCTTTTATGATAGTTATGTAAATGAATACAGTATCATTATTTTAAAGAAATGTTTTTACATTGTCAAGAAATTCTCCAAGTGTGTTAACGCGGAAGTTACTTGATTTTGGAAACGATTGCAGAATCCAGGTTTGAGAATAAACAAGCCATGTGTTTATTGGCCAAGTGATCTGTAAATGATATTCTATGTTTATTTATTTACAACAGTTTAAAATTTTAACTACTTAATCGTTCCTTATGAAATATGATGAATCCGGTATCAATTATCAATGATACACAAAAAGACACTTCAAAAAAGATTTCATTTTGTATTTATCATAGCAGTTGAGTTGATTATGGTGTAGATATTATATTTTTATGACTATTAATCATCAGTCTGGTTGTTATAGCACAAATTCTATATAATTTGGAATCCAGGCAGTCTTGTATGAGAAACATCAAGTTATTATCGACAATTAAAGATATACTACAAAAAGGTAGTAGAGCCACGCTGATTTCAGCACGGCTGGGCCGGCTCGACCGGGGCGGTACTACCCTCGCACAGAAAATCAACGTAAAATGACAGCCGCAGTGCTGTCGTGTTTCGTTGGTGAGTGCGAGACCGGAGGCCCAATTAGTCTAGTCAACAAGTTCCATACTTGTTGACTAGACTAAAAGATGCAGCAGCATCACTAGGCCGCCATAGTGTGGGTCGCCATGCTGCATTATCTGCATTCGCAGTGAATATGGCGACCAATACTCTTGGATTCTGCTTATGCTTTCCATCAGGCAGAGTAGAGTCATTATGGCGGGCCAAACATAAAAAAAATAAAAAACATTTTATAAAAATGTCTTATTTTTTTGTGTTCAATTTAAAACAAACCCAATCTGAGGGCATCACAATCTGTAGCTCCTTATTTGGTTTAAAGAATTAAAGAAAGTAAAATACATTTTTCGTATTGCAACTGCAATCATCATGAGTACTTAAATATCATGGCCGTGAAAAAACCCATCAACATCTCAAAAGGCAGTCAAAATACCTCCTTTTAAATTCTTGACCTATTTACAGAAGTTTCATACGATTTTAACTCTTATTGTAACTCAAATAACACGTTTACATTCCCTTGTATTGTATGTTATGGTTGATACGGCAGTACGTTTAGAAAGTGGTCGTCCTTGGAAGTAAAAGTCATCCAGTGAAAGTGTTTAGTGTAACATTGTACGTTTTATGTTGTTATAAGGATTGCTGGTGTTAGTGTGGGTGTTAGAGTACTTTCAAAACTAATGTACATAATATAGAAGAAAGATTTGGGGTCGAATTAACAACGGCTGATCGAAGCTCCTGCATTGTACAAAAATGTCGAGTCAAATGTTACTAATGATTACCTTTTTTGGTGACTGGGCAGAAAATCCCTATGGGTCTCTAGTTTACAGAGGACTAGTGGTTGCCCGCGGCTTCGCCCGCGTATATGTCGGTTATCGCGGCAAATAGTAGCCTATGTGTTATTCTGATGTATAAGCTATATTACTGTAAAGTTTCATTCAAATCCGTTCAGTAGTTTTTGCGTTAAAGAGTAACAAACATCCATCCATCCATCGATACATTCATACTTACAAACTTTCGTGTTTATGATATTAGTATAGACATGATCGTGGTGGTTGTAAAAGTACCTTCAACAACAACCGCTGGTAACGCCGCGGGGCAAAGCTAGTTTTAAAATAGCCTAAGTTATTTTTATATCATCAGCTATTTGCCAGTGAAACTCCCGTCAAAATCGCTAAAGCCGTTACAGATATTAGCCAAGACAAACAAACCGTCAAAAAGTTGTTAATTAGAAAATACAAACAGATTCTTCAATGTTATTTACACACATCAAAAGTGTCTAGGGATCAACATATGTGTCTAGGGATCAACATATATTTTTGCAATAACTTTTCTCCTGATTGATATTAATTAAAATTTTCTTTAAGGATTCATCAAATAAAGTGTTTTCGTTTGTCACAGTAACGATAAACCAAGTCACCTTTGCATTAATAAAGAAATTTGCCATTTTCCTAATAAAGAGATTTTTAACATTTGAACCACTAACATTAAAGTTCGAAAAAAAGACTGAAATAACAGTTTTCTTTAAAATTTTATTAGGTAACTTAAACAATTGATAATCCGTGTTTCTACCGCGAACACTAACAACACAAGAATCGGTTTGGCATACTCAAAATGAGTTCATCCAAATCACGCTGTGGAATGGCCGCCCATGTTCGTTGCAACAACAAAAAAAGGTCTTCTTGCGACTGGATACCCTCCATATTCGGCAGAGCTCTTCTCTGTAGCATATCCCATGCATGCTCAATCGGGTTCAAGTCTGGCGACTGAGCAGGCCAGGGCCAAAGCCACATCTCAATCTTAAGAAATCCGCATAAAAATGCTTAATCCCTAGACACTTTTGATGTGTGTATTTGTATACATATAACATGTTGGTTTACACTAAGTTTGATTTAACATTTGCAATTTAAGTCGAGAATCGAACCAAGTGGCGTGCAATTGGAGATGCCTATGGCCAGCTATGGACTGCTATAGGCTTTTAATGATGCGGATATCCATACTATCCATAGTTATATTATAAACTTGAAAATAACTCTGTCTTTGTGTAATTGGTATGGAAATACTTTGATTCTTGAGAAAGTGGGCTGAGCCGCAAGCAAAAGCTAATCTATATCTATATAATTATATAAAAGAGTAAGGTGACTGACTGACTGACTGACATACCCAGAGATCAACGCACAGCCCAAACCGCTGAACCCAGAAACCTGAAATTTTGCATGAAGGTTATTTATATAACGTAAGTGAGCACTAAGAAAGCAATTTTCAAAATTCCACCCCTAAAAAAGGGGGTAAATCAGGGGATGAAAGTCTGCGTGAGCGAAGCTGCGTTTAAAAGCTAGTAACCTATATAACTTCCTTTTAAGAACAATGCAAATTATAGTAAACGAGAATCGACAAATATTACAGCTATTTTTCGAGTTAAACAGTTCAAATTAAAAAGGATATGGCAAAAAAAAACATTTTAATTGACTTACAACGTCGCTTAAGCTTTTTTGATTCTAAACATATAGTTGTTAACTAAAAAGGTAAAAAAAATCATAATAGACAATGGAAGCGTTTACTATGTTTAAGGAAGACTACAGTTTCCGGCGCGTACGCATAAGTAGCGCACATTAAACCATTCCGTTTTTTTTTATTATGAACGTATTTCATTTTAATTAAATAAATAGCTTGTTTTAAAAGCCCTTTGTGTATATAAGGAAGACTTTTTTATAACTTTACAATTTTGATAGATTTTTATCAAGAAGATTAAGATTTAATGGTGTGATGAAGAGTATTTGAAGGTTTATTTACTGTCTGTACTTTACACTTGTTAATTATCACTTATTAAATTATTGTATAAAAGGTCAAGACAAATGTAAGTACTAAGGATTACTCTTTGTGCCTGGGTAGAAAATCCCTATGGATCTTTAACTTCTAGAAGAAAATATCGTGGTGATGTAGAAGGTAAGAGTTTGTGGTCTCATCACTAGGAATCCCTGACGCCGACGCGGCCGGCCTGAGACCCCAATAGAAATCAGAAACATTGGGAATGCTGCTTCCTCGCGTCAATCGGCCAATCAACGACGGCGAACATAATCGCGTCTCAATGAAATCACTTTACATCTAAAAACATAATAATGTAACATGTAGTTGGTTTAAACTATACACGGTTTGACATTTTCGATATAAGCCGAGGATCGAACCAATGGGCGTATAGAGACTATGTCGCGTTATTTGTAGAAGTATTTCATCCTAATTTCAAACGAGGTCATAACTTATCTGTTATAAAATTATTCCTTAAATTAGCACTTAACAATAAATACAAACGCAAATATCCTTGTCCAAAACCTTGCACAATGCCAAGACGCTTCTCACTTCCTTACTTCGTAATAAAAATCAAAGATTGCTCATAAAATATGTACGACTACCGAATTTCTTGAATGACATGCATAAATAATATGCTTGACCTGGAAATTGTCGATGGTCAGTGACACAGTTTGTGATACGACTCGATTCCATCGATGAATCAGTTATACATTGCAAAATTGTTCAGACTTCCTGGTGATAAATGTTAAGTATAAAATCTAGTCGTTAGTAGTTTATTATGGATTTCTTTTATATGTTTTTCTCTGCTTCTCATCCGGTACGCTCTTGACAGAGCGGTCGTGATCGTTATTCAGTAGCAGTTTTAGGAGATGTGATGCGTTTCACGACGCTGATGCCTGTTCGAGGTCATCCTGCTACATATGCTTATATGTTTTTATGTAACACTTATACATATTCGTTACAATTTCTGTTTTTATGGTATGGAGGGCAAACGAACAGTCGGTTACAGGATGGTAACCACTATAGTTGCTGCTGCATGTGTTGTATACAACTCATTGCCACCATTTAGGTTTCCTCCCTACCAGAGAAGACCTCCAGCCGAGAGCAACTCAGAGACTCAGAGCAACGAAAGAATTGTTTATAAGCACATTTTTTTCAAGCCGTTGTTTTACCACCAATATCATCAACAATAAATACGTCTTAATTTTTTTATTAAACAATATGTGTCATAAGAGTAATACCTTCAGAGCTACTTTATCGGCGCCATCCGTACAGACAGCAAAAAAACTAATAATAAAACAAAACATATGTTTATATGTTTCCTTTACAAAAGTGTATTACTTTAATCCGGCGGCGTTTGCTATAAAAACAGCGGATATTGACTCAGCCATTCAATATATTCATTACAAACACACCTACATCCTTTGCAGTAAGTATAAACTGTAGTTATTGTTATTTTCCCACGTGTGTTAGTGGCAAGAGATTACAAAAAGAGGATGTGAAAGTGATACAGCATCCTATCACGGCACTTGTTCTTGTAGAGAGCTCTCTAACATATAACATCATTTATTTTTTATAAAGAAGCAGGTATTCTTTATTATCTACTTACGTCGGCTGTTAATCCATTAGCTAGGTTCAGAAGTTAGTGCTGATGCTAAGCTAGAAGTCATGGGTTGGATACCAATTCAGTAAATCATTTTGTTCCTAGTTACTATACAGGTTTGACATAGTAAAGTTGAAATTCGATTGTCGTATGATACACGTGCCAATTAATATATATGTTAATACGTGAAGCAAAACGTTTCACCCCTTCTTACGAAAATTATTTTGTACACAGTTGGAGTTTATCGGAGGAATAAAAATAAATGAACTATGGTCGAATTTCGACCACTGGTCGACCAGTTGTAATTTATTTAATAGCTATTTTTTTATTATTCACAGTTTTAAAGAAAGAAATACTCTTTAAGGTATTTAGCTTTTATTTTATTGCCTTTTTAATTACGGAACTCTATCAAAGAAAATGGTAGTTAGTAGTTATTGTACAACATTAATAAATAAAATTACTTCTGACAGTACTATTTCTTTAACCGACTTCAAAAAAGGAGGTTATCAATTCGACTGTTTCTTTTATGTTTGCTACCTCATATATTTCGACTGGGTGAACCGATTTTGATGATCCTTTTTTATTTAAAAGCTGGTGCTTCTCGCGTGGTCCCATTTCAATTTGGTTCAGTTCTTGAAGTCGGTTTTTTTGTTAAAATTTGTGATTATTAACACTAAATGTCCATAATGAAACACTGTGGTGTTGCTTACTGTGAAAGGAACAAGTATATTTAACACGCTTTTTGGTTATTTATTCACAACGTTATTTCGGTGAATCAACACACGACTCACTAATAACTAAGTAAATAAATATTATTCGCAGACGGAAACTACATAAAACGTCTTTAGAAATGTTTGTCGTCATTTCCGTTCAGATATATTGTTTTTATATTCAGCCAGTTCTATATTGTCTACTATATTTTTTACTTACTTTTAAACAAATATTTGTTCAGAAAACAAACGAGGTCGAATTTACATATAGCGTAAAGTCTCAACGTAAATTGTAATGTAAATAAAGCCTTGTGGCATATACCAGTACAGGCCGGCGGACTGGATGGGAGTAGCCATTGCGTCATTTTCGGAAACAAAATATTCTGTCATTTGCGGGGGGAAATCTACATCAAAGCAGGTAGTAGAGCCACGCTTTTCAGCACGAACTGGCCGATTCGACCGGGGCGGTACTACCCTCGCACAGAAGATCAACGTAAAATTACAGCGTTTGTGCTGTCGTGTTTCGTTGGTGAGTGCGAGACCGGAGGCCCAATGATGCAGTTGCATCACTAGGCCGCCATAGTGTGGGTCACCATGTTGCATTGTCTGCATTCGCAATGAATATGATAACCACCACTCTTGGAATCTGCTTACGCTTTTCATCAGGCAGAGTAGAGTAATTTTAGCAGGGCCAAACATAAAAAAATACACACATATTAGGTCTTTACCTATGAAATTGCCGTTCTTCAGTACTGGTCATTTCAAATAAAAAAAAGTTTGTAATGGCTCTGTATTCTAAATTCAAATTAATTTTGTTTTAAAACCATGACATTCTATTTACAAACTCAGTCTTTTGTTTTTTGATTAGCGTTGTATTTTCATTACATTTGAACATTTTTCGTCATAATGGATACTTTAAAAATTCGTGTAATTATGGAATATGAGTTCAGCCGTCGCACCAACGCGACACAAACGGCACGTAACATCAAAAACGTTTACGGAGAGAACTGTACAAACGAACGCACAACCCGTTATTAGTTTTCCCGGTTCCGTTCTGGAAATTTTGTCTTGAAAAATGAAGCTCGTGATCGTCCGGAGACTTTGGTTAACAATAATGAATTAAAGGCGATTGTGGAAGCTGACGAAACTCAATCTACAGCTGAGCTAATGGGACTAATCCCGCCCACACGCCCACCACTGTAACTCCTGTACACCAGGATCAACAGCGGTGACCCACGAAAACACCGAGTTATGACACTCGGGAAGTCCCAGGAAAAATTTAACTGTCTTGGAACCCGCAACGAAATTAATCAGAAGAAAACTGGAGGAGTTGGAAATATAATAAGTCCACTTCCCTCCTTAGCAAAGCGGGAGACAAAATGGAGTCAAAATAGGCAGACGCCTTTTTCAAACCGGGAAGCACCACGGATAAAAATATTATGGGTCCTAAGTGAGCTATATTTGATTTCTATAGTATGTATGGCAGAATCGCTTAAACGCACGGAAATTCACCGCAGTTGACACAAGATCCCCATAATATACTACCCCAGACGTCATTTGTAAGCTATTTAGCATCATGTTACGTTCATTGTACCAAAGACTACATTCCCAGAGGATATGATGAGCCGACTGTTCACAGCTAGAATCAGGTGTTGAGCATTGACACAATGGTGAATCGACTAATTTAAATGAGTATAGTTTGCTCTTAAAGTTACCGTGGCCTGTAAGAAATTGAGCGACACAGTGATCTACCTCGAGCCATGTCCTTGACAACCTTTCGCGAACAGATGGAAAGAACTGGTAAAGGTGGCGCCCCTTAGATGATTCGTCCCATCGTTTCTGCCATTCATCCAAGAGGTCGTTATAGACATTGGTTTTTTGTTGAAACAATCTTATGATTTTACCGCGGTCTCGTATGCCCAAAAAATCGCATTCCATGTTTTGTAGTGTGGAATAGTACATGGCTGCACGTCTTTGCACCTCGAGATCGACCGGAAGAACACCTGCCAACACCGGTAAAGCCTCAGTGCTAACCGTCCTATATGCCTTGCACAAGAAAATCAATGCAGGTCGTTGGCCTTGTAACAGTTTGCGACGGACAGCACCTACAGTCGCCCTATCTGCCCATACAGGAGCACCATAGCAAATAGAACCCAAATAAGTAGCTCCATATATGATCTTTAGTGTATTATATGACAGACCCCATGTCGCAGTTGATATCCTCGTCAGTGCAAAGAAACTCTTTTTAGACTTTTCATTAACTGTTCTAATATGTTCAATAAATGAAAAATTTCTTTCTAAAACCAATCCTAAATAACAAACCGAGGTTTTATTTTTAATAGTAATATTTTCAAATTTAATACAAGGCGGTGATTTGAGGTTACCTTTCAGAAGTAGCTGGAAGGTTTTGTTTGGTGCAAACGTCAACCGATTACGCCCACCCCACCGAGATATTAAGTCCAAACATTCACTGGCCAGCCTCTCAAGCCCCGTTCTAGTATCCGACTCTATCAATAACAAACCGTCGTCCACGTACGCATTCAGGGTACATCCGGACGGCACAGGCATTGCCAGAAAATCGTCGAAGCCTATGTTCCACAAGTATGGTCCTAGCACTGACCCTTGAGGACACCCCTACAGCTGAGCTAGCAGCAGCTTTTAATGTAAGCATCAAAACAATATTGATCCATTTGCGACAAATTGGCAAGGTAAATAAGCTTGATAGATGGGTGCCCCACGACCTTAACGATCGCCAGCGCAACGTACGCGTCGAGACCTGCCTTGCGCTGCTCAACAGGCAAAGAAATAAAGGATTTTTGAAACTAATTGTTACGTGCGACGAAAAATGGATTCTGTTCGACAATCGAAAGCGCTCAGCAAGTTGGTTAGACCCTGGTTCAGCACCAAAGCAATGCCCTAAACCAAAAATGACCCCTAAAAAGGTGATGGTCACTGTTTGGTGGTCTAGTGCGGGTGTGATTCACCACAGCTTTTTACAAAACGGCATGAGCATTAATGCAGATGTGTACTGTGAAGAACTGGAGAGATCGGTCGTCCCCACTGCTCCTTCACGACAACGCGCGACCCCATACTGCGCAACAGGCAGTCTCCAAGCTGCAAGAGCTGGGGTTAGAAGCTCTCCCTCATCCGCCATACTCACCAGACCTTGCACCTACCGACTATTACTTTTTCCAAAATTTAGACAACTTTTTAGTGGGTAAAAATTCAATTCCCGAGAGGCAGTACAAAATGCCTTTGAAGAGTTTGTTGCCTCCCGTCCAGCTGATTTTTACAAGAAGGGCATCAATAAACTGCCAATGCGTTGGCAAAGATGCGTCGATTGCATGGGTGATTACTTCGAATAACAGAAATAAAAAAGTTTGAAAAAATAAGTACTTTCACTTATTGTATACAAAACGACAATTTCATAGGTAAAGACCTATTACATATTTTAGACTCACCTATAAAAACAATTGCCTGTCACTACGAACTCACACATAACAATTGAAACAAAACATTCACAATTTTATTGCACACACATATACGATCATTCTGTGTCATAACAGTATAATGCATAGGCCCACTGGGACTTTTACTTTGACAGAAGGAAACGTCTGCCTACTACTGTTACTCACTCCCTACCGTATTGTTCTAGGCCTTATGGTACCAAAGACATATATAATTATATATACATATAGACGACAGACTATATACTTTTAAGTTTATCAGGTCAATGATGCAAACGTATCCATTTACAGGGCCAAACATTATACATGCAAATTATACGATAATTAAAATATTAGAGATGCAATCTAAAAAGCTTCCTAATGATACTAGCTAATCTCCCATTATATCATCCAATATTAAGAAGGCAGAAATAAGGGCCAACTATACAATGAATATTTATATCCATAAATGTTACAATATATTTAAAAATCAGTTCCTATGACATACAGGTCAGCAGTTTAGCTCTCGTGATATAAATTATGATATGATTTCTGATTTGTTTTGTGAATAATCTTGAAACACACATTTGTGTATATCATTCACAGATCATTGAGTGTTATGCTTGCAAGACGTCTTGTATTTTTTTTATTGTACTGCTTTAAAGCTTTTTAATTTTATTTAAAGTCTAGACTCCTGATGAGTATTCCTCAATAAATAGGTTATCAAACATTTCAAGAAGTTTTCAATCAACCAAGCTCTTCAGCTCCATAATATTAATTTTAGATACCAATGCCTACTTCCTTAACATATTCCCTGCTCAATTCAATGAGTCTTACACAATTGTATGATTTTATCAACGTTATATTACCGGCAGCGTGTTCCCATACACTTTCATAGCCTCAATACTACTGCGATATTATCGATACTAATGTCTTTTGACCCGCGATGTACCTTCATTATTTGCCATAAGATCGAATCTATAAATTATATTTGCATACGGTACGTCGCGTCGTTTGGATTTGCATTTATTCTTCTGTAGTTACATAATTGTAACTACTTCAGTCTAATAAGGATTTCAATTGGATGAAGAAAAAATATTTGGGATCAAAAGAACACTAGTAAAATTAATATTTTTTAGTCATGATAATCTTCCTACCTTGCCAGGCGTTCCTATGCGGTTTTTATAGAATAGGACGTCAAACGAGCAGACAGATAAGGAAACCTGGTGCAATGAATTTTAAGGTGTAGGTATACGACCCGTTTCTGGTATACTGCAATACCTTCCATCCTTATTACATAATGTAGTAAAATCTATAGGTATATGATATACCTATAGCTTCGTAGATATAGAGATAGGAGAACTACCACTATAGGTATTCACCTTTCAGATAATACTCTTTGAGCCCAGCGTAGCATTCAATTTCATCCTTAATCTCATCAAATATGGTGGTATTACTGCTATTGCTGCAGGATGTAAACACAGTACACCGGTTTCATCATAATAGACGGAGCGGCATAGGTCACCAGAGGGCGGCACCATCTCGGTACATCGATTAATCGATTTGTTATACTACGCTCTTCGATTCGGCACACCTTTACGTCATTGTACATACACGTTTCTATATTATTTGCGATTCGAATATGTTATGGGTTCGAAATCGATATGAGCGAGTCACTCGATTAGCCTTGAACGTGAAAGTGTATTGTTTACAATGAAACCCTGAAATACAAATTAGAAGTCATAGATTGCATATTTCATTTTATTTTTGTTTGTGGTCAGTACTCCTTTCATGAACGTTTTAGTTTGTTGCCTTTTTTCATCGTGTTTAAAACCAATTGCCCAATAAACAAAAGCAAATGCACCTTGTTTTTTCCTTTTTTAATAATGGTTAAGTTATTGTGCTCCAAGACTTAGGCTATCAATTGAAAAAGCAATGCAATATGCATGGTTAATGTTGTTTCTATATAATTCCTCCCCCTACCCATGTTCATCAGCACTGTTTTAAAGAAAATAAATCGCTATAGTTACACACACAGACATAAAAAATATATTAGTATAGCATTTTAGTCTGCTGTTTGCTGTTTTACCTAACAAATAGCTATGAAGTCCAAGAAAGAAAAGATCCTTCGTTTTTCTGGCGTCCACTCTGAACTCAAGTACTAATTCAATTATGTAGACAAAGTTATTTTAGTTTCAAGATTAATTGTATATCTGTTGACAAGTAACTGTAAGTCCAAGTACAAATGAAATAATAAAATTAACTTTACACATCTACGCATAGCAGCCTGGTCCAAAACCAAGAAGAGCCTGTACTATAGGAACCAACTTGCTGATAAACATACCTATATCCTTCTAAATACGACCTCCGACTTAGAAGTCATGTTTTTTTTTTAATGAATGGCCTGCCAAAATGACTCTACTCTGCCTGATGGAAAGCATAAGCTGTGGTCCAAGAGTGGTGGTCACCATACTCATTGCGAATGCAGACAACGTAGCATGGCGACCCACACCATGGCGGCCTAGTGATGCTTCTGCATCTTTTAGTCTAGTCAACAAGTATGGAACTTGTTAACTAGACTATTTAGGCCTCCGGTCTCACACTCACCAACGAAACACGATTTTCGTTTTACGTTGATTTTCTGTGCGAGGGTAGTACCGCCCCTGTCGAGCCGGCCCGTTCGTGCTGAAATCAGCGTGGCTCTACTACCTTTAATGTGAACTAAACATTAAACCAACAGGCCAATCAACCCGTTTAGCTAGCCTTGCCTTTGCCTGTTACACTGCCACAGTTACATCCGCCAGATTCAGTTAGCCATACACATTAGGATATACTGTAAGTTGAACTATACAGGTAACCCGGAACGTGTATGTTGCACAACTGTGTCTCTTCTCAACTCAAACCTTACCTGACGAGTGTAACTGCAGGTAGAACTGTCAGGTACACCCTATCGTATATAGATAGCTAGACCTGAGTAGAGCAGTAGTTAAGTACCTACACAGTTGTGCAATATACACGCTCCGGTTTACCAACAACCTTCTTAACTGTACAGGCAAACCTGTCAGGTTATAATCTAACCTAACGTGTATGGCTTTAGAATTATCTATTCAACTACTTCTGGCTGTAGGTTAGACAATACTAATTGTTATCAATATTTCCTCATTCCCTGACTATTTTATTGCATACTAAAGAGATAATAATACAATATACAATCAGAAATCGCAACTATAAATAAGGCAGTAGTCTGCTCAAAATTATTTATAACTGCTATAACAAGCTTAATATTCAACTCACTACAATCATTAAATGTTATAATTAATCATTATGTAGGCTATCTGTCATTAGCACAAAGGAGCAATCAAAACGATTTGCGCCTTGTTATTAATGATTCGCCAAAAACTTGTTACAGTTTATACAATGATATTAAGTTATTGAATAATTGCTTAATAGGGCAATCAGTTGCAAAATCTATGTGACTCTAGGTAACTTATATTCTAATAGGCAAAGATATTACTCAATATAAAGAAATTACTAAATAGATTTATAGAATTTTTCTTTTTTCCTGTAATTTTTAGGTTAGGCAGCCCCAATGTTGAAATCATAGGGACCCTGACCTAATCCAGCTAAAGCTGTCATTTCCCAATCCATCCAAATAAACAAGGGCTTTGCCAAATTTTGCTTTCATATTGAATTTTTAATTGTCGTAACTAATAACTCGGTGGCATAGTGGTAACGTATGCAACGGCTGTGCTTGAGGTGTCGGGTTCGATTCCCGGGTCGGACCAAACGTTTGTATGATCTGCAAATATTTGTTTCGGAGTTTGAGAGTTTTCTATGTATAATATGTATGTATTTACAAAAAAAAAGTATATATGTATTTACATCAGTTGTCTGTAATGCATAACACAAGCTCTGCTTAGCTTGGGACTAGATGGCGTTGTGTGTTAGATGTCCGATTTTTTTTTTAATTTCTAAAATTTATCGACGCGACAGGCTTGCCCCTTATGTTTATTTTGGGTTAAAATAAAAGTAAACGTTGAACAATCAATATGCCTGCATGCATGACCTCTTCAGGGTTATAGGCGTAAACAGGGGGGTTTCACTTCTCAGTTATGGTATGTTCCGCCGAGCGCCTTCCGAGAAGGACTACTAGGCAATGGTTGCCACTCGGCGCACGGCTCGCACGCTGCGCACGCTAGACGCTCGCGTCGTGTGTAAACAAGTTGAATATTACGTGTACTTGCTGCGAAAATGAAATTTTTTTATGCCTAAACTTGACTTTTGTTCGACAGTGGAACTTCTGTACGTAAGTACTATTATTTATTCAGTGGCGTAAGTGAATGTTTTTTAGGATTTTTTTTAACAAAACGATACTTCATTCAGCATTGAGGTAGATGCATATAAACGCAGTTTATTAGCCGCAATTATTCTACAAATTGTCTGATTTGAAGAGGTCAAAAGTGATTAAGGTAAAGCTTAAACTACCAGCTTATTGTAGAAGCCTTTTCTATTAAAAAAACATAATTATATACATACGTGTAATATTATATTGCCCTTTACTTGCAAAACCATTTTACCAAAACTAACAATAAAAAACAATAGCATTTGATTTGTGTATTGTCTTTTGACGTGGCGAAGTCCAAATATGTGGAAACTCTTTGTTTACGTTCGTAGACGGTCACAGTTTCGCCATCAAAGAAACTATAGTACGCTTTGAAAGTTTAAGGATTCCTTGACGTTTTTGATCTGCCCTTTGTAAGTTTGATACACTGTACATAGATGGAGATAATGTTTAGCATTACACAACGCTAACAAAAATAAGTGAACAGCCCTAGCCTAGAAACACCTCCCTATCTTTTTATATTTTTCGCGATCTTAGTTCTCTTTTTAGCCTAGTTGAGATATTTTTTCAGAGAAAGCGTCAGACAGGCAATTAGCCATAAAATAAACCACCAAAACTTTTTGTCAATCGCAATTAAAAGATAATAACGAGGTTTAAAGATGTAAAAAATAATAATAAATTTAAAAATGAATAAGTCAGATAAATTTACCGAAACCATTTTTTGTTAAACCATACACACATAAAAGAAGTGAAAAGTACAATATGTATTGAAAAGTTATCGCAAGTATTATTATTAAAATCGTATTCTAAACGCTTCCTTTCACGCCGTAACTCATTGAAATCTGTGTTTTACATTACATAGTACGGGAGAGATTCCTATTTGCCATTACATAGGAACGATTCAGGCATAATAATAAGTTATTAATTCGGCATAATATGACGTAATTAAAAGGCATGTAAAGGTTTCTTCAGTTGAAGCTAATGGTTAATACACTTCGAGGCAAAGGCATTCGTCCAAATCATTTCAGTACTTTTGAAGGGTCATCAGTAAGGTTATTCAATTATACGTAGAAAGGTTTTGGCTATTTACTTTGAAGCCTTGAGCAAGTCTTCACTTATACAAGTAAGCAATAATTCTCGAGCTCAAATAATAAATATGTTGAAGTTCTATATTGATCTGTGATTTTCGAGTCAGAATTTAGGTAAAAACTAAAAGTATTTTATTTTGCATGAAAATAGTAAGTCTTCCTTGATTCTTTCATACCATATATTTTTATGATTCTTGCGTGTTCTTACGGATTTTGAAAAATTGAAATAAATATTCATTTTTGCTTTTGCGACCTCCGTGTTTTAAATTTCTTATATTTTTACTCGTTATCTATGTTTTCTAGTCAACGTCAGATTGAGCGACAAGAATCCTATAATTTCTGATCTCCGTGTCTGAAGTAATTGATGAAGTTTAAAATGTCTTCAATTTTAAAATCATTTCCTCGTGCCTCAGAAAAAGCACAATTTTATTTCATCCTGTTTTTATGCCAGATCATCTACATCTTTGAAATGATATTCGTTTACCCGACAATCGTTGTGAAGTTCAATATGTGTTTGATGAAGCAAGTATTCCTCATTTGCTTAGCCAGTTTTTGTCTCGTAAATGTGTCTGGAAACTTGATTATGAGTATCGCCACCGAAATGAATATACGAGGAAACAGAGGCAGCTACTGTACTTACTGTGAGAAGACACGTCCAACGAACGTTTGGCATTGTCGACGATGCAACGCGTGTATTCAGAAGCGAGATCATCATTGTACGTTCTTGGCGTGCTGCATTGGACTGCATAACAAGCGATTCTATATTCTATTCATGGCTCATGTTACTATGACCATGGTATACGCCACTTACTACAACTGGTTCTGGATCGCTACAAAGTTTGAGAGCACCACGTATTTAATGATTTCCTTAGGTCATTTGTTGTTGCCCATCCAAATGTTCCTAACACCAAAATCTATAGGAAGATGTGACTTTTACTTGATGTTTACGTGTATGAATATTGTCATCGGTATCTTGGCAGGTGGGTTGTTTTACTACCATTTCAAGAATGCTGTTTTGGGAGTGACTGCGTATGAAAATAAGTATAAACCTGAATTGAGAAATATTGGTACATGGAAGAAGAATTTGATTGGTGTGTTTGGGGTGAATTGGTATTGGGCTGTATTGTGGCCTTTTAGTTCTAGTCCACTACCGCGATATATGTACTTTAATTAACTATTAAATATAATGTATTGACGATTATACCAGTTTTAATTGGGAGTCCACCCTACAAAATTTTAGTACAGTTTTAAGTCGTAGTTTGTTTAAAAAAACTGTTGCTTTTGATTGTAAGCAAAAATTTACGACTATTTATAAGTATCTTAAATGTGTGTATGTCTAGACTATATATATATATTGATAAATTTATTTATTTATTTACACACATGCAATCCTCACAGGCTCCTGGTCCAATACGATACGATAAACATTGGTGTGTTTATTTAATATAGTTAATTGAAGTAGTGTATATAACACTATACTCATATACCATAGCGTCGCTGCGCATTACTTCGTGAGGGATAATAAATTCAGCTTTATCGAAGGTTTCTCCATTGGTGTGGTATTTATCATATGATACCGTTCCTTTTGAATTAAATTTAACTACTGAGCCAAGTTAGTTCATAATACCTTTTTCTTATAGACGATTTTGTCCACAGAACATCAGTTAGATAACTTGTTTTATTACCTACAAGTTAAACATCCATCATCATTATAGTTCATGGGAACCACTTTCCCCTGGATTTAGCTTATAATCTGATAACGGTTGTTTGTGTAACGTAATGTGATTTCTATATTATATTACATATTTTTTTACAAGATTTCTAATTAAAGGAATTGGAGATTGTTTTAAGTGAAACATACAAAGATTTTGGAAATAGCCGTAAGTAACGGTATTTATACATTGCAATCATTATAGTAGTACCTAAGCATCTTTACCAAATTTTATTGAAGTGAGTAAGTACATATATGTTTAGCGGCTAGATTAGCAAGTATTGCATTTCATTTAAAATATCTGTTTTGATGTTACAAACCTTAGCCTGAAATTCTTTACGAATTTACTCAAAATTACACTATTTTAACTTTTCAAATATTTAAGTCTATATAAAGAAAAAGTCTCAAGAGGTAGTAGAGCCACGCTGATTTCAGCACGAATGGGCCGGCTCGACCGGGGCGGTACTACCCTCGCACAGAAAATCAACGTAAAATGACCACGTTCGTGCTGTCGTGTTTCGTTGGTGAGTGCGAGACCGGAGGCCCAAATAGTCTAGTCAACAAGTTCCATACTTGTTGACTAGACTAAAACATGCAGCAGCATCACTAGGCCGCCATGGTGTGGGTCGCCATACTGCATTGTCTGCATTCGCAGTGAGTATGGCGACCAATACTCTTGGATTCTGCTTATGCTTTCCATCAGGCAGAGTAGAGTCATTTTGGCGGGCCAAACATAAAATAAAAAATATTACGTAGTACACTTTCACTGCACGTAGTGCGGATACGGGATATTAAAATCAATAGTGCCTTAATTATAAAACATAATAAATAAATAGATATTAAAATAGCGACTAAATTATAAAACAGAATAAATAAAATTTTAGTTTTAAATAACAAAAAAATAACAAAAAAAACCGACTTCAAGAACTGGACCAAATTGGAATGGGACCACACGGGCAGCTCCAGCTTTCAAATAAAAAAAAAAACATCAAAATCAGATTACCCAGTTGAAAGTTCTGAGGTTACAAACATAAAAAAATACAGTCGAATTAAGAACCTCCTCCTGTTTTGAAGTCGGCTAAAAATAAGCATTTAAAAATAAAAACTCATCTGGTTAGCAGATGGGTGTAAGTCGATCTTCACTGGCTTTTTCACCATAAGAATAAATACTTTTTCCGATATCTAGCAGAATCAACTTACCCATAGGATAAATATTTAATTGCGTAGTACACTTTCACTGCATGGTTACCCTAGTGGCTGAGAGCGGTCGCCACGCGTTTTTGTGGATTCAAATCCTGGGACAACACTTTGTGTGATCCACAAATTGTTGTTCTGAGTCTGGGTGTTCTTTCGAAACCGACTTCAATCTGGACCAAATTTAAATGGGACCATTCGGGAAGCACTAGCTTTCAAATAAAAAAAGAATTATCAAAATCGGTTCACCCAGTCAAAAGTTATGAGGTAACAAACATAAAAAGAAACAGTCGAATTGAGAACCTCCTCCTTTTTTTGAATTCGGTTAAAAATAACTAATCACAGTGCTCAAAACCCCTATTTTCCCGCATCTCATAATATTAGGAAACTCGCAGAATCAAATATTTCTACTATAATTAAGGTCATGATTTCATCCCATGCAATTACTAATTAATTGATCCCATGGACATTGCCCGGCAAAAACTTTTCTGAATTTATTTTATTTATAATAAGAAAACTTGCGCATATTTTCAAAAATCATCCAATTTTCAGATCTATTTTGTACTGAACATCTTATATGCAATATAGCTATGGTTTAAGATCTTTATTTCTCACTAAGAATTGTCGCGGATAATATCAAACAATACGCCAAAAGTAACATTCTTGTCGTGTAATTCCGTAATGCTTTTTAAATCATATGCCTATTTCTGAAACGAAAAACTATATCGTATACGGAACTAGTTTTTTCATATTGTGTCCATTGATTACTTCACGAAAAAAATAGAAGTTCCTTTATGTACAACTGAATCTAATTATTATCTAAATAAGGCCTGCCATTACAACCGAATACCGTTTCGAAAGAAACAATTGTGGTTTTCTTCAACGTATAGTGGAGGCTTGAATAGTTCACGTAACTATACCGAAATGGCTTACTGTTACGTGACTGAGTGTCGATTTGATGTAATCGCGTGTCGCATTTTATAGTGCTTGAGTATATGTCACATTTATATATGGATTTTAGATTTGAAAAATGTAGATTTAATAGTTTAGAAAGCGTGTTAAAGGGCACACATGCTATGCTACATCTTGAGCATTCAGGTTTGTTAGATCGTGTTTCATAGTCTGTAAGAATTGTTATAGACATTAGAACAAGATATGATAGATGTGTAAACAGTGGTCAGCTTAAAATTTTGGGGGTGATTCTAATCAATTTGATCTAATTTTAATTTGAAGCCCAATTGAATATATTTCAACATCAAATAGTAAATTGTAATAGTTAACTGTTAAACGGTTGGTAAGCGCCAAAACTACGAAACTGGTATCGTTACAGAATGATGTGATGATCGTTGATACGATGCGCAAATCCCACAATGTCTTTAAACATATACGAAACCACTCTTATAACTTGGGTAAAATGTAAAGTAAAATAAATCATAAATAATAATAAATATTTCGGACATTTTAACACACAACGCCATCTAGTCCCAAGCTAAGCAGAGCTTGTGTTATGGGTACTAGACAACTGATACAAATACATATATACTTTTTTTTTTGTAAATACATACATATTATACATAGAAAACACCCAAACTCCGAAACAAATATTTGTAGATCATACAAACATTTGGTCCGACCCAGGAATCGAACCCGAGACCTCATGATCAGCAGTCGTACACGCCAACCGCGAGATCAACGAGGCAAAATGGGTAAGAAATGAAAGTAAAAGTTCAATTCGATTTCAGCTTCTCTTAGAATCTCCTGAGCTGTTAAATTATTATCTAAATCGGGCGGGAATACATATGAATATATACAGGGTGTCCCAAAATTCAACGATAAGCGGGCGCCTAAAGGTAGACCTGCTACCTGCTGAAAAATAATTAAAAAAAAATACCTAGTTTTTTTTTAGTTACAAGAAAAATTTAGAATTTCTTTGAAAATTTATACCTTTCATGATATTGCTACTATTCACCACAACTCTTAAAAACACCAAATTGCCCACAGTTTTTACACAAAAAACGTTCAAAATAATTTTTTTCCCTACAATTTTGAAATATTTTTACTCTTAGTGTACTTTGACTCATGGTCTTGTAAAAAAAAAGTATGGACACCACTACGTAATAAATAAATTAAAAAAAAATGAAGGGTGTAAATTTTCAAAGAAATTCTAAATTTTTCTTGTAACTAAAAAAAACTAGGTATATTTTTTTTTTTTTCCTTATGTACTCATGAGCAGGTCTACCTTTTGGCGCCCGCTTATCGTTGAATTTTGGGACACATGGTATATAGAGGATAGTCAATCCTACTCCTAAAAAAAAAAAATAGACAGTCCGTGTAATGCGTTCGGCAATCTAGTTTTTATTAATTTCGAAATAAGAGAATAAGCATAATGGCACTATCATTTTGCCTCCGGTGATCCGTCTCATAATGCTAGTAATTCAATAATACATAATGTTCAACTCATGTTTACGTTGCCCACTAGCACTCAACATCAGAAATAATGTTCATCCTTATTTGCATCCTGAAATGCGATAATCTTTCGTGACAAAATTAAGTACATATGTTTTATGTAACTAATAAATAACAATTCATAGTTATTCAAAGTCATAAATTAGAATCAGTTATGTATTCAGGTCCGGTACAGGTAGATGGGCGTGTTTATTCTATTGATATATAGGCAAATAATAGTGCACGCAATGGTGATCAAATATTTTTTGCAATAGTTTTTTGCTGTTATAATGTGGCATTATGACCGTAAGTCGTAAGCATTTATCGTTGCTTACAGGCTTTTTGAATGGCAGTGTTGTCATCGTGGTTGTCACTTACCGTTTGCTGTTCGTATTCCTGACTCCCCTATATAAGTCTTCCCTAATAGACATTAGTTATACGTAATACGTACGAGCAGAAATCTAATGTCAACAGGGATCCTTATTCAAGTAGTGAAGGGACCAGCTGAAAAAGTGTGGCGCCTGAATCCATCGCAGCAAGATGCTTATTCTATGAAGGGCTTCTATTCCGTCGGACACCGATGAATAAGGGGGCCGTGCAAACTTGAAGTCAAAAGTAACTGATATCCCCAAAATTCAAACATAAAAAATCTTGTCTGTTAATACGTGGTGGAAAAACTATGTACCCTTGTATGAAAATTAGGCGAACGGAGGACTACAAAATTCGGCACAGGTAAAGTTCATATGGAGAAAGTTTGGAAAAAATTTGGTCGGCATCCGATCACAGGGCGACCACTAGTATCTATGATTATATAAAACACTAGCAAACCCGGCGAACTCCGTTTCGCCACCAGATGGCTTCGTTTTATGTAACACTTTCCCGCTTTTCTGTTGAAAATTTTCATGAATTTTCTTTGCTATAAACCTCACGGAGCCTGAGACCTTTCCAACGAATGCAAAACCGTGCAAATCGGTTTGTGCGTTCTGGAGTTATAGCGTCAGGAAGGAAAACCCGACTTATTTTTATATAGTAGATTTAGCGTTGTCTGCATTGGTTTATAATAAATAAGACAAATAACAACTTAAATAATAAAACAATGTATATATTGATGTGATTTAACAAGTTCCATACAAATATCTAATAAAGCCCTGCCTAGTTTTGTGCAATGTTATAACTAACCTTTAGTTATCATCCTATTAAATTCCATATTTCACAAACTAAGCCTTCGGATCGTCACGTAGATCGGCCATTTTAGTTGTGATGGACACGTTGTGTAATGTTAGCGTTTGTATCTAACATCAAAATACAAAATGATACCACATTATATGTAACAGCATTTTACACAGCTCTGTATCAAGATTTAGACAGACCGCTTTAGTACCGCTGCAAGTGTAAAGTCATTAGGAATAACTTGACGTGGGGGGAAATAGTATCCCCCGGGATAGTAGAGCCTGATAAGGCATGGCGTCGATTCAGGGAGGACCTGAAATAATATGGTCTGAGGAGCTTGATATCCGAAGGGATTTTCACCCTGTCAACAAAAAAAGATGAATAACTTGACGTATACTCAGTATTAAAAGCTGAGAGATGATTTGCGAATGACTAGTTATTAACTAAATTTGCTTAAATTTGATCAAATCCACAACGGTCGAATAGCAAGCAGTGAGATGACGCTTTAACCACACCACCGTCCAAACAGTCAAATTGAAAGAATATTTTTTAAATGTAATTAATTTTATTTTAAATTCATATTGTCAAACACCATGTAACTATTCTTATTAAGGCTCAATCTCTATAGTAGAGGATGTCGTCGGTGTCTCTCACACAGTTTTTACTAGTCGATATCATCGTTTCACTCTATCGTTTGAGTGATATATCAAACAATGATTACCACATGTTACATTAAGATAGATAAGCTGTACCTCATTGTTTTTGAGTAAATAAGTATCATTATTTTTAAGAAACATTCAGAGCGGTCAGACAGGCGTTCAGTTTTATACGTGCTTATGTGCATATTTTGCACCCATAATAATTATGGTTAATTGTATTGCAGCATGGTTTATTTCCAAATCTATTCTTGATTGCGACGCGCAAACAAACACAATAAATATTTCAATAGGTAAAACCCATTAACTTACCAACAAAAAGTTGTCAGTTTGGACTATTGAACATGATAACGTCACGGAAGAGCGCACTGACATTATGAAACTATTGACTGTAAAATCATCTTCATAGGCCAATGAATGATTTTGCCAATATTAAATGAGGTCTGCAAGTAAGTTTGTGCTATTTAGCATAAAGCACCGTAAAGCATCATAGGCTTTTAAATAATTATGTCGTAAGATATCACTTTGCACTTCATCACGCCTTATTGACATTTCTTTTACTATCATTTATCAATAAAAGAATGTACAAGCACACTATCAACTTTAACCACGAATTTGACATTTCAACACACAGATTTGTGTTAACTTGTGACCTTATTCCAACGTAATAGCCACTATCGTCGCTACTAAACAACAATGAAGAAAATGACTATTGTTCTTAAACACCATTGATCATATGATAAGGTTCTATTGGAGCACTAATGGATCGATGTGATATGTTGAAAAATAGCATGGATTGTTATTGGTACTGAGAGGTAAAGTGCTGTTATTAAAGTGCTTTATTGTTATAAGATAGTAAGAATATACTATTCATTGTATTTCTAAAAGGCAACTGGACAAACACAAACAGTTATTGTATAAAAACATTAAACGTGCGATGAAAGATAAAACATTGGAAAATTGAGGCCATTTGAAAACATCTTCATAATGTAGAAATAAGCTTTCAAATCACTTCAGCTAATCCTTAACAATTTTGATATATTTTATCTTAAAAAACAAAATTCTATCCGTTGAGGCGATCAAATCAACACATCAAATTTTTACACACACGAGGTTCAATGTAAGAGTTCAGTAAAAAAGTCTAATGGAGAGTTTACACGGTATACTTAATAAACTTCAACGGATTTTGAACAGAGTAAGTTCATTTTAAACATCAGTAATATCAGCAAACTTTAGTTTTTTTTTTGTCTTGTCAGCTACATATTTAAAGGTATTGGAGTGTAAGCTAGTAGAGTATCGGCTAGCCAAGGTTCTTCATCATGTCCTTTGTCGTTCTTTTTCTATATATCATATAAATCAACCGCCACCATACAAAGAATTAAATACAAGTTATTTCATTCCAACAGATTGATCTGTTACTTCGTGATAATCATGAAATGTGAAATTCATCAGTAGGTATATTGGGATATATATACCTTTATACCTTTCACTGGTCACGATACCAATTTATCAGTCTAATCATCAGTAGCAAAGTTGTTTATTGCTAAAGTCTTGGGAAATTTCGATAATTTGCCGTGTTAGTACATCACAGGCGTTTTGTTCCACTGTTACCTTATTATTGTCACTTATCGCATCATTGACCTACATGATGATTGACGGGTTTCTAATTGTGAAAGATTCTTGTTGGTTTAATTTTAATTGCACGAGGGATACAATTGTAGCGAATCTTTGAGAAAGAAATAAGATTGACGCAATTCGAAATAGTAATGCCCTAATTTGATGATTGCAGAATAAAAACTATTAAAATTTAAGACGTAATTGAATCGAACTAACGATAAAACTTTGTAGCAAAATTGTGTCAAATTAAAAACCAGAACAATGACGTACAACTTAAATTATGTACAATGAACAACAATCTCAAAGCGTAAAAACCTTAAATATTACACTTGAAGCAGATTAGTGTCAGAAGTAAAGGGCCGAAATGCCAGGATCGTGCGCGGGTGCCGCTTCGTGTACAATTTTGAGCATAATTCCGGTATAATGTTCTGTACTCGTGTTTATTGGTGATGTGGAGGATATAGGTTCATTTATCATCTGAGTAATGACTGTAAATCAAGATGTAGACGCTGCCCGATTATCGAAAATGAGATTGTTGTTTTTAATATCATAATCTCACAGAACAGTGAGGCGTTTCTACAAGATGCATGTAGCTTTTTAGATACCTACAGACAGACTTAACATTGGCTGTTTTTAAGTTTTTATTAAACCGCTTTAAATATTTTTGAAATATCAAGTGAA
This sequence comes from Diaphora mendica, assembly GCA_949125395.1. Taxonomy (NCBI): domain Eukaryota; kingdom Metazoa; phylum Arthropoda; class Insecta; order Lepidoptera; family Erebidae; genus Diaphora; species Diaphora mendica. Next base: position 29,580,309 of record OX421316.1, read on the forward strand.
ATAAGTAAACTAGAAGAAGTAAACTATAGCTTACTAATATTCTTGACAAAGTGGTAGCTTTGCCATAAAACCACTACACAGCACATATATGCACCAGAATGTTATTTTAAATTTACTTGTAAAGGAGGTTTACATCTTTCCTGGGTATTGACAATACAATTTCTCCTGTTGTTTCACAATACCACAAAGCCATCAATCAAAAGTTGAAGTTGACTTTCTCGATGTCACTGTCAATCTGTCCAATCTCCGCAACGGTTTACAATTTAACAATGAAGTTAATTCCGAAATGTGTTTGGCGAATCTTACAATACCATAAAATAGTTTTCTTTATATCTCTATTTATTTATGCCTTTGAAATGATTGTAGTATTTCCGAAAGTCAGAGATATTATAATGGCTGGTCCCTTAAAACAGTGTGTACATATTTGTTTATCCACTTGGTTACTCATAAATGTGTGTGGAAACATAGTGATGAATGTAATTTCTAAGATTGCTCCAACAGATGTAGTAAGTGAAAATAGTGTTTACTGTGAATTGTGTCAAGCTTGGCGTTCGTTGAATAGTTGGCATTGCCATAGATGTAATGCATGCATCTTGAGAAGAGACCACCACTGCTCTTTCTTCAATCGCTGTATTGGACAAGGCAATAAACGGTACTACATCTTGTTCCTCGCCTATGTTTCTATATCTATGTGGTATGCTGCATACTACAACTATTATTGGATCACTTCTAAATATGAAGATGCTTACGGACCAATACTTACTATTGTTCGATTCATAAATCCACTACTCCGGTATTTGACCATACAAGAAGGGGGCGAAAAGGAGTTTTCTGTGGCATATTGGTGTTTGAATATTGCTTTTGCTGTTTGGGCTGGTTGTCTTTTCATATACCATTTTAGAAATGCCGTAAATGGAGTTACTGCCCACGAAACTAATCATTATCCGGAACTAAAGAATAATAGGAAGTGGAAACAAAATTTAGTGAACGTGTTTGGGATAAAGTGGTACTGGGCAATAGTGTGGCCGTTTTATTCTAGTCCTTTACCGGAGAGTGTTAAAATCGAAAAAGAGAGTTGAAATATACAAAGTGTTTTTAAGTCTTTGGCTTTTAATTATTTATCGATTGTGAAGTGCTAACATTCCTAATTAATGACGAATCTAATTGAAATTAAAATAAATATTTTCGTAACATTTTTCATTGATGATTGTAGAATAATGTTAAATAGTCTTTCTCGATAAATGGGTTATCCGAGACCAAAAGAATTTCTTATTTTTCCTGAGATTAATGCGCTCAAACAAACTCTTCAGCTTTCTGATATTGAAGTAGCTACTATTACTAGTTATTCTGCGGATAAACTATCGCATCTTCAAATATAAATCTTTCATAAATTAAGTTCACATTTGTGAAGTTATACAATTGTACTCTTATGAATAATTTGGAGATCGACTACATTTGTATTGGCTTCTAAATTGCTTAATTATTTTACCAGATATAATATCGTAAACATGCGATATGGCTTATTTGTGTTACACTGTTTCTTCGGTAGGACGGGTGGGTACGTAACCGTTATGTAACTGATGATAAACAGTGACTTATGGTGCATATTAATGAGATATTGCAGGAAGTGGGCAGCTCTATGATGAAGTTCCTGGATGCGTGTCATGATTTAAGGTTATGTTAGGCCAGCCACAGTTGGGTAGACTTAAAAAATAAATAGTAAATTAAAAAAAAAAACTATTCAAATTCTAGTGATTGGTGGTTGTGAATATTAAAAATATACTTTTGTATTGACGTGAATAGTGTATCAGGCTTGTCAGGAGTGCTTGATTGCGGAGAGATTCAGTTCTATTGCGTTGAAGTTCAAATGTTTATAATATTCGTTTCCTCAACGTAACTCATAATGTGGCTATACTATGATTCAAGTCATACGCCATGACAGTTTACCTGCGCACGCGACGCGATCACCGTTATTGCGACACCCGTTACTGCACGCGGTTCCTTTATTTATACGCACGTAATACCTACTTGCATTATTTATTTACATTGACTTGTTCGAAAATAGATCTGCGAATCTATAAAATTAGATTGTTGTATAGAATCTACTTCAAACAGTTCAAAAGCATTTTGTCATCAGTTCATCAACCGATTTTCTTATTGCCTGTTATAGATCTGACCTGCTCGAGTTAACAGTCCTCCGTAACCACAATCAATATCTTTTTCCTACCTTTGCCTTCCATTCTACGTACCTTTTACTGCCAAATATCTATCGAGACCCATTTAACCGACTTATTGTCGAATTAAAAAATATTACCTACATTTTTATATACTTCTCTTGGTTCTTTGGAGATATTGGCATAAATGAATGTGAAATAATCACAAATTTTAACAAAAAAAAAACGACTTCAGTCTGGACCAAATTTACGGGAATATTGAGTTATTCGTTAATTTGTCGCGCACATACTTAATGCAAATTGAAGACTTATATGGTTTTCTCATGGATGACATGTCAGAACTGGACCAAATTGAAATGGGACCACATGGGAATCACCAGCTTTCAAATAAAAAGAGAATCATCAAAATCGGTTCACCCAGTCGAAAGTTATGAGGAAACAAACATAAAAAAACAGTAAAATTGAGAACCTCCTCCTTTTTTTGAAGTCGGTTAAAAAGCTTATGAATCATTCATATTTTATTTATAGGCTATCAATATTGGAAAAATTACATTAAGCCAGAAGTAACATTTTACGTACAATAATAAATCCGTGTTCTCGGATTGCAACACAAATATTTGCTGTCGAGATGATAACAATCGATCATCTCGATGATTGAGTCACGACTGCAAGTGGGGCGAGGTGACGAGGGAACATTACGGTAATGGTGATGATTTTTGTGTTGTCTCTTTATCATAGGCTCTCTAGGAACATTCATCATGATGAAGAAATTAATAGTCTACAGCCTACAGACTCTAAAAGGTTGACAAATATTTGACAAATAAATTTTTGACAGCTGTTGACAGGAATCGGGCTGTCGTTTTCTCTTTCACGAAACATTGTCAATGGATTACAAAAGGAATACAATTAATGAAAAGACAAAGGTACGTTGACCTAAATCATTAGGTATAAATTATAGAAATATGCGTTCATCATTTTTTAACAATTCCTCCTTAAACGTAATTCATATAAGTTACAAAAGTCCAACGTCTAATTTTCATGCTTCTTTTTGTTTGTCTCGATGCAGGGATGTCAATTGCTTAGGATTTTTTCTGGTAGATACTTTGCAAGGAGCATATCCAACTAAACTACTATGTTAGTATTGGTATTTTTTGAAATCATGCCAGTCATCATCATCCCAAAAAAAAGTTTATTTAGTAACTCGAATTAGTAAATAGTCTATTTCTCCTTCTAACTTTTGTCAGTGGCCAACTTGAGATGTTCTTATATATTTTGGCGGCATAAAATAGTTGTCTATAATCTGTTTATATCTATGATGAGGTCGAAGAGTCAACAATTATCTGTTAACTATCCCCAATTTGAAACCAACCATACATTACACATTACACTCAGGATGAAAATCGTGAGAAGACATCGTTCTCTAACTCAAAACTGTATTACAGACTTAAATTTACCGCTGCCAGAGTTTACATACAATTTTAAGTTACACAAATGAAGAAGTAGAAAGCTTTTACAAATGGCAAATATAAGTTTGTAACCATTGCTGCAGACTTTCCCTTCAAGTGTGTGTAATTTATGCAAAAGTAGCGATGTAATATTATGCATGATTATTGAGTAATATAACCTGTATAGAGAACTCTTTTATGATGGTGCTAGAAACCAAGTTACTGATGTTATGTCATGCCTTCCCGTATTTTTATAAGAAGTACATTGCTTAAGAATTTATCGAACGAAATTGAGAGTTTTTCTAGAAAATTATTTTAAGCAAAAGACAACTCCTGCTCTAAGAATATATTCTGTGTCGCGAGGGACCTTATTCATACCATATATTAAACGGACACAAAGATCACCCAGACTCAGAACAATAATTTGTGGATCACATAAAGTGTTGTCCCATGTGGGACTTGAACAGCACAGTAGAAAACACCATGGCAACTATGGCAACGCAATAACTGTGCCAATGCCGTCCGGTTGCATGGGAATTTATTTCACTTAATTTTCCATCATCTTTTGTGCTTAGGTACTACTAATAAAACTTCCCCCACAAGCCATGTTATACATTGCACCGATCGAACTACTAAATAATGTTACTCTAACTGATTGGATCTCCATTCTGGATGTAAGAGGTTCGATGTGTTTTGTATATCCGACGTTTTCATCGAATCGCGTGCAGACACGGTCAGTCTGATAAGAGTGATATAACACCTACGCAAGTTTCACGATTTGATCGACCTGATATATAATAATAACTCGATACCTCGCAAACATGACCGTCTAATCCCAAATTAGATAAAGCCTGTTTCAACAGCCTTTAACAGTCCACTGCTGGACATAGACCTCTCCTTAAAAGATCTTAGGTCTAAAAAGCTTTGGCCCTTCTGACCACGCCGATCAGATGGTTTAGTATAGGGTTTCTTTCAAATATTCCTTCAGCTGCTGTGTCTTGCATAGTTTGCTCCCTATGTCACCTCTTAGGACACCCATGGGATAAATAGGAATGGTGACACTACATATTCTAAATTTCTAAATCCGTTGCACACGGACAAGGGTATTCTGATAAACATAGTTACATATTACTAAATACATTCATCAATTAGATAAATTATACTTACATAGGAGAAAGTAATAATTATTTTATAACTTAAGCATTAAAATAATATAACACTGACAATACAACAATATAACAATTAATACTGACTTACCTCACCCGCTATTACTGTGGTCATTAACAGAAACAAATACATAAAATAAATTGTTAGTTTTTATATTCAACTCGTAAAAATTACAATAAATGGTGATTGCATATCATGAAACCCTTTAAGAAACCATAGAAAACGAAATTAACCATCATAGTTAACACTATAATACATCTTTATGTAAAGTCAATGTGTTTTAAATCACGTTTATGTATCACGATCGAGAATCAAAGTTCAAAGGGCTTAAGTGAATGGTATCTCAAGGAAAACGGAACGGCAGAGTTATTTAACACAATATACTTCATTATTAACATGAAATAGTAAATAACAGCATTTTATTAGTTGCTTTACTGGTTCAATGTTATTGCCGTTTTCTTTTATTAGTAAAACCGGTTATTTTAGCTATAATTTATGTATACATCAGTATGTATAGTACATATTTGTTTAAATACTTCTTTAATATTCTCTAAACTCTTTTTAAAGACAATACCTGCATTAGAAATGGAGGCATTCCACGGGGGACTTTATAACATTCAGAACTCGTATATTAGATACAAAGAATACCTATACCAACAATTTCTGGTTCACACAAAGTGTTGGCCCATGTGGGAGTCGAACCCACAATACTCAAAACAGCAGCAAACAGCGAAAAGATCATTTAAACCTCCACTATATTGGTTTATTCTTTGTAAATATGACTTCGACTAAGTTTTATTACAGTACATGGAGTTATTTAATAATTACGTTACGATTGTTACAAAAACAATCGATATTGTATTCGAACGCCCTTTGATTGTAATCGTCTGTTACAAATTCAACTATTTCTACATTTATTATGAAACAATCGATTTCCGATCGCTATCGACAATAGTTTGAGCAATTATGTCAGATTGATCAAGATGAGTTTCAAATCAATATAAATTGCTTCAATCAAATCAAAATACATATTAAAACTCACGTAAGTTTTTTTTATACTAAGCAATTTTTGTCACAAAAAAGAATTGAAAGAATGTGGCAAAAACAGCGAGCATCCGCCATCTTGCAGCATTTCTTTTTTATAGCTCCAATTTCACAAGCGTCGGATTCAAAAATGTTCTTCAATAGTGCTGTTATCACAATCTTGTTGCCGAATGTCGAATAATAAATGGATATAAAAACTTCGAAATATTGTTACTAAAAATATACGTTCAAGGCTTTAAGGAATCTGTGATCTGAATTTCTGATCTGAAATTCTTCTAATATGTACAATAACAAATAATATTGTCATTGACAAAAAAAATGGACATTAAAATTCAATAATTTTATTAAAAACGTGGATGGTATTTGTGATAATTTCGACAAATAAATAACCCGCAATTATAAAGGGTGAAACGATCACCAAATATTCTCAATACTTTTATTGCATCACATAGGTATACAAGGTCTTACAGTAATTCAAATTGTTTCACTATGAACCCTGTCAGGCACACACAAATTACAAATAAATTAATTAAAAAGAAGTTTTGCAGAGACCATAAACGTTATCTGTGAAAAGACACCACGAAGGGCCCAGTCGTAACAGAAGTTTCTACAGGTGAATGTCGAAAAAAGTAGTTAAAGATTTGGTTATTTACCTTTCTGTCTTAGATATTAATTTATCTTTCAGTCTTGTAACTATACCGCTCGTTCTTACCTGTAAGAATGAATAAACAAACATTAATACGCACTAAATTATTGTGTATCTGATCTTAAATTTTAACAAAAAAAACCGACTTCAATCTGGACCAAATTTAAATGGGACCACACGGTGCACGGTTTGAAGCACCAGCTTTTAAACAAAAAAAGAATTATCAAAAAGTTATGAGGTAACAATTATAAAAAAAATATAAAAAATACAGTCGAATTGAGAACCTCCTCCTTTTTTTGAAGTCGGTTAAAAACATATATATTTATTGGCAAGTTTTTTGACCTATTATATATTTCACAAATTATATATTTAACATGACAATGACAGACTTAATTAGACTTACGAATTAGGATTGTATTTGCTAACAATAAGTATGTACCTAAATAATACTTTTCATGTGCTGTGCCAATCTATTGACTATCTACTATTTTCCCATCTTCAATTGCTAAAATGTCAGATTGGATATTAAGCTCTTACAGGAATGGAACCTATGCAAATATAAATAAATAAATATTTCGGACATCTAACACACAACGCCATCTAGTCCCAAGCTAAGCAGAGCTTGTGTTATGGGCACTAGACAACTGATACAAATACATATATACTTTTTTTTGTAAATATATACTTAATATACATAGAAAACACCCAAACTCGGAAACAAATATTTGTAGATCATACAAACATTTGGTCCGACCCGGGAATCGAACCCGAGAACTCATGATCAGCAGTCGCACACGCCAACCGCGAGACCAACGAGGCAGTCATTAGGCACCAAATAGTATTTAATATGAACATTATATGTTTTTTAAAGTTAAATATTAATAAGTTAGTTTCAGAATCTTATATACGAGTATAAAATTCTCGCGTCACAATGTTAGTTACCATACTCCTCTGAAACGGCTGGACCGATTTTTATGAAATTTGGTGTCGGGTAGGTCTGAGAATCGACCAACATCTATTTTTATACCCCAATTTTTTTTATGGCAAAACAACGTTTGCCCGCTCAGGTAGTATAACTATATTATGTTGTAACAAAAATATACGGTTTAAAATAATTGTCTGTGTTCAAATGAGAGTTACGTAATCGAAATACGCAAACAATAACAGTAATAAGTAGCATTTCAGTCACAGTTCTAATAATTAATTCCATAAGAAATTACCTGAAATTGATTAAGCCTTGAAAATATTTCATAGTCTTCTAAAATCAAATTTCAAAATAAGTCTAATCACCGAAAAGTATCGACAAAAACAGATGAAACACCGTAAAATTATATTTTCGTAACGATTTCTCAAACAAAATTCGTAAGCCATCTTAAACACCATATCAAATTAAATAGATTGCGTAAATATCTAGATAAATAAATACAGGCGAAGTTAGCAATTTTTGTAGATTCTTTCGGTGTTATGTAAATATTATGGAGACTTATTTTTATAAGAGATAGTGAGGAAAATAAATTTTAAATTTAATAATCAATGTGACGAGGCATGTCATTTGCTTTTGCTTTTCATTTGTGATTAGTGTTTTTAAGTTTATGATTATAAACTGAAAATAAAACTCAATTGAAGTAAACCGACGGTTACGTGTCAGTGTATTATATTTTTGAGGTTCCAATTAGATCTTTAAATAAGTGTGAGAGTGTATAGACACGATGTATAGATAGATAGGATGTTTGATATAACAATAGAAAATTCGCAATACATTCTCAACATTCTCATATTTTATTTAATTCAAATAGAATCTTTTTGTAACAATGTATCACCGACTTCAATTTCAGTACACTTATGGACATGTTTTTTTTTTTCTATTTTGAGATTTAACGGGAAAATGCCTTTTTAATAGTAATAAAAATAACAAATACAGCTGAATTGAAGTTAAAGAATGAGGGAAATACACACATCTTTGATGAATTGCATTGTTTGTAGCGTAATTCCGCTCCATTACGATATAATCAACTTAGTTATTATTAGAACATGTATGTAGCTTCATTAAAACTCACCACTATGTTTTTAAACAAAACCTTTAGTTCCGCGTTAAAATGCACTACTAAAGCAAAGAAAACTAGCTTGATACCTGCTACCAGTCAAAAATAGCATTTAAACTGCATTGCAACTAAAATAATAATCACAAATTTTTACAAAAAAAACCGACTCCAACCTAAACCAAATTTAAACGGGGACGGGAAGCACCAGCTTTCAAGTAAAAAAAGAATCATCAAATCGGTTCACCCAGTCGAAAGTTATGAGGTAACAAACATAAAAAATAATAAAATATATATATAGTCGAATTAATAACCACCTCCTTTTTTGAAGTCGGTTAAAAAGTAGGGTAAATAGTATTTATAGTCTCTTCCGACATATCTACATGTGACAACATTATATTAAAAACAAAACAACATTTGACCCCGAAACATTATTTAAAACTAGAAAGCGCTGTTTAATATATCCTTGTTTTTGCCTGATAAACAAATTCATAGTCACTCGCTCTGTTTAAAACAACAATTAATAACCTGACGTAACAAAAATATTCACGGCTTTCGCCGCTCTGATAGCTATTTATGTTAATTAATGTAAACAGGCCATGATAGTATAAAATCTTAGCTGAATAGAATGCATTTTTTATTAACAACATACCATTAAACTATGCTGTGGGTTAAATGTGCTTCTTTAATTAAATAACTCCTAGATTTTTAATAAATAACACATATTATACGCCCTATTAACTTTGTAAAGATGAGATAAACACATAATAAGTATTCACTAGCGACATTATACTAAACCAGGTCAGCGTGCCATAGTAGGTCAGATCGCCTCCGATTTCCGACCTTCGATATTTAGAGAGGAGTCTAAATAGAAGCATATGTCCAGCAGTGGACTGTTAAAAGCTGTTGATGATGTTACATTCCTGCATTCAGGAGGACCCAACAGAGGTCGACTGGTTCCAATACATACATGTTATGGATCGACACAGGCAGGCTAGTGGTTTCATCTAATTCACATTGAAAATAATCTGTGGCGTCTTTTGGTGTCGATCTATGATTTTTAACCGTAGCTTCAATTTAACGTTCATAAATGTCATTTAAAATAAATTATTTTGAATTTGAATACATATATTCATTGTGTATCCCCACAGGGGAGACGGCTAGACGGAGGTATATTCAACGCCCATAAAATATATAGTTGGCAAAATATGGGCCCATATTTTGCATATAATTTTATACAAATTGTGCGATTAGTATAACCTTGAAGTAGTAGGTTAAGCCATTAAACAGATCTTACCCAATTTGTAACTATGCACTATCCGTTACTAGCAATTTTAGGCACGTTTATGGTCACTGCTCCTTTCCTTGTTGTCGCAGCGTGATTATCTATGCATTGCTATTTGCATTTCATTGCATACTACTCTGTGTTGCAGGTTCGAATCCCAAATGCTAAAACATTTGTGTAATGCAGAAATCATTGTTCTGAGTCCTTTTTTTTATGGCATAGGCGGGCAAACGAGCAGATGTATCGCCTGATAGTAAGCGATTATCGCCGCCCATGGACACCTGCAACACCAGAAGCGTCACAAGTGCGTTGCCGACCTTTTGGGGATGAGGGGGTAGAGGTAAGGGATTGGGGTACGGGCCGCCAGTATGCTCACTCACTTGGTGAAACACAGCGCAAGCACAATTTCACACCGGTTTTCTGTGAGGCCGTGGTATCACTCCGGTCGAGCCAGCCCATTCATGCCGAAGCGTGGCTCTCCCACGGTAAACTTTGTGGGTGTACTTTGTGTTCAGTTCAGTGCTTGTAAACTTCCCTAAGACACAGGGTGTATTCTCAGTGCCGAAGATGTCTTTTAAAATAGACCAGAATATACAAAGATTCAAATTAAAAATCTCTGTACTAGTTCAAATTATAAGAAAAACTGGAAAGCATATACTTCAAACCCATCAAAAAGTGACCTCCGGAGTACGTCCAATATGTTTAAACCACGAGATCACATCCCAACACATTTCCATTGAACAATAGCTTACGTAACGAACAACTGGGTCTGGTTTGCCACGCCAATGGACAACGGTGGAGCGTGAAGTACCGTACGATGATACTGCAGGTTCATCGACAGGTATTTTTGTCTACGCTGTTACTATGAGACAGAAATGTATGTATAAAAAGTTGTACTTTAGTTGTGTGCAATGAAGTTGTATAAATAATAATAATTTAATAATAATTTGTTTATTTTCTTTTTTATCTATACTAATATTATAAAGCTGAAGAGTCTGTTTGTTTGTTTGAACGCGCTAATCTCAAGAACCGCTGGTCCGATTTATCGAGGAAGGCTATAGGCTATATATCATCACGCTAAGACTAATAGGAGCGGAGCACCAATGAAGGATGTTACAAAAACGGGGGAAAAAAATACAGTCGAATTAATTAGTGCGTTCAATCAAACAAACTCCTTAGCTTTATTATATTCGTATAGCTAACTCTTGACTCTGCATTTTTGTACTACATGCTGTATGTACGGACCAGATTACTAGAGTATTTTTTTAAATATTGCTCGTTTGAATACTTGCTTGGAAACAGACATTTGTATCTAAATATCAATTGTTTATTCACATCTCAACAGTATTTCGAAGGTTACCGATCGCTATCTGAATGCCCCCGGCGACTTGCGCACGCTGACATGGGAACAGATACTTATAATCAATTAATAACAATAAGACATTGTGGGTACACCACACCACCCTGCCGGTTGGATTTCAAAACATTTTTGGCATGACTTATTGATCAAAACGTAGATACCTTGTAGCTGAGCTGTAATGAGGGACTGACAACGACTGAGGAGCACCAGAAATCAAATAGATAGACCGTTTTGATATCTGTCCCTTTTAACTGTTTAATATATTCAACATTACATTGAAATAATATTAAAAAAGTAGAATATTGTACTACAAAACACAATTGGATAACAGAAATCCGTATCATGGTTGTCTGGAAGAGATCGCCGTGAGCGATTAGATCGTCGATTGTTACATTTATATATTTTGTAACTTATCTCTTGTTTATTTTGTAATTTTTGTATGTATACAATAAAGATATAAATAAATACAATGAATAACTGTGTTCTCATTCAAAGAGTACCAGAAATCCTAATTCTAAAACTACATGTTTGGACCACACCGTTTCCTACTTCGCCAAGTGTCGTGGGTTCGAATCCCACGTAGGAAAACACTTTGTGTGATCCACAAATTGTTGTTCTAAGTCTGGGTGTTCTTTGTCTCCGTTTCATGTATGTTTGTAAAGTCCCCCGCGACACAGGATTTATTCCTAGTGCGGGAGTTGTCTTTAAAAAAAACTGAGTGGTATTGATTACGGTGTAGTAAATGAGGCGTATGGACAATTCAACTAAATAAAAAAAAAGTAAATTGTAATATTCTGATCAATTTTAATACAGTCTCAGTCTTTGAAAACTATTTAACATTCCCAAAGATGGTGAGTATCAGGCAAGCACAATTTATTAATGAAGAACGAATATAATGACGACAGTGATGATTTAAAATGCTGCAGTATTTCTTAAAGAATAATTACTTCTTGCAAGACTGATTCCAGAAACAGTTTAGCCAGTAATCGCTGTTGTGTAATTTAAATTTTTGATTTGAACTATTTAACTGGCTAGAACTATTCAGTGCTATGGTAATGATGGAAGCAATTTCATACAGATTGAAGCGTTAAATTCAGCTTAAATGTTTCCTTAATATAGCAAATGCATCTAAAGTTCATTATAAGATTTGATGTCAGTTTGACCACAATCAAAATTGCAACTGTCGGACAAGAGTTGCATGATATGCATTTCTATTTTTATTTTAGTTTCCTATTATTTCGTTAAGTATATTATTATGTATGGATGTTGAAAAAAAGGTACAGCCTTCACATATTTGGATATTTTTACGTACATTATTAACTATTGGTCGCAGCATCACTCGCGCATTTATTTCTTATTACATGTTCCTGACTTCTTTGACTTTGAAAATGACGAAGTTCTATACAACCGTCCATTTCTTATTTTAACTTTTTGGCGGTGAAATAAAAAAATATCATTCTTTAATATAACATAAGGGCACAGTTGCCAAAATTTCCAGGTTGTTTGAGTGTCGTTTGCAAGTACTTGTAATTGATGATTTAATAATCTAGATTGTCTAACGTTCTAAACATGACATAAGCATCGACTTGCGGTTTGTCAGTCGGTCCGGCAAGTATCATTTATTGACAATTACATCCATAAGGGAGTTAAATAAATGATTGTATTAAGTCCGTGATTTTCATACGCGAACCAACAATTGCCAATTTAGTATGAGTAAGTTCTTTCTGTATTCTGATAATGTAGTAGCAAATTCCTTTTTGATAATCTACCTACCATTCCCTTAGCTTTGGCACTGAATTAAGGAAATAGATATTACATTAAATCAAACGTTTGCAGAATATTTGGCGAGAATCCACAAAAGCTACGTTCATGCCTAAAACAACACCTAACTCTTCCTACTCTTACGTCGGGCACTTTATGCTTGGAAAGTGGAAATCCCTACTTCCTTAATGGTATTAAACTTAAAACCTTCTGTAATCGTAAACAGGGCAAACTTGTTTACCAATTTAATGGTGTAAAAATGAAAGTAGCGCCTATAAAATTTATTAGCTTAAGTTGCGTAATAGCTTCGGATATCCGTTCCGAGTGCGGATTCGATCCCCATTTATTGATAAAACTCGGTATTATTAATTATGTAATCATGTACTGGTATATATAACTGATATATATAAGGTCTAGAATGCGGATAAACATATTAGTATACATACCATTTAATTTAAATACAATATTATCGTATTATATATAAAAGCATCCAAACTGACACAAATTAACATTTAAATTCATACGAACATTACCACTGAACAGGAATCAAAGTAAAGGAAGAAAATAAAAAATATTACGTAAGAAGTACTGCAACTTTTTTTAAAGATATAAAGCCATTAGCGGTTAGCGTATGCGACTGTCGATTATCTATTATCTCGGGTTCGATTCACGAGGCGGACTGTTGTTGGGTTTTCTTGCAAGAAAGTATGGAAGTTGGCGGTGTTTTACGCATGTGCCTCGGAGAACACATTAAGCCGTGCGTCGGTCCCGGTTGACATAAACACCTATGATAACTAGTTCAACCTTCGAATTCCGTTTGGAAGGTTCGATGCCACTCGCTTCAATAAACTAGCAAAATTAATCCTACTAAGATTATAAAAGCGAAAGTTTGTAAGTATGGATGGATGTTTATTACTCTTTCACGCAAAAGTACTGAACGGATTTGAATGAAACGTTACAGTAATATAGCTTATACATCAGAATAACACTTAGGCTACTATTTGCAGCGATAACCGACATACACGCGGGCGGAGCCGCGGGCAACAGCCAGTATTTAGATAAAGCTGGTTGAACTATGAGTCAACCCCAAATAATCTTGGGAATAATAGAGGCTAGGAAGATGATAGCAATAGTGAGATAAATGCCAATATATTTTCTGCTAAATCAAATAGGTAAAAACCATCAACGACATGGCTTTCTACACCGCCACAAACGTGACACAGACGTCCAAATTTCCATAAATCATGTACAAAACCATTCAATCACATGTCCAAAATGCGTTGACTTTAAAAATTTCACTAATCGTACATTCGTAGCTAACAGATGATTATAAAACACGGAAGTGTGGAATCGTGACATATAATCGTGATAATACCGATACCATAAACCTCTACATTCAATATGTTAAGAATGATCCTATTGTGATACGCGATGGAGGTGTTGATTGAAGAATTTCGTCAACTGTCCCCTGAAGCTGATATTCTAAATGTTAATTGATATTAACCTTTGATTAGGTAGAGATGAACTGGAACTGACGCACGAATTCGTAATCGAGAGTTGGAACCTATCTCCCCCCTTATTCTGTGAGAAGCGGATACTTGTTTCTTGAGTTATATGTGTCCATGTGTATCCATCTGCACGTTTAGGTCTTATTCCGTGAAATTATCAACTTTTACCTCTCTCAAATTATATCCATAGGGAATTATTCTCTCTCGTATATTTCTTATATTTACTCATTTTATATATCTCTGATTCTATTTGAAAAATTTGGCGTTTCTTTCGGTAACAGAACAACTTCCTAGAACAGGTTATTTGATTTGAGCTTGAAGCTAAAATGAATTTCGTTAAAGGAAAACTGGATGGAAACAACTCATTAACATTTTGGAGGAACGAATCTCAAGTTCTTCAAACACAAAAGGAGTAACCTCTGACTAGGCTAGGTGATTCTGTCTGGCGGGCTTTACGGCCTTACGTTTGATGATGGGAAGTTTTATATATGCTAATCGGTATGAGAAAGTTTAATAGCGCGACACAAGATTAGCAGTTTCTGTTTAGTTCGGTGTATCTTCATAAGATGAAGATGACATTCAAGTATTTTTTACCCGACTACGGCAAAGCCAAAGGGGGGTTATGTTACGTCACTGTATGTTAAAGTCGCTACATTAATAAATAGTACAGAAGTCGTGTTATACCTAATACAGACAAATATCTTCCGGAATTAAATTCAAACCGTGTAGGTGTAAACCTACATTATTTATTACATATTTACAATGCATTTAAGAGCTAATATAACATCAATTATTTTACAATTTACATAACAATTATATCGTCAAGATGGCATTCCAATACTTAAGTAATAAAATCAAATAACCACCTCAGGCGATGTTTATACTTCAATGGAACCTTACCAGTGTTCTCGTAATCTGATGTGGGTGTTATAATAGTTTTTATGTCAAACATAATCACTAGGTTACCACTTTTTTGTGCCGAGACAATTGAATAATTGGACGTAGAACTAGTATAGGTGGATATCAATGCCATGGGCAGAAAAAAACAAAGAAACCATAGCTAACCTGTGATTAAACAATCTATACTAATAATAGGTCTTTACCTATGAAATTGCCGTTTTGTATGCAATAAGTGAAAGTACTTATTTTTTCAAACTTTTTTATTTCTGTTATTCGAAGTAATCACCCATGTCATCGACGCATCTTTGCCAACGCATTGGCAGTTTATTGATGCCCTTCTTGTAAAAATCTGCTGGACGGGAGGCAACAAACTCTTCAAAAGGCATTTTGTACTGCCTCTCGGAAACTGATTTTTTTACCCACTAAAAGTTGTCTAAATTTTGGAAAAAGTAATAGTCGGTAGGTCAAGGCAAGGTCTGGTGAGTATGGCGGATGAGGGAGAACTTCCAACTCCAGCTCTTGCAGCTTGGAGACTGTCTGTTGCGCAGTATGGGGTCGCGCGTTGTCGTGAAGGAGCAGTGAGCACGACCGATTGACCAAAGCTGGTTGCAGATGTGCAAGCTTCTCCATCATTCTCTCCAGTTCTTCACAGTACACATCTGCATTAATGCTCATGCCGTTTTGTAAAAAGCTGTGGTGAATCACACCTGCACTAGACCACCAAACAGTGACCATCACCTTTTTAGGGGTCATTTTTGGTTTAGGGCATTGCTTTGGTGCTGAACCAGGGTCTAACCAACTTGCTGAGCGCTTTCGATTGTTGAACAGAATCCCTTTATCGTCGCACGTAACAATTCGTTTCAAAATTCCTTCATTTCTTTGCCTGTTAAGCAGCGCAAGGCAGGTCTCGACGCGTACGTTGCGCTGGCGATCGTTAAGGTCGTGGGGCACCCATCTATCAAGCTTTTTTACCTTGACAATTTGTCGCAAATGGATCAATATTGTTTTGATGCTTACATTAAAAGCTGCTGCTAGCTCAGCTGTAGATTGAGTTTCGTCAGCTTCCACAATCGCCTTTAATTCATTATTGTTATCCAAAGACTCCGGACGACCACCAGCTTCATTTTGCAAGTCAAAATTTCCAGAACGGAACCGGGAAAACCAATAACGGGTTGTGCGTTCGTTTGTACAGTTCTCTCCGTAAACGTTTTTGATGTTACGTGCCGTTTGTGTCGCGTTGGTGCCACGACGGAACTCATATTCCATAATTATACCTTTGATTATTAATATGTCTAGATAGAGCATCGCGATACAAAAGAACAAAATTAAATGACACAACTTTTCGATATTTGTGTGCGTGACAGATACGTCTTACACTCGCCTCATGTCATTCTAAATTTCCTAGTGTGAGTGCGTAAATGATACCAGTTGTTGAGTTTTTTTTGTGAAAATGGGGAAACAATTATAATAGTGTTGAATAACTTTTCTATCTAGAAAAATATGCTAGGAAAACAAAATGTGATACAACCTAATAATATACCTCGTGTTTTTTTATTATTTATTATCATTAGCAGTGGACTGTTAAAGGCTGTTGGTGATGATTAAAAATATGTCGTACTAGATATAAATTTTGGTCTGGTATTGTAAAAGCAGTACTTAACGATTTTTTAACCTTTTAAAATATGTAAGATATAAAATTAGCCCATCTAATTGTTTTTTTGACCAACATTAAAAAAGAAGAAAGGTAAGAAAAAAATTGTTTACATTACTTTTTAATGGACCGGTTTAATTATTTTTTAACCGACTTCAAAAAAAGGAGGAGGTTCTCAATTCGACCGTATTTTTTTTATGTTTGTTACCTCATAACTTTCGACTGGGTGAACTGTTTTCAATGATTCTTTTTTTATTTGAAAGCTGGTGCTTCTCATGTGGTCCCATTTCAATTTGGTCCTGTTCTGACATGTCATCCATGAGAAAACCATATAAGTCTTCAATTTGCATTAAGTATGTGCGCGACAAATTAACGAATAACTAAATATTCCCGTATGGTCCCATTTAAATTTGGTCCCGATTGAAGTCGTTTTTTTTTTTGTTAAAATTTGTGATAATTTTGTGTTACATTTAGGACATCTTCAAGATAGCTCAGTATTAATATTATGGGGATTAGACCTTGGGCTTTCAATTTGTTTTATTAGATTTACAATTAGCTATTTTTTTTATCTGAATGAGGTCTGACGAGTAGTTTTTAAGTTAAATTTTTCAATTCTTATCTGTTGTTATAACATTCGAAGATATACTTGTTTTGAAATAATAGAAACTGGACTTGAAAAATGCATGACTGCACGGTTGGTCTAGTGGTTTAAGTTGTCGCCACGCCGCTTTCTATTGCGCCAGGTGTTGTGGGTTCAAATCCTAAATAGGACAACACTTTGTGTGATCCACAAATTGTAGTTCTGAGTCTGGGTGTTTTTTGTGATGTATATTCGTAATGTGCGAGTTGTTTTTTTAAAACAGAGAGGAGCTCATATCTAGTATGTATACCTAAAAACCCTTAAACGATGCCCATAGTGACATTTTATAAAAACGGTGCGGCGGCCATTTTTGATTCAAAAAATGACATGCAATTAATATTCAGCATACCTTAAAACACCTTACACGATACCCATAGTGACATTTTACAAAAACGGTGCGGCGGCCATATTTGATTCAAAAAATGACATGAAATTAATACTCAGCATACCTAAAAACACCTTACACGATACCCATAGTGTCATTTTACAAAAATGATGCGGCGGCCATATTGAATTACAAAAATGAATTGAAATTCTTAGCGTATCTAATAACTACCATGAAGTATTTTATACAACACAACTCCGCCTGCCACATTTTATGAGGGAGTTTTGACTTCATAAACTAGCAACACCCAAAATGGCGACTACAATAATTATTTATTTTAGAAATTATTTAATGGCTTTGTTTGCTGTAATAGATACATATCAATGGTACTTAACGATAATAGGTACCTTTCTTTGTTAATTTAGATCGTAATCTGTAATTTCTACACACTTATATCGCACAATTCGCCATTTTTATCAACACAAAAATGACAGCAACATTTGTGTATCCACTGACAGTGCATTTGGTACTAAACGCGGAAAAACATTTAGGCGTTAGTGCTAGAGCCTATTTTTTCGTGTGTTTTTACAGCTTTGACAGTCCATCTAGACATATCAATAATCTAAGAATTATACGAATTTTTTAAGTATCCATTATGACGAAAAATGTTCAAATGTAATGAAAATACAACGCTAATCAAAAAACAAAAGACTGAGATTGTAAATAGAATGTCATGGTTTTAAAACAAAATTAATTTGAATTTAGAATACAGAGCCATTACAAACTTCTTTTTATTTGAAATGACCAGTACTGAAGAACGGCAATTTCATAGGTAAAGACCTAATATTATAAACGCGAAAGTTTATAAGTACGGATGGATGGATGGAATGGATGGATGGATGGATGTTTGTTTGTTACTCTTTCTCGCAAAAACTACTGAACGGATTTGGATCAAACTTTACAGTAATATAGCTTATACATCAGAATAACACATAGTCTACTATTTCCGGCTATAACCGACATATACGCGGAGCCGCGGGCAACCACTAGTAATGTCATAATTTATCAGTTCATTATATCATGTCAATTTTTGATGACAATGAACAGTTTGTTTTACTATACACTAGGTACAAACGCGGAGTGAAACTAGTGTAAAATATAAGTAGCCTAAGAGTTACTCCTGATATCTTATTTGTAATAGTGAAACTCCCGTCAAAATAGGTGCAGCCGTTTCAGAGATTAGTCAGAACAAACAGACAGACAGGCCGACAGACAGACAAAAAACTGTGACAAGTACCGTATTCACTTTTATATACAATAAGTGAAAAGCTGTTAATTTAAAATTAAAAACAGACACTTCAATTTTATTTAAATATTTGTAAGGATTTTACTTGGTGTTGACTGAGCTGTATATATTGATAATATTATAAAATAATAACAAGCACTTATTCAATTATTCCAAGTTGTTATTCAAATTATAATATCGTTAATACAATAATTACAGTACCAGTTTGACAGTTATCAATCTTCTTTTATGTTCAATCACGGTAATCACGTTTCATCGCATGTGGAAGGATAACGTTTAAAACGTGCTTCAAGATTAAGGGAAAAATATATTCCTTAGTGAACACTCGGAGAAGACACTACAGTACTTAAAATATCGCTTGATCACTGTTTAGATTTTTATGTTGTATTACCTATGTTCATGTATTCTATCTTTACGTGCCAGTTTTATCACAAAAATGATGCACTTCATTTGTGATAAAACACATTATAAATATAATAATTCACACCTAAAATGTACCTCGTAGATTCTAAAATGACGCCTACAACTGACACAGAGATCAAGTTATATTTTAAGAACTATGTACCATAGTCTTTGCACCTATACCTTCTATATGAAGAGTTTGTTTACTAGTATGAATTGACAAAATCTTTTAATGTTCGGTAGTCCATTTATTAAAGAAGTCTATAGGCTGAATAACATCACTCTACAATGAGATGAGCATTAATTAAAAAAAAAATATACGGTGAAAATTTATTACTCTTTTCTTTACTAAGGTGAGGCATATGTCAAGACGCGTCTTTAGCCCGTAAAGCACCCCTGTGCAATCAAGGTATTATCTATCTGACTGACATACCCAGAGATCAACGCACAGCCCAAACCGCTGAAGCTAGAATCCTGAAATTTTGCATGTAGGTTCTTTATATAAAGTAAGTAAGCACTAAGAAAGGCATTTTCGAAATTCCACCCCTAAGGGGGGTAAATCAGGGGATGAAAGTCTGCGTTGTCTGAAGGTTCTTTATATAACGTAAGTGAGCACTAAGAAAGGAATTTTTGAAATTCTACCCCTAAGGGGGTAAATCAGGGGATGAAAATCTGCGTGAGCTAAGCCGCATGTAAAAGCTAGTCATCTATATATATATAAAAGAGGAAGGTGACTGACTGACTGACTGACATACCCAGAGATCAACGCACAGCCCAAACCGCTGAAGCTAGAATCCTGAAATTTTGCCTGAAGGTTCTTTATGTAACGTAAGTGAGCACTAAGAAAGGAATTTTTGAAATTCTACCCCTAAGGGGGTAAATCAGGGGATGAAAGTCTGCGTGAGCGAAGCCGCATGTAAAAGCTAGTTATCTATACATATATAAAAGAGTAAGGTGACTGACTGACTGACATACCCAGAGATCAACGCACAGCCCAAACCGCTGAAGCTAGAATCCTGAAATTTTGCCTGAAGGTTCTTTATATAACGTAAGTGAGCACTAAGAAAGGAATTTTTGAAATTCTACCCCTAAGGGGGTAAATCAGGGGATGAAAGTCTGCGTGAGCGAAGCCGCATGTAAAAGCTAGTTGTCTATACATATATAAAAGAGGAAGGTGACTGACTGACTGACATACCCAGAGATCAACGCACAGCCCAAACCGCTGAAGTTAGAATCCTGAAATTTTGCATGTAGGTTCTTTATATAACGTAAGTGAGCACTAAGAAAGGAATTTTCGTCGTCGAAATTCCACCCCTAAGGGGGGTAGATCAGGGGATGAAAGTCTGCGTGTAAAAGCTAGTTTATTATATACACCGTATTTAAGCGAATGGACTATAAGCGTAGTGCCCTTCAATGAGCGCGAAGATTCATTAAAAGTGCCACGGTCGGCGCCCCTAACACGACGACGATGTGCACCGCACACCCTGCACTATAGGTAAAGACGCCCCTGCCTATGTCCAACAGTAGCCTGTTGAAGGGTGTTGATGATGAGGGACGTAGACGAATTGTACTTATCTATACTAATCTATACTAGATAATATATATTACATCTATACTATTATATAAAGCTAAAGAGTTTACTTGTTTGTTTGTTTGAACACGCTAATCTCCGGAACTACTGGTCCGATTTGAAAAATTCTTTCAGTGTTAGATAGCCCATTTATTTATCGAGGAAGGCTATAGGCTATATATCATCACGCTACGACCAATAGGAGCGGAGCACCAGTGAAAAGTGTTTCAAAAACGGGGGAAAATTATTACGCTACGGCGACAGTACTATTAATTATTCTGTGGCTATGGGCAATAGGAGACGCAAAAGAGGTTGCGAGGGTCAGCTAGTCATTTTTAATAAAGGGTCCGTATAAAATCATTAACATATCACGACTTGGCACAAAAACCCACATGTATTATAAGCGTGATATATTTGTTATGTAATAATTCTTTAGAGAAAAGTGACACGGCATAATTTTGTACCTCTGTCCTTTTGTATTAATGAACACGTCTTGCGTTAACCGTGAAATCTTGGCTTGAGAATGATAAATCCCTATAGTTTAGAATAGAGGCTTCAATTAGACTCATGTTTGGTATATAAAAAACATAATATTTCATTTAGAACGGAACGTGAAACTGTAAAAGATATTGTTGTAGTAAACTCTAGCATGAGTGCGTCTCAGGTAGTGTCACCGAGAATCGAAGGTGTATTCATCATCACTCTTTTGATAAATTATATCTTTTGTTTTTTTTTTTTTATTGTTTTAGCTGCCAAAATGACTCTGCTCTGCCTGATGGAAACCATGAGCAGAGTTCAAGAGTGGTGGTTACCACCCTCAATGCAAATAAGGTGAATGCTGCAAGGTGACCCACAGTATGGCGGCCTAGTGAGATGCTTTTACACGCCCACGCTATTCTAATGCAGGTAATAGGATACTTTTAGGGAGGCCCAAATAGTCTAGTCAACAAGTTCCATACTTGTTGACTAGACTAAAAGATGCAGAAGCATCGCTAGGCCGCCATGGTGTGGGTCGCCATACTGCATTGTCTGCATTCGCAGTGAGTATGGTGACCGCCACTCTTGGATTCTACTTATGCTTTCCATCAGGCAGAGTAGAGTCATTTTGGCGGGCCATACATAAAAAAAAAAAAATGAAATGAGAGAAAAATTTGACTCTGATGACTGATGAAAAGATGAAGAACATATAGGTAGTAGAGCCACGTTGATTTCAGCATGAATGGGCCGGCTCGACCGGGGCGGTACTACCCTCTCACAGAAAATCAACGTAAAATGACAGCGTTCGTGCTGTCGTGTTTCGTTGGTGAGTGCGAGACCGGAGGCCCTAATAGTCTAGTCAACAAGTTCCATACTTGTTGACTAGACTAAAAGATGCAGCAGCATCACTAGGCCGCCATGGTGTGGGTCGCCATACTGCATTGTCTGCATTCGCAGAGAGTATGGTGACCGCCACTCTTGGATTCTGCTTATGCTTTCCATCAGGCAGAGTAGAGTCATTTTGGCGGGCAATACATTTAAAAAAAAAAGAAAAAAAAAACTGTTGGTGGTGTGGCGTGGGAGAACCACTCTTCGGCATGAATAGGCCGGCTTGACCGGAGTGATACCACGGCCTCACAGAAAACCGGTGTGAAACAGCGCCTGCGCTGTGTTTCACCGAGTGAGTGAGGCCGAGGCCCCCATCCCCCTCCTAATCCCACAAAGGCCGGCAATGCACTTGTGACGCTTCTGGTGTTGCGGGTGTCCATGGGCGGCGGTATTCGCTTACCATCAGGCGATACGTCTGCTCGTTTGCTCCCTAATTCATAAAATAAAAATTAAAAAAATTGTGATGGAGAAACTAGAAAGGTAGGTACGGAAGTAGTTATATTTATTTGCGGTTACATACTCAAAATAAATGCAACCATACAAAATAAAATAAAAGTCAGTTACTTTGTGAAAATATCAAATAGTATGGACAATACTGGCTGCGTGAAGCCAAATATACGAACCTTGAGAATATACCGATGGAAGGAAGAGCTGAGAACGTTAAAAACAATGTTATATATGAGTAGAGTATTTAGATGTGTAGAAATTTGAGTAACAAATTATTTACAGTATTCTTGAGGTCTTTTAAAATAATAAAATTAGCGTCAGGTTAAAATAAGCGTAAAAGCTCGAAAGCATTTCGTAAAATCCTTTTGACACGAACTCAAAAATATTGACGATGACCAAAAAGCGAAAGTGAGAGGCGGATTGTAATGGGCATGATATTAACATAATGGATGGACGGACCGCGTTTGTCAACATCGCACTCGTCTTGTTTAAAGGTTCATTGCTTTGTTAATATCTTGAAAATGTTCAAATGCACATTTATCAAGTAAGAAAGACCAAAATTGTTTTTTTTTTATGTAATAGGCAGGCAAACGAGCAGACGTATCGCCTGATAGTAAGAGATTACCGCCGCCCATGGACACCTGCAACACCAGAGGCGTCACAAGTGCGTTGCCGGCCTTTGGGGGATTGGGGGAGATAGGGGGTGGGGTTGGGGTATGGGCCTCCGGTATCCTCACTCACTCGGTGAAACACAGCGCAAGCACTATTTCACACCGGTTTTCTGTGAGGCCGTGGTATCACTCCGGTCGAGCCGGCCTATTCATGTCGAAGTGTGGCTCTCCCACGGCAGGTGGTAGGAAGTCTAAAATAAAAATTGTATAATTTTCAAAGCTTCTGAATACTTTAACTTGTGGAGACATAAATGCAGTGTCATGTTGTATGTGTATTTATGTAAGTGCAATTAAACTCTTTCGAAACGATAAATGCATATCTTTTTACAACTGATTACTACTTACATTTAAATACATTTACCTTTCAGAATACAATTTTATAAAAGGTTTTAGCGATTTATTTAACGATGATTTAATGACAAATAAAATTATATTAAGCAATGCTAGTTCAGCATGACAAGGAAAACACAATTGTTTTTAAAAAATTTCGGTATTAACAATTTTTTTAAGACGACGACCCACTCATCTTCCTTTTTTCAGTCCTGAAATGGCTTGCCTGGTGGTTAGACAATATATAATCACAAAACTAATTGAGCATCCCTAAAATACATACGTTTGTAAAACAGCAAAAATATGAATATCACTTACGGAATATTTTATCCTTAAAGCACACAGGTTCAATATAAAAATGTTCCATAACTTGAAACTCAAGGCATTTCTTTAATTTGCTGACCACTTTGGTTCGAAGATGACGAAGCTAAATATAATCAAAAGTCAAAATAAACCTCGAAATCCAACAATAACGCACGAACGAAGACCCCAGACTCGCTCAGGTACAAAACAAACTAAAATATGCAGACCTCCAAGGTTACTTATGGAGTTCGGGCCTCGGGAGGACTGAGTGAATATTAAAATGCATTAAGCCTTTTTATTACTCATTTTAAATTTGACGGTGACAACTTATGTTTAGCTAAGTGGTGCCTTATTGTTAAAAAAGGATAATTTGAGGAAAACTGTTGTTTACTGGTGTTGGCTTACAAAAATATTAGATGTTGTCTGTAAGTCATTGAAGTTGTTGGATATTTAAATTGTACCTAAGATCTACGTCTCTACATTTGCTAAAGCATTGCTGGATTGTGTATAGCGGTGTTGCACCTAAGCAGGAATAACAAATTACACTACAGAAAAATAATATGACAAAAACAAAAAATGCATTCGTAGACATTGAAGTACACGTCCAATATAAAATCAATAAAGTTAATTTTAAGCTATTGCATGGCTTTTATCGCGGGCTTTGAGGCCTTAGAGCGCGGCGACAGAATCAAAAAATTCCGTAACGAAAATAAAACCTAACACCCGAAGCTCGCACGTATCGAGACGAGCTGCTCCGAAATCGGACGAATACGTAAGCAGCCGTTTGTGAGAAAGTATAAAGGTGTATAGGTATCTATCATATCTTTATAATGCCACACTCACCGCATGTGTATACATGTTCAAAGAAAAAAAAAACTGCATAAATAAAAAATAAATAAAAAAATTATAATTGCATAAGTTGATTAAAAAATGCTATGCAATAGCTTTACCGTGGCAGTCCCCGAGTGCCAAACGTTTTTTTTTTTTAATTAAACGCTCTTAAACCGATTTCATAGCACATCGACGACAAAACGAATAAGATCTAATACAGTAAATTAATTGTACACTTCCTTTGAACAGCCCCTAACAGTCAGCTGCTAGGCATAGGTTTCTCCTTATAAACGAAGTTTAGGCCTACGGCACTGGTTGGGGTAAAAGTTTTGTGCCAACTTTTTATTCTCTTTGCAGTGCTGTTGAATTGCGTAATTAGCACCCTGCCTCTTACGACACCCAGGGGAAAGAGGTGTTAACACTCCATATTCTTAAGCCATCACTACACTTACCTTTTGTAATGAGACTTGACTTGAAAAATCATGTTAAATACTAAAGAAATTAGATTTCAGCGAGATAAATTGTACAGTTGCTATAAAATGACGTATGCGTATTTATAAAAACAATTAAATGCTATAGAAGTATAATTGCATAAACGGTATATGTGTCCATTGTGTTCACTTCCTTTACGTGTCTATGTGCCTCTGATAATTGGCGAGGGGGTCACACTGTGTACACACAGCCTTATTGTTACCGCTGGGTGCAGGAAGTATTTATGACAGTTTTATTTTGAAAAAACTAGATTATCTTTATAAATAGAGACTACATACGGAACTAATGTTTACCTGCATTTTTTAGAAGACGTAATCATTTTTTATTGTTACGTTTTTATGTGTTTAATGTGATATATTTACGATAAGCTTATGATAAAGCGGAAATTATGTCATTATGAATGAGATATAAAAAATCTTTCAAATATAAAAAAGTCTTCATGTTGAACATATTTCCTTTCGCTTTCGTGAGAGTGATTTCATGAAAAGACCGTCTCTTTTCATGTGTGTAACAAAGAACCGGATCAAGACGCACTAATTAATTTAATCAATGAGTGCTTGCGGTGTCAGAATTGGTCGTAACTTGCATTAAACTTTGCATGTATTTTTATCTAAGGTAATTACATCCTCACTGATAATATTAAAGTAAATGTCAGTTTGTTTGTTGCTTTGCTCTTTTTTATAACCCAAAACTACTCAACCGATAACCATAATACTTTGCACGAAATTTCACTAATCTGAACTTTCTCTAGCTCTAAATACCATGAATTTTAAATACCAAGTCAAGAGCATTTCGAATTCTAAATGAGACCTGTTTCAATTTTAAAATGGTAAAAAGATTACAGAGGTTATCTGTGATCAATGAACAGTATACAATAGGCGTTAAATAAAGTATGTACAAAAACAAATTTATAAATAAGTACACAAAACAAGTAGTGCAAATGAACCATAAACCCTGAGGCTATCTATGAATGGATTTCCTCCGCGCATAGACAAACACAGAGGCAGTATAGCTACCTCTAAACAAAGACGATCTCCTTGTAGCTAATTCTGTTAAGGCCGCCACCTTCTGTTCTTACTGAATATTTAAGTTTTGTTTCTTAATTATTTTACTTTCCATAAAGTTTGTTAACTAATATTTTAAGTGTGAATGTTTGTTTGTTTTTTGAGCTTTCTCACCTTAACTACACAAATGACTAGTGGTAGTAGAGTAGTGGTTTAAGTGATCACCTCGTAGCCTTTACAGAGCAGAGTGTTGTGATTTCGAACTAGAGTTGTAACGGAGGCCTTCTTAGCGGAGGCGGAAACGGAGGCGGAGGCGGAGGTGAAAGTGGATGTAGAAACAATTGTAATTTGTCATTTATTAAAGCTTTTAAACGTACAAAATGCATCCATAATACTCATAAGTAAACAAACATACAATAGTCCAGTCATTTTAGGCATTTTGATCCCCAATCTGCGGAAAAATTCCTAGTGAAATAAATTTTTGTACACATCTTTATTACGGCGGGCGTTGTAATGAAGATGTGAAAAATAGACATTGATTTTTCCGCAGATAAAACCTAAAATGACTGGACTATATATAAAAGAAACTTTATCTTTTAGTAATCAAAATTAAGGAGAGACAAATTATGTTTGTCATACAATAGTTTTGCGGCTTTGTCACCTTCCAGACGATTTCTAAGGGGTTCATAAAGTAAGCCAGCTGAACTAAGTAATTGTTCACTTGGCACTGAACTTGGCGGTGCCAAAAAATCCGTGCGAACTTTCTATGATTCGCAAATAAACCTCCGTTATAAGTCCGCAAAAATTGTACGGATGCGGAAGCGAAGATACGATTTCTTGCGGAACTTCCGCAGTAACGGAGGCGGAGGCGAAGTTCCGTTACAACCCTAGTTCGAACCCAACACGGGATATAAATTTTTGTGATCGACAAATTCTGAATCAATCTGGTTCTGAATCTGGGTGACGCACCAATATTGCTAGTGCGGAAGTTGTCGTTTCTGATTATACCTATTATGTGACTTACAAATCGCTGGCTTGCCCGGGTCCCTGTTACACATTTCCGTTCCTTAACTGCCACAGATTGCAGGAAAGCGATACGAAAGATCACAAAAAAAAATAACACTTTAAAACTTTCTAAGTTTATCGATTTTATATAATTACTTGATTACTATCTAAATATTTCACTACTTTCATAGAAAAAGCAAAAATTTTTTTGCCTTCTAATGAAGTTATTAAATATACACTGCAATTTTATATGTAATATTTATATAACTACATAGTATATGTTTGTAGGTAGAGGTGACCTTAACGTTAAAGGCATTTAGGCAGTTAACCTTCGGGTGATGCAGAGAAAACAGGAACTAGATACATTTAGGCATTAAAATAAATAAATAATTAAAATGTACTTTTTGATATTATATTATCAGTTAACCAATCTTAAGTTTATTTACACACCCATTATAAATTTACTCATACATGATGTGTTAACATTAAAATGTTTTCACACTTTTACAACTACTATTAACCTGCATAGAAAAAAGTTTTTTTTTTCTTTTTAAAAGACAACTCCCGCATTAGGAATATTATTCCTGTGTGTGTGTTTGACTTTACATGAAAGGGACACAAAGAACACCCAGACTCAGAACAACAATTTGTGGATCACACAAAGTGTTGTCCCAGGATTTGAATCCACAAAAACGCGTGGCGACCGCTCTCAGCCACTAGGGTAACCATGCAATGAAAGTGTACTACGCAATTAAATATTTATCCTATGGGTAAGTTGATTCTGCTAGATATCGGAAAAAGTATTTATTCTTATGGTGAAAAAGCCAGTGAAGATCGACTTACGATCAGAGGTAGTAGAGCCACGCTGATTTCAGCACGAACGGGCCGGCTCGACCGGGGCGGTACTACCCTCGCACAGAAAATCAACGTAAAATGACAGCGTTCGTGCTGTCGTGTTTCGTTGGTGAGTGCGAGACCGGGGGCCCAATTAGTCTAGTCAACAAGTTTCATACTTGTTGACTGGACTAAAAGATGCAGTAGCATCACTAGGCCGCCATAGTGTGGGTCGCCATACTGCACTGTCTGCATTCGCAATGATTATGGTGACCACCACTCTTGGATTCTGCTTATGTTTTCCATCAGGCAAAGCAGAGTCATTTTGGCGGGCCAAACATAAAAAAAAAAAAAAAAAAAAAAAAAAACTTACACCCATCTGCTAACCAGATGAGTTTTTATTTTTAAATGCTTATTTTTAGCCGACTTCAAAACAGGAGGAGGTTCTTAATTCGACTGTATTTTTTTATGTTTGTAACCTCAGAACTTTCAACTGGGTAATCTGATTTTGATGTTTTTTTTTTATTTGAAAGCTGGAGCTGCCCGTGTGGTCCCATTCCAATTTGGTCCAGTTCTTGAAGTCGGTTTTTTTTTGTTATTTTTTTGTTATTTAAAACTAAAATTTTATTTATTCTGTTTTATAATTTAGTCGCTATTTTAATATCTATTTATTTATTATGTTTTATAATTAAGGCACTATTGATTTTAATATCCCGTATCCGCACTACGTTGACTAAATTAAATCGTGTATCTGGTCATTGTACATCTACATTGTATTTACTTTATTAATTTCTGCTTAGTTTGTACCAAAAAGTTTTTGTTAAACCTAAACGTGCAACGGAGTACAATGAGACAGAAGGTTATCGTATTTTAAGCAACTAATTAAAATTCTAACGACAAAGGACGACCGCAATAATTCAATATGTTTATTTCCTTCTTAAAAACATTGCTATTTTTGCACACCCCTTATTCCCCTCTTCAAGAAAATTTATTTATTTATTTATTTATTTATTTACACTTTAAAACAACAATCATTACAGGCGTAGCCCAATGCGACAGTGTCATACAATCTATTCATTATTTTACAATCTTCTTACTATGATAACAAATGATTTTTAATGCTGTCATTGTGAATTCACTCAGTGAGCAATAAAATAAATCAATCGAATCCGCAATTACATTAAGAGTGCAAAGCGCGCGCGTGAACGGCGCCTCGCTCAGCAGGTTGGTTCGCCCGCTCGGGACAGCCAGCAGTGGTGGCAGGCGGCGCCGCCACACGTATCTGTCCGGAACACTTAAAATGATCCGGCCTAATATGTCCGTATTAGTTACCCCACCCCTAAGTACCCTAAACAGGTACGAGACGAGTGTGAGTTCCCTTCTAACCCTCAGTTCGTTGTATCCCACCATACCCAGAACAAATAACGTGGGATACATCAATGGATAAAATGGATATATTCCATAGTATCTCAGGTACAAAAATCTAACAAATTTATTTTGCACTCGTTCCAACATGAGGCCATATTTAGCTTCATGTGGGGCCCAGATAACTGCGTTACTCTCTAACTGACTTCTTACTAGCGCGTTATATAGTGCTATAATTGTATTTATGTTGCTGAAGTCCTTTACCGTTCGCAAAACAAAACCTAAGTTCCTATAAGCTTTTTTACAACACTTTACAATGTGATCACGAAATCTTAGCTCAGTATTAAAAGAAACCCCCAAATCCCTAACTTCTGCGACCCTTCCCATCGGCGTCCCGTCCACCGTATAGTTGTATGAGATGGGTGAGCGTAAGCGAGCGAAGGTGATTGTCAGGCACTTTAAGGTGTTAAACTGCAAGAGATTGTCTTTACTCCAGGTTATCACCCTATCAATATCCGTCTGAAGCCTCTTGCAGTCCTCCAAGTTATTTATTGGGAGGGAGAGCTTGAGATCGTCTGCAAACAGTAAGCATTTCGCATCTTGGACCACTCCCGGTAGATCATTAATCATTATGATGAATTCCAGCGGTCCAAGGTTGCTACCCTGACTTACGCCGGACCTGGTGAAATATGGGTCCGATACATGCCCTCCGTACTCCACGTACTGCTGCCTATCTTGCATATAGCTGGCAAAAAATTTAAGCAAGTGTGGAGTGCAACCTACGCCAGCTAGCTTCTTCAGTAGCACGTCATTATTGACCAGGTCAAATGCTTTCCGGTAGTCGAAGTATGCAGCATCAACTTGACCTCCTCGATCCACCACGGGGACCACCTCTGTTATGTAAGCGAGTAGGTTACTGGTGGTGCTCCTTTGGGGTCGAAATCCATGCTGAGCATCTGTAAGCTGCGGGCTCACTTGCAACAGAATACTGTTATGGATAGCAGACTCGAAAATCTTCGCTGGTGTCGACAGTACCGCAACAGGCCTGTATTCATCAACCCTTGAACACGATCCGGTTTTTGGCACTGGTATGACGCGAGTCAACTTCCACCTGTTTGGGAACATCGTTGCGCTTAAGCACCCATTGTAAATATGAAGCAATGGCCCAGCCAACACCGACCGACAATCCCTAAAGATGTAGGGCGGGATGCCATCAGGTCCCACTGACCGCTTTGGTTTCAATTTCTGTAACGCGCGTCTTACCTCCGGCAACTGCAGTCGGTCCAGGTGTATTCTCGCTCCAGCATTATCGCTACCCGCCTCCGCTATTGCCGCTTGCACATCCAGCTTCGGTATCTCGGTGCTATATATGGAATGGAAGTAATCCGCGAACTCTTCAACGCACTCATCACCTGCAAGCACTACCTCATCTTTTAAAATCGCTTGTGGATTCCTTGAACTTCTCATTGATTTGATATAGTTCCAGAAAGATTTAGGGTCTTCCTGAAATTCGTTCTGAATGCGGTCTTGATATTCTCGTTTAGCCAGTCTCATCTTATGTTTTATCATTGCCCTACACTGAGCGAAGGCCTCGTAATCACTATTTTGTCTACTCGTTTTATATCGCTTATGAAGTACCGATTTCAATTTTATGTCGCGAATTATTTCAACAGTGTACCACTCGGGGTAAGTATACTTGGAGCTTACACTACTACGCTTTTTTCTGGGAACGCAATCTTCGATAACAGAATATATTTTATCATAAAAAAAATTTAAACTCAATTCTGCATTTAAAAGATATAGAGGAGACCAGTCAATGGCCCCTATTTGTGAATACATATAATGAAAATCTGCTTTATTAAAGTTCCACCTCGGAAATGCCTCGTGCATGTACTCACCAGAGCTATACGGGTGTTGATGCGACGGCGCCGCCGGCCCGACGCCCGCGCGGGCACTGCCGGGCAGGCAAACCATAACCTCCAGCGGTGGATGTTGTATATCCATCGGTACCAGCGGTTCCTCCGCCGCCCGCACCACTACACTCTCACACGCTGCGAAGGTACTAAGCACTAGG
The DNA here is from genome assembly GCA_949125395.1 of Diaphora mendica. Taxonomy (NCBI): domain Eukaryota; kingdom Metazoa; phylum Arthropoda; class Insecta; order Lepidoptera; family Erebidae; genus Diaphora; species Diaphora mendica. The sequence goes on from OX421316.1 coordinate 29,612,253, forward strand.
GCCAGACAACGACCATTACTATTAACTATATCATTGCACTGAGTGAATCCACAATACGTTACAAAGTATTCGTAATAATTATTTATGTAGTTAGAACAAGAATACAAATTAAAGTCACCGATTACAAGTACTTCACTGTACCTGTCACAATACTGCTCAATCAATCTAAATAACAGCAAGTATTCACTTTCGCTACTATGCGGTGGGATGTAAACCACACATAACAAGAATAAAAACCTACTATGACGGTAAACAGTCGCACAAACTAATTCGAATATATGGCTGTCAATGTTTACGTCGTCGATCGTCTTAACTCGCCGCAGCTCGAAGCGCGGTGTGGCCACGAGACACGCGCCACCCTGTTTTCGCCCATCTGCCCGGTCACACCGTAGAACTGTGTAGCCCGGAGGAATAAATTCTGAGTCCTTTATGGATTCATTGCAGCCTGTTTCAGTGATAGCAAATAGGTCAGCGCTTGATGTAGTAACACCGAAACAACAGTCTTCTAATTTTGTGCGAAGTCCTCTTACATTCTGATATATTATTTCAATATATCGTCTGGTTTGGTAACTGTTTGTCATTTGATCGACGAAACCACAGCCACTCACAAAATTCAGTGTTAACAGGCCATCGCTCCGGATGACACAATATTTCATATTCACTTTCAGGAACCCCTATGATAAAAGAAGCATAATCTCTCTCAGTTTTATGCCTTATTTTATCAACAGAAATCGTAATATCTTTACCATATATTTTTTTTACATAATTTTCCAGAAGTTCCTTGGATGTATCCTTCTGTAACCGCCAGACATGTAAATATTTCTTTCGTTCTGTCCCTTTGATGTCAATTGTATTTGTACTTCCGCCTTTTCTCACTTCTCTGTTAGGAAACCGCGGTTTCTTCTTGGTAATAGTAGTCCAATTACCTTCCCTTGCCCATTCTTGGTTGTCTGTAATATTACTATCAACCCCTTGTTTTGTTTTGATATTTTTTCCTTGAGTTTGTTTCTGACTACTAGCTCCTTCCGTCGCTTTCGTGGCCACACATTCCTTCACTACACAAACTACATTGTCGGTTGTTTTTAACTGCTTATGCTTTGAATTTTGTTTTAATGCATTTGAAAATGATAATATGGGCTCCTTAGAAATACTACCATCGGTTCCATTTTTATTTTCCGTATGATTTTGCTTCCTTAGTTGCACCTCAAGTTGTTCATTTCTTTGTGTAAGCAGTTTTATTTTTGTCTCCAAAAATTCCACTTTTTCTGTTTTTTCTTGAACTACCTTCATTATTTTGTTTATTTCTCTTAGCTCTTTTTCAGCTTTATCAAATTTATTTTTGAGCGTTGTATATTCCCTCTTTTGATCATCAAATTTTGAAATCATTTCCAATCGAAATTTACGCATCTCCTCGAGAAGTTGCCATTCATTTTCGTTCATGATGATTTCCTTCGATCTAACTCTGCTACCTCGCTCCTTATTAACAAAGTTGCTTGGTGTAAATATGTTATTCGTGGATATAGTACTTCTAATAGGCGTCTCAGTGTTATCTCTTTTCGGAATATTGTTAATACATTCTGGACACATCCATTGTCTCTTATAATCTTCAGTAAAGTTTTCAAACTTTTCGGTCGTTAATGCAAGACACTTCAAGTGATATAATTTATGACATGTTTCTTGCGCACATTCCATAAATGATATATCTTTAATCTCGGCATCACAGCCGGCACACTTAGTACACATTAAGGGTTAAAAAAAAACTTAAAATAATAATTAATGTTCAAGAATTTAACAGCGTGACAAATAACACGTCCGCTCACTTGTGCAGGTACCCGTAAAAATAAATTATAGTATAAAAAAAAAGTGAAAAGACATGATTTTGTAAATAACCGAACGAAATTGTAATCGTAACTAGGTAAGTCTGTTACGTTTAGTTTAAAATCGGTTCGTTCAAATTACATTTGATCCGACCCGGGAATCGAAGCCGGGTCCTCAAGCACAACAGTCGCATACGCTACCACTACGCAACCGAGGTAGTTTCATATATCTTCTGGTATAAAGCCCATTCTCATCATTTTAACTGAGTGAGTGCGAGTTTATCCTTATCAACAACCCATAATGTCCCACTGCTAGGCTCCGCGTCTCCTCTCAGGAGAGGGTTATGGTTTTTATCCTTAGTCATTTCAATACTAATGAAAAAAAGTTAATTTAAATATAACTTTTACCGTGGGAGACCTACGCTTCGGCATGCATGAGCGGCCTCACAGAAAACCGGTGTGAAACAGCGCCTTGTTTCACTGAGTGAGTGAGGATACCGGAGGCCCATACCCTAGCCCTCCCCCCATCTCTCTCCCCATTTCCCAAAAGGCCGGCAACTCACTAGTGATGCCTCTGGTGTTGCAGGTGTCCATGGGCGGCGGTAATCGCTTACCATCAGGCGATACGTATGCTCGTTTGCCCCCTATTTATATAAAAGAAAGTGGGGCAAGAATAATACACGATTGTTTTAATAAATATTAGGATACAATAAGTAAGGAAATACAGCGTCAATGTGTTTTTGTATAAATTTGTCGCAAACCATTAAAATCAGAAATAAGAGAACGTTTAGATTTGTGGATCACAAAAAGTATTATCTCATGTGGGGTTTGTACCCACAACATTATGGAGAGCGACGTGACAAGCGCTTAAGCCACTAGATTACAACAGTCAAATAGTATGCGAGATGATTAAAAGAACCTAGCATGGAAAAAAAGCAAGTGATGTGACGAACCCACAATCTCTGGTTAACCAGTTATTATCACCAACCACTAGACCAACAGGTGTTATTACAGGACAATATTCTTCAACATAGATATTTTCAAATTAGAGTCGAAACAATTACAAAATATTTTGACGTTTAACTTGTCAAGTATCCAATTCTCTCCATTCAATAACTCGAGGTTATCATTGACCATTCAAGAATCACAAAAACCTAAATGTACATATTGTTTTTCAACTTATATTCGATTTGTTTTTCTTACGAAATTATTATCAATGTAAAAAAGGGCTCGACAATAAAGATGACATTGATTGAGTTTTTTGGAATCATACTCAGACTCCACTTCTTATAATAAATTCACAACCTTTGATACAACAAGAAAAAACAGATTGTACCTAACCAAACAACAACAGTAAAATAAATGCAACAAAAAAGACGAATAAAAATGTTAATGGAGTTATAAAAATATCGGCTTATGAATGTTTTTTTTTTTAAATGGTTAATTTACATATGAAACGGCACCCAAATTAACCTTCCAATAATTTATGGATTTTTCTTCAAACTAACTGTCCTGTCTATTCCGGCACTTAAAAAAATCTGTGGGAATTTTAGACTTAGTCCATGTGTTATCTGAATACATATTCATTGTACTGAAGGTTATATGCAAATATTTAAAAAAAAACAAATAAAGTTACCGCCTAAATTTTTACCAATGTCAACTCTCTGAATAATCGTAAATTAATTCGTTTTGTTGATAAATCTTTTGCAAACATTTTTACGCGTGAATTTTTAACAAAGATATGTCCCCTGCATTTTATGTCTTTTGATTAGCCTTGGCAAAAACCTATTCAAAGATCCAAGACTGTAAAAACTGAAACTGCCTAAATGCACTTAAATTATTGATTTCTGAAGTGGTCTTTATCCCACACAGAAGGAGGTCATCTACAAACTACAAATTCCCTATGTAGGGGTTCTAGGGATTTCTTTTTGCCGTATATCTGATTCTCCAGCAACTGGTACATTAGGGTTCGAGTTCGAGCCTAATATAACCACTAATGTGAAGAAGTTATGGCATCAGAAGAGATTTCCACACCGAAAATAAAGGTTGTCTCTATATTTCAGTTTTGAGTTGACCATCAGATACCCAATAGACCAAGTATATAATTGTGTAGGGAGCTTTACAACGTTCTAAAGAATTGCACTATGTTTAAACTTTAATTATAATGATGGTTAACTACAAATTATGCACGAGTAACGAGTACTAGCGACCTGGAGTACTACTGCATCAAAACAGCAACTTCTCTATTAGAAATCATTCTCAACTGTAACTGTAACTTAATTTGTTAACTAACAACATTTTACAGCGATTGCATATTAATATTAGACATCTTTGTTCCGTTTCATAATAAAACCTTCTTTGCATACTTTTCAATAAACCAGTATTCTCAATTAAAACAAATATAACGCTAGCGAGCCTTTATTCCTTTTCTTAATGCTAAATATACTGTGTACAAGCTATAGTGCTATTATGCCAATTGATTATTAAAAAAACATACTTCCAACTTTATTTACAGGGTATCGAAAACGTTATAAATAGGTTCAAGAAAAATATGATACAGCTTTTTTTACTACAGTTTGGCTATTGACTCGGTTCTTCTCATCGAGATAGTATGAGTACAGGCCGAAAAGCATAATAAATATTTCGGACATCTGACACACAACGCCACCTACCTTCAATCTAAACTAATCTTGTTCTATGAGAGTTAGAAACTAAAACCAATTAAACTACACGATTGCATCCTACATCAATATTTCTATTCTGACATTGTTATAGGCCTTAGAATTTCAATATCCTCAATCGATGCCTTCAAAGAGGTCATAAGTCAATCGTTCGTTCTACGCATACTTAATTAACCTCATTCATTCGTTCAAAAACCACATTTGCATTTCGTGCACAATTATATAAACAGTAAATAAACATGGCTGACTTATACAACATCATTAGTTAAGTGTCGAAATACCGTCGATTAGGATGTAAACATTATGTCAAGTGCGAAATTAATGCAGCATGGTATTTTTATGGCACAATGTGTGAAGAAATGCATGGTCATAGAACGTCATGTCGAAAATGTTGAAGATACTAAAATGCACACCAGTTACAAAGAAGGTTTTATTTAATTTTAAAATGGAATAAAAGTGCTCCAATTGCCAGATCATATCCGTTTACTAGCGACTTGCTTCTCCAATCACAGGACTGACAAACGATGATGTGATTTCCCGCCTTTTTGAGCTAATACAACTAAGTCTATCTCCATCTGAATTTTTATTTTATTTCAATTGAATTTCCTCCATTTTCTGAATATAAATAACAACCTAATAAAAAGAGCCATTCGTGTCACACATAAAAGCAAAATGTGCAGTTCCTAATATCAGGATATATGAATTTATAAAAATTTTGTGGGGCATATAAATTCTAACACTCACATCGTGTACATAGTTTACAGCTTAATTCAAAATCATAAAAAATAGTAGCTCAAATTGACACCATATATCACTAAAATCTTTAAAAAAAACTTTAAACATGACACTGCGATTTACTCAACAAATATAATCAATTATATTAATGTTTTTTCCTAAATAACACTTTACTGTTACTGCTAAGAATATTTTTTGTTACTGTATTGGCAACACAAAATAAAAACTATAATAGCTCCATTAGATTCACAACAGGTCGGAGAGCTCAGTCACCTCAAATGTTCATAGATCATCTAAATCTCTTCATGATGTAATATAATTATATGATAACTTTTTGTATTTTGACGTCTTTCTGTTTTTGTTGAAGATTTCCTGGAAATTGTTATAATTATACAAATACAACAAGCAAGCTGATATGTACTCCGTTGTTATGGGTTGATTTTCTTCAAGTGACTCATCAATCACCTTTTTTAACCGACTTCCAAAAATCAGGAGGTTCTATGTTCCACTGTATGTATTTTTTTTTTTTTTTTATGTATGTTCACCGATTACTCCGTCAGTTGTGGACCGACTTTGAATTATTTTCTTGTATTCGACAGGGTATGCTTCCGAGGTGGTCCCATTGCCAGCATATCAGGATCTGATTATGGGATCCCAGGGAAATCGAGGGATACCCTCATTTTTTATAGGCACATATATATTTTTCGTATATTTTCTGAAGTTACACCGGTATTTGCGTCTGGTAGTCATCATTTTATGATGATGAGCTGATGATGTAAGGTACAACTCCTTAACGGTTAGGAGTTGGAGGATAAATCTTTAAATATCATATGTATATAAGTTACCTTTAGTCGTATTCTTACAAATTATTTAGGTAAGCTGATGATGGAAGGTGGAAGGTACAACTCCTCAACGGTTAGGAGTTGGAGAATAATTCTTTCAATTTCATACGTATCTAAAGACCTTCAGTCGTATACTTTCAAGCTATTTAGGTGAGCTGATGATAGAAGATTAAACTCTTCAACAGTTAGGGATTAGAGGATGATTTTAATATTACACGTACGTATAGACCTTAATTTGTATTCTTGATGATGAAATTTGATGAAATAGTTCAACTTACCACTTACCTACGATTGTTTGCACTAAAAACTGTAAAATAAAAACTTAAAAACAAAAAACGACTTCCAAAAACATCCAACGAAAACTCTCTGTCAAAAAACACTTAAAAGCGTAAAATAAACTGGTTCTTCATAAATTGCCTATACCTAATTCTTTATTCATTTAAATAGTAGTATTATAATGTGTGCTAGGTACCTAAAATCTGTTTGAAGTCGGTGCTAAGCCAAAAAGAATACAAACGAACAATTACAAAAGTCTAAGCGATAGTCACTTGGCGCCGACTTCAAACAGATGCTAGGTACCTAGCACACATTATAATACTACTATTTAAATGAATAAAGAATTAGGTATAGGCAATTTATGAAGAACCAGTTTATTTTACGCTTTTAAGTGTTTTTTGACAGAGAGTTTTCGTTGGATGTTTTTGGAAGTCGGTTTTTTTTTTTAAGTTTTTGTGAGTTACATATCCATAGTGACATTGTATTTATAACTCATACATAATGTAACAACGTCTGGTCTATTGCACAGTTTGTGGTAACAGGTAACAGATAGTGGTAGAAAACTTCTAAGAAGACTTGAAATTAATCAATGATGTATAAATAGATATGCGCGTGAAATGGTCGTCAAGATAGTGAGAGAGCTTACATAAAAGTACACCAGCTACTCTTGATGTGTGAGTTCATAAATCCGCTTTTTGCCAATAAATTTTCCTAACACTTTTTTAAATTTTTTTTCGAGCCTGTTCGGCCGTTTTACAACTTGCCCTTTTATTAAATAAACTTACTGATGCAAAGATCAGTCAACTAGTTTGGAAATCACTTAACTTTCACCCGTCTCAAGTCATTCTTAACTGTTTTTTTTTATTTCCATCCTTTCTATCCTTTAGGGAACAGACACGGAAATTTAGGAAAGCTAGGTAAATAAAGCATTGGTAGGCAATGGATATTGTTTATACGGATGGACTGGGGAGTGTAAGCCCTGTCTCGGCCAGCTCAGGTTCGATTACACAACTGGAACTGCCTTGCTGATGAAAATAGTTATCTGTATGGTGGAAGAATTCTTAATCTTTTACCATACAGAGACGGCGTATCGTCATTCCTATTTATCCCTAAGGGTCGTAGGAGCAGGCTATGGAAACAAACTGCCTGGAAAAAACCGCTTCGAAAAGTAGGAAAATTTGAAACAAACTCTATACCCACCCATCTAGCTAGAGTGCTTTAGTAGGCCAAACCCTCCTTTTTAAGGAAAGGCTGCTGGACCATGGTTTGTAGGAATGCATTTGCAACGCACGATTGACAGCACTGGTGTCGCAAGTGGTTTTCGGCAACAGTAACCGTTTCGTGAGGCCGTATGCTTGATTACCAAATTAGTCACAAAAAAGCAAAATAATTTTCAATTTTGACAGGCTGCAAAAGCTGTCAAAATTTTTAGAAAAGTTTTTAATTCAATTTTATTTTCTTTCCTAAATCCTAATTATTTTCAAAGTCATAATAAGCATTAAGTACATACCTTTGAATGCACAGATACACCCACCGCGTCAATTCTCGTAAACATATTTTTTTATTTGGGAAGTTGTACTTCTTGGACCTAATCAGATTTAATTTTTTTTCGAGCCTGTTCGGCCGTTTTACAACTTGCCCTTTTATTAAATAAACTTACTGATGCAAAGATCAAGAAGGAAAAACTACCTCCGCTGAGGACAGAAAGTTGAGGAATGAATACATTATAATATTCTAAATCACAAATGTATAAAATTTGTGTAGTTTATTCATAAAGTTATTTACTCCACACTATTATAGCTAAAAACCCTTTCCAATATTGATTTTTCATTATAGTTATATAAATATTATTTGTAACAATTCGTCTACTCATTATTACTGTAGCGTCTTCATTATAATTTTATACAATTAAATGGGATGGATCTGTCGGCCTTGTATTTTTTGCTACTATAGAAAATTAGTTGTTGCAGAGCTAATTATCTCTGGTCGTGATGCTGTCGTTATTTGCCAAGAGCATTCGCTTTTTATTATATATTTAATTTGTTATTGTACTTTGGTTTGTTTGTACAGGATTAGGTTTAAAAGACTGTTTTTCCCCATTTCGTCATAAGTGTTTAGATTTTGACCACACTTTTTATAATAGGTCTTTACCTATGAAATTGCCGTTTTGTATGCAATAAGTGAAAGTACTTATTTTTTAAAACTTTTTTATTTCTGTTATTCGAAGTAATCACCCATGCAATCGCATTGGCAGTTTATTGATGCCCTTCTTGTAAAAATCCGCTGGACGGGAGGCAACAAACTCTTCAAAGGCATTTTGTACTGCCTCTCTGGAATTGAATTTTTTACCCACTAAAAAGTTGTCTAAATTTTGGAAAAATTAAAGAATTTGGAAGAATTACCCTGGCGTTTGGCTTCGCGATAGATGAATAAAAAAGTTACTTAGCTACCAAACAGCAGTTTTTATGTAGAAGAGGAAAGGCTATTGAACTCTTTTGTCTTTGCCTGTTTATCAATAGATTGTGTCATTGATTTTGAATACCTAAAATATTTGTTCGATACCAAATCATTCATTGGTATCGAACAGTTAATAAACCAAGCCAATATCGTATTAACGATTATTTATTTTAAAAAGCGTGAAACTATAATTGAAAGAAGAGGTGCACTTAGGCAACCAGCAGACCTGCGACTAATTGGACTGAAATGAAGCGTTTGCCAACAGAAGAAACTGAAACCGGAACATTCTTAGTTTTTATTTTTATTTTAGAACAGTGTGCAACGGATGTCGTAAAACTAGACCGAGAACATTTTTGATAGATAGATAACCTTTTGCTTAGTCTGTGTCGTTTATATTTGTAATTTATTGTCTTCTTATCTTTACTTATAACGACACGTAGAAGAGGCTGTATGTTTTACTGAAGAGATAAGCCTATTTAAACAATCTTTAAATATTGGACATAGTTCTAACCTAAAATAAGACGCCTAGAGTTTTGTAGGTATATAAAATGAAAACAAATTAAATACAGCCTGGGCTACCAGTAGACTTATAGTTGAGAAATGTACAACACTAGCTGACCCACGCAACGTCGTTTACGTCTCCTATTGCCTGTAGCGTAATAATTTTCCCCCGTTTTTGTAACATTTTTCATTGGTGCTCCGCTCCTATTGGTCGTAGCGTGATGATATATAACCTATATTCTTCCTCGATAAATGTACTATCCAACACTGAAAGAATTTTACAAATCGGACCAGCGGTTCCTGAGTTTAGCGCGTTCAAACAAACAAACTCTTCAGCTTTATATATTAGTAGTAAGTAATAATAACATAGATCAAAAGTAACTCTGTCCATCGATTACGTTTTCACGGCTAAACCACTGAAACAATTTAGATGAAATTTGGCATGTATATACTTTGATTCTAGAGGAAGGACATAAGTAGTAGCCTACGTCACAAGACGAAAATAGTAATTTGCCGCGAAAATCGATACGCGGACGAAGCTGCGGGCAAAAGCTAGTATAATTCCAACAGAGTTGAAATCTTTTATCTAAAGATTTAAAACAAAAAAATTGTATCTATGATCTAAAAGATTTCAGATTAAGTATGTGATTAGCAATATCAGAAACCATTTCAGTACAAGTAATTACTGTGCAACATATCGTAACTATGCTGCTCCAAGAAGATTGTATTAAGATAAATTTGTCTTTTTTCTGAACGTATCTATACATAACACTATCAATTCGAAAGTAGCTTTGAAAGAAAGAAAAGAAAGAAAGAAATATTTATTTGGCAACAAAAATAATAGAATAAAAAATAAAACAATTTTGCAAGGCCAAAAATGGACCCAATTGTTTGTCTTTTGTTTGTCTGTCTGTTATGCCTTCACAGCTGCACTGATTTCAATGAAGTTTGGCATATATGCTTTGATTCATGAGGAACAAGGAACACGCGGGCGGAACCGCGGGCAAAGGCTAGTTCACAATAACGATGTAAAAACCAATTATCTGCAATCTATCTGCACTCTGGATTATTTTTAGATCTTACTTAGAGTGACGTCATAGAAAAAATCAGTGTAGTCACTGTAATTAGGTAGTGTTACTCATTACTGTGAATCTTATCAACTGAATCGCATTATAATCTATACTGTTGTAGTTCTGCTCGATGTCAGACTTTCAAATAAACGTTGAAATATTTAAAAGTATTTTGTAAATCGGCTTTAATAGTAGTACCTAGTATGACTGACCTTCGATCGATATTTTTTTGGATTTTTTTTCTATAAATGAGACATAGCTAGATCAATCTATCGCCCCCGAAACCCCCTGCATACTAAATTTAATGAAAATCGTTTTAGCCTTCTTTTTATGTATGGGCCTGCTAAAATGACTCTTCTCTGCCTGATGGAAAGCATAAGCAGAATCCAAGAGTGGTGGTCACCATACTGACCCACAATGGCGGCCTAGTGATGCTTCTGCATCATTGGGACTCCAGGCTCTCGTTTACGAGTTTCAAATTATTACTTATATATACAAGAATTGCTCGTTTAGAGGTATTAGATACATTAGATTTATCAATGGTAGTTAAGATTTGCACCATTTGAAAGAAATCCCACAATCAATGGTGGAAAATATAGAGCTGTATTATACAACTTAATACCATAATTATATCTTGACTGCCTCGGTGGCGTAGTGGCAGCGTAACCTCAAGCACGGCAGTCGCTGCCGTGCTTGAGGTCTCGGGTTCGATTCCCGGGTCGGACCAAATGTTTGTATGATCTGTAAATATTTGTTTCGGAGTTTGGGTGTTTTCTATGTATAATATGTGTGTATTTACAAAAAAAAAAGTATATATGTTTTTATATCAGTTGTCTAGTACCCATAACACAAGCTCTGCTTATCTTGGGACTAGATGGCGTTGTGTGTTAGATGTCCGAAATATTTATTTATTTATTATTAATTGATCAAAAAGCCGAAATCGAGAATAGTTTTTGCACACCACATATCAAACTACACCACTTAATTAGCAACGGTCTTCATCAGCATATACTCGCGGATGTACATATGTGTATTTTTTACTTATGTACATCAAAATGTGTTATTAGAAGAAGACACGAAAATCGTGCATGCAAAATGTGATTAATTGATCGCAGTGCGTTCTTCGCAAAATCACAAAACATTCCATCACGACTTAGTACATCTAGTAGTCGTTTCCTATGGAAAATCTAACAAACGACAACAGGAAATTTTCAATTAACAAATGTTCAAAACATGAAATATTTAAAAACATATCAAAACCCACAAAAAATACATGTTTAGTTTGGTGTTATTTTTTTAATTGATCATCACGTTCTCATGCGGTAGTCGTGAGCCTACGTCACTGAGTGGTGTTAATTAGAGGCATAATTTAATTGATTGTTAATGCGTCTATATTCATTATCTGTAACTAAACTATGACTTGAAACGTTTAACTCACTCAAGCTCAGCTCAAGCTATTATAATAGTAAACAACTTCATTAAAACTGAACTCGAATCGGTGGTCATTGAAATTTCGCGTCGTGTTACTGCGTTCGATGAGTGCTACTTGGGTCCTGTTGTATTTACTGACTTTTGGCTACGTACGTTATCAAAGCACCTTATTAGGACGCCATGGTGGTGAGGAGTGATTAGCCTATCTCCTACTTTTCCTAATAGGTATCGTAATAAGATATATACACACTATAATGAATTCACTTTTAATAAGAAGACGAACAAAAAGATACAAAACACAACAGGAAAAAACATCATTGGGAAAAAACAAGAATTCCGTAAACAACAAGTCCAAGGCGGGATACAGGGCGCATGTGCTGAGCAACAGCCATCCATACGCCGCCAGGTGTGGAACTACACACATAAATAATTGTCCCACCTAGAAGACTCTCCGAAACAGACATTATCAAACGCACGAATCATTCACCAATTCACAGTTCATCAAGACCAAAACCTCGGTCATTATGAAACATATGTTCAAAGTATATTCTCCCAAAAAACATACTCACTTAAGTCGGAGCAACTTTAGACGAGCTGTGTTGCCTCTACAAAAAAGCACATGTGTGGCATCTACAAAAAATTATATAATAATTTACATGTGCCATTCAGAGAAATCGTTCTTAGTTCAGAGGTTATAATGTTCATTTATCTTAATGGTTTTTTTGGTGAAAAGAATAGTAATTATTTGAAGACGTTGGAATTCGAACTTACCTAAAATTATGTCCTTGTCTATGTATATTCATGAAGGTAATGAATTTTTGCAACATCATCTAATAATAATAATTTATCAAATCACTTTTAAAATATATTAACCACACACAACTGTGCATCACCCAAAGTTGGACTGGAAGAAAATAGAAAATATTTTCTTCTCTACCACTTTTAACTCTTTGTTTGCTTTTGTGCTAATCTTAAAAACTATTGGTTCCAATTGAAATATTCATTAAACGTTAGATAGCCAGTTTATAGAAAAATGTTACCAGTGACAGTGTTGCAAAAATGAGGAAAATTTATCTCGTTCTGAGAGACGCAATTGTCTGGGTCTTTTCGAGTCTCCAGCTAGTAGGATTCAAGTCTTTTTTTTTTATGGAATAGGCGGGCAAACGAGCAGACGTATCGCCTGATGGTAAGCGATTACCGCCGCCCATGGACACCTGCAACACCAGAAGCGTCACAAGTGCGTTGCCGGTCTTTTGGGTTTGGGGGGGGGGGGAAGCATGGGTAGGGAGTGGGGGGGAGGTAGGGGTAGGGAATGAGGCATGGGCCTCCGGTATCCTCACTCACTCGGTGAAACACAGCGCAAGCACTATTTCATACCGGTTTTCTGTGAGGCCGTGGTATCACTCCGATCGAGCCGGCCCATTCATGCCGAAGCGTGGCTCTCCCACGGTGAGTTAGGTTGCAAATTGCACCTTTTAGTTGGTAGGTAAATAAATATGGGAGCTGTAAGTTTTCCTGGAATATTTTTCATAAATTTCCCTTGTTTCGCATTATCTTGATATATTATTAAGACGTAGATTTTCCGAGAAGTTCATAGAAAAAAACGTCATTCTCCGTGTCGTTTCTGATGAAAAGTAAACTTATGCGGTCATTTATTTGTTTCAAGTACATATATTATCATCACATATTGACACTGTGATGTAAGTAAAGGACACACACACACTTGAAGATGTTAGCTATGTTCTATGTGTTGTTTTTTGTTTATAGAATAGGGGATAAACGAAAAAATAGAGCACTTATGATAAGTTATTAATATTTCCCAAGTGTGTACAACAAACTTACTGTGACAGACACAAGAGTTTTTCTTTTAACCGACTTCAAAAAAGGAGGTGGTTATCAATTCGACTGTATTTTTTTCATGTTTGTCACCTCATAACTTTCGACTGGGTGAACCGATTTTGATGATCCATTTTTTATTTGAAAGCTGGTGCTTCCCGTGTGGTCCCGTTGCAATTTAGTCCAGATTGAAGTCAATTCTATTTTTGTTAAAATTTGTGAATATTATTAATATATACATTGTATACAACATCACACATATGTACGAAAGAAACACGTATTAATAATTATATTAATATTATTATATCAGATAATACAGAACCTTAAAAAATGATAATGTCTTCAGAAATCGTGAGTCTACTTTACCGTGAGTTTCTTGTAACACAATGGCATTGACACGCTCTGTGGGCCATGATCACACAGAGTTTTCCTGACACGGTGACCTGCAGTCAAGTCGTGCTGACGTGCATGTGTGAGATCCACGAATACGTCCGGAGGTGACAAACAGCTGGGTTAATCGAATGAACGATGGAAACATCGCTCGACTCTAAGCTCGTTCAGTACAAGACATAAGATGAAGCGATTGGCTTGTTTAAAATATTTTTTCATACCAATTTCTATTTAAAACCTAATAAAGAATAAGATTAAGACCTTTGAGGATGCCATAAGGCGAAACCGGTCATGTGTAAATGTAATTAAAATAGTGGCATAAATACAAGTGAGTTTTATTCTAGAAAGAATAAGAGGAGAATACTAATATTAACTGTGTTACAGCAGCCAGCGTCTTCCAGCCTGTATGGCTCTCATTACATCTACTGTAGTAGCTACAGTATGTCTATTTTCAAAAGACAACTACCCCTACTAAGGCATATGAAACAAATCCTGTGTCACGGAGAACTCTACAAATATACATGAAACGGACACAAAGATCATCCAGACTCAGAACAACGATACGTGGATCATATTTGTATGTGTATGTGTAAGTAATTTGTGCCGTGTGGGGCAACACTTTGACCATTGAGACGCTTGAGATGGCAGATTGTTAAATGAGTTACGAGAACCGTTATCCATGCTGCATTTACCTCAAAATTTGTACACTATTCGACGAAAGACCTAATCGTGCATATAAACATTATGTTCTTGCTAGAGCCAACTCAAGCAAGACTTTTAATAATATACTAGCTGATCCGGCGAACTTCGTACCGCCATATTTATGACCCACGTAACATCGTTTACGTTTTTGTGAATCTAAACCATTCCCAGATCCCCTTGAACACACACAAAAAAATTCATCAAAATCGGTCCAGTCGTTTTTGTGAATCTAAACCATTCCCAGATCCCCTTGAACACACACAAAAAATTTCATCAAAATTGGTCCAGTCGTTTAGGAGGAGTTCAGTCACATACACACGCACACAAGAAATATATATATTAAGATTAGACTAGCGACCCGCCCCGGCTTCGCACGGGTGGATTTCAAATGCACCCACCGAAGATACGATTCGTGCATTTTAAATCTGTAATATCTTCGAATATTTTCATTTAAATTACATACTGTAAAGGTCCATATTGATCTATATTAAATGCACAATGTATTTAAGGTACTTAATTGAATAAGGATTAATGCTGTATTGCTTAAAATCGCTAAATAAATAAGCCTAATGGCTTTTCTCATTATTGTGGGTTATTCGTAAAAGATAGTCATTATATTTGTACCATCGCGAACTTTTTTGTAGACCTTTTTAAGGTGTACAATACTGTAGTACATTATTTTTATCTATCTCGTAGTTTGAGTCAGCGTTTTCAATGTAAGCGCAAAAAAATGTGTTTATTTACGACCTCCCATTGGAAACCTCTAAAATTGACAGTGTTACTACTATATAACACATATAAACCTTCCTCTTGAATCTGGGGGCACGGTAGTGCCCCCGCCAAGACGAGCCAAGCGTAGCGCAAGGGCACTACCTACCTTTTCTCGAAGTGTTTCGTCGTTTTTGTGAACCCCCATAACTTTGGTTCCCGATATACCAGATCGTTCAAATTTTCAGGATATTATGTTACCAATAGACTAATGAAACGTACAAAGTTTCAATTGCATAGCTCTGATAGTTTGGATTTTATTGATACCTAAAAAACACCGATTTCGTCACTGACACACTGATGATCATCAAAACTGTTAGGGTACTTCCTGAAGTGCTAGAAAGCTGAAATTTGGTAAGTAAACTAAGTTTAGTATACAAACAAAAAAATCATAAACCTATTACTTTTGCCCCGCAACCCCCAAATTTGGGGGGTGAAAGTTTGTATGAGGCTCACAAATGTTTATGCTAGAAGTTTTATTTTTGGTACACGGACTTTTTCGAAAGAAGAAAGAAGATGGACAAGAAATACAGCCCAAAAAAAAAAGGAAACTTACAAAAAGAAATGAAATCCCACCAAAAACATTTTCATGTAAAATGTTGCCAAGACGACTGCATATGGCTTACCATGTGAAAAAGATATCAGATCTCATGTAGAGCCAAGGTTCTGTATCTACACGCCCTAACTCTACCAACCCTAACTTCATAAACTCTACATCTCAGTAAAAATGTATGGCTTGGCTGTTTCGTTACGGCGGCTCGAAACGGCGAAGCCATACATTTTTACTGAGATGTAGAGTTAGGGCGTGTAGATACAGAACCTTGGCTCTACATGAGATCTGATATCTTTTTCACAGGGTAAGCCATATGCAGTCGTCTTAGCAACATTTTACATGAAAATGTTTTTGGTGGGATCACTCTATCTATTAAAGAAAACCGACTTTGTTTTATACTATGTAGTGATTACAGCGCGAGCGTATCGTTATTCCATACCAATATTATAAGTTTTAAAGTAACTTTGACTGTCTGTCTATTACGCTTTCACGGTTAAACCACTGCACCGATTTTAATGATATTTTGAGATAGGTTTCTCTTTACTGCCTTAACCGACATACGACAAACGCTAGTTGTAACATAAATGATATTTTACATTATTCATAGCGAGGGAATAACAATAATATTTTCCTCCTTTGTTTTATTATCGAGGTCTCATTTATCCCTTTACTAAAATATCTCAAAATTGTTCCAGATGCTTAGGTTCAAATATGAATTGACTGCCTCGGTGGCGTAGTGGTAGCGTATGCGACTGCTGTGCTTGAGGTCTCGGGTTCGATTTCCGGGTCGGACCAAGTGTTTATATGATCTGCAAATACTTGTATCGGAGTTTGGGTGTTTTCTATGTATAATATGTATGTATTTACAAAAAAAAGTAAATGATATGTATTTATATCAGTTGTCTAGTACCCATAACACAAGCTCTGCTTAGCTTGCGACTAGATGGCGTTGTGTGTTGGATGGCCGAAATATTTATTTATTATTATTATATTTACAGGCAGTGTTATACAAACATAGGAAAAAAAGCATATATACAAATACGAACTTCAATCGCTTCAAATTCAGTTTCAAAAGTGGTACATAGTTTTTTTTACGTTATAACATATTTATACGTCTAGACATATTTAAATCTTCACATCATTATCA
The DNA here is from genome assembly GCA_949125395.1 of Diaphora mendica. NCBI lineage: Eukaryota > Metazoa > Arthropoda > Insecta > Lepidoptera > Erebidae > Diaphora > Diaphora mendica. The sequence goes on from OX421316.1 coordinate 29,629,459, forward strand.
ACTAAACTATATGCAGCATCTTACAAATTATATATAACACGGTATAAGTGTTCCTAATCGCCAAACAAGACCCATTGCACACACGACGGAACGACATGTAAATTGCCTGCATTCCGCGGGTCAAGGTTCGGTTCCCGAATCATTCTTATAGTAGACAATTAATCGTAAGCGTTTTACAATTCGCGTGATGTATTTATTGTTATAAAATCGCTTCCTTATGATTGATGAGACGGTAGTTCATAGATTTGTTTTATATGGTATCATCGAGATAAGCGGGTGAGCTCTATTGAGTGTTGTGACGTCACTATTACCTCATTACAGGTAGGAGTTTGGATGAGTATGGCTTTTGATAAGTGATAATGAAGTGTTAATTAGTACAGCTTCGCAATATCCAATATTGGACCGCTGATGTTGGACAACACCATCATATACAGGTACATGTCCTATAGATTTTCATATAGTATACCCATTTATAGAATCACCTTTATGCAGATATATACTGCCTGCATGATGGACCATACTTGATATTTAGCACGTGTAATCTAATATCTTTAAATGAGCAATTTTTGTATATTTGATACGGGCAATTTGATAAGTCCGGGCACTATTAATAATGGCCGGTCTGTATTAATAATACCCGACTCAATTGGGCAATATAATTTTAAACCGGCATGATTAATCACTTTTCCCGGCCATTATGAATAATGCCCATCCTATCTTGGGCAATGTAATAAAATAGGTCAACTGTGTTTTTGTTGATTAAATGAAATGAAAGTTACATAATTTTCATGAAAATTTAACATAAATTAAACTTGACTTAAAACACAAACAGGGAATTATTCATACTGCCCAGACCAAGTGATAAATTTAAGCTTATCTCAAACACTGACTTCTTACATGGACCATGGGCCTTCGGGAATTATTAATAATGGCCGGTCAATGTGATAAATTAATCACTTTGCCCGAAGCTCTTGGGCATTATTAATAATGGGCGGTCCTTATTAATAATGCCCAGTAATTCACGTTGCCCGTAACATATATATAATCTGAATCTCGGAAACGGCTCCAACGAATTTCATGAAATTTTGTATACAGGGGGTTTCGTGGGCGATAATTCGATCAAGTTGGTAGTCATTTTTCGAAAGTTTACAAAAAAATACCGAGCAACAAAGCTCGTTCATCCAGGTACTTAACAATTTTATAAGTAAATTTATGTTACTTCTAAAATAAAACCTCTGCAACGTATTTAAGTAAGAATTTATGTTTTAAACAGTGATAATAACTATCATAAATATTTTATTTAATAATTATTTATATTTTGATACTACACAGCATTGTAGTTCATAATAGCTACATAATCATAAATCACGTCAGTCTTTGTTCTCATTAAAAACGAAATTAATTAATATTACGATTTAAAAATTTCTAACAACTTAATTTACGTGAAAATAGTTTTAAAATTGTTTATGTACATGTCATATTACATAAAGACAACTCGCTCATCCACGGGGGACTTTACAAGCATACATGAAACGGACACAAAGAACACCCAGACTCAGAACAACAATTTATGTATCAAAGTGTAGTGCGATGTGGGATTTGAACCCACAACACTTGGCGAAGTAGGAAGCAGCGTAGCGACTGCTTAAACCACTAGGCCATTCGTGCAGTCATCGTAAAGTAATTATTATTGTGATAACTTAAACGTGTTAAGGTGTATTTAAGTACACTGGTGATAAAGCCCAATGTTTATTAAAAAAAAACTCAAACAAGAAAAATCAAACTGGTTTTTATTTCTTGTTATTTATTTACATAATCGTAAGCTTCACAAACAGAATGGGCAATAATCTACAAATATTAATAAACACACGCGAATTTATGTTCAAGGGAAAATACCATAAAGAATGTTTACGTAACGTGCGAAAACTTTTTATGTAAAATATGTAAACAGCGCCATATTACTGCCGGATATGCCAGGTATGGCAAGGCGATATGGAAACATTGTAACGGACATTTAAAAAGGGAGTTTTTTAATTCAAATCTATTTTTGTATCGTTATCTTTTCGAATTGATTTTAACTACGAGTATTCATCTCTTTTCCCTTTCCACACGTAGGTATAGCAACACTAGCAATAAGGTTGTTTTTTGACCGATTTGAAAAAAGAGGACGTTATCATTTTTTTTTTGTAAGAAATGATCTACTTTTAAAGTCGGTGTAGAAACTACTTTCCCATTTGAAGAACACCACAAGCCTAGCAGAATCATCATGAGGTTTCTAAACCAAATTCCTTTACAGCTGTCTAAACTTTACCACCTTCATAAAAAACAACAATCATACCTACCTATAGTAGGTAGGTTTGTAGGTAGGGTAGGGTATAGGTCTGTTTAGTCAAAACATTGCCACACTTAGAGATGACCATAAAACATATTTCAACTAAGGATGTACAATTGTGTGCCTTGAAGGAATTCCGTCTACGGCGCCATTAACATGCAAAACAAGTTTAAGTTTACTAGCGGATTTTACTTATGTACCGAAAAATGAATCGGTATGTCACTGGCATTTTTTATTTTAAAAAAACTAACTGTTTAAAAATCTTATTCGAATAGTTAACGCAAAAAGTTTAGCGAACTGTCAAGTATTTGAATCTTCTTTACAAATGAGTTTTGGAGTTTAGCAAAAGTTGACGAAATCTTTCTTTTTAACCGACTTCAAAAAAAGGAGGAGGATCACAATTCGACTGTTTTTTTTTAATGTTTGTTACCTCATAACTTTTGACTGGGTGAACCAATTTTGATGATTCTTTTTTATTTGAAAGCTAGTGCTTCCCGAATGGTCCTATTTAAATTTGGTTCAGATTGAAGTCGGTTTTTTTTTGTTAAAATTTGTAATTATTTATTTAATTGAATACTAACTATCATAATAACATTTGAGTACATACTAAATGTAAAGGATAGTCCATTACATATACATTACATAGTATGAATAGTCAGAAATCTGCTATAAAATGAAATATCCGCAAACTTTTTGAAACTTTTGTAACAGTACATGTATTAACACATGTACTGTTACAAAAGTTTATTCAGTCAAATTGTAGTAAGCAGCCACCATCTCGACCTTAAGATGATGAATGGATGTAAACCTTAATAGAGTTCCTCTATGAATTGATAATAAAAAATCCCTCAATGTGAGGCTTTAAACTTTCAAATTCAATTAAACACCATGTACCTGAAACAAAAAAAAACAAATTTAAGAAACATTTTTTTAAGTATATATCTATACTAATATTATAAACGCGAAAGTTTGTGAGTATGGATGGATGGATGGATGGATGGACGTTTGTTACTCTTTCAAACTTTACAGTAATATAGCTTATACATCAGAATAACACATAGGCTACTTTTTGCCGCGATAACTGACACATACGCGGGCGGAGCCGCGGGCAACGACTAGTAAGAGATAAAGGAGCGGGAGCATAGTCTCATAATATATCTCATCACCTATTAAATCCTGCAACTCTAGAACCACAAAGGCAGTGATGGTTTTTGAGTGCCTTAGAATGAAAGAGATTACCTCCAGTACCCTCACTCATTATTTGAAGTATCAGAGAAGAATTCCTCAGCCGTCGTAATCACTCTGGTCAAAGTTGGCCCAAATATCGTACCAAAGTATTGCTTTCCCACGACAACTTTGTCTTTTTTCTAGAATTAATTAAATAACAAATCTTTAGTTACACGCTAATTTATATCAATATTAGTGTAATCAAGGCTATGGGCCTTGCAATCAAAGGAATCAAGGCAATAATATTAAGAGCCATTAATCTAAGTCAAGAATTAGTTTAAAGTACGAGTAAATACCAAAAGTTACATTAGTATGCGCAGGCGCCGAACCCGAGCGAAACACGACGGCCTCCGACGACCCGACAAACCACTTTCATCTTTAACTACTACAACGTACATTTGTCATTAAAACAGTAATGAGTCTAAATACTTGAGAGGATGTTGTAAGAAAATAGACCAGTTTGTAATGGCCTATATTTTTTTATTACTTTACGTAATTGCTAGATATTGACACATCAAAGTAATTATTTGTGTGTATTTTAATATGTATAGAGCTCCTTGTTTAGAACCGGTTAACAAATAGTATTCATTTGTCAATAGGCAAAAAATATTTAATATGTACTGATTAATTCAATCAATGTTGTATTTAATAAAAAGTATGTGTGACTAAAAGTCGACCCACCCTAACTATGTATATAGTGTCGAAAAAGTCTCGCAAAATAAGAGCAGCAATATGCTTACGGACAAATATAAGGACCCATTGTGAATATAATAACAATAAAGTTTTATTTGTAAACAATCTACAATAAAAAAAATTACGCCTAATAGTCAAAATATGACAGTCTCAACTAGTTTAGTTAACATATCTTGACATTTGTAAGAATATCTTGACGAATTTTCAAATGTAATCGACTTTTTTTAAATTATTTTCATACATTTTGTATGCATTACCATTATTAGATAACACGTTTCTAATAGATACATAATAGCAGGTTTAAAAGACCTTGAACATCGATGAGTTTAAATAAAGCGAGATGTGAAGGGTCACTTACGGCGGGGGTCAATGCTATTGTGAACCAGACAAATACGTTGTAAAAAAAATTCTGATTCAAGCCTAAATTGATATCTCAACTAGTATTGTTTAACTAGATCACATCACACAACATCACCAGCCTGTACCAGTTCATTGCAGGATATACACGACTTCTTAGAAAGAAGGTTTTGACCTGCTGTCCAGACTGGTTGGTAGGACTTGTTTATAAATTTTTGAAGTGAAAAATTCTTTAGCGGCTTTGTGCAGTTTAGCAAAATTTATTTTGCTATTAAATATTTATATTTTTACATTTATTAAAATAAATGTTAAACTCGCGTCAGGACACGTCACGACAGGACACGTGACCTAATCGTAAGACGGCGGTGCAGGGCGCTTGCGCGAGTGTGCATGGTGATAGCTGATGGCTCGACTGTCTAATATGACATGACTGGTAATATGTTTATACTGTATAGCATTTACCTATATTTTATAACATCACAATAAGCATTTTTAACTTCTTTTTATCGCGCATTATATTTAAAGAGCAAAGAGGTTCATTTCAGGTGAGCTTAAACAACTTTGTTTATAGTTTTGAGTTTTCACTTCTGTCGGCAGTCCTCATGACTGCTTTGTTTTATTTTTCTATTCCTTGCATTGTTTGCTCTCGTAACCGATTTGTATAACGCCAAAAGGGATGAATAAATATGGTGACATTTTGTATATGGACAACAAACATGGGTAATACCTACCTAAATAAATAGCCACACAAAATGTATACTCAACATCACGTTTAACAAAAGAACAAGTTCCATTAACAATTGTTTAGGAGAAAGTATACATACAATGACCACGAATGACCACAATAGTTTAAACCATGTTCGCACAAGTGGTCATTTATGATACTTTACACAATGCAAATGACATGTCTTAAAACACGATGTGTATTTATTTATTTAATTTGTTTTTAGAGAAGGCTCACAGACTTATTTTATTACTAGCTGAACCCGCGGTGACTTTAACCGCTATCAACGCTGCGGAGCGAAGTTAGTATAAAAAAGTAGCCTAAGTTACTCCTTATATCATCAGCTACCTATCAGTGAAAGTCCCGTCAAATTAGTCCCGCCATTCCAGACATTAGCTGGAACAAACAGACAGACAGACAAAAATTGTGAAATATATTATTTTGCATTTAGTAAAAAGCGATTATTTTAATTAAGCGACTTCAAAAAAAGGAGGAGGTTTCTCAATTCGACCGTTTTTTTTAAATTTATTTTTTATGACTTCGTCATTTATGAACCGATTTTGATGATTATTTTTTTAATGTAAAATAGATATCTCAACGGTGGTACCATGATAAGGACACTAAGAACTGATGATGGCATCCAAGAGAAATCGAGTCGAACCTTGAAATCGATTTTATTTTGTTAAAATGGTATGTGTTACAATTACTAACAGACACTTCAATTTTATTTATTTGTATAGATTAAACCAAACATGATGTGTTCATTCTGCTAACACCAAGCCTCTCTAAATAGGAACACTGATCTAAGTGCCAGGTCATGAGATTAATTATTCAATACCCGTATTTCATTGAAATCGGTGCAGCGGTTATTTATTATTATATATATTATTTATTATACATAGGTTCAAACATACTCTTTTGTTATTACATGCGTAAGCAGACACAAAAGCAAACAGACATTTCAAAGTGAAAAAGAGCATAAATTAATTTTGTAAATAAATCATTTCAGACATACATTATGTGCAAATATAGCCTTGATATACGCCGAATTAACTCGAGACGACGCGACGTCTAGACATTATATTTAAAGAGAATTGTACAGTTTTTATATAAGATATCCCGGCTTTTATTATTAACACATATTAACCAGTATTTTTGTTTGTTTGTAGCCGACTTTTGAACGCGTGGTTTTTAGTTTTTAAACTATATTTGTTTTGTCAAAAGGGACAGAAGTAGACGACAGGAAACCTGAGAAGTATGCGCTACTATATCAGACTTTGCACATCCTTTTGATCCGTCCTAAGGTTGCCTTGAAGAGATTGCTTTTTACAGTAAGGCTCTTGTACATTATCTGATATTTGTATGTATGATAAAACTCTTGTAAAAATATAGACGTGATTTCTATCTATCTCTCTATAATTTACGACAAATTTATTTGCCCCGACTTACTGACAGATTCATCAATGTTGAACCTATACCGCTTGGGCGAAAAACTTGACATTTTAGCATCGGTACCCTTAGGATTTTTGAAAATTTCACCTCTAAGAGGTGGAAGTAAGGAACAATTACCGTGGGAGAGCCACGCTTCGGCATGAATGGGCTGGCTCGACCGGAGTGATACCACGGCCTCACAGAAAACCGGTGTGAAATAGTGCTTGCGCTGTGTTTCACCGGGTGAGTGAGGATACCGGAGGCCCATACCCCAACCCCTCCCCCTATCTCCCCCCCCATCCTCCAAAGGCCGGTAACGCACTTGTGACGCCTCTGGTTTTACGCGTGTCCATGGGCGGTGGTAATCGCTTACCATCGATACGTACGATAGCGTGACGAGAGCGATACGTCTGCTTGTTTGCCGGGCTATACCATAAAAAAAAAAACAAGTTGTATAGAAATTCGTCAAATTCAAAGCTACAAACACTTTTTTACACGATTACGGCGAAACCGAGTAGTGGAAAAAAAGAGTATTGGTTTTGGCAATCTATGTATGTATGTTCTTGACATATTTGACATTATATTGTACCATTATATGATTGCTGACGCTTCAACATATCTGATGACCACCATAGCGCATAAACCACTGAACCAATTTAATGTATGAAGTGTCAATAGTTTCATAATAATAACTCGGGTGACATGGCTATATAAATTTTGTTAAAAGTTTTTACATAGCCGGGTTATAATCTTTAACTAGGTATATAAACTCCACGTGGGCCCAGTCTTGGGTATGAGCTTGTCGTACCTAGTAATTCTCAGTCGTATTCTTCCCTCTGTAAGTTAGACACTACCGTTGGTGAATGCCAATGAAATATTGATAGTGATCTTTCCTTTGAAGCCGTTATGGCTGACATTACCAATACTAATAACAATTTAGATTTCTAACAATTAATTTAAAGGTCGACGCAAACACATTATGCGATAATAATTGTGAGATTTAAACAGGTATAATTCGATCCGAATTTTAAAATACTGTTATTTGAAATCGTTGAATTAATTTTAATACCTAATCATTTATAGATTAAGTGAAAGTAATTACTTGTTACCATTTCCTGGCCCAGTTGTAAGTGATGGTAACAAATGTTACCAATTATTTACTTCGAATATTATTACTTTTAAATTATCCAAAATAATCTTGGTCTCTATACGGATTTTAAAATATAGAGATACATTCTAAATACATACATAATACGTACACATACACAGAGAAGAGAGAAAGAAAGAGGGAGGAAGGGAGACAGAGAGAGAACCGAAATCGAAAACCAGTGTTTTTCGTTACTTTTTACCGAGTGAATTTTACGTATCCCAAACTCCAACTACGCCTGTTTCTCAGGAAAGAGACATAAAGATCGGCAACCTACTGGTGGGACTATTTAGTTGTAGGAGTTCATGGGTGGCAGTAGTTACCAATGGGTGGGTTGTGGTGGGTCTCTATGCCATATAAATACATAATGAAATGCCAAAAATAGGCATTTGTAAGAAAAAAAGAATCAACGGGAATCGCGCCAATGATTGACTTGCCAGTCGTATATTCTACCACAGAGATACACAACTCGTCAATTTACAAGATGCTTCATCATCTGTCCAGTATTTGGTATTACTGTCATCTTCTACGTGACCATATTTGTGCCAGCTCCGAGCATTCTTTGACTCACATTAGTTTCTTAAAAAAGTAAAGTTTTATTGCATGTGTGTGAATGCACTGAGCAAGTGGTTTGTGACCTTTAAACTTTTGCAACCATCGGGTTCACTGCAGTTCATTTTAAACACGTTTTAAATATAAACTTTAAATGCACTTTTTTATTCAACTCCTATATACATATGTCTTAATAGATAATTAGCGTTATCTATACAAGTAAATGAAATAGAAGTGTCTGTTTGTAATTTCAAATTAAAAACTTTTCAATAAATGCATATGAAAGTACATATTATATGGTACTTACTTGAAAAAAAAAATTAAAAATTTTTTGTCGGTTTGTTTGTTCCGGCTAATCTCTGGAACGGCTGGACTAAGTTTTGTCGGGAATTTCACTGACCTATCTGTCAGGTGATGGTAAAAAGAAAAAAATATCTAGATTATATAAGAAGTTACTTTTATTAAGCCTTTATTGCTGAAACTAAACATACAATAATCTAACTTATAAACTAACACATCTGTTACTCTGAGGCTATTTTTGTAAAGGTACAACAAATACTGCGGGTAGCATTGCGGCGCTCAGCTAGTCTGTAATAAAATGCTTACTCGAAATTTCATTTACACTAACCTAGACAACTTGATGGTCCTTCGGACAATAGAGAATACTACACTACATGGTACTACGAATCTAGTGTACTGTGAACTGAAGATACCGATCCAGTAATGTAATTTACGATCTACCGTGTTACTTTAAATCTTTATAAAACCAGTCTTTATAACTCATTCACGTTTAAATTGCCTTCTAACTTATAAGTTGGCAATATTAGCACTAATCTTTCATCTTCTACATACTTTAAAGATATTTTTTCCATTTTTATAAAAAAAAGACAACTCTAGCATTAGAAATTTCCTGTGCATGTGGGAGACTTCACAAACACAGCACAAGAATTTCTGGATCACACAAAGTTTTGTCCCATGTAAGGTTTAAACCCACAGTACTCAGTGCAGTAGTGAATGTCGAGGTGACCGTTTAATCTACATACTACAAGTTACAAGTATAGTTCGTCCTATAATATTCTCGATTGATGCTTCTAAAGAAACTGTAACTTAATAATATGGTAGACATTTAAATGAACAACAGTATCAGCCTACATTGTGTACAGACGCGGCGCCACCACTTTCTCCGGCGAAAGTAACAGTGAACTGACCGCTCAAATATCACACTCTTTATGCTTGGATTATTTCGTTTACATCTGTACTTGTATACATACGACAAGAAATATTGAGGCTTTATTCCTATAGTACCCTATCGTTTATTACATCTGTAAATTGAGAAATTAATATTGATGTGTTTTCCTTTCACTGCTTATCTTGCAACTGCCTTCTTTCCATAACACTTTCGTTTGAAGTTCACGACCACATTTTGTTCTGTGTTCACGACTATATTTTAAGTAATTATTACTTTAAACTTCTAGCCACCTTTTTCTCAATTATTTTCAGCCGATTCTACTTTAATTTTAGATAAATGTAGTCGGTAGTTTTAAAAATTACTAAGGGAACATTTTTCATTTATCTATATCTCATTTCGAATTACAACGTATTCTACTTTGGTTTGTATATATATATAACAATGTGTGTATGTGTTCAGTGTGTTTTAATCTATATCATCATCATTTACCGTGGGAGAGCCACGCTTCGGCATGCATGGACCGGCTCGACCATAGTGATACACGGCCTCACAGAAAACCGGTTTGAAACAGCGCTTGCACTGTGTTTCACCGAGTGAGTGAGGATACCGGAGCCCCATACCCCAACCCCTCTCTCCATTCCCTTCCCCATCCCCAAAGGCCGGCAACGCACTCGTGTTTTACTTTCTTTGCGTAACTTCCTTTAGATCATAACACTTATACACATATATCCAAACTGTACTGTATTTTGGTCTTTTGCGCAATAAAAAGTTCTATCTATCTAAATGTAATAATTCAATATCAAATTGCTGTTCTCTCAGACTTCGTTTTCCCACTTTCCTGGAAACTGTTGGAACAAAGTTCCTTATGTGGCGTTGCGAAGAGGTAACCAAGCCGGCAAAAAGCGTCCGTAACGTTAAATCAACAAAGCGTAAGATTTTTTAAAAATAGTATAGCGCCATCTGTAAATTGCAAATATTATTATATTTTATGATAAGGAACTTCATCCCTATCTGGTGTCCCACGACACCACATGACTTTTTTGTATTTTTCTACGTTCAAAGACTTTATTTAGGCTCTGATTAAAAAAACATAAATAATATACAAAACGGTTTAGAAATTTACGTGTTTTGTTCTTAGTTCTATTAACCATTCATTTTTATTTATTTATATTAATAAAGAGGAAGGTTAATGAGAACTGCCCAAACAAAGACTGATTTCATATTTCAACCTCTTATTTTACCGCAATATTATATTTCACACGTCATAGAGAATGTTAGTAAAATATAATTAACTTGTTTTATTGTTATTTTACTAGAATATAATATTAGTACGACTACAATGTTTTACCTTCTCAATCCTACATTTCTGCCAATACCAAGTGACTCTACTATCTCTGATGGAAACCATGAGTGAACTTCGAGTATAGTTGTCACCATACTCAATTCAAATGTAGACAATGGTGACCCACACAATGGCGGCCTATTGAGATGTTTCTGCATCATTGGGCCTCTGGTCACCAACGAAACACGACATCCTACTAACATTATAAATGCGAGAGTCTGTGAGAGAGTATGGATGTTAGTTATTCTTTCACGCAAAAACTAATGAACCGATTTTTATGAAACTGCACAGTTATAAAGCTCATACATTATAATAACACATAGACTACTACCATGATATTCGACATAATCGCTTGTGGCGCCGCGGCCAAAATCTAATTCGGTAAAAAGGTGGTTTACCGGAATTTTTGGTTTGTAATCATAACTGCAAGTCGGAGGTCATGAGTACGATTCCCACTTTAGACAAATAGCTTTTGGCTTTAAGTCAATTGCAAAACCACGAGCCCTAAAATTCATAACACATAATTAAAGAACGTCTGAAAAAAAATATCGTGTCTGATAAAATAGCTAATTGCTAATCTTAATATATATAAATCTCGTGTCACAATGTTTGTCCTCAATGGACTCATAAACCACTTAACCGATTATAATAAAATTTGCACACCATGTGCAGTTCGATCCAACTTGAGAGATAGGATAGTTTTTGTCCGCGACTGTACACTGCCTGTGGGAAGCTGAGACAGATATGTAAATATGGCGGTACGAAGTTCGCCGGGTCAGCTAGTTTGTAATAAAATAAAAACCGATTTCAAGGTTTGACTCGATTTCTCTTGGATTCCATCATCAGATCTTAGTGTCTTGATCATGGTACCACCGTTGGGATGGTACGACCATTAAAAAAAGAATCATCAAAATCGGTTCATAAACGACGAAGTTATCCGCGAACACACATAAAAAAAACATATATACGGTCGAATTGAGAAAACTCCTCCTTTTTTTGAAGTCGGTTAATAAAACAATAAATGTACACAAACATTATTAACAGAATTGAACTTAAACTATTAAGTATATGCTTAATTATTGTAACCAGATACCGGTGCAGTAATACTGGTACTATTATGTATTCTGTGGCAGTAATAGGATACCATTATAATAAGTCTCGCATACAACCTTATGTGCGATTGTTGTGAATAAAACCGAAGCTGATAATCAAACTAATATTAGACTACTAGCTGACCCACGCAACCTCGTTTACGTCTCCTATTGCCCGTAATAATTTTCTCCCGTTTTGGAAACATTATTTTTTTTAATGGACAACCCCTGCCTTAGTGTCATATTATCACACAAAGTCTTGTCCCATGTGGGATTTGATCCCACAACAACGCAGTAGTAAGCAGCCGTATCAAAACAAATTGTAGTAGCCATAGCCACACACAAAAAATATGTGTAGATTATTCATTGTTATTTATTAATCGATATTTGTTCTTGATGATTGCAACTAAATTACATCACAATGAAAAAATATTTTAAAGATACCCATACAGTAGAGTATAGCTCAGTAAATACCAATTAATAAAACAATAACTCAGTTGTAAGGACACGATCACATTGTCGGAATGCTGTCAATGCAAACGGGTTGAAAAGCCGGCAGTTGTCGAGAAAACTTGATTTTTACATATTATTTGCAAACTTTAAGATGTTTCTTCTATACCTGTATTTTAAATACACATTGTTACGTACTTTTATGACATTACTTGGTAGAGAAATCATGCTTGTAGGTGTTTTCTCGAAGACTGTATTGCTAAAACGGAGTTACTCATGAACAAAAGATTTTGTCTTTTTCCTGTGTTTTCAGTGATATTTACTAACTACGCAGTTGGCTTTGGTACGTTAATCACCTTCTCGTACAAACTTGTCAAAAGCTAATCTGATTTTGGAATACAAAGATCTAGTATTTTTAATATTTTAGACTGGTAACCCAGAAAAATAAAAATTACAACAGAAATCTAGAAAAAAACGAAAAATATGTGTCAATCAAGTCAATAAGACAGTTTTCTGATCCTATTTCATACTAAAAACTTACTACTAAGAACATCAAATTTGCATGATAAGGACGCATTAAATCAGTGGTCTTACTTTTTACGTAATTCTTGCCTGAATCTAAAATGGCTATCATCACATCTTAACTACTATTACTTGATTATTTAATTAAACCGTCAGATTCGGTGAAAACCGGTTATTCCGTATTAACAATGCATATTCCTATTACATAATTGACGTAAAGGATAAAAAAGTACGATTAAGTACACCACTTCACTATTAATCAAATATGTTAAATTTTAGAAGCGTGATCCTAAAAAACGTTTTAATATTAAGCATTGTAGTCACGACTTAAGCAATAATTATAACATTTAGAGGTAATACTTGGATTTTTAGGATGATTTGTGTAAATTAACATCACCACGGAAGAGGTCATAAAACACGATTGATGCTTTTTTGCCCTGATTACCAAAAGAAATATGAATAAAACCCTACATTACATTATATTAAAGTGTTGAGAAAAACACCTGTCGTGAAATATGAAGGTTCGTGTCACACACAGCACAAGTGCGGCATTCAATAAAGCGTGCGCACGCGCTTTTCCCGAGACAACTTCGGCTTTCTAGCGGCTCGGGCGTGACGACAGACGAAATGAGAGACATATATCTATCACAACTATCCCATAGCGTTCTCTCGCTCTACATTAACAGAACGAAGCACGTATTTTTTTAGTTTTTATAATAAAGTAACTGTATGCAGCATTAAATGCTCCATTGAAGTACTTTGAAGTTATCAATGTGGCGGAATCGAGTTGCACGTCACGTAGTTGTAAAAATACTTGGGACATGTCTAGAAAACTCATAGCTTTAAGACTGTTGTCTCCAAATCAGATGGAACAGTTAGGAATTCAGACACGATATGATTTTTAGTTGGGGAACTTACTACCTTAATGTTTTAGCATATTCATAATGTAGCGTTGGTATAATATTATGTAGTCTAAGTTAAAATAACCAGAATTAAATGGACTAAGGTATGTACACGCATATCAACTATATACACATACATTATAACCAGTCGTTTATACTAGAAATCAGAAGTAAATTGAACGTCTGACATTAAGGCCATGTTCAGATGACGAGCGCTCAACGCGCGTTTTGCTAACGCGCGTTAACAACTCCATGTAAAAACGCGCGTTAGCATGTGTACTCCTAGAACAAATTACATGTAGTTGTAAACGCGCGTTAGCAAAACGCGCGTTGAACGCTCGTCATCTGAACATGGGCTAATACTATAATTTAGTCTTACGTGAAAAAAACCATCAATTTCCGCAAAAAAAAATTTACTTTCGAACATTGAATTCTTCATTGATTTCGAATACATAATTAAAAAGTTATCATACACTGTGGTATTATGAAAATTATGCATTGATTAATAAAGGCCATAGTAAGCACTTACCGCTACCAAAAGCCTCGGTTCCAAACTACGTAAACAAGAGACTAAGGTCCACATAAGAGGGCCAATTAACACAATCCAATGCCGTTTTCCTTCATTAGACATATCGATCCTTATCTACCGACAATTACAATAGCGTACGTTAAATAATAGTGCACAACTACCCACATTTAAACAATAACCGTGTAATTAGTTAACAATGGCGGACGACATTGGATGCGCCTTGACCCAGCTATGGAACCTCCGTCCTCATCGCGAATATTGACTTAAAATATTTCGGCCAGTGGGAACATACCATCAACTTGGAATCTAAAGTTCATTTAAACTGAAAATAAGGACGTATGTTAATATGAGGAGATGTTTTAGATGGGTTTTAGAACACGTATTTAATAAACAAATTTAAAAAATACTCAGATCGATGGATATTTTCTCTGAAAGAAAATGAACCATTATATTTCTGACTATCTGACTTTGGCATTAGCGAGTTAGGCCTGAACACGGGCCTCAGAAGTTTCCACATAATATGGCTATAGGCCCTAGAAATAGATGTGGTCATATTGTAGAGCGCTAACAATTTCAGTTAAATTCAAAATCTCCAACAGAAAAAAAAATGTTTCAAACTGAATTGATTAAATATCTGAACAAATTAAAATAGACTTTTGTTTTTGTGATCATTATGCACTTCATTTCCTTCACAATTTTATAAATTGTATTGAGAGAAAAAAATATTAAGGTTAGCAGGTACTTTCACTCGTACCTGGAAACCCTATCGAACCTGTTAGTAAATAGACTACAGGGTGTTCATCATTCCTCATTATAAATAAGATTTTATTTATACTCGTGAAGCCTGTAATACTCTGATATGAGGCTTGTGATCTTTGCCTGTTTGATTATTTACAAAAGAAAAGGCAAATTAAAACATTATATCAAACAAACCTTTTAAAAACATCGTTCGTTTGCAGTTCTTAGCCTCTTCGTTTTCCGCCGTACAACCTCGGTGATAACATCTGCAATGCATACTGTTACCGTTCCTGGTATAACAACCGTATAGTTACATGATCAAGAGTCATTTTTGATTATATTTCTGCGTTCATGTTTCTTAATTTGTTTCACCGTATGGAATTGCCGTGTACATAATTTGATATGTTTAAACGGCAGACTTTATAGTCAGTTGTGAGATTTAATAAAATTTTCATTCGTTTGACGAAGAATTTTATACTTTACATCGCATATTTTAAGGTTAAATTTTCAATTGACACAGAAGTATTCCCTTGATGTACGTATTACGTAGTTCTTGTGAAATGAACTGAACTTTTAAATAAATTAAACATAATATGTAAAGTAGAAACTGCTTACTTAGTTTTAAAAAAAACAAGTTTCAATGTACAACTAGCCAGTATTTATTTAACGGTTTCACTTTGATCGGAATTGCACGTTTAATAAGAGAAACTAAGCTAAAATTGATTTAGTAGCTTCTGAATAATATTATACATATACACATATGTTCAAAGCAATGATAAATATGTACAGTTCAAAATAAGTAGTAGATTCTAATCGGTAAAACTGAATAAATCTCCACCGAATAGAACCTCCTTGGTTCGGTGGTACTCATATATGTACTAGTTGTTGCCCGCGGCTCCGCCCGCGTAAATGTCGGTTATCGCGGCAAATAGTAGCCTATGTGTTATTCTGATGTATAAGCTATATTACTGTAAAGCTTCATCCAAATCCGTTCAGTAGTTTTTGCGTGAAAGAGTAACAAACATCGATCCATCCATCCATCCATACTTACAAACTTTCGCGTATAGAAGTATAGATATAGATGTTACCTCGAAACTCGATAAAATTTATAAACGATTCGGGATATTATTCTTTAATTTTGACAGTTTGATGCCATTTAAATTTGAATACTGAATTGAATACCCCCCCTATTTTGTTACCCGGAAAAATACCACCCAGAAAATAAGAGAATGGAGAATATAATTTATTAACTTTCCCCGCGTATTATTCTGAGCATATCTTTCGCCTGAAGAATCAAAGTATCTCCATGTCAAATTTCACTGAAATCGGTGCAGTGGTTTAGCCGTGAAAGCGAAACAGACAGACAAAGCTACTTTCGAATTTATAATATTAATTTCGGATTATTTTTTTAGGTTATTTTTTGCTAATATTTGAAATCTCATCACAAATCGACACGTTACTACCAATAATTCCATTGTAGCCTATAATTATTAATTCGCTTCATAATATTTGCAAGCGATCGGGTGTTAAATCGTTAATAGCACTTGTAAGGTTATATCGATAACCATGACTTAGTGAGAGAGGCCTTATTATCGCACTTTTGTTAGACTCACTTCACACTCACCAATAGCCGTTGTCATTAACCTATCTCTATTTTTAACTAGAGATCGGTTAATTTAACGAGAGATAGGATATTAGATTAGATTATTAATATAACCTATCTCAAATTTTAACTATATATACTTATTATCGCACTTTAATTAGATTTACTGCATACCTACTCACTAATGCCCGTTTTGAATAACCTTAATATGAAAATTTCTTCTGATTTTATACAACTAAAACTTGTTAAAAAAAAAGATCCTGTATATTATAAAAGTATTGAATCAATCATTTTGAAAACAATTAAAAAGACAAAGACTATCTCAGTTCCAACTAGAGGTATGTAATAGAAAAAGGGTAGAAATTTCAGACATTATTTTTACCATCCTTGATTTCTTTATCGATCCTGTTTGGAATGGTCGCATTGAAAAGAAAATTTATATGTAATTTAAAAGATCAACTATTAGATCTACTCCAATTCAACATCTAGGACATCACAAAAAAAAAACAAGTTCACTGAAAGCGAGCCTGGGGTAACAGAGCTGATCGTTGCCTTTACACACAGATGACCCCAAGGAGGTGATCTGTGCCTTTACAAAACCAGGCCCGACGTGGTAGGGCGCTTTCAGGGCTGGGTCCCCGAAGGTATAGTGACCAGTTACTCTAGGTCTGAAAATCGAACTCTGGCTTAGTACGGAGAATTGCTAAACACTATATTAAGTTGCCAATCAAAAACGTTAGTTCCAAAAAAAGCAGTCATGAGGTCTGATTACAAAAGTAAAAAATAAATTAAAAAGCTTTTTAAAAACAAGCTTTTACTGTAATGCCTCAAGACGAATCAAACAAGTCCAAACACGATGAAATAGCGACATTTCTTTACAGAGTTCCTATGGCTACCTTCCAGCTCCAGCATCAGATCAGCTCCATGTCATTATAATATTGTATTGTCACGCTGTATACATATGCTTGCAAAATTTCAGCAAAATCGGTTGAAGATATCTGCCTCAAAATTGGGTTGCAAGATTCCACCCGTACAAGCATACATGTAATACATACATTGCAAGTTAAAAAACTAAAACCCAACTACGACAAAAAACGACGCTGAAAAAGTATGAAACAAAATTTTTCAGCGTCGTCTTTTGTCGTAGTTGGGATTTAATTTTTACTTTTTTTTATTTAAAATGTTTTGGTGCCTCTGTAATATTAATTTCTTTGCAAATTATATTTTAAATAGGTACCATAGAAATATCACAATTATCGAATAAATACGGACAAAGTCACGAGAAAATGCTAATAATATATATTTTTTTGAAATATAGTACTTTATATCGGCTAGAGGGCGCCACATTAGATTCAGTGACACGTCATATAGCCCATAACCATCGGACGATCTAGACGCTTCTAACGATACCTCATTTGTCCAGTTCTAATAAGTAGTTAAGGAGCTATGAGGGAACAGGTGAACATACATACATACATACTTACATACATACATACATAGCCTATCAAAATAATAACCCTCCTTTGGCTTTGCCGTAGTCGGGTAATAAAAAGCTTGTAAAATTATAAATAATTATATGGGTAATATTGAATTGTGAGTTTGCTTCAAAAAAGTTAAAACTAGGAAGGAGGTTGTTATCTGTATTGACATATATTATTTACTGAAAGACACGCCGTTAACAAAAATAAAAAAATAATACAAAAATGTGACTTGGAGTAAAACCTGTTAAAATATATCGGTCAGATACAATGGCTTTCCGTCTGCGGTTGTTATTCCAATACCAGACGAATTGTAATGCGATTCCGATTTTGCAACGGTAACCAGATCTCAGTAGAATGTTTATTACAGTATTTTTTTTTATTCTGTACGTGCTGATAAAGGAAATTGAACGTTCACGGCTTGTCATGAATCATTCAATTGCATGGTAGGCTTTAAGAACAAACGACTTTTAACGATGTATATAATATCACTAGATACCTATGTCATCGTCTCTAGGCATTCCCTTTTCTAAATTTAAATATATCGTAGATAATGTGTACATGGGCCTCATGAATGTGTATTATTGCAATGACTTGGCAATCTTTTGTCACTGTTTCTAAACGGCACAGATTAAATAATAGTTGGCAAAAGATAATAATTAATAAACATTAATAAAACATAAATTAACAGCTCAGGACTGTTACTTACTATCATTCCCAAACAACATTATTCCTAACTACCAAAGCAGTATGAGTACCAAATGCTCTACATAAGACGAATTAAGTACGTCCATCTACATATGAGTTAAGAAATCTTTGCGGTTTACTTAACGCTTTTTGGTGTTTCTGGCAGAGAGTTTTCGTTGGATGTTTTTTGGAAGTCGTTTTTTTTTATTTTATTTAAATTTTAATCTACTCCCTTCTCTCAATAAGAACAACAACTAACTTCTAAACTGACAATTAGATTAAATTGCAATCTATAAAACGAATTCGTTTCCTAAAACCGTCTTACTTTAAGACTTTTTCAGAGAGAACAAATTCAGAGAGACAGTTTCAAACTAACGGTGTTATAATTAAGAAGTGTTACCTAAACCGATTTCGTAAATCGGTTACGGATAGAGATCATCTAATATTTTATCGTAAATTACGGTAAAGTTCTCAGTTCACACATCCCTTACGCAACGACATATTATATAATCTGTAATTAAGTCGATCATTATGATAAACAAATTAAATTTTATGTAACAATGAGATAACACCATGTAGTTTTCTTTAACTGACTTAAAAAACAATTCTCAATTCAAAAACTCTACTGTTTTTTTTATCTCTATATGACGCGATATCTTCGCCATTTCTAAACCGATTTCGATAATTCTTTTTTTAAATTTTACTAGGTTTAATAAAGTTATACACAATTTTCACAAACTCTTCAAAGGCATTTTGTACTGCCTCTCGGGAATTGAATTTTTTACCCACTAAAAAGTTGTCTAAATTTTGGAAAAAGTAATAGTCGGTAGGTGAAAGGTCTGGTGAGTATGGCGGATGAGGGAGAGCTTCCAACCCCAGCTCTTGCAGTTTGAAGACTGTCTGTTGCTGTTCTCCCTCATCCGCCATACTCACCAGACCTTGCACCTACCGAATATTACTTTTTCCAAAATTTAGACAACTTTTTAGTGGGTAAAAAATTCAATTCCCGAGAGGCAGTACAAAATGCCTTTGAAGAGTTTGTTGCGTCCCGTCCAGCTGATTTTTACAAGAAGGGTATCAATAAACTGCCAATGCGTTGGCAAAGATGCGTCGATTGCATGGGTGATTACTTCGAATAACAGAAATAAAAAAGTTTGAAAAAATAAGTACTTTCACTTATTGCATACAAAACGGCAATTTCATAAGTAAAGACCTAATATTTTGACGTACGAATTCCATTTTTATAAGGTAAAATTACGAAATTTAGAATAGTTAACAGTTTATGAGGCGCTTTGAAGTCGACAATATCTTTAAAAAGGTAATTAAGGTATGCAGAGGTTGCAAATAAATAAATAAAAACATGCGGTTACATATTCGTACATGTTGCACAGTACAGAGGTTGTACGCATTCCGGTATACCGCTAAGATTTCTTAACTCATATGTAGATGGACGTACTTAATTCGTCTTATGTAGAGCATTTGGTACTCATAATGCTTTGGTAGTTAGGAATAATGTTGTTTGGGAATGATAGTAAGTAACAGTCCTGAGCTGTTAATTTATGTTTTATTAATGTTTATTTTTTTTGCCAACTATGATTTAATCTGTGCCATTTAGAAACAGTGACGAATGTGCATATAAACCTGCTGAATTAGGTCGTAAATTATAATCCTTTCATGTTTAATAAGGAGAATATGTTTTCATTTTAGTGGGTTTATTTGACAAAAATCATAAATTAGTGGAACCTTAATTCGAACGAATTCTTTTTTAAACTTACGTCTGTAGTTTTGGCATGTTTATTTATAATCTTTTCTATGACATCAAGCGCAAGTGTGTACCATATCATGTACGAGTATACCAACGGCAGATTAACCTTTAGCTATTAATGTTTTATTTTGTAATATAAAACTCCGTGATTACAATTTAACTTTCCTTCTCCTCCATATTAAATCAATTTTGAGTTATGCATAGGCATAACTTATGTATGGGGGAAAATCGGACACTAGATATTATTATTAATTTAGTATTTAATGTTTTAAATTTAATTCTAAATTTAACTAAATTAACTTTTTAGTGGAATTTTACCTAAACGGTTAGGTAAAAATTTGTTGAAAATTACACAACAATCTCACCATTACAAATTTAATAGTAATAAAATAAGTACTTTTTCGTAACAATATTGAACTAGGGAGTAACAGATGTACCATATTTATTATTTATTTATTTATATTTCAGTAAAGAGAGGTTCTTGAAGAAGTTTAACTTAAACTAATTATTAAAACTCACTTATAAACAATAAACATCGTATATAAACACTTTTTTATTCAACATCGAAAATATTTGATGAATACTGCGTAGAAAAAACGAATAACAAAACAGTTTTTTGTCAAATATGTGTTTGTTTTTAAAAAGCATAACAAAATTGGTAGTTATTTGAGTCACGTGAACACTCATTGATAGACTTTGAAAATAATACATGTTTCTCGTCGTAGAAGTTTCCACAACACTTTTATAATTTCTGACAATAATTAAAATCATAACAGGTTAACAATAATAAAATTCCCATTTAGTACCGTAACTTTAATAACTATACTAATATTACAAAGCTGAAGAGTTTGTTTGTTTGGTTGATAGCGCTGATCTCAGGAACTACTGGTCAGTTTAAAACGTCGGCCATTAATCGAGGAAGTCTACAGGATATTTATGTAAGGTCACACTACGACCAAATAAAAATTGCTGCAAAAACAGACGAAAATTATTCCTTTTAAGAGCTTCGTAGCGTAATGTATGAAAGAAATATTCCCGTTTAGAAGTTCTAAGAACAGTCCGCGACTGCATAGTAGGTATGTCTATCTTATAAGGTTAGCTCGCTAAATCCTTTTTAAGGTAAATTAGATGCAGACAAGCGCGAGGTTGCATTATTTATTTATTTTTATTATTTATAAATAACTAGCTGTGCTCGCTACTTCGTACACGTAAAAATTTTATTTTTAAGTTATTTTTAATTTTTCACCGTTTAAACCTTCCCTAGACTACGACGAACATTTCAAAACCAAAATCAGTTAAATCGGCCCAGCCGTTCTCGAGTTTTAGCGAGACATACAAACATAAATTTTATTTTTATAATAGGTCTTTACCTATGAAATTGCCGTTTTGTATGCAATAAGTGAAAGTACTTATTTTTTCAAACTTTTTCATTTCTGTTATTCGAAGTAATCACCCATGCAATCGACGCATCTTTGCCAACGCATTGGCAGTTTATTGATGCCCTTCTTGTAAAAATCAGCTGGACGGGAGGCAACAAACTCTTCAAAGGCATTTTGTACTGCCTCTCGGGAATTCAATTCTTTACCTACTAAAAAGTTGTCTAAATTTTGGAAAAAGTAATAGTCGGTAGGTGCAAGGTCTGGTGAGTATGGCGGATGAGGGAGAGCTTCCAACCCCAGCTTTTTTTAGCTTATACTAAAATAACATTTTTTTAAATTTTTGTCTGTCTGTCTGTCCGATTTCGACGGTTTTCACTGGCAGATAGCTAATGATATAAGGAGTAACTTAGGCTACTTTTTAAGATTAGCTTCGCCCCGCAGCGTTGCCCGCGGTTACAACTACAAACGCGGGTAACACCGCGGTGCTCAGCTAGTAAATTTTTAAAAACCGACTCCCAAAAAACATCCAACGAAAACTCTCTGCCAAAATAAACACTTACAAGCGTAAAATAAACTAGTTCTTCATCAATTGCCTATACCTTATTCTTTATTCATTTAAATAGTAGTATTATAATGTGTGCTAGGTACCTAGAATCTGTTTGAAGTCGGTGCCAAGTGACTATCGCTTAGACTTTTGTAATTGGTAGTTTGTATTCTTTTTGGCTTAGCACCGACTTCAAACAGATTTTAGGTAGGTACTTAGCACACATTACAATACTACTATTTAAATGAATAAAGAATTAGGTATAGGCAATTAAGGAAGAACTAGTTTATTTTACACTTTTAAGTGCTTTTTTGGCAGAGATTTTTCGTTGGATGTTTTTTGGGAGTCGGTTTTTTTTTATAAAAAGTTTTTATTTTTCAGTTTTTAGTGCAATCAATCGTAGGTAAGTAGCAAGTTGAACTATTTCTTCAAATTTCATCATCAGGAATACAGTCACAGTTATCAGTTCACATAAATAACTTGAAAGTATACGACTGAAGGTCTTTTTTTCTCCAACTTCTAACCGTTGAGGAGTTGTACATTCCACCTTTCATCATCAGCTTACCTAAATACTTTGAAAGAATACGACTAAAGTTAACAACATAGATATGATATTTAAAGATTTATCCTCCAACTCCTAACTGTTAAGGAGTTGTACCTTATGTCATCAGCTCATCATCATAAAATGATGACTACCAGACACAAATACCGGTGTAACTTCAGAAAATGTACGAAAAACATAGTATGTGCCTAAAAAAAATGAGGGTTTCCCTCGATTACCCTGGGATCTCATCATCAGATCCTGATCTGATGGCAATGGGACCACCTCGGGAGCATACCCTTTCGAATACAAAAAGAATTTTCAAAATCGGTCCACAATTGACGGAGTAATCGGTGAACATCCATGAAAAAAAAAAAACATCCAGTGGAACATAGAACCTCCTCCTTTTTGGAAGTTGGTTAAAAATGTAATTAAGAACAAACCCACACAGTAAAGACACCGCGAGTGTTGCGTATTGTAAAAATACGTGTGGCTCTCAGATTGTTGTTTACATTCATAATTATTACGCAATCAGATTTTTGCATATCTAAATATGTATTGACGTGTTATAATCGATGTTTTTCTTTAATTTTAGACAATTTTATTGGAATTTTAATTCTAAGATGGTGAAAAAAGAAATTCTCGAAATGGGAGAGCCACGCTTCGGCATGCATGGTCCGGCTCGACCGGAGTGATACCACGGACTCACAGAAAACCGGTGTGAAACAGCACTTGCGCTGTGTTTGACCAAGTGAGTGAGGATACCGGAGGCACATATCTTCTATATTTTTTTACAATAACTAAACTAGAAATCCTCTGGGAACCAGTGTTGCCAATGCATAGAAGTTGTCGAATGTGTTGCATTCATCTAATCTATAACTACAGGGTTTCCAATGCGCAAAAGATGTGACTTGCATTCGTTGGTAACCACTTCACCTAATCAGGCCGTACGTGAGTTTATTACGCAAACGCTTAACTAGTAAATATAATTACACGGCCTATAGTATTACAAGTACCTAATAATGCATTTAAAGTACACCAGTGACGTCATTTCGTTACCAATCCTATCTGTCGCCCTTGGAGGTATCGCTTGCGAAGACAATTAAAAAACTTTTGAAAAAGTGTCCACTTTAAACCGCCTAAATCATGATGAATTGGGATAAATTATATTTTTCCTTCAGAAATGGTATTTTTATTTAAATTTTAATGAGACTAATAGGAAGTACATATACCTACCTACATTCCTTTTCTAAATCAGAGTATTTATCAAACTTAAAAATACGGCGGAAATTACCACCATCTTTTTTTTAAATGTTGCAATTTAAATAACAGAATAATAGCAAATAATACAAACAAAATGAAAACTATCAAACTTACTATAAAATAAATAATACACAAACTTCGTCAGGAAACGAGTCGATGTAAAATTGTAAAACTATTTCGAAAGTGCCGACGAAATATTTAAACACATATTTATTCGATTAAATATTAAACATGTTCAGCCTCTTTGGCATTGAATTTTAAATAAATAAGTTCGTTGAACAACCTTTAATGTATAAAATTACACAAGTATACATATCACTGGCACATCCTTCTTAAAACAAGTGTTATAAAAAAAAAACAATTTTTAAACATTTCCTTGGTACCACTTTTGGTGATTTAAAAGAAGTGGTTGTAGTTATGAACCAATATTATGTTAAATGATCTGTTAAGTGTTAACGTTCATAATATATTTGGTTCTAATCTAACCTGTAACCCGGGTACTTGTTTGCAAATCACGGAGACAAAACGCGGAAATTTGAAATTGATTCTCATAGATTAATTCACTTCCTAGTGTGCATCATGAATTAGGGCCGGGGCACTTGGTACTCGTATAACGGGTAGCCCTGGTACCAGTTTGCAAATTACTTAAATGTAAGAAGAAAATCTTTGAAATTGCAGACACTTCCGCGTAAGAATTAATGAAGTAGGAATTTTTACTAATAGTCTAACGAATTTTAATAAAAATAAGAGTCTCAGTAACTTCATCTGCAAACGAATATTTAATAGTTCTTCGTCTCTGCTTAAGATAAACTCAAAGAGAACCTCAGAAGTAATGCTCAGTTAAAATATATCAAAACACTTTTGACTTACCTATCTATACACAAACATATGATTAGTACAGTAATTTATTAATAGTTTATTACAATAAATGTTTCAAAGACATGAAACTGGACCCTGACTGAAAGGCGTTTGATAAAAGTTCCTTCCGTTGAGTCTGTATTAGAGCATCCCTGAAATACACGTTTTATGAAAACAATATATTCTGTATAATATAGATGTTCGATAACTACCGAAAAAGAAAAACTCGATAATTTAAAAGAAATACTCGATAATAAAAAAAAACCCGGAAATTGTCGAAACAATTAGATCTCTACACGATCACTTCCCAATGTGCATCAAGTGTTAGGCTGTTTTGGTTGTAGTTAAACCAGAAAACCAAGTACGACTTTGGAACTTCCAAAAACAGAATACTTGTTGGCAGTATTTGTATTTTGCGGCGATTTAATCTCAAAAACTACTCTGTCACTTCCTAGTGCATCTTTAACTATGGATTTGATATGAAATGCTGGTTTAACCTGTAGCCCTAGTATGGGTTTGCAAATTATTGAAATTATAACACGGAAACTGCCGAAAATGTATATCAAAAACTAAAAATATGTCCTAATGAACAAATATTCATAGAAATACTTGATTTGGATAACGACACAAATGATTAAACAAGTATTTTTAATTAATGATACATTTACTTTTTTTACCAATAAATTAATTACACTTTAATGGTAACCTATTATATTAAGAGTGTATATTACTAGAAAAAAAATGTGTGATCTTAATTATTTTAATTGCTTTACTGAGTATTAGATAGCTTCAAACTGCGTGACTATTCAATCAATTTTGGTTGTTCGTGATCACATGCTATGATTTATTCTTCTCATTATTCTTTGTCGAGTAAACCATGTCATCATAGTCATCTAGAAACTCGCAGACTTTAGTCGTTTCCTAGAAAGTAGGCTTGTCTTACCGCCAACGTAAAATGACAGCATACGTACTGTCGCGTTTCGTTGGTGAATGTGGGCCCGGAGGCCCAATGATATAGAAGCAACTCAATAGGCTGCCATAGTGTGCGACGCCATGCTGCATTGTTGCATTGTCTGCATTCGCAATGAGTATGGTGACCACCACTCTTGGATTCTGCTTATGCTTTCTATAACTCTGAGTAGAGTCACTTTGACAGGCCCATACATATTAAAAGAAGAACCCTGCAGGCTTTAGTCGCTTCATAGACTTCCATTACCTCACCAGTTAGGTTCAGGCCAGTTCTCATGGAAGTCGGAGATCATTCTGCGCTCTGTGACACCGGATTTGTTTAAGCAGGATAGTACAAACTTTGTTACATTCCCTATCCGGGCCTTTGTCTTGCAAAAAAAGATAGTTAAATATATTTATCAGTTAATCATACGTATAAGATGAGAAATGATTGTCGTCAAGGTGTCTCGTCAGAATCGCATAGAAATAACACATTAATAACATTATGTGTAAATAATCGTTTTTAAATGGACACTACTATTTGCATTTTGACGACTTTCACTACAGTGAAACCATGTTCTCATCCAACTTTTACTGTGTTTTGTTAGAATATACATTTTAAATGATAAAACCGAGTTGTGGTTAACACCACCGCTACAAGGCCCTTTCCTTATGAGGGAGCCCTTGTCGGGGTCAATAACTACTCGTCTAGGGGTCAAGTATGCAACCTTTAACCGATAATGCTGCATATACTAACCAGATTTATAATAATTTACCGACATACAAAAGTAAAATACACGGAGTGACTCCTAATTCTGCATCGCGCTATAAAAGTTCTCGCGCTGAGGAGTATAAATACCGGTTAGCCTTGGTCCATCGTTAACCATCCATCCATGGCGAGATGATCTCGCCTGGTCATAGGATCTCCCCAGTGTAAAAAACTGGTTAAGTTTAACAAACCTGCACTAAAATATCCAGAATAATGGGTCTCAAAAGTCTAAAAATATGGTTAGTGATGACCTAACCGAAGTTCTAAAATGTTTATTTCAATTATATACACACCATTAAAGTATCAAGACTCCACAAATGATGTATGTATTCAAGTTCATCGCCTACAGTAATGTGAAGAAAATGTCGGAGGCTGTGCGTGGTGCGTAGGCCACTGATCGTGTGCACGAGTTGATTCTATTAGACAAGAATTTGACACGTTTTGTGCTCGGGCCTTATTAACATACATATTGATATGACATATCCACATAAAGAACAAATTAACGAATACTAATATTTTACTTTGAAAGAATACCACTTAGCATAATCGAAATTAATCTTTTATACAAAACCTTATAGGCGGTCCACACTACAACGATATATCGTAGCGATTTAACTGTGCAGATCGTTTGTGCAGTTTTATCGTACGTGTGGACGGAAATTGACTCAGATATTTCTCTTGAGAAATATCTGAGCCAATTTCCGTCCGTATGCCGTCCACACGTACGCTACGATATATCGTTGTAGTGTGGACCGCCTATTATAAAGACATTTTGAGAAAAAACATGCGTATCCGAAAAGCGTATTATTGAGATAGACATATTTGTCTTATTGATTATTTATGTTATTAATTATACCTATTTAGCATACTATTTTAATATCCCGGAAACCTAAACCAGCTCCAGGTTTGTTCCTATGACTTCCAAACCCTTGAACTGAACTCCCCGACCCTCTTAAACTGAAGACACTCAAAATCAAACAACACTCTTCTGACTTTTGAGTTGCATATATTATGTCCAGGAATCAGGGACGATTTTAATCACTTAATACTAAGTGACACTGGATAGATATAATACTTTGTTTGTATACCAGGGTTCTACAAATACTATGAAGTAATAGAAAGTGCAACAAATGTGATGGGCAAAGGGCAGCCTTATCGCTTAGCCAATCCTCCCTGGCAACCTTTGGTTAGACTGGATGCATTTAAAAATTAAACTTGTACTAGGTATATAGAAGCTCGAGTAATGATTAAGGTCTATGAAATAGTTATGTCTATTCAACGTGTATGGATGCAAAAAAACAAGAGATCAGGCTGTATAGCCGCTTTACGAGAGGCCTATGTACAGCAATGAACTGCAACGGGCCGATGATGAAGATTATACATCAATTTACTAAAAGTATCTGCTTCTTTACAAAACCTTAAAACAAATTTAAGCAATGAGTATTTAAGTTATTAGTAACGCGTAGGTCACTCGTCATCGCCGTACGTTTCGCGACTCATGCGCAGGTTTGTACACATTAAACGAATGTACAAAGAATGTTATTAAAACACGCCACGGTACGGTTGCTCCACTCTCCCTCGAGTGATACTCATGATGTTTACGACTGTAGAAATTGGACGCGGTTGCTGTACGAGTATAATCATTGATGTTGAGCCACTGTATAAACGGACAAAGGATCGAGGTTCTAAACTCAGTTACTTACATTTTTTATATTGTTAACTTAGAACATCGACATTCATATTTTTGAAAATTCTTTGATGAATAAGGTGGTCCCTATTTATAATGTCGGATCAGCAAAAATACAACTTTTCAGTAGGGCTGTTCAAATGTTGTATTAACACTAAAAACTTTAAAAAAAAACCGACTTCCAAAAAACATCCAACGAAAACTCTCTGCGAAAAAAACACTAATTAAAAGCGTAAAATAAACTGGTTATTAAATGCTATGAAATATATTTAGCTTTAATTCCGCGAGACAAATATCCAGGTCTGAAAGCAGGGCACAAATCCCACCGTCATGCATATGTACACATACAAAACAAGTGAGAAATAATTAGCATGCCATGCAACCAAACCTATACTCGACACGTGTTTCGCCCCTCCACGGGGCATCCTCAGGAGATGTTGACTCGTCGAGCGTTTGAGCTCGAATGCGCGCTAGCGCACCGCTGTCGGCCCTTTATATACCGTTTCGATGACGCTATAATCACGATCGATACAATGTCACAACGACATCTGTGCCGAACTACCCGCAATCATACTTAGAAGTGGTGATGGAATTAAGTTTGTTTGGTCATTCAACAGTGTATATGCATTATTATTGTTATATTTTGATATTTCTAACTGTTCCAACACACTCATCCGGAAACCCTTATCGCAAACATGCAGAAAAAAGAGGGTTTTCCTCGATTACCCTGGGATCCCATGATCAGATCCTGATATGGTGGCAATTGGACCACCTCGGGAGCATACTCTTTCGAATACTTTACCCTCATTCCACGGTTTTAAGAGTGAGATTACTGTATTTGTGATAAGTTTTCGTTTGAAATATGCTATGTAATTACCAATGTACCATGTAGTAACCGAAATGTATTGCAAAATAAGTGTATGTAGTGGACTAAAGGTGAATATTTCTCATTTCTTGTTCCTTAACTTTTTAAAATTTTTGGATTATAATATGTGCCTTGAAATTGACTTGAATGACCAAATTCTTATGAGAATAAAGATTTCTGAAACCGAAAATACAAAAAAAATATCTAAATCGGTCCACAATTGACGGAGTAATAGGTGAACATACATAAAAAAAACATACATACAGTGGAACATAGAACCTCCTCCTTTTTGGAAGTCGGTTAAAAAACAATCAAATAACTGTGGATCTTCAAATTTTCACTGACATAAAAAACAGTCGGTGAATATTTGAACATCCCAGGGACCATAGATATTTAGGTTCGCTAGATAGTTGGCACTTGCAGTTATTACAATATTTCATTCAAATTGAACTTCATTCATTTTTAATTCAGACAATAGGGTCAATTTGAGAATAGGATCTCTCGCTTGGTCCTATTCAAATTTGAAAAGTGCATACCATCTAAAAATAATGGGAAATTTAATCTATGGCTGGATGGCAGGCACTGAGCTGTACTGAAAACCCTTACATATATACTCGAACATCAGAAGGACATTCTCGTAACAAAAGTGCCTTACTACGAAAATACTTTTTATGACATTTGTGAGGTTGAGAGTAGATAAGAACTGAATTTAGAACTAATTTTTATTTCTAGAACTGAAGGTCACTTATTCCATGGCTCATGGTTTTTTTTATTTTTTTTTATATATATAAATGAACCCACGCCATAAGCATGGCCATTGTATAGCTATACTAACTTCTCATTAATTCAAGCTCATGGTTAGTTCATAAGGTACGCCTTTGCTAGCCCAATTTTGATGTAGGTAAGTGCCGTACCTATTATATGTACCTACTTTTATATGCATTTTGTATAAAGCTGTCAATTTGAAATTACAAACATGATTTATTTCTATAGATAATGTACTCGTTTGTGTACTGAAATACGTAATCCGTATACAGTACTGCTAGTATCTTTATTGTTACCCCTCTATTAATAAGGCTCCACTCTAATAAACAAAAATGAAATATTACTAACAAAGTCCTTGTACCAACTTTCAAAGGCATTAAGTAGGCTTTATAACAGTGCGTTCGAAACCTCGCAGTTATTGCGATCGCAACAAATTAACGCAGCCGCGCAGGAGGATCGCCCGGAGAAGGTTATTACTAAACAACAATTGAATGCGTTTGTAATCGAAACCGCAAAGTATAAACGTTAATTGCAACAATGCGTTCATGTAATAAGAGCGTAACTTCTACCCAAATATATGTTTTAAACTACACATTCAAAAATGTACCTTAGAACGATTCCACAAAGTTTACATTCGATTGCAATGTAGTACTATATGTATTTAGCAAGTTTTGCGCAACATGTGTTTAAAATCAGGTAGCGTGCGCACATAGCGGAACACATTCTATTTTAGGGATGTTATTTTTTTAGTCTTAATCCGTACGCATAAAGTTCAATATCCTTTGCAGTTGATGATGACGTAGTGTGACAGTAGTTGAAAAATATCGATTATGTAATTAAGTGAGTTCAAATCGATTGAGCTGAGAGTATTGACGATGTTAAACGAATAATGACAAAATAGTTTAATAAAGCCGGTAGCTGCAGAATTCAATACAATGACCTGCTACAAAGTGGGTAATGACTCAGCAATATTAAAAAGCAGTTTGTTTAGGTGAATAACATTTAGTGATGACATTTTTTTATTAAGGAGCTTACTCACTTGGTAAAAAGCGTCGATTGCTAAGCAATGGTTTCTGGCATTCACGATTACAAATAGCTGATATTTTACTCAGTTTTGAGAGTACTGTAGTCTCACACTTCTCTTTTCAGTACTTCTTCTTTATATTTGAGCCTGGGAACTTTACTCTGCCTGATGGAAAGCAAGAGCAAAATTCAAGAGTAGTGGTCACCAGGTGTAGTGGCAGACAATGCCAAAATGCAGCATGCAACCCATACTATGGCGGCCTACTGAGATGTTTCTGCATCATTGGGCCTAAATTCTCGCACTCACCAACGAAACACGACAGCACGAATCCTGTCAATTTAGGTTGGTCTTCTGTGCGAGGGTAGTACAGCCCCGAGCCGACCCGTTCGTGCTGGAATCAACGTGGCTCTACTTCCTTTAAATGAACATCCTTCTCACTTTCAATTTCATCTTCATCTCTCCTCGTTGCTAACTGAGGAAATTACACCAGGATGATAACCACGCTCTCTTAGACTTGCCATGCCCTTCTGAAGCTAACAGAATGAATGACCTTGAACTTATCACTCGCATATTATGAAAGATACCTGACTTTATAACGTAACGTAAAATAGAAATTATAATTTTTAATAAAATCATAATTTACATAACAGTGGTATGCGTATTCTAAATAATAATGTAAGAAAGAAAGTTGAGTGTAAAATAAAAAATACCTTAAAAATAAAAATAATTCAAACGAATATTTCAAATAATTAGCATTCATTTCATTTTGCAATATACACGTATTTAAATAACAAATGTTGGATCTTTAATACTTTGTAACAAGCCAGAAACCATTTGAAACTGTTCTGTGAGATAATAAATAATGTATAATAACCTCACATACTAAGAAAACAATTTGTGGATCACTCAAAGTGCTATCCCATGTGGGGTTTGAATCCACAACACTCAGCGCAGTAGAAAGCGGCGTAGCGACCACCTAAACCACTAAGTCAACCGGTACAAATACACGGTTCTAAATACATACATACTATAAACAAATTCCATCCAGTTACAGAACGAATGATTGTGCTTACCAGTTATTAATACTGGATGGTAATCGAACTCGTGACATCTGATTTAATAGTCAGGATCCTGGATCACTCGCCACGAGAGCACAGGCCCGTTCATAAAACACTTAAAAAAATACTTGTATTCATAATACGAGTAACCAATTATAACAGGTACTAGTATCGTTTTGACCTTTAAAAATAACAGCATTTTTATTACATAACAAAGGATTTTTTGAGAAATAAACTCAATGGGAACTGATAATACAGAATTAATTATACAGCACATTAACGTATTCTGCAATTTCTGTATCATTTGTATGTATTTATGTGTTCTCGTTAAGAAATCTTGATGCTGTCTAGACTCGCATATTAGAGTAGTGTTGAAAATAACCGATTACAATACACTTAATTATTCAATAGTACACATTATTAACGAAAGTGTCGTCATAGTCAATAGCGTGTCTATTGGCAATAAGAGTCCACTGCTGGACATAGGCCTCTCCTTAGAAAGGAGGTTTTGGCTTTTGGCACAAACTAGCAATTTAAACGACTTCAAAAAAAACTCGTATTTTTTTATCTTTGTTACGATTTCAGGATTCCGTCAATTAAGTCATCAAATCTATCATTTAACTCCAATATAACCTGAAAATTTTTAAAGTCTATCACGTCAGATCAACATTTATACCCAAGGCGTACAGTATTTTTTTAGCATAGTTAT
This sequence comes from Diaphora mendica, assembly GCA_949125395.1. Taxonomy (NCBI): domain Eukaryota; kingdom Metazoa; phylum Arthropoda; class Insecta; order Lepidoptera; family Erebidae; genus Diaphora; species Diaphora mendica. The sequence goes on from OX421316.1 coordinate 29,662,628, forward strand.
TTCTATGTTTTTTTTTTAATTTAATAAACCAATCTTAAACTTGTCGTTTCAATTCTCACGCACGCTCCTCTGTTCTCGAATTTTTTGTAAAAAAAAATTAAAATCAATTTCTCTTTACGTAATACTCGTGTATATAAAATTAATAACGATATTAAAATATGAAACAAATTTTTGGCCGTCATATTCTAATTTTATTTACATAATAAACATAATTTTCATCAAATAGAATTTTATATATGAAACAATTTCTATCACTAATGAAAAAAAATGGTAAAATTAGTAGTTTAAGAGGTATAACTGTTGCAACAGCCAGTGGTTTTATTACTGAATAGTAATAATAATGGTTTATTTAGTCGGGGACGAATACGAAAAGATTGAAATCAAAGATCAAGAATAGAAAATAGTGACTATATAATACAGATTTTACTTTCGTCTTTGCTCGCGTTTGATTATGTCAATCCACTAATCCTTGATAAAAAGTTTATAAATGTGCTTTTTCAGATTATACTCTGTCACAGTGCATAAATACATCCGGATCTGTTCATCCGTTCTGGTTGTTTATAATATCGGTGGAATTTATTTATCATTCAAATCATATAAGCAGTGCCTATTGCAGTTCACTATTACACATAGGATTAACAATTAACTGTATTCATTAATAATAATCGTAGGATATACTTTTTGAGGTATTTAATAGAATTTAGTGACATTTAATTATTTATTTCTAATTCATTTGACCTCATTGGTCTCAACTTGAACATTTGGTTTAGGTTTATCATGACAACAACCTTTATAGGATTAAAGAGAATAAATTGCATTTTTTAATTTATTCTATTTTTTTTTAAATTCATCCTAAAGTAACGTACTTCTGTTGATGTCGGTTAACGCTATGAAATGTCAGTAAAAGTTATAGAATACAAACAACTATGTACACAATGTGAGTGATGGTAAGGCCGGTGAAAACGGTCCCATAATCGTTAACCGCAGTATTGTTCTTAGAAGGAAATTCCGTTTACCATTGTTCTATGTTTGCACAGGAAGGGACGGCCGTTTTGTATCATTGGCTTGTATTATGTACGTATGTGTTTTATACTTTTTAATCTTCAGACATTTCTCGAGATTGCACGGATGGATCGTTTAGCAGTCAGACACTTTTCTTTTAGTAGAGCCTGTCAAAATGACTCTACTCTGTCTGATGGAAAGCACGACTAGAATCCAATTGTGTTGTCAGTATTTAACCGACTTCAAAAAAAAGGAGGAGGTTATCAATTCGACTGTATTTTTTTATGTTTGTTACCACTTAACTTTCAACTGGGTGAACCGATTTTGATAATTCTTTTTTATTTGAAAGCTGATACTTCCCGTGTGGTCTCATTTTAATTTGGTCCAGTTCTGATAGTGTCATCCATGAGAAAACCATATAAGTCTTCAATATATATGCAATAAGTGTAATAAATAATAATAAATAAATATTTTGGACATCTAACACACAACGCCATCTAGTCCCAAGCTAAGTAGAGCTTGTGTGTACCCATAACACAAGCTCTACTAAACAATTGATACAAATACATACATATATATTTTTTTGTAAATACATACATATTAGGTATACATAGAAAGCACCCAAACTCCGAAACAAAATATTTGTAGACCATACAAACATTTGGTCCGACTCGGGAATCGAACCCGAGACCTCATGATCAGCAGTCGCACACGCCAACCGCAAGACCAACGAGGCAGTCGTATGTGTGTGCGCGACAAATTGACGAATAACTCAATATCACGACAACCGATTTCGATGATTCTTTTTAACCGACTTCAAAAAAAGGAGGAGGTTTCTCAATTCGACCGTATTTTTTTTTATTTTTTTTTTATGTGTGTTCGGGAATAACTTCGTCGTTTATGAACCGATTTTGATGATTCTTTTTTTAATGGAAAGTAGATGTCCCGACGGTGGTACCATGATAAGGAAACTAGGATCTGATGATGGCATCCCAGAGAAATCGAGGGTAACCCTCATTTTTTTCAGGCACGTACTATGTTTTTCGTATATTTTCTGAAGCTACGCCGGTATTTGCGTCTGGTAGTCATCATTTAATGATGATGAGCTGAGGATGAAAGGTAAAACTCCTTAACGGTTAGGAGTTGGAGGATAAATCTTTAAATGTCATATGTATATATGTTACCTTTAGTCGTATTCTTTCAAGTTATTTAGGTAAGCTGATGATGGAAGGTACAACTCCTCCAAACACTTCCGCCGGCGCCGGCGCCGACTTCAAACAGATTTTAGGTACCTAGCATACACAATAATACTACTATTTAAATGAATAAAGAATTAGGTATAGACAAGACTTGGCACATAGCAATTTATGAAGAGCCAGTTTATTTTACGCTTTTTAGTGTTTTTTGGCAGGGAGTTTTCGTCGGATGTTTTTTTGGAAGTCGGTTTTTTTTTTAATAAAAAGTTTTTTTTATTTGAAACCTGGTGCATCCCGTATGGATTTGGTCCAGTTCTTGAAGTCGGTTTTTTTTGTTAAAATTTTGTATTATGTGATCTACATGGATCACATTATACAAAATCTGATCTATCTGGATGTTCGTTGTGACCGATTTAAATCAATTTGTAAAGTCCTTCGCGATATTTTTAAAGTCGCGAGGGACATGGGATAATAGTAATAATTCTAATGCAAGTTGTCTCTTACATTTATGGTCTAAAGGAGCAAACGAACAGACATGTAACTAATTGGCAAGTGGCTTCCGTCGCCCATGAACGCTTACAATTCAAGAGTCACAAGTAGCATTTACCGAGTCCCCTCTTCCAGAATTCAGTTTTATATATATTTTAATCTGGATTTAAAAGTAAATATACTGGAGAGAAATGAATTCAGGTCACATTAAGATACCTAATAACTGACATGGTTTGTTTCGGCATTTCTTTCCAGCGTGAGTCTTAGGAAATGCCTTCCAGCTCTAAAGTTCGACGTGTAAATATATCTGTAAAGATTTACTTACAAAAATAAATAATAATAATTTATCTATCATACCCTAAGAAAACAATTTATATTCATTACAAAACAAACTTGCGACTTTAAATTAAATTTACAGATATGTTATTTCTAAACATTTGTTACATTCACAATATAAACAGAACACATAAAAATAAATAGAAACACGTAAAATTACATCGCAATAAATTAACAATACACCATAACATGTATATAAATAACAAATAAACACACAATAAAACTTTAATGCAAAACATGTTTGCGACACAAGCTAATTTTTACCTTTAAGACCCCTCCTTCCCGTAAAGTAGAGGGAAGGGAGCGTTTGGGATGAATAACTTTACTTAAGTATTGAAAAAAGAGAGAGAGATGGAGAAAAGGTGATAACCTCGAAAGACTGACGGTGACGGGTAAGATAGAAGGGAAAAGGTCCAGGGGCCGTAGCCCGTTGCGCTGGGCAGACCAAGTTAACTTTACTCTCGGCACTACGATTCATGCTGCCCTACACACTGCTCATGATAGAAACAGGTGGCGAGGGGAAATTATCCTCAGAATTAGGGTAACGACACAAGAGGACGTATTGAAAAGAAACGAAACCTACCTAAGCTGCCGTCCCTATCACCAAATTTCTGTGGACCCTATGGATATGGATATGTATTCCAATTACTATTCTATATCCTATTTTTGCTCTTACCACATCACATTTCTACATCACCTTAAGGGTGACTGGTAGAGAATGCCTCATGGCATTAAGTCCGCCTTTGTGCAACATGTGCATTAAGTTTAAATAAATAAACATCAGTAGAACTTCGAAAAATATCCTTACAATAATTTTACAAACAAGACCTAATTGCTTGGCGTTCGTTACATGAAAATGATTTATATTTATATATTCAAGCACTCAACTTCAAATAGTATTACACAGAAGAGTTAACACATACTTATTAATATTCTAACACAGTGCATTATGTAACCAAGGCCCTACAGGCATACCTATTACTTCTGACTGGGGCTTGGAACAGCTCCCAGTACCAAGCTTTGTAATGATAATGGTTCGCACGCATACGCTTGGGTTGCGCAAGAGTCGACGGTAGCGGAAGGTCGATGCCTCTGTTTGTCTAACTTGGACTAAGAGTTTTATTTGCAGATTAGTTTTTGTATGTTATGGCTGAGCCCGCAACTTCGGCGGAGTGAAACTAGAAATGAAAACAAATTTAAAAAAATCCGTAAAAGATGGCGCGACGATCTTGATGCCTATCACAGAGACTGGCCGGAACTGGCCTTGGATGGAGGGAAGTAGTTTGTTGCAGGGGAGGCCTTTATTTAGATTTTTTTAAATTTTAGAAAAATGTAAAACCTGTTGAGTTTGATTTAATATAATAAACTTTTAGTAATATGACAAAGTTTTTTATTGTTTGTTTAAATGCATTTGTCTCGAAACTATCATTCAGATTCAAATAAAAAAATGGTTGTAATAAAAAACTGTTTTTACAATTTTTATTATCTACTAGCTGTGTCCGCTACTTCGTACACGTGACATTTAGATTTTCAGGTTATTTTAAATTTTTCAACCTTTAAACCTTCCCTGGACTACGACAAACATTTCAAAACCAAAATCAGTTAAATCGGCCCAGCCGTTCTCGAGTTTTAGCGAGACTAACGAACAGCAATTGATTTTTAAATATAAGATTTCTGTTTTAGGTTTAATATTTAATGCAGAAGGGTATAGACTAATGTAACATCACGCTATGACCTTTAGGAACACAGTAGTGCATAGGAGCGCAGCAATAAACAAAGGAGGAAACTGCGTTAAAGGCTTGTCATATTTACTAAAGTGTTAAGACCTAAAAGTTTTGAAAGAACATTATTTTATCCCTTAAAATTTCACATACGTATTAATTTTATTTATTTATGTCTATTAAATCGAGAGGGGCAGTATTCTTATCCGGTTTCATTTATCTAACAAAAAGAATGAGCTGTCCCACAGTTAACACACTTTGAAAAGAATAAGTACTTAATTATTTTTAGCCGAAGTAAACGGCTAAGTAAATGACTAAAATAAAATAGCATCACAGCAGAATTGTCGTGTGAGTCAGACAATGGCTAAATATGGACAAAAAGAAAGACGATTATGACGATGTGTAATCAAAGTCATGTGGAATCAAATCTCTAGGTAGTAGAGCCACGCTGATTTCAGCACGGATGGGCCGGCTCGACCGGGGCGGTACTACCCTCGCACAGAAAATCAACGTAAAATGACAGCGGTCGTGCTGTCGTGTTTCGTTGGTGAGTGCGAGACCGGAGGCCCATATAGTCTAGTCATCAAGTTCCATACTTGTTGACTGGACTGGGGGATGCATAAGCATCACTGGGCCGCCATGGTGTGGGTCGCCATGCTGCGTTGTCTGCATTCGCAGTGAGTATGGTGACCACCAATCTTGGATTCTGCTTATGCTTTCCATCAGGCAGAGTGGAGTCATTATGGCGGGCCGTGCATAATAAAAAAAATAAAAAAAAGTCTTGAGTTTTTTGATTATGATTAAAAATTCAACATTTCATTTTATTCCTTTCTAAAACACAACTCCCCAATTAGAAATACTCCTGTCCTGTGTCGCGGGAGACTTTACAAACATAATTATACTCTTACATGAAGAACATTACAAGAACTCCCAGATTCAGAACAAAAATTAGAAATACTAAACGAGTAATGATACGTAGGTTAGCGATCCTGACTTCTAAGTCAGAGGTTGTGGTTTCTATTCCCTTCCGCGACAAATAATTTATAATAACTTGTTCTGTAACTGTACTTTAACTTGTTGTGTGTACTTACCTATTTATAAGTATATATTGTTCATCAGCAGTTCGATTACACAGGTGTGAGATATATCGAGTTATTATCATTATTATTATTTATTCTGGTATCCACACATCTGATCCCTAAAAATTTATGAAAGCTAATAAGTTGACGTCCAAAATGCATAATTATATCATTTATTTATCATGACTACACTGTTTTATAATTAATCACCTACACGAAAAACATCTTTAGTATTCAATTAAATGACTCAAATTACGTCAACATAATAATTTTGCGGCTCAAATCTTGAATCATAAAATCCGGTACATGTATGAAGAGAACGACCACTGCAGAACTGGTAATAAATTATTTTCATTTTACTGGTGATCAGAGATTCTAGAGGACAATGGGAGAAGGAAGAAGAGCTGATAACACTTTTAGGGGTAACAGCACTGACCTAACGAGAGACATAAATAGGCGTGCTTGAGAACAAACTTAACTGAATTTTGAGCAGTTTCTTGATGGTATGCAGTTTGGACTGGTACCTATTTTTGTGTATGTCTGTTGTATTTATTCCATTGTATTTAGTAATAACATAGTATTTATATGTAAATGAATGGATATCCATTTATAGCTATGATCTTACTACTAATAAAAATGAGAAATTGCTGCAGATAATTTTTGTTATTCCATTGCGTCAAGGCGGCATAGATCCTGGACAAAAGTGCCCAGAGAAAAGGGTTTTCCGGAATGCTGACATAACATTAATCCTTATAAGAAAATAGTTCAGGTTGTCAAAGTAATATAATAAAGTATTGCCAGAATAATAAATGAAGACATAAGTCGTAGATAACATTCATAAACTTAGTCGTTAATCATCTATTTTGAAATGAGCTACACATTTACTTAACTAATCGCCTCTATTTGTATACGTTAATTTAATGTAAAACTCACGCATCTACACAGAAGGACTGGTTTTAGTTTAAAGACTTAATTAAGTTCATTACTTTTTTGACACTTCATAAAAGACTGAGGACACTACATATTCTGATGGCGACTCACATGACGAAGAATCATGCTCTGAAAAAGATAGAGTAGACTTAACGCAATTTTTTAATTCTCGCATGTTAAACTCGCATCTAAGCACAACCGATGGCAAGTGTAAAAACAAATTAAAGTAGTTTGTGGAAGTTTCCATTCATTAGTTCATTATTTAACAGGAAACAGATCATCCGCCTCATCAAATATATAGTTTAATTGCTCTAAGATTTTGTTTATTTGGTTGGTTCAATGAGCTTATCTCAAGAACTACTGGTTAGAATTGAATAGTTCATTTAGTGTGGGATAGTCCATTTAACAAGGAAGGCTTTAGGCCATGTAAGCAATGAAAAATGTTGCAAAAACGGAAAACTATTTATTTTGCGAGGTATAGCATCAGATACGCGAGTCAGATAGATTTCTCTGTGTATAGTAAGATATTAAATTAAACGCAATATTTTAATTTTTAAATTTGAAAAAAAATGTGATAATATTGATTGCGTATTAGATCGTCGTCGATTACGTGTTTAACAAATATTTTTTCTTAATTACGAATGGTCAAGTGTTTTCTAATATTAGTATTGGATTATGACCACGTGTAGCGAGTTGTGTAGCGTGAAAATATGCGCGCAAATGTGCGGAGCGTTGGCACTTTGGAAAGTCTTCAAACACACGTCTCTACTTTCAATCGACTCTTAACATAATGATAAGAAAATCTTTAGTGAACAAATATTATATCATAGTTTTACATTTGTTTAGAAAGATTGAGACGACTAACACGCGGCCGAAGCAAGTAGTTGACAGCATTATTTTTGTTTTCTCTTTTTTTAAAGACATCTCCCCATCTATACAATACATACAAATAAATAAAATTGAAGTGTCTGTTTGTAATATTAAAATAAACGCTTTTTACTAAATTACACAGTACATTATCAAAATAACATTTTTTTCAATTTTTGTCTGTCTGTATGTCTGTTTGTTCCGGCTAATCTCTGAAACGGCTGGACCGATTTCGACGGGTAAGCGTAACTCTAGGCTATAAATCCTTAATATCTGAACACAAGAATATAGTCTTCAATTTAAACACTCCAGTATGATATAGCAGTTTCTTTTATAAATTCTCATTTATTTAGAGATTTTACCTTACAAACCTACGACTCATCATACAATTGAAGAAACATTCTATAGTTAGAATAAATAAAGTTTCTAACATTCTCAAGTAATGTAAGTGTTATATAACAGTGTGTAAAGTTTTAAATCGTAGTTATTTTTTATGTAATTTTTTTATGAAACCTTACATTATATCAAATGATTTACCAATAAGTAGCATAGTATGACCTCATGCCTCATACGCTCTTATTTCATACATGTTACTACAGAATGTAATAGTTATTAAGTATTTGAAATGCAATTTAAAAAAAAAACTTATAAACAATACCTATTTTAACTTTTGCGTATTTATTTTAATTAAATAGTTATCATTGATAACTCTCATTACAGTAATTCTAAGTATAATTATATTCTAAGTTGTACCTAATCATTTTAAGTAATTCAATTTACTTTCGACAATTGTTATACATTGAAAATAAACTTATATTACATAATTAAATGAGTAAAGCAACACATTTCTGAGCAGATCGACTTGAATACAGGGGCCACTAGAAGGATGTTGTTAATGTTTTTTTTTTATTGATTGAATTGATGGCGATGAAACTGCTGTCGCGTAGGACGATGGCGGAAAGAGACGGCAGGAATCAGTCCGAACAATTCCTGGGAGCTCTCCCCATAGTAAATGCGGTAGAAGATGCATAGCGAAGCCACATCTCTACGCAGCGCCAAAGAGACCAGCCGAATTGAAACTTCTTGGCAGTCGAAGATTCGAGTCGCTCTCCGTTGAATGCGGTCCAGAGGAGCTGGTACTGGGGTGCCAGCGGGGTAATGTAGTAATGTAAAGGAGTGCGGTGTAATGTAACCATATGTTTTAGTGCTACTAGAAATACTTTTGAAAGACAGGAATCATGGAAATCCAATTAGAAGTATGTTTATAAGCATATTAATCAGTCACACTCTTACCCTTTTCCCTTACATCTTTTCCCAATGTAATTTAGGGACTGTGTTATGTGTAATTTAGCAAAAGATTTTGAATGTTTTCTTTACAGTCAGACGCCTACCTTACACCAAACATTCTTGAAAATGTAACTGTTTTTTACCTAGGAAGTAAAGGTAATAACTGTAATAAGTCAAGTTCTGGATAGCGAAAGACTTGCAATAAATCGAAAAGCTTATGTATTTTACCTGTCATGTGAGTTGAAAGAAAATGGACACCAGCTGGTCAAATAAAACCTACGTAATATTTCGATCAAACATTGAATTAAATTAAACTCACGAATGTTCTGTCTACATTTATTTATTTACAATTTTTCGCCACGTGAAACGCACAAGGCCGCAAAACTGATGCATTTACTACCGAGAGACAATTAAAAACTAGTTTAGTTTTTATGATCACAGTACTGTATCGTACTGTACTAATTATACTGACGTAATAGTGATCAAGCTCATTACCTACCATTAACCAGCCATTCTGAGAATCAAATGGTAAAATTGGGAGAGAATAGCAAGAAAGGGGTAGCCGGGGTAGGTTTCAAGCCATTTGCTACGTAAGTACTATTAGTACTTAGGTGATTGGTGATTGGTGGAAAGTACGTGTGGACCGCGAATTCGCCATCCACGCGTATTTTCTACCAATCATTGATCACCTCACTTCACACCTGCACTCCCACTAATTAAAGTGAATACGGGCCTTTATTCTGTGCCATTGCCAAGTATTGCCAAGCTGATTTCGCTCGACCGGGGCGGTACTACCCTCTCACAGAAAACCAATCCAAAATGACAGTATTCATGTAGATCCAGTGGTTTTGGCTCTTCTTTGATGAGTCAATCAGTCAGTACAAGTAACTTGATTTCTATAGATAATTTCTTGTTAAAATATTATATCCCACCATGTTCGCCACCATACCGCCATCCCCCAGCTGTTTCGCTACCATACCATCACGAAGGGGAAACGAACGCCTTTTGTGTTTGCAAATATCTAGTTTCTGAAGTAATGTGATATACGAATATTTAGTTACTGAAGTAACGAAACAGCCAAGCCATACATTTTTACTGAGATGTGGAGTTTATGAAGTTAGAGTTGGCAGAGTTAGGGCGTGTAGACTCAGAACCTTGGCTCTACATGAGATCTGATATCTTTTTCACAAGGCAAGCCATATGCAGTCGTCTTGGCAACATTTTACATGAAAATGTTTTTGGAGGGATTTCATTTCTTTTTGTAAGTTGCTTGAGGCAGTTCTTTTTCTTTTTTTGGGCTGTATTTCTTGTACATCTTCTTTCTTCTTTCGAAAAAGTCCGTATACCAAAAATAAAACCTCTAGCATAAACATTTGTGAAAGTCTCATACAAACTTCCACCCCCCAAATTGGGGGGTTGGGGGGCAAAAGTAATAGGTTTATGCATTTTTCTGTTGTTTGTATACTAAACTTGGTTTACATACCAAATTTCAGCTTTCTAGCACTTCAGGAAGTACCCTAACAGTTTTGATGATCATCAGTGTGTCAGTGACGAAATCGGTGTTTTTTAGGTATCAATAAAATCTAAAGTATCAGAGCTATGCAATTTAAACTTTGTATGTTTCATTAGTCTATTGGTAACATCATATCCTGAGAATTTGAACGATCTGGTATATCGGGAACCAAAGTTATGAGGGTTCAAAAAAACGACAAAATACTTCGAGAAAAGGTAGATAGTGCCCTTGCGCTTCGCTTGGCTCGTCTTGGCGGGGGCACTTCCGTGCCCCCAGATAATATGTAATGTTTTATTTCCTGGGACAGTCTCAAGTCTATCATAATTCACCTACCTATTATTTATGTTTTTTTTTTGTCCTGTGGCAAGGTGATAATCATTTGACGAATTGTAATTAGTAATTATAGAGGTGTGCACTGGCTGCCGGCTGTTCCTGTTAGTGAACCTTGGGAAATATTTAGTAACTAGAGGTTATCTCTTTAGGTGGTTATTATAATGTGGTAATTTTAATTTCGAATTATTACTATTAGTAGGTACGTTCGTAGTTTTAAATATGAATTTACCTATTCCAGACAGGTTCCCTGTTATGGATCAGAATAAATAAATTACAATAAATGTCTCGGCTATACAGACGATACACCAATTTATAAGCTTTGGCGACACTTACATCACATCAATAATTTTTAAAGGCGAAAGTTTGTGTGTGTTTTTGTATGTTTGCTACTCTCTTCTTAATGCTCAAACGACTGGACTAATCTTGATAAAATTGGCTAAGAAGGTAAGAGACACGCTTGATTAATACCTACATGGGCTACTTTTTATAAATGTGATGACTTGATGAGCAAGGACAAAAACGTCTAAAATGCATTCCCTTTGAGAGACGCTGACGAAATTGAACGAATCAACTAGTTGCCTAATTATTCCATCCTTATCGGAATAGTTAGTTGTGAGAATGGAGACATACATGAATGGACACATTTAAAAAGTCGTAATCCATCATTAGACTTGATTAGGCCGGTTTATATTGCGCAATTTCAATTACATACTGTTAATTTTTTATATACTTAAACGTATAAATATTTTTGTCTTTTATAACGTTAAGGTGACAAACAAGTATACGGATCTTGTGACAATTACCTATGTCATAGTTAGATTGTTTTTTTCAAACAGTTTTTAATATGGTAATGAGGTCAATCATGTCAGCCTTGTGAAGACCAGGGTTCAAGATAAGTAACAGTTTAAGAGGAGCGCGACTTGAAAATCACTTGAACGAAAAGTGCTGATGATTTTCAAGCGGATGAACTGCTTTTCTTGAATTATACCTCAGAACATAATTCGACCAAGTTACCTTTGCAACGAAAGAACAATCAAAATCGGTCTATCCGTTTGTGATTCATAGACTTCATAGTTTATAAGACCAGACCGATTTAGATTTTTTTGACTATAGACAGATACACTAATATCTGGGGGCACGGTCGTGCCCCCGCCAAGACGAGCCAAGCGTAGCGCAAGAGCACTACCTACCTTTTCTCGAAGCGTTTCGTCGTTTTTTTGAACCCCCATAACTTTGGTTCCCGATAAACCAGATCGTTCAAATTTTCAGGATATGATGTTACCAATAGACTAATGAAACGTACAAAGTTTCAATTGCATAGCTCTGATAGTTTAGATTTTATTGATACCAAAAAAACACCGATTTCGTCACTGACACACTGATGATCATCAAAACTGTTAGGGTACTTCCTGAAGTGCTAGAAAGCTGAAATTTGGTATGTAAACTAAGTTTAGTACACAAACAACAAAAAAAATCATAAACCTATTACTTTTGCCCCCGAACCCCCAAATTTGGGGGGTGAAAGTTTGTATGAGACTTTCACAAATGTTTATGCTAGAGGTTTTATTTTTGGTATACGGACTTTTTCGAAAGAAGAAAGAAGATGTACAAGAAATACAGCCCAAAAAAAGAAAAAGAACTGCCTCAAGCAACTTACAAAAAGAAATGAAATCCCACCAAAAACATTTTCATGTAAAATGTTGCCAAGACGACTGCATATGGCTTACCCTGTGAAAAAGATATCAGATCTCATGTAGAGCCAAGGTTCTGTATCTACACGCCCTAACTCTACCAACCCTAACTTCATAAACTCTACATCTCAGTAAAAATGTATGGCTTGGCTGTTTCGTTACTTCAGAAACTAAATATTCGTATAACACATTACTTCAGAAACTAGATATTTGCAAACACAAAAGGCGTTCGTTTCCCCTTAGTGACGGTATGGTAGCGAAACGGCGAAGCCATACATTTTTACTGAGATGTAGAGTTTGTGAAGTTAGGGTTGGTAGAGTTAGGGCGTGTAGATTCAGAACCTTGGCTCTACATGAGATCTGATATCTTTTTCACAGGGTAAGCCATATGCAGTCGTCTTGGCAACATTTTACATGAAAATGTTTTTGGTGGGATCCTTATTTTCTTCGAGTTCTGTGTAAAATGATAAAATATACATATACTATATCTACTATATAACTTAATGGCCCCTGAGCCACAATTGAAAGATGTGACTGCATAAGGTCGTAGACCATCTGCATCTCCGTTTACGTACACACTGATATCTAACGTCCCTTCACTTAACCTATTGTACCTAAGCACTCATAGACCACAGACAAGGCCTCTAACCTTACATTCTTTACATAAATTAAACGCCTTCAACATTTATTTATACCACCCATAACCTTTATAACGTCAACAAATAATTTCACTTTTAATTCTACACTAATTACACTTACCTGGTAAAAGACCTTTCGAGTCTTTCCTCTGGTCACCCTGGTCCTCAATCCTTGGGGTTCCTTCTTCCGTCTCAGGCACTTCATCCTCACAACTGGTGGACACAACCAGAAGGAAAGCGCACACACACACAACAATTATCCTCATTAACTCTCTCATTTTCATCTTTAAATAGTGTACAGAATGTAAATAAAACCCATTTTCGATCAAGGATCGATAAAAACTTAGTATTAAAACAAAGTCACATTTTCGTTAGTTTAACATCGACTAAGCGTATCGAATGACATTAGAATCGAAAATTTAATAAACATGACACCAGCACTAAACATCACACATGCCAACACAATAACACAAAAATGTAAACAATTCGAAATTAAAAAAAAAAGAATTAGACGTAATGTTTTACGAATCGGTTTGTTTTCGGACGTAATGCGCGGGCAACCTGTCGTCGTCAGCGGTGTTACTGGCGCGCGCTCGCTAGAGAGAGACCGCTCGCCCCCACCTGCGCGCGCGACGATCAATGGACGCTATCGAGAGCCGCCTCTAACTGTAGCTGAGGTTTCTTCAGATAAGATATCAGAGAAAATTGCCCGCACAATTAATGTACATACGTTTTGTGGTCAGTAGTTAGTACCGTTTCAGGCCGAGTTACCGTTCGTTGCAATTTGCAGTTTTGTTATTTCTATTTGTGCAACGTGTTAGATGCGTGTATTGAAGTGCACTAACCGGTAATAGGAAAGTAGACAGCCCATTAAAATCGAACGGTAATATTGTCTTTTATTGTTCAGTAGCTTTTATCCTGGGCTTCATTTGTCGAGGATATGTCCAAACTGAAACCGCCTCGTTGGTCTAGTGATTAGTGTAAGCGACTGCAGATCAAGTGGTCTCGGGTTCGATTCCCGGGTCGGACTGCTGTTAGGATTTTCTTACAAGAAATTCTTGATAGCAACCCGGAGAATGAAGATGGTGGTGTTTCCCGCCCGTGCCGACGGCCGTGCAGACGTGCAGACGGCTTATCGTGCTCTCCGAGCACGTTAAGCCGTCTGTCTCGGTTGTCATGAACACGTTTTTTTTTATATTTCGCCTTTTAGTCTTTCTCAAGTCTCTCATCATCATTTCACCTAAATAACTTGAAAGAATACGACTAAAGGTAACATACATACACATGACATTTAAAGATTTATCTTCCAACTCCTAACCGTTAAGGAGTTTTATCTTCCATCATCAGCTCATCATCATGAACTGATGACTACCAAATGTAAATACTGTAATAGCTTTAGAGAATATATGATAAACATAGTACGTGCGTACGTAACAAATTTGAGGGTTTCCTTCGATTTCCTTGGGATCCCATTATCAGATCCTGATATGGTGGCAATAGGACCACATGGGGAGCATACCCTTTCGAATACAAAAATAATTTTCAAAATCGGCCCACAATTGACAGAGTAATCGGTGTACATACATAAAAATAAAATAAAAAAAATACCGATGAAATTGAGAACCTCCTCCTTTTGGAAGTCGGTTAAAAAGGGTGAAAATTATTCCTTTTGAGAGCTTCCGCTTCCATTCCAATGTATGAAAGAATAGGTCCCCTTTACAAGATCTTAAAAAATCTTTAAAAATTCATATTCTGTAAACATCATGTCCGAAATATTTATTTATTATTCTATACAGTATGTTGTATGTTACCTTTAGTCGTATTCTTTCAAGTTATTTAGGTGAAATGATGATGAGAGACTTGACAAAGACTAAAAAGCGAAAAAAAAAAAAAAAAACTTCGTTTAAAAAAACCGACTTCAAAAACTGAAAAGTATAAAATAACTTAATTTGTATGTGCTACCTATTCATAGGTTTGAAGTCGGTGCCGAGCCAAAATGTAATAGTAGGACTCGCCGCGCGTGACCTTGAGCGGGATAGCTGCTCTTCGCGTAGGACAAAACAACCGAAGCGTCGGTGACGTCGTTGACGTTCGTCTCGAAATATAGCGACTTGCTTGGCTTGGCGCCGAATTCAACCCTATGAATAGGTAGCACATACAAATTAAGTTATTTTATACTTTTCAGTTTTTGAAGTCGGTTTTTTTAAACGAAGTTTTTTTTTATTATGGTTACCAAATTTGTTTACGCTTAAAAACCTTACGCTAGGGGTAATAGGAGACTCAGACGAGACTGGTGGGATCACATTGATTTTATTTGTTTACTACCTTCACAAGTAAAATCAATTTAACGACAGAAAAGACGAGATTTCAACACATATCTACTTAGTTATTGTTAATACGAAAATCTATACTAATATTATTAAGCTGCAGAGTTTGTTTGTTTGAACGCGCTAATCTCAGGAACTACTGGTCCGATTTGAAAAATTCTTTCAGTGTTGGATAGTCTATTTATCGAGGAAGGCTATAGGCTATATTTTATTTTCAAAAAAATTTGAGATCCGTAAGAAAATTGCAATTTTGTAACCCAAGGTGTGAAATTCGAAAACCTATTTTTGCGTGCGCTGCAAAAAGTATTGACAATAGAACAAAATAATGTATTACGGATTTGTAGGTCCCATTATGATCTACAAAAAAGTCCGCGAGAGCATATATCTAACTATCATGGTTTAGTCACAATAACCGCTTTTGTGTTCAAAAAAATTATTAAATCGTCTGAAGAAAGAAACTACGTTAAATGTGTATCGTAATATTAATCCTTATCCAAATAAAGCATTATGCTATCAAGGATATTCATGTAGAAGTAAAATACTCTTTATTTCATCCCATTCGGACATTTCGTTTAGAAGTTATCACGAGTATAAAACGCTAAGAGTTGGTACCTAATAATGAGTTATTTGCCAAAGAGTTTTTATCAACATATTAGGTCTTTACCTATGAAATTGCCGTTCTTCAGTACTGGTCATTTCAAATAAAAAAAAGTTTGTAATGGTTCTGTATTCTAAATTCAAATTAATTTTGTTTTAAAACCATGACATTCTATTTACAAACTCAGTCTTTTGTTTTTTGATTAGCGTTGTATTTTCATTACATTTGAACATTTTTCGTCATAATGGATACTTTAAAAATTCGTGTAATTATGGAATATGAGTTCCGTCGTGGCACCAACGCGACACAAACGGCACGTAACATCAAAAACATTTACGGAGAGAACTGTACAAACGAACGCACAACCCGTTATTGGTTTTCCCGGTTCCGTTCTGGAAATTTTGACTTGAAAAATGAAGCTCGTGGTCGTCCGGAGACTTTGGTTAACAATAATGAATTAAAAGCGATTGTGGAAGCTGACGAAACTCAATCTACAGCTGAGCTAGCAGCAGCTTTTAATGTAAGCATCAAAACAATATATTGATCCATTTGCGACAAATTAACAAGGTAAAAAAGCTTGATAGATGGGTGCCCCACGACCTTAACGATCGCCAGCGCAACGTAGGCATCGAGACCTGCCTTGCGCTGCTCTACAGGCAAAGAAATGAAGAAATTTTGAAACGAATTGTTACGTGCGACGAAAAATGGATTCTGTTCGACAATCGAAAGCGCTCAGCAAGTTGGTTAGACCCTGGTTCAGCACCAAAGCAATGCCCTAAACCAAAAATGACCCCTAAAAAGGTGCTGGTCACTGTTTGGTGGTCTAGTGCGGGTGTGATTCGCCACAGCTTTTTACAAAACGGCATGAGCATTAATGCAGATGTGTACTGTGAAGAAATGGAGAGAATCATGGAGAAGCTTGCACATCTGCAACAGACGCGCGATCCCATACTGCGCAACAGACAGTCTCCAAGCTGCAAGAGCTGGAGTTGGAAGCTCTCCCTCATCCGCCATACTGACCAGACCTTGCACCTACCGACTATTACTTTTTCCAAAATTTAAACAACTTTTTAGTGGGTAAAAAATTCAATTCCCGAGAGGCAGTAGAAAATGCCTTTGAAGAGTTTGTTGCCTCCCGTCCAGCTGATTTTTACAAGAAGGGCATCAATAAACTGCCAATGCGTTGGCAAAGATGCGTCGATTGCATGGGTGATTACTTCGAATAACAGAAATAAAAAAGTTTGAAAAAATAAGTACTTTCACTTATTGCATACAAAACGGCAATTTCATAGGTAAAGACCTATTAATACCTAATATTAATCTTTATCCAAATAAATGTGTTGTTGATTATGAGTATTAGATATTAGAAGAGTATAATAAATACATCTATACTAATATATAATGCTGAAGAGTTTGTTTGTTTGTTTGTTTGTTTGAACGCGCTAATATCAGGAACTACTGGTCCACTTTGAAAAGTTATTTCAGTAAACGTAAACGGGCTATCTAAAGCCCGTTTATCGAAGAAGGCTATAGGCTATATATCAACACGCTAACACCAAAAGGAGCGGAGCACCAATGAAGAATGTTTCAAAAACGGGGGAAAATAATCACGCTACGGGCAATAGGAGACGCAAACGACGTTGCGTGGGTCAGCTAGTATACAATATTTGGAATATCTATAATTAGTTAATTACCGCTCGCCGCCAAAGTCATCACTCACACTCAAACTCACATCACCCTATTATGTACTTCTCGATTTTATTTAAGGTCAACTAAAAGCGTCCCGCAGTAGCAACATTGGCGGTACGTTTGAGTTCCAGAGATTTGCTTTCTAGAGTACACCTACTTCCCCGGTTACTAGTACCCGAGACGGCCGGTAATTTTAAGCCCATGGGCGGTAATGTCGGACTCAAGCCCGTGGATGGTATCCGAGGCATTCCGAGGGGATTTAGGCGCGAAAAAAAAAGATGAAAGCGACGAAGCGAATTATCTATAACCGAATCAAGTACAAGTGCGCGGCTACCTTATGTCCGCAACAATTCAGTTTTAGAGCCGGCATGGGTACAATGGAAGCTATATTTGCTGTTGACGACATTAGCAGAGCAAGCACTCGAACACCAACAAAAAGTGTTTCTGTGCTTCATAGACTATGAGAAAGCATTCGATCGTATCCAGCACTCTACTATCAATGTGTCATCGGCGTAACAAATTACACCCATCCCGGGGGGCAGACGACTCCGAAGGACCCAGTAGTACCCCACGTTCCACAGGAGTAGTCCAAGGACAGACCCCTGCGGAACGCCGCACGACATGGGTCGCCGTCTCAAGACGCCCTCTCGGTCCTCGTACACGACGGTACGCTCCTCTAGATAGTCTGCCACTAGCCGCCTCAGGTACTCTGGCACCCCGTGATAGTGGAGTGCTTCCCTGATGCAGCTAAATGGCAGACTATTGAAAGCGTTGGCGATGTCCAAGGACACCGCCAACACCACGCCGCCACAGCTCACTGCCGCTTCGGTCACGGCCCTAAGGCGCATCACGGCATCGACCGTCGAACGCCCCTCTCGGAATCCGAATTGGGCGTCCGACAGGTCGGGCCCCACCTTGCAGAGGTGCCGGACGATGCGGGCAGAGAGTATCCTCTCAAAAAGTTTACCCGCCTCGTCCAGCAACACGATGGGCCTATAGGCGGCGACCGAATCGGCAGGCCGTCCCGGCTTCCTTAACAGGACCAGCTTACCGCATTCCCAGCACTCAGGGAAGCGTCCGGACGCCAGGCTAGCGTCCAACACCTCCCTGAGGCGGTCCGACATATGGTCGAGGGCTCGGGCCATCACTCAGGCTGGAACCCCGTCCGGCCCGGGGGCAGTGTTCTTGGAACGGATCCGAAGAACAGCCGCCCCAACCTCCGATTCCCTAACGGGCGACACATCGTCCTCTCTACCCCCGTCATCTATGACCGCATAGGCCATCGACGGAGGTGTGTGCTCCGCCCGCTCAGGGAAAAGGCCCTCGACCACTTCCTGCAGGAAGCTGGGCTGAAGAGTCTCGGTTAGGGGGGCGCCCGACGTGCGGAGCTTCTGACGCACCGCACGGTATGGGCGACCCCAGGGGTCACGGTCGAGACTCTCCAGCATCTCCTTTCTCTTTACCTCTTTGGCGCGGCAAATGGCCAGCTTCAGAGTTTTCCGCGCTTCGCGGTACTCCTCATGAATGTGGTCCCCGCCACCGTCTCCACGGTGACTTCGCCTGCTGCGCGTGTAGGACCTCCGGGCACGAGTACACGCCGCACGGAGTTCCGCCAACTCCTGGGACCACCAGTAGACCACCTTCCGAGGTTGCCTTACTCGTGCGGCAACAGCAGGGGTAGCGAACGAAAGGTCCACTATCGACCCCCCTTGCTGTCGCACGCACGTGTTGGTGGAGCCTCTGTTCAGCAAACAGAGGCCCACCGAAGCCGCCCACTCCTCTACGGCTTCGCCCTTGGCGTCAGTCCTGGGGGACCCCCACGCAATGGATTTTGCGTTGAAGTCCCCCAGCACTAGGACGTGCCCAGACGCTAGTCACCGCATCGAGGCCTCCAAGCTGTTAAGGAAGACCTCGAAGTCGCTCGAACTCCGGTTGGGGGAGAAGTAAACACCGTAAACGGTGATCCCCCCCCCCCCCACTCGGCGGCAACATATCCAGAGCCCTTGTCTTTGAGCGACAAGGGCGGGGAATGAGCCGCCGCGGAGGGTTGTATAATACCTACCTCGAGGAACGTTGGTATCAAAATCTACAACAAAATTTTTAAGTTGTACCACATTTCCAAAATTGACCACTGGCCGCACAAGTTATGTGTTTGTACTACTTACACTGCATTACACGCAAGTTGGTAGCACTGCAAAACTAAGGCTAAGGCCGCACTACGGTTTTTTCCAGCCAGCCAGCAAATGAAATGACAGATCTGAGATAATTACTGAGCTTATAAGAAAGCAACTTCAACAGCATGATCTTTTAACTAAATGTGTTGCATTTTCTGGAGATAATTGTAATACGAACTTCAGTGGAATAGAGCGCCATGGAACCAACAATGTTTTATAATTCCATAAGTTAAAACAAAATCTAAATTCGAAAATAATTGGTGTGGGATGCTCTGCGCACATTATCAATAACGCACTGCACCACGCATGTGATTGTTTGCCAGTATATGTTGATTCAACAACATCAAAAAAAAAAGTTTTTGCCACTTAAACAAGCTGACCCTAAATAAAATTGGGAATAATAAAAGCTACAGCCTAAAAAGTTCTTGAAGAACTCTCTGACACAGTCGAGGTTGAGTATAAACAGCTTCTCTATCATTCAAAGACGCGTTGGCGAAATCTGTTTTCAGCTATCGAGCTCACTCGATAGCTCTACTCTACTCTAATAATATGTGGATGATCAGGATGAGTCCTGAATGTGGATTATTTCAAAAGCTTAAAAAAGCCCCCTGATCAGATTTTTTTTAAATCGGAGGCATACCTGTTTTTTATGCATTCAATTATGCACATCATTTACTCAAAAATAAAAGCATTAGAAAAAAAATATAATTCAGTAGTTAAAACCAGAAGGATACCTACTTGCAACCATTTCAAAAAGCTTGGATGATCGAAATAGAGAAAGTTTCTTGCCATTGAATGTTCAGAGTACATATTCTAAATAAAGAAGATGAAAACACAAAAAAAACTTAATATGACTGCTGATGAAAACTTTAAGCAGATATTTTTTTATTTGTTACTAGCTGTGCCCGCTAATTCGTACACGTGAGATTTGGATTTTCAAGTTATTTTAAATTTTTTACAGTTTAAACCTTTCCTGGACTACGACAAACATTTCAAAACCAAAAACAGCTAAATCAGCCCAGCCGTTCTCGAGTTTTAGCGAGACAAACGAACAGCAATTGATTTTTATATAATAAGAAGAAAAAACTTAGAGCTTGAATACTGGAATGATATCTTATGAGTTTCAACTTAAAGATATTTTTGTCAAATTAGTCTGGTTTAAAAAAAAAGGTTGTGAAAAATATACTACTGTTTGAAAAGCATTTTCACAACTGTGAGATTTTACTTTTCTATCACTGATTTCGATGAAAAATAACTAAATTTAATTAAACTGAATACCTATGAAAATAAATAAAAGAACTATTTCGACTAATTGAACTATGTATTCTTTCTATTTCGACTAAATAAAATAAAAAAATATAAAAGTGTTCGGATTATGACCGCAAATATACGGGGATTTTACGCTTGTTGTCCTGGTTTCAAAATTTTTGAGATGGCTCTATCTCTAGGTCAATGCTTATTATATAAGAATTTATTTAAGAATTTCTTAAAAGTTTTATGAAAATCCTAAAAGTTTAGAATACGACATTACAGATTTATGGTGGCATAATACGAGTATAGGTCCCTCAGTTCAGTAACGTCTCTACGGAGGAATCTGCAAGAATGCAATTATCTGAACTGGACTTCGCTCGATATGTCGACACCAAGTATTCCAATTTTGGCAGAGGCAGATAGGGGAGTGTATTAAAAAAAAATCTTATTTGTGTAACGTTAAAAGTAACCAAGAGATGAAAAATCACCTGAAACGTTACAAAAGTAACCTTCTGGCAACACTGTACAGAACCGCCCGCGGTTGTCGCGGTTTTAAAATCAGTCGCGGTAAAAAACCGCCAGTGTGGCCGCTTCCATACATTTCCTTTTGTCACAAAATCAGGCTGTTAAAAACCGCGGCGGTTTAGCCGTAGTGCAGCCTCGGCCTAACAGGGGCATTCCTGGATCGAGCTAGTCGTAAAACCCGAACAAATAAAATAGGATTCTACTGATAAACTATTAGAAATTGATGTACATTTATATTTGTAAAAAAAAAGAACGAGGCTGTTCTGTCAAAAACACATAAGCTGTTCGAGTTTTTTAATGTTCAGAGTGATGTTGCTGAATCTACAGAAAGTAAATATAGAGGTTGTTTCTCATTGTACATATAATAGTGGTACTACTACTGTTTCTGATGAAGCTACACTTTCTCTAAGTGATGCTGTAGTTGAAGAGACAGTTATTTCTCCTAATTCAGCTATATCATGTTCTAACCAAAAAGAAGTTAAAAGTATACCTCTCGATCTAGAGTCATCGTATTCTGACCAAAAAGTAGTCGATGGTAGGTATATTATTACATGATTCTAATGTCACTACAGTTTCCAGTCACACACTTAACGAAAGTAAAATATTATACATACTCCAAGGAAATTGGTGAATGGCCGAGCAACTTTAATAGAGGTTATTGAATTGGAAAAGGAAGCAACCCAGTGCAACATATGAAGAGTGATTTTTTGTCTTTAATAAAGAAAATTCACGAAAACCAAAATAAGCCACGGTTCTGCCAAAAGTCATTTTCCACCTATAAACATAAACTTATTATTAGAGACTGCTTGTGTGATTCGGAAACCAAAGGACGACTTTTCTGTTTTGTTTGCAAAGTTAAGAATTAAGATCGTCACCACGGTTTACTAAGGACAGATTAGATGACTGGAACAATAACAATGCGCACAATTTGTTGACAGGACACGAGGAAAGCAGTCCGCATAGACAACCTCAAGAACAAGAATACACACGTTGATTCTCAACTGGTCAGCCAAATTGAGACTGAGCAAAAGTATTGGAGGCTACTCTTAATACGAATCATTGCAGTAATAAAGTTTTTGGCAGAACGAGGTCTTGCGTTTCGTGGCAGTGACGTGAAATTGTTGGTTCACCTCACAATGGGAATTAGTTAGGCTTGTCAGAATTACAGCCAAATTTTAAACTTTTATGACTCAAGATATTGATTAAGATATACGGTCATCGGTACCTAAAGGTCATCATCTGCTTAGGGACTAGCAGTACGGCTTCCGTAAGGGTCGATCAGGAGGTGATCTTCTGGTATACTTCACACATTGCTGGGCACAGGCTATTGAGACTAAGGGGGAAGCCTTAGCAGTTAGTTTGGTCATTCCGAAGGCCTTCGATCGGGTCTGGCACAAAGCGTTCTTTCGAAGCTCCCTTCCTATGGGCTTCCCGAGAATCTATGCCAATGGGTCACCAGCTTTTTAACAGATAGAAGCATGAGGGCCTTGTCGACGGTGACTGCTCTGACTCCCTATCTCTGAATGCTAGAGTCCCGCAAGGTTGTGTGCTATTGCCTACTCTGTTCCTCCGCCATATCAATGACATGTTGCAATTTAGCGGCATTCATTGCTATGCGGATGACAGTACGGGCAATGTTTTCTACACCGGCCGCGCTAATATTTCTCGGCAAAACGTCATTGAGAGTCGAAACAAACTTGTGTCTGAAGTTAAGACCTCCTTGGAAAAGGTCTCAGATTGGAGTAGACTTAATTTAGTCCAATTCAACCCCACAAAGGCACAAATTTGCGCGTTCACTGCTAAAAAACTCCTCGTTTTAAATACACTTCCCTATCTGCCTCAGCCAGTATTGGAATACTCGGTATCGACATATCGAGTGGAGTCTAGTTCCGCGGCCATTTGGAAGTCCAATTTTTTTTGTAACAGATTTACTGTGTAATTTATTAACCGACTTCAACAAATAAAGAAAGAAAGTTTTATTTGATGTATAATCATGAAAATATAAATATTTGGAGTGTTGGATAAACAAGTTGATCATTGATTCGTCCGGATTTCCATATTTGAGATCATCATTGTTTATGACATCACCTACATATTCTTTCTTTAAACAACAGTGTTGCCTGATACAAATAATAAATTTATTTTCGGATTCCTGCCGCCTCTTCCCGCCATCGTTCTACGCGACAGCGGTTCCATCCCCATCACTTAGATGGCTGGCAGTCCACAATTGTGCGGTTTTCTAGGAACTTTCTGTCTCGCACAACAAAACTGTGGAATTAACTGTCGCCTGCGTTATTCCCGGACCAATACGACATTCAAATCTTCAAGAAAAGAGCGTACTCTTTCTAAAAAGACCGGCAACGCACTTGTGACGCCTCTGGTGTTGCGTGTGTCCATGGGCGGCGGAAATCGCTTCCCATAAGGCGATACGTCTGCTCGTTTGCCCCCGGTACTCAATAAAAAAAGTCATACTAATACTCGTAAAGGAAAGGAAAGGAACATACTAGTCCGAAATTTTACAAATTATTACTATCAAGCGAATTTTTCGTGAGTGGCTTTATTTTGATGAGGGGCCACAAGGAAATTATTAATCTAATTGCATCAAGATCACATTATAATTAGCGAAATTAAGAGATGCAAATACTACTCAGCTTCATTGGATTCTACTCCAGATATATCGCATGTGAACCAACCAATTTGATTTGTAAAGTAAAAAAAAAAATAGGGACTATTTCAAAAGCTGGAATTATTACATGCACACAGATATTCGTGTTCCTAGTTCCTACATAGCCGCTCCTGTTTGTCGCGCACATACATTTTCGGTTTTATTCTCTAACTTGAGTTTAATACGATAAACTTAAGAACCTAAAGCAAACTAAGGGCCCCTTGGCCAAATTTGCTACAGGCCCCGCGCTAGTTTAATCCGG
The DNA here is from genome assembly GCA_949125395.1 of Diaphora mendica. Taxonomy (NCBI): domain Eukaryota; kingdom Metazoa; phylum Arthropoda; class Insecta; order Lepidoptera; family Erebidae; genus Diaphora; species Diaphora mendica. The sequence continues at coordinate 29,687,201 of OX421316.1, forward strand.
CACTGATATCATACAAACATTTGGTCCGACCCGGGAATCGAACCCGAGAGCTCATGATCACCAGTCGCACACGCCAACCGCGAGACCAACGAGGCAGTCAATATATAGATTAGGCGCTACTCTGAAACATAAAAACGAACGGATTGCCAAAACTATTACACTTAGCTTCTGCTTTGCCATAGTTGGGTAAAATGATCAAGCATCACACCGCTTACAATGTTCAGAATTTCTTTCTTTGTCCTTTAAGATACAGAAGGCAAATAAGAAAACTCTTACACATTCATCAATCCTAGAAACGTTCGCCGGTAACAAGTGCTTATAACGAAGCCATCCAATGCGGCCGGCCAAGATGGTCAGTATAGGTCCTTCGAGACCCACATCAGCTTCTCCTTATAAATGCTTTTAGTCAATTTTCGTTCTTCTGTTAAAAACATGTCCAAACCAAACCATAGAAAGAAATATAAAGTAGGCAAAATCAAGATTTACTTATAATCATGTATACAGTCTCTGAATTTCCAAAAATAACTTATTACACTAAAGTAAATAACTTACACTGCATAAAATAGAGTACCACTAATGCCAAGCAAATACTTATTTTCTTACATAAATAATTAAATTAATTTATATTGGCAATTGATCAAAATTTTGGTATAAATTGAACAATCAATTACAACGTCAAAATAATTCAATTCAAACACAGTAAATTCTTTCAGTCCGTTTCTAATACAGAATTGACTATGTCACATTGGGCCACATGACCTCACAGGTGTAACATTGCACCCACGACCTAAAGTGTCTTGTTTATTTCTGATCAGATGTCTAATCATAAGCTTCATCCTGTCCAGCTTTCTCCGTAATCTTCTCTTTTTCTGCCACATTAAATTTAATCTCTTTTTCCTGTTCTCTGCTATGATTTCTAGTCTCCGAACTTTATATTTTAGTTGGATTACCTCATCAGAGTCTCTAGGGTTAACATCAATGGGTTCATTTCTTGAGATTGTTGGCTCTAAAGCTTGACATGGCTGCAATAAAAACATTTCATCATCTCATCAATAAGTATTTATTGAACTCAAAACCTTAACTGTCTGTCTAGTTTAATCACCTTAACTGATAGATAGCAAAAGTAAGTGAAGATGTTAGGTATTCAAAATTATACTGTAACCTACTACTGTACTGTACTGTTGTCACGATCTTGTAGCTATAATATTAAAAAATATTTAGAGGTTTTCTGATTATATCCGTAATTTATAATGGGGTAAAAACAAATGGTCAAGTTTAAGATGTTGCTTTTTTACAGGTACAGCTGGCAAATATATATATTCAGCATCAGGTTTTAATAATCCACTGCTGGACATAGGCCTCTCCTTAGCAAGGAGGCTCAAGACGACTATACCACTTTAATTAAAAAGCAAAAAATAAAAGATCAACCAGAAATGAAATCAAAAACATTAACAGCTAGAGTTGTATGTAAAATGGACAGATACATATTTCTTGTCAAATATTCCTATTTAAATCAGCAGGATTTAAATAACTAACCGATATATTAAGAGCTGGTACAGCATTCATCGAGAGCCTCCGTAAACCACTCTCAGTTAAATAGAAGTCTTCTGCATTGAAATGTTCTGAGCAAACAGCACTTGAAGGTGTTGATGCCCAATTATCTTCTCGGTTGACAGCTATCTCCCACTGCTTGCGTCTCTCGTTGTCTCTAGGAAATCTGTGTAGCAGAAATAAACAGTTTGAAGACACAACAAATATTTAATTACGTTCCTAAACTACTCTTATCAAAGTAGGTGCAGTTTTGACATGGTTTGCAATGTTTTTGGTTTATTTTTATAACCAATTAATTTGTTTAGTAAATAATATTTAAAGAATTTTAAGGTCTGAGGCATGACTTTACCCAACACATATGTATAATTATGCAACTTGAATAAAATCTCGGGACAGTATCGTAGATATTTAGTGATGATGTATTAAAAAGACAAGGCCAATAAAACGTAATAACTAATTATTATAACAAAAAAGTACGCAATCTCAAAACATAAACCTGTGAAATGTTATTCCATCTTTATTTTTTGATATTTTGGCCGAGGTGTTCTTACAATTAGCTACTGCACAGCTAACCATATTTTTTTCGCTCCGAATTACAAATTTATATACATAATTTTTACTAAAAGCAGACAAAAATGTCTAAAAAATTAAACAAACGAACAAAACAACTGTAGCCAATATTTTGACATTTCGTAGTTATTTACATAGTTGACAGTTTTGTGAGTTTTGAAGCTTAATGATTCGTTGAGATGGAACGTAATTACGCTACCAGGTTTTAAAACCAGGTTTTCACTTCGAAATACGGCGCCCTGGTACAAACAAAAAATACTTGCAAGTATATACTTGAACACTAAACATGAAAAATAATGCATAGGAAAATGGTTCATATCTTCATAGAAATAAGAAACACAATCGGATTTGTGAATAAAAATACTTGAAACTTCGAAGTACTTTTTTTATTTATACGATTTCGCTCCTTATTCGTCATGAAATACGGGTTGAATTCCTATGCAAGTATTTTCAAATTTAGGCACCGGCGCCCTGGTGCGAGCAAAAAATACTTGCAAGTATATACTTGAACACTAAACATGAAAATACCGCATAGGAAAATGATTCATATCATATCTTAATAGACATAAGAAACACAATCGGATTTGTGAATATATTTTTTTTTAATTTATAAGATTTTGCTCCTTATTCTTTATGGAACACGAGCATAATTCCTATGCAAGTATTTTCAAATTTAGACTCAGCGGCGAGACACATCACTCGAGTACGTACGGGGCTTGGTGTGTTGCTGAGCCCGAGTATTTCCGGCGAAAGCCGAATAGCCAAAAGAGACATTATTGCGAGTATTTTATTTAAAAATTGTACTTGATAAGAGTTATGTTTATAATCGAGAAAGTAAAAAATTGGTATGTACAACATTTTTACTTTGTCAATGTGGTCAATGTTAATATGTATTAACATTGACCACCATCCCGTACTCTAATTTTAAAACTAGTTTTAAAAAGACATTTAATTAATAAACGTCTCTTGAGACAAGATTCACTGATTAACGATCGGTGAATCTTGTCTCAAGAGACGTTGTGTCAAGTGAGTAAAGATCAACGAATCTCTTTTTATGTCAAAATCTCCTCTCAGGAATAGATTTTGACAGATGTGATCTCTGTTCACCTGAGGCAAGCACAATCTAGTCTCAAGTGGTAATTTCTAAGACGTTTTAGGGGAAATGAACGTATTTTGATGATGTTTTTGAATAACAATGAAAAATTTACTTTACCTTACTTTATTTACGAAAGAATAACTTATCATACACATTTCAATTCACTTTAATTCACATTAAATTGATATACAATTCACTTAAAATACACATTGAACCATTTGTTTCAATTAATATCACCCACAAGCTTTTGGTTTCTGACAAAAATATAACATTAATTCAATTAAAAAAAACAAAAACATAGTTTGACAATTCGACATGACAAGTATTGATAACAATTTGAACGCTCCGCTAAATCTACCATAGTGTATTATATATAAACTAATAACTAGTAATATATAAATTATGTTTGTTAATTATATTTGTTTAATATATTTTGATGTGCGATACGGAACAATAATTTCGGTAATGCAGAAACGTAACTGAGAACATACTGTGAGTTGAGATTAGATATTGAAACTTTATCACACACATACAACTTTACACAACACATATACAACTTTAGACATGACAGTAGAGGAGGAGGCGATTCCATTTATATACATGAACCTATTGATTTTGAAATTACAGAACAAATTTATAAAAACAGCAACCACTATTTATGGGTGTATTTGCCCAGGTTTGCTTTGCATGTTGGAGGCATTTATAAACCAAATGACACAGATATCGGGGATTTTTTAGAAATATATTCATTTCAACTAGAAACGAGGAAGAGATCCATTGTATTTGGTGATTTTAACTTAAACCTATTAAACTCAAATATATATGTATCAAAATACCTATCTACTCTTGAAGAAACCGGTTATAACATTCTTAATAAAATAGACAAGGAGTACTGCACAAGACAAACAGACACTACAAGTACTATTCTGGACCATGTCTCGACGGATCTTCAAAAAAATACATTTCATTTCACTATCTTGGACTCGGCACTATCTGACCATAAACAGCTTTGTATCGAAATCTGTAGATACAAACCGGAAAACAAACCAAAAATACAATACGAGGCAATAGACTACAACAACTTACTTAAAAATATCTATGAAGCTCAATATGTTAACAAAGACAATGAATTTAAACTACTGGAAGACTTTATTACCTCACACATGAAACAAAATATTATGATCAAAACAAAAATAATGAACTTGCCCAAGGATGATTGGATTAATAAAGATATAACCAAGCTGATAAACAATAGAAATATGTTATGGCAGCAGATAAAAACAAACAAAGGAAATGAAAAGTTGAAGAATGAATTTTTAGCAGTGAGAAACATAACTTTGAAAAAAATAAACAACGACAAAAGGAACTATTATCATAAACTTTTTGAGAAATGCAAAAGAAGTCCCAAAGAAATGTGGAAAACGATAAATACCCTAGCTATGAATATTGGTAAAAGTAATACTAAGCCCCCAAAACTTGTTGTTAACTCACAAATTATTACAGATGGCGATAAAATATGTAACATTTTCAACATATATTTTTCTACAATTGGAATGGAACTGGCTGGCAAGATACCACTAAGATACCATCTTAATTCAGGTAACACTCTAATGTACAAACATGGACACCTGCATACATATACACTTACAAAACTAAAACCATGTACAGTCCAAGAAGTAGAATTGATAGTTGACAACTTAGATGTTAATACTAGCACAGGGGTAGACGGTATCAGTACGAAGGTATTAAAATGCATTAAGAGTGTTATACTTACGCCATTAGAAAATTGCATAAACAAATGTTTGGAACTTGGCATATTTCCTGATAGTTTAAAGATCGCAAAGGTTTCTCCTATTTACAAAAGTGGCAGTAAGGATGATCCTAGCAATTACCGGCCTATCTCAGTGCTTCCAGTTATATCCAAAGTCTTTGAAAAGATAATTTACAAACGTTTAAGTGATTATTTATCCCAAAAAAAACTTTTTAATAGATCAACAATACGGTTTCAGGCAACATTCAAATACCTTATCTGCTGCAATGGACTTTGTTACCAAAATAAAAACCAGTTTTGACGAAAAAGATATATGTTTAGGTATTTTTATAGATTTGAAAAAAGCTTTTGACACTGTCAGTCATTCTAAGCTCCTTCAAAAACTGAAGAATCTGGGTATCACTGGAGCAGCTTATAATTTGTTTGAGTCATACCTGGCAAACAGAATTCAAATTGTCAAAATTGGTTGTCAGGAAAGTATTCCGCAAAAGATTACATGTGGGGTGCCCCAGGGATCTATCCTTGGACCTTTGTTATTCCTTATCTACGTTAACAATATTAATCAAATAGGACTAACAGGCTATTTAACACTCTATGATGAGATGATACCAGTTTATTTTATTTTGGTAGATCTATACACAGTATTATTAACCAGGCACAACAGGACCTACACCTAATCAATGAATGGTTTCTACATAACTTACTTACCATTAACACATCTAAAACCTCTTATATGATATTTACAGCTAAAAATAAAAATATACCACCTCATGCTCCTCTTAAAGTAAACAACAACATTATTAATCACTCTGATGGCGAAAAATATTTAGGTCTACTGTTAGATGACAAACTGTCTTGGAAGCCGCATATTAACCGCGTGAGAACCAAGCTGATATCTTTATCTGGTGCCCTTCGCAAAATTGGCAATTGTTCACCACCTGCTGTGAAACCCGTCATCTACAACTCGCTAGTAAAACTTCAAATTGAATATCTGATCGAGATTTGGGGATCAGCTCCAAAGACTACCCTTAAAGACTTACAAATAACTCAAAACAAAGTTATCAAACGATTATATGGCCTTGACTTTCTAACACCCACTAAAGAATTATATGATAACACAAAATTTCTCAGCATTCATCAGCTTTACACCTTCCATACTTGTATTTTAGTAAAAAAGATATTAGACAACACCATTCAAACAAATATTACCCTAACAAAAAAGACCCCACAATATAATCTCAGAAATAATGATAAAATAAACTTTCGGCCTCCTAGAACAGAACACTATGGCAAAAAAAATATTTTATGCGAAGGAGTCCAGTTATACAACAAACTCCCAGGTGAAATAAAAGAGTCAGTATATTTAAACGTAAAACTAGGAATTTTACTTCCCGAAAAATTCCTATTAAATAGAATTGAACACTCGAAGATTTCTTTATCTAAAAAAAAAATAACTAAAATAACTATTAATGTATATTTAACTCAAAAAAGTTGTCGGTCTATAAAAAATAAAAATTCAAAAATATGACATTATTACTTACACACAAGCAGTCTCCCTGACTATATTTCGACGAAACACTTGCACACCTTTTTTTTTTTTTTTTTGTGCGGAAATCCCCTCGGATACCACCGGCTGGTGGTTATGTCAGACTCGAACCGACTAAAAACCGCACACCATCTCGGGTACTAGAAGCCGGGGAACCAGGTGCACCCTCGAAAGGAAAATCCCTGGAACCCCGACGTACCTCGGACCACCCACTATTTGTAGGTGGCCCCCTCCTGTGTAGGAACCCTAACACTTCTATTCGGAATAAGGCGCGAGCACGTTATAGAGCTCGCGCCGCCGCCCCGGCCTGCTTCTGCTAGGGTGGCTAGTGGCCTCACCTGTCACCCTCAGGCTTGCGCTTATGGAGGACGGAGATCGTTTAGCCCGAGTCGTCTGCGGTACCTGGCCCGTTCCCGGGCCTGGCGGACAGAGAGAGTTCTAAACCTCTCCCGGTCCCGCTCCGCCATCTCCTTCGCAAGCATAACTTGCTCGCAGAAAGAGACGGCAGAGTTCCACGCGCTCTCGCTCCGTAACATGGCCGCAATCATGTTACCGAGCGAGAGGAGCCCCACTCCGATGGCCGCCACGAGATCACGCCTCGGCTCGCCCCATGCCGGACATTCTGCCAGCGTGTGGAATGCCGTGTCCACAGTCTGGCCATCGCAATGGTGGCACTCAGGCGTTGGCTCCTTGCGGATAAGACACAGGTGCTCTCCGAAGCATCCTTTTCCAGTGAGCACCTGCGTCAGCCGGTATGAGAGGCTCCCGTGATGCCTCTCGAGCCAATCCTCCATAACGGGTCTTACCGCCGCAATAACGGCGTGCCCAGCGCTCGGTTGCCCAAGTCGTTGCTTCCATTCCTCCACGAGGACCTGGCGGAGTTGGGATTTCTGGTCTTCGATTTCTCGAATCTCAGGACTCCTACCCAACTCCCGCGCCTCCTTGCGCCACTGATAAAGAGCCGCAAGGGCTCTCGCCTCCAGGTCCCATGGTGGAGTTCCGGCCAGGAGACTTGCCGCCTCGAAGGAGATCGTGCGGTACCCCCTTATGATCCTGATGGCCAGCACCCGTTGCGGTCGTCGCAATAACGCAATATTGCTGGCCTTCAGGACCTCCGCCCATACTGGGGCCCCATAAAGGGCCATGGACCGCACAACCCCTGCGTATAGTCTCCTGCAGGAGTCATCGGGCCCCCCCATATTTGGCAGCAACCGTGATAATGCACGCGCTGCGCCAACCAGCTTGGGGACCAGACTTCGGAAGAGGTATCCGAAGTCCCATCGACCGTCGAGTACGAGCCCCAGATATCTCATAGAGGGCTCGATGCCGATGCGAGTTCCTCCTACTATAAGGCTGAGTCCATCAGGCGGCTTCCTCCGAGGCCCATGAAAGAACAAGGCCTCGGATTTGTGTAAAGCCACCTCGAGACCCAGCTGCCGGATTCGCTCCACGACTTGGGCAACCCCGGCCGTGGCCCTCAGGGTTGTCTCATGATGCGTCTTGCCACACGCCGTCACAAGCGTGTCGTCCGCGTAACACGTGACGGCGACACCATCTACGAACGCACCACGAAGCACCCAGTCGTAGCCAATGTTCCACAGGAGCGGCCCTAAGACCGACCCCTGCGGAACACCGCACGACATTTCACGTCGACCGAGACCGGTTCTACTTGGGTAAACAACAGCTCTCTCTGACAAATATGCCCCGACTATGCGGCGGAGGTAGAGAGGCACTCGGTGATACACTAGTGCCTCCCCGATTGCATCGGGGCAAAGTGTTGAACGCGTTGGCGATGTCTAAAGACACCGCCAACACCACTTCGCCCCGGGAAACTGCTTCCTCCGCCGAGGCCCTCACGCACATGATCGCATCCACGGTGGAGCGTCCCTGACGGAACCCATATTGGTTGTCCGCCAGATCCGGCCCCGTCCTGAAGAGATGCTTGACGAGGCGCCATGCAATCACTCTTTCAAAGAGTTTGCACACCTTGTCAAGCAACACTATGGGCCGATAGGCGGATGGTGAGTTCACCGGACGCCCCTCCTTTTAGATGAGGACCAGTTTCCCCGTCTTCCACAATTTTGGAAACTGGCCTTTCTCGAAACATGCGCTGAACAACCCTCTCAGTCGGGGCTCGAGAGCCGGCGCCTCATCATCTAGAGCCAGGACCCACGCTCGGCCTGGAATGCCATCGGGTCCTGGGGCGGTGTTTTTGGCTTTAAGCCGTTTCACCGCCAGCGCTAGTTCTGCCAGAGTGACCTCAGGCACGTCGTCATCATCCACGTTGGGCGCCTCAGGCGTCGGAGGCGGAGCCATCTGTGGTGGAGTGTGCTCCACCAATCGCGATGGAAACAGGGTGCCGACGACCTCCTCAAGCAGGTCTGGCTGAAGACACCGGGTCAACGGCGGGGCCCATGGACGCATCTTGCCTCTAACCATGCGGTAAGGGCGCCCCCATGGGTCCCGCTCCAGTGTCTCCAGCAACTCGCGGCGGGCCTCACTCTTGGCCCGCTTTATCGCTGCCTGAAGGGTTCTCTTGGCACCCCTGTATTCCACCAACAGCTCCGCCTCTCGGGTTGCCGCATCTTCAGGACGGCGACGCCTCCTGCGGAACCGGGACCACTGACGGCGCGCGGTGACGCAGGCTTGTCGTAGCCTTGCGATCTCCGGCGACCACCAGTAGACCCGGCGCCTCGCAGTATTGGGCTGAACCCTAGGCATCGCCGCATCACAGACGCGGGTCATGGCCTCCCGGAACCATTCTGCCTCGGCATCCACATCGACAGGCCCTTCCGGCGCAGGGGCCCAGGCCTGTACGATGGCGGCTTCCAGGAGGAGCTCCCGATTTAAACGCTTGAGCGCCCAACGTGGCTCAGGTGGAGCCGGTCTAGCCGGCGCGCCATCCGCAGGAGCGGAGACCTCAAACCGAACGTATCGGTGATCCGAACCTGTCTCCTCCCCCACAACGACGCGCCAGTCCCGAACACGGCGCGCCAGCGAGAGGCAAGCGAACGAGATATCTACGATCGAACTGCCCCTCGCCGTCACGAACGTGGGTACAGACCCCCGATTCAGGACAACTAGACCGGATCTTTCAGCCCAGTTCTCCAGTGCCCTACCCCTCGGGTTAGTGCGCCGGGAACCCCATGCCTCCGACCAGGCATTGAAGTCCCCGAGCACAAGAACCGGATGAGGGCGACAGGCGTCGACGACGACGGCCAACTGAGCGAGCCATTTCTCATACTCAGTTATGTCTCGGTTTGGCGTGAAATAAGCGGCCACGACCGCTATATCCCCAACCACTGCCGCTATGCAACCCCGTTCCCTTGCAACCACGGCAAAGGGAGGGGTGCCAGCAGCGGTGCCGTGCACCAGCGCGGCCAAGCCATCCAAGTCGGTTACCCATGCAGACCCTAGGAACCGGTGGGTGTATGGCTCGGCAACAGCGGCAATGTGAATGGACCACTGTGCCATGCTCTGGAGCAGAAGATCCTGAGCGACAGCACCGTGGCCCACGTTCGCCTGGAGGATGCGAAGATGTGAATCCATTATTGGATTTCCATCTCCGCATTCCGCCGCGAACCTTGCCGCGAACTGGCGGCACCCTTTGCACCCTCCGGAGGGCAGCCAGAAGTTCTACCTCCCAGCTTCGGTCCTGACAGGGCGCAGGCTTTGCTACCAACCCTATGGTCGGCAGATTGCCCCCCTGCTGCGCACCTAAAGCATCGCAGCGGAGCGTTGCAGCCGCCCGCCTTGCGACCGTACTGGCCACAGCGGAAGCAGAGATCACCAACGGTGATATCCGCCGTGCACGTTACCCCCACATGTCCCACCGACAGGCACCGGTAGCACCTTGCCGGTCGGGGCTGCAGGAGCCGTGCCTGCGCCCTCAGGAAACCTCCAATTAAGAGGGTACGCCCATCAGCGACCTTTTGGGCCGCCGCAATAGGGCAGCTGACAACCGCTGCCCCCTGTCCACTGAAGCCGAAGCGTATTGCTCCAACCTTTACATTTTCCAGAGGGCAGCCTCCAGCCTCCATCACGGGGAGCCTAAGCTCGTCCGCTGAGACAGAGTCGTCCAGACCCGTAATGCGTACTTCAGCGCATTTTACGGGCCTGGACACTCGGACGTCAGCTGCATCTAGTGAGTCCCTTAGCTTAGCCGCAAGCCTTTGGGGCCACTGGTGGCACCGGGGATCTCGAGTAGCCGGGCTCCTGTACGTGCAATTTTACACCGGACGCCCGGTATCTCGAGAGCCTTGAGGTTAACATTGGCCTTGACTTTCGATAAGACATCAGCGTACCCCAAGCCCTTCTCCGTTGCCTGCGCCGTCAGGGTGACGACGACGGCCGAAGATCGGGGGACGCGGAGTCTCCTCGGTGCTCCTATCGCAGCGTCGGCGGCGGCGGCCTTCTTGGCTGCTTTTTTGGCAGCCTTCCGCTTCTTTTTTTTGTTCCCGGCTACCAACCAGTCCCCTTTCGACGAGAGCTGCGCAGTATCAGCCTGGGTCGGAACTTGGGTTGAGGTTAGAGTTTGGGTAGGATTAGTCGTCCCCTTTCCCTTTCCTATTCCCTGGATGGCCTTTCGAGGTACTGTTGTTGGCACTGCCGCTGGCCTAGCCACCCTAGCTGCTGGGTGGGGTTTAGAGCTTGCCTTAGTAACGGCCGCAAATGTCACCGGCGTCATAGTTGGGGGTGGGCCACAGTGAGCACTCGGAGACCGCCCTTGACCTAGAGGAGGTCTGGCACCTCTTTCGGGGAAAAATCTATCCAAAAGCCCGGACTGGAATCGAGCAAACTCTCTGTTCATGATAACCTCGATTTGCTCCCAGTCCCAGTCTCCTGCTACAGTTCCCGCGGGATCGCTTGTCGGCCTTGATTCCGATGTTGATGGTGGCATTGGGATCCTTCCTGGCACCTTTGTGGCCGTTACGGCTAAAGATGGCGCCATCGTCGTTGCATGCCTGAGGGATCTGATTTCTTGTTGGAGATCCTTCATCTGGTTCTCCAACTCACGCTCGCGCGTCACCGCCTGGCTGCAGAGCTCCTTAACACCATTCTGTAGAGTCTGCAGAACCCGGCGTATGGAGCTCATTATTTCCGCCTTTGTGCTGCGGGGTTTGTCCAGGATTTCTTCCACATCAGCCAGACTTCGCAGCATGTGTGCGCCAACTTCTTCTCAGCTGCGGTTGTTGGACTTTCCCTCTCCATCCGGCTCAGTGTGTGCTCGTTTTGCCAGGCCAGATCCGTCCTCAGTATCGGACTGTAAATTCCCACGCTTCCGAGACTGCCGATGTATTTCCCTCTCAGGTCTCATGGAGGCTGAGCTATCGCTCTCCTCAGCTCTGTCCCTCCCATCTAAGGAAAGTGGTGTGGGGGGCCTGGAAATAGTTCTAGACGATTGCGACCGCTGTCGTTCCTCCACCTCTCTCGCCTTCTCTCTTCGTTCTAATTGTCCTTTTTCAATGCCAGATTCGTTTTGTGTTGTACATTCGTCCGTTGTTTTGTTATAATTTGAATTTGATTTGCCATTAGTCGTTATTTGTGTATCGATCGTATTACTTTTATTAAATTTATCACTATCCATATTAAACCCACGAGTAGGGGAGAACTAAACGTCGACCCGGGCAGAGATCCCCAATACCCGGGCAAGCGAAGGTTTGTGCCCAACCGAGGGGTCCGCAGGTCCCTGGCTGGGGGTGTGCTTGCAACTGAACTACCCATTAGCCATGCATCCCCTGGTCACACACCAGAACACGGGATTCGGGGTGATTTTTTATAGAGGTTTTCTTCCTCGCGGTCCGGGCGGTTAAGCCAAGACCCACGGTCCCAGTCGAGTCAGAGACGTGTCCTAACTCGACGTACCTACTGGGATTACGTTGTAGCGGCGGGGGCAACAAAAGACTAACTCTTAAGTTGCCCGCTCGGAGGCAGGTGAGTGCTCACCGAGCTCGCCATAGTTCCTCTTATTCGAGGACCTACTCGCCCTCCAATACGCCTTTTGCTAGAGCAGAGGGACGTTTGGAGTGCCCTTCGCGGCAGTCTCTACAGACTCCGTCTGGTATCCCATTTAGTCTGAGGTCTCCTTCTGGGCCTATCCGGCATGAGTGGCTCTACCGGCATAGCCCCAGAAATCATCGACCCACGCAAGCCCCACCACGACGACAACGTAGGGATACATTGGGGGGAACACTTGCACACCTGCATATTTACTAACCATTACGATCACACTTAATATAATTTATATAATAATAATTGAATTCCAATATTTTTAAAACAACAATTTGATGACATTATTATTACTGTGTCCTAGTGATATTGGCTAGCCAGTCGTTGTGCTTTCGTTTCAATTGTTTCAACAAAACGAATGAATAATTTGTATCTACTTAATATAGTTATATGCTGTTTATTTTTGTTTAGCAATTTTTTGATGTTGTTATATTTTGTTTCTGATTACTTCACCTTTTTATGTTGTACCTACCTGTGTATTTATGTTTTGTAATATGAATAGTATACGCATGCTTCGTCACAAGATGACACTAAATGTAACTTATAGACATTGTTTTCTCAAGTAAGTGAACTAAATTGTTCTTATGAGAATAAAGATTCTATAAACCTAAACTAGTTTCAGCTGAGTAGAACTCAATTCTCATTATTTAATAAGAGCGACGCTTGAGATTTGCTTTGAACTTAAAACTAGTTTCAGCTGATCAGAGATCAACAGATACTTGAGACGCCTTTTAAAATACGGGCCTTAGAGTCGCGGCGAATAGAAACAATCAACAAGCTTACATAAAATAGTTACATAAAATAGAGGCTACATGTTAAAAAATGCTTTCATATAAAGTATACCCGCAAAATAAAACCACTTGTTACTAGGTATGAGGTTGCTGGAGTCTATTTGGTAGAAGTCAATGAAATTCGTGATTTGGGTGTTATCATCGATACGAAGCTAACGTTTACATCGCATATTGACAAAATTATAACCAAGTCAGCACAAATGCTGGGTTTTTTGAGAAGAAATAAAAACTAGATACCAAATTACTCCTGTACAACACTCTTGTCCGCAGCATTCTAGAATTCGCGGGTATTGTATGGTCACCATGGTACGCTGTTCATTCTCAAAGAATAGAAGGCATTCAGCGAACCTTCACCAGAAATCTTGCCTACTCTTGCAGTGGTTTTTCCCATAGGAGTCCTTATGACCAACGGCTATCCAAGTTTGGCATGACCACTCTTTCCAATCGCAGACATATTTTAGAATTATGTTTTCTTCATAACGTAGTCAATAATCGTATACAGTGTAATAGTCTATTAGAAAAAATATGTTTAAGTGTTCCCTACTGTTATCCCAGACATCAGATAGTTAAGATATTCTACACGCAATTTTCAAGAACTAATTTAGGTCAACAATCACCCATAAACAGAATTCTTAATCAATATAATATTATCCAAACTCATAATCATGATATTGACATCTTTAGCCAGTCGTTTAATGTATTTAAAGCTGAAATAGCGAAAATATTCCATGTCCAGTCAAATATATGTACATAAAAAATAGTAGTAGTAAATAGTTAGTTATTTTTAAGTAGATCGCTTTTGTCGTGTTACAGTAAATGCTATGTACGCCGTAATTGTCATACATATCAGATACAATCCCACATGTTATTATAATTAGTTGTAAGTAAAATATGTATGATGTGGTAGTACTTTATAAATAAAAAAATAAAAAAAAATAAAAAAAAATTGGTAAGGTCTGCTCTGAAGAATAATGATCATGCACACATTCATTAGTACCTATCATACTTCTCATTCGTTTTCTGGCTGTCTAATAAAGGTTGAAGCAGTGTTGTGTAAAATTTTCAGTAAGCCCCTGGGAGAAAACATAATTATTATCTATCTTTTTGGAAAAACCAGTAAACTCTAAGCTGTTTCATTATTTTCTAACTTGAAAAATCTCATATAAATAATATTTGCAATAAAAATCAATAAAAATTATTATTATAAACTTTTCTTGTTTCATTTCATTTATTCCCCTTCCATATTTTATGTGAAACAGTAAATAGGTCAAACATTTTCTTTTTTCATATATAGATACGTTACTCAGAGTTTTACATTATCCTCATATTTTGGTCAAACGGCAATTTTAGGTATTCAGAATCTGTGTAATTTTTTCTTTATTCTTTAAATCTTTTTTTTAATGGTATAATTTGCAAACGAGCAGTCGTATCACCTGATGGTAAGCGATTACCGCCGCCCATGGACACTCGCAACACCAGAGGTGTCACAAGTGCGTTGCCAACCATTAGGGAACAGGGAATCTAAGAATTTTTTAGACTATTTTCTCACAAACTTTGTACGGTGAACCGCACATTTTACATTTCTAAAACGGCTGACGCTGCGCCGAGCCGATTTACCTAATATGTACATACGCAATCCAATAAATTTAGTGTTCATTTATCAGTCATACAGAGCGGTTTTATTTTGACACTCATAAATCAGCATACCCATCAATTATTATCATTAATTATCATTCTCTATCATACATCTGTGTAAGGAACCACGGTAACCCTTACAAACTTTTTTAAAGATTCCAATTTATATTTGTTAGATAAAAGAAAATAATAGGTCTTTACCTATGAAATTGCCGTTTTGTATGCAATAAGTGAAAGTACTTATTTTTTCAAACTTTTTCATTTCTGTTATTCGAAGTAATCACCCATGCAATCGACGCATCTTTGCCAACGCATTGGCAGTTTATTGATGCCCTTCTTGTAAAAATCAGCTGGACGGGAGGCAACAAACTCTTCAAAGGCATTTTGTACTGCCTCTCGGGATTTGAATTTTTTACCCACTAAAAAGTTGTCTAAATTTTGGAAAAAGTAATAGTCGGTAGGTGCAAGGTCTGGTGAGTATGGCGGATGAGGGAGAGCTTCCATCTCCAGCTCCTGCAGCTTGGAGACTGTCTGTTGCGCAGTATGGGGTCGCGCGTTGTCGTGAAGGAGCAGTGGGGACGACCGATTGACCAAAGCTGGTTGCAGATGTGCAAGCTTCTCCATCATTCTCTCCAGTTCTTCACAGTACACATCTGCATTAATGCTCATGCCGTTTTGTAAAAAGCTGTGGTGAATCACACCCGCACTAGACCACCAAAAAGTGACCATCATCTTTTTAGGGGTCATTTTTGGTTTAAGGCATTGCTTTGGTGCTGAACCAGGGTCTAACCAACTTGCTGACCGCTTCCGATTGTCGAACAGAATCCATTTTTCGTCGCACGTAACAATTCGTTTCAAAATTCCTTCATTTCTTTGCCTGTTGAGCAGCGCAAGGCAGGTCTCGACGCGTACGTTGCGCTGGCGATCGTTAAGGTCGTGGGGCACCCATCTATCAAGCTTTTTTACCTTGCCAATTTGTCGCAAATGGATCAATATTGTTTTGATGCTTACATTAAAAGCTGCTGCTAGCTCAGCTGTAGATTGAGTTTCGTCAGCTTCCACAATCGCCTTTAATTCATTATTGTTAACCAAAGTCTCCGGACGACTACGAGCTTCATTTTTCAAGTCAAAATTTCCAGAACGGAACCGGGAAAACCAATAACGGGTTATGCGTTCGCTTGTACAGTTCTCTCCGTAAACGTTTTTGATGTTACGTGTAGCGTTGGTGCCACGACGGAACTCATATATTCCATAATTACACGAATTTTTAAAGTCTCCATTTTGACGAAAAAAGGTTCAAATGTAATGAAAATACAACGCTAATCAAAAAACAAAGACTGAGTTTGTAAATAGAATGTCATGGTTTTAAAACAAAATTAATTTGAATTAAGAATACAGAGCCATTACAAACTTTCTTTTATTTGAAATGACCAGTACTGAAGAACGGCAATTTCATAGGTAAAGACCTAATATAAACAATATTAATGCTGAATGGTGTCACGTAGTGGCTTTAGGAGCCCTTGAGGTGGTGGTGAGGCCACGAGGTTCTGAAGATGGTGAAATCAGACGCTTCACAACAACAATTTAAACGTTATTTATTTACTGAGGTATAACACAAACAGATAGATGTACAGACAGGGTGTGGATTTAAGAGATTCGACCAGTCAGTGCCTCCAGACAAGGAGCACTTAACTGTCCGTTCGCAGCGATGAGAAAAGGGCTCTGTGACGCCGCGCGCTTCCTTAAATATCCTCTGAGGCTTGAGGTGCGGGGTGTTCTCGGCAGTGGACGGTCCTCGTAGGCGCGCGGGGGGTGAGGCTTGGAGGGCGTGGAGGTGTGCATGTGAGTGCCGCGTGACACTCCCCCCATTAGGGCAGAATTTTGCGTAGTGAAATTCGCCTTGATCTTCGGTTACTGCTGGCGATCCCTCGCTGGTACACTGGAAAGAGTTTTGAAAAGGTTGAGAAATGTAAACAAAAACAATAAGTCAAGAAGAATAGTTGAATGAGAATTGTGAATGGAAAACTCGACCGGCAGACGACGACTCATTCATACGAACGTAAACAAGATAAGAGTTAATGGCTTGCGGATGAGTCATCCGCATTCCGATGTTTGTTCGAAAAGATTTTACATTTAAATTTGTTAAGAGATTTTCCATTTTTTTTTTATTTAATCGTGACGTGTAAAGGTGATGGAAAAAAAAAATTTACATTATTTATATATATATCGGATAGGATGCGCGTGCGTACGAAAGAAAAAGAAACGGCCGGGAATCGAACCTGTGAGTCAGGTTTGACTCGAGTTTTTAACTTTTGAACCATGGGTTAGGAAAAGTAATATTTGTAAATTATTAATGTTTACTAGTAATGCGACGTTTATTCAATGATTTAGCATTTTTTTCGAAAAATTAAGATGTGTAAGAACGAGAAATGTTGATTTACGACGCAGGAAATAATTTTTAGAGATATATAAAACAGAAGCACATCTGTAAAAAATGTTAGTTATGGAATGAGCGAAACAAAATTTACTGTTTATTAATTTGGTTAACTAACTTTGGCTAATTTGCCGATCAACGAGATACTTTAGATCCAATTTAGATCGCGCTAAATCATTGTTTATAGTTTATTAATTTAATGTCTTTGATGTGCCATTCACCCAACGGTTTACCTGAGATAATATCAGCTAGTTTGTATACTAAGGGAGATTTTTTTGAAGTGATTTTACATTTAACGTATTTAGGGGCTAATTTTTTACAAAAGTATTTGTTTTTGTCACTGAGATAGAAAGTTTTACGCCAAACTATATCACCAACGTTAAATTCTGCTGGTTTTCGACGAAAATTATATGATTTGCAGTTTCGTTGATGAGCCTCGACTAATGCTGCCTGTACCCTCTGGAAGACAGAAGATAAGTAGCCTAATGTCTCGGCATAATCGTCGCGAGGTTCGTGAACTATATTAGGGTCGGAACCCGCGTCAATATAGAAGGAACCACAAGTCACGACTTCTCTTCCGTAGACTAGAAAGTTCGGGGTGAATCCTGTAGTTTCATTTACAGAGCAGTTTAGAGCGAATTGAATTTTTGTTATTAAGTTATCCCAGATTCTATGGTCTGTGGTTATAAAGGTAGAAATGGCTGTTATTATTGTTTTGTTATATCGTTCTACCGTGTTTACGTGTGGTGTGTATAGTGGTGTGTAGTGTATGTTGGGAATTTTGTATTTAGATAATAGGCTTTTAAAAGTTTCGCTAATAAATTGTTTACCGTTATCGAGTACTACGGAGGACGGAACTCCGTGGACGAGGAAGACATTTTCTTCTAGGATTTTCGATATTATCTCCGACGTGGCCCGTTTAATGGGAAACAACAAACAATATTTAGAAAAACAACAAGATACTACGAAAATGAAAGTGTTTTGATTTCTAGTGGGTGGTAGCGGACCAATTAAATCTATGCTCAACATTTGAAATGGTTTGCTACACGATTTAGGAGTGCCCATATGCCCTAAGGTAGAATGATTTTGGTGTTTATGAGCGATACAAGTGTCGCACGAGTTTATGGTTTTAACTACGTCTGCGTACATTCCGGGCCAGAAGTAATTTAACGCCAATCGTTTAAATGTTTTAAAAATACCGAAATGGCCGGCAGTGGGCGCTGAGTGGCCCTCTGCTATAATATTAGGTCTCTGCTCAGACGGAACGACTTCCTTCCATTGAAAATCTCTGGTTAGTGGATTTAATGACTTTTTAAAACGGTATAGTTTGTTATTAATTATTTGATAGTCTAAAGAGGAGGTTGGGGAGTTTTTACACCGGTTATAAATGTTTAAGTACCATGAATCGTTAGTAGAAACTGGTAAGTTTATATTAGAATTAGATGAGACATTAGGGTCATTAATAATAACGGAAACCGGTATAGAACGAGAAAGAAAATCAGGTAGAACATTATCCGCACCACGACGATGTTTGATTTCGAAGTTATAACACGATAGACGGACTCCCCATCTGGCTAAACGACCAGTAGGGTTGTTTATTTTTAAGAACCACTTTAGTGCGGCGTGGTCGGTGTAAAGTAGGATTTTTTTTCCATTTTCGACATAACAACGCCAGTGCTCAACAGCTGATAGAACTGCTAAAGCTTCGCGTTCGGTCGCGCTATAGTTTTTCTCCTGACTAGTGAGTGATTTGCTATAGTAAGCGATCACTCTTTCCTCTCCCTTTAGGACCTGACAGAGAACAGCACCGATACCGTAGTCGCTAGCGTCGGTGTGAATTTCAAAAGGCTCCGAATAGTCGGGGCAAGATAGTACAGTACAGGAGATTAAACAGTCTTTCAATTTGTTGAAGGCTTCATTAGCCTCTGAAGACCAACAAAATGGAGGGGACTTTTTGCTTTGAGTGGTTAGTTTATTTAAAGGGGCCCCACGTTGGGCGCCATGTGTCACGTAGTGGCTTTAGGAGCCCTTGAGGTGGTGGTGAGGCCACGAGGTTCTGAAGATGGTGAAATCAGACGCTTCACAACAACAATTTAAACGTTATTTATTTACTGAGGTATAACACAAACAGATAGATGTACAGACAGGGTGTGGATTTAAGAGATTCGACCAGTCAGTGCCTCCAGACAAGGAGCACTTAACTGTCCGTTCGCAGCGATGAGAAAAGGGCTCTGTGACGCCGCGCGCTTCCTTAAATATCCTCTGAGGCTTGAGGTGCGGGGTGTTCTCGGCAGTGGACGGTCCTCGTAGGCGCGCGGGGGGTGAGGCTTGGAGGGCGTGGAGGTGTGCATGTGAGTGCCGCGTGACAATGGTAATTCTTTAAAGTATATTACAGTTCAAATTATGCACAGAAATATAATTTTAAAACATGCGCGAGCCAGGCGATCTCTACTAATACTTCATCTATGTATTTAATCTATATACTTATAATAAAAATGTAACAGGTCAAATTCTGTACATTGAAGATATTTTGAAATTTTTTTTGGAGGGCACTCTGTTATCGATACTGAAACGAAAACTATTTTTTTTTTCATTTTTGTCTGTCTGTCTGTCTGTCTGTATCTTGGCCGCGCATCACGCCGAAACTACTGAATGGATTCAAATGAAACTTGGCATGATTTGAGTTCATACTCCGAGGTAGGACATAGGATACTTTTTATTCCGAAATTCCGGACGGTTTCCTTGGGAGGGGAGATGAAAGTCAAAATGTGTAATTAATTGTAATTCATTAACGAGTAGTCCGATTGCAATAATTATTTTTTTGTTAGAAAGGAGATACTCTGAAGATTGTAGCATACAGTATTTAATTTATCACAATCTCTCTATCTATTGGAAAAAAAAATTATAAAGAATTTATCATTACGAAAAACAACGTGTAGTGACATCTATTGCCAGCCATGCGTAATTAATAACACTTTGATTAATATATCGTGGAATAATCGTACAACGTATTACGTATAATTTGGTGTAGCATTAAGTATTTGATTTATCGCAACCTCACTATCCATAAATTCAGCACGGTTTCCTGGATAGAGGGGATGAAAGTCAAAATATGTACTTGGTTGTAATTCAATAACACGTGATTTCATTCATTCTTTTTTTGCTAGACAGCAAGTACTTTAAATATTGTTCCGTGATCTATTTATAAATATATCACGTATAATAAATCTGTAGACGTTGAGTTTGTCAGTTTCTTTGCTTAAAACAGCGACATCTCTTGGAATCAAGTAACTAACTTTACAATAGGTACGTAATATGATTTTCTTTTGAACGTATAATAAAAATGTGACGTAACAGATCAATTCTGTACATTAAAGAAATTTAAATGTTTTATCGGGAGGGCTCTCTAATCGTTACTGAAGCAATGAAATTTGCTTGAAAATTGTTTCTGAACTTAACAGCGACATCTATTGGAATTAAGTAACACTAACTTCACAGTAGGATATACCTATCCTATATACGAGTAATCTATATATGATTAATTTTTAAAGTAGGTATAATAAAAAAAACAGATTAATATAATTATATTATAATTATAATAATTCTGTACATTAGAGATTTTTTTTGGGAGGACGCTCTAATCGATTCTGAACCAAAAACTAAAATACCATAATAACGTTAAATGGTCATTGTAAAGGAGCAAGGTCCAAATGTATAAAGGAAGACGACTTTTCAGTAGACTGTATTTAATTTGCTGGTTTTACAGTAATAGATTACTAGAAAAAACTTGCAAAATTGACAAAACAATTTGTATATCTTCTTCTTTTATATCCTATAAAAAGCGGCCAAGTGCGAGTCGGACTCGCCCATGAAGGGTTCCGTAGCAGCAAGTGGCATAATACAATTTTTATTTTATTTTTATATTTGTGTTGATTGAATAAAAGGTCAATTGCAGTTTACGATTTATGACGTATTAAAAAAAAACTACTTACTAGATTTCGTTCAAACCAATTTTCGTTGGAAGTTTGCATGGTAATGTACATCATATATTTTTTTTAGATTTATCATCTCTTATTTTAGAAATTACAGGCCGGCTCCCCCCCCCCCTGTCACTTCACACATTTTACCACTTTGGAAGTGTCTCTCGCGCAAACTAATCAGTTTAGAAAAGTATGATATTAGAAACCTCAATATCATTTTCGAAGAACTATCCATAGACGACACATACCCCACACGTATGGGTTTATTGAAAAAAATTTTTTTGAGTTTCAGTTCTAAGTATGGGGACCTCCATAATTTATTGTTTTTTTTTTCTATTTTTGTGTGAAAATCTTAATGCGGTTCACAGAATACATCTACTTACCAAGTTTCAACATTATAGGTTTTATAGTTTCGGAAAAAAGTGGCTGTGACATACGGACGGACAGACAGACGGACAGACAGACAGACAGACATGACGAATCTATAAGGGTTCCGTTTTTTGCCTTTCGCACGGAACCCTAAAAATGAATTGCTGTTCGTTTTTTTCGCTAAAACTCGAGAACCGCCGGGCCGATTTAGCTGATTTAGGTTTTGAAATGTTTGCCGTGATTCAGGGAAGGTTTAAACGGTGAGAAAATATGGAAAAATTGCGGGGAAGATAATAAAAACAACAATTTCCTTTTGCCCATATAAACTGTTCTACCAACTTTCCTGTCAAACTTTTGACTGTCAAATTGAAGCACTTATTAAATTAAGGGTTTTAAATAGGCATTATATATTATTACACGAATGAAATTAAGGGTTGTGTATAAGAAAAATTAAAAGATAGCGGGCAAAGTCTTTTTTTTTTGTCCGCGACGTCTGTCTGTATCTTGGCCGCGCATCACGCTGAAACTACTGAATGGATTCAAATGAAACTTGGCACGATTTGAGTTCATACTACGAGGTAGGACATAGATTTTTTTTTAATTTTTTTTAATTTAATTTTTTTTTAATAACGGGAAAAGTATTTTTCTTTGTCCGCGACTGTACACTGCCTGTAGGAAGCTGAGACAGATATGTAAATATGGCTGTACGAAGTTTATTTTTATTCTACCCTTCCTGAATATTTTCGCTCGATTTCTATTCTTCTCTTCCTATTCAAAGTGCTGCAGCTTTCAGAATTTACTTACAGACAAGTCTGTTCTGATTTCTGAGGACTTTTTATTTTTTATTCTGTAATTTCTGAGATATTTTTATTTTGTCTAAATCTGCCTAACCATAAAACTAGATAAGAAAAATTTAAAGTTATGTGGATTAGGATTTTTAACTCTTACCACAGTAAAAAACAAAAAAGGGACGCCTCAAGACGATCGACGAGAGATGAGACCGCCTATGCTCAATTAAAGTGTAAAAGAAAAATATAGTTTTGTGACTAATAAGAAACATTGTAGTAGAGCCACGCTGATTTCAGCACGAACGGGCCGGCTCGACCGGGGCGGTACTACCCTCGCACAGAAAATCAACGTAAAATGACAGCGTGCTGTCGTGTTTCGTTGGTGAGTGCGAGACCGGAGGCCCAATTAGTCTAGTCAACAAGTTCCAAACTTGTTGACTAGACTAAAAGATGCAGCAGCATCACTAGGCCGCCATGGTGTGGGTCACCATGCTGCATTGTCTGCATTTGCAGTGAGCATGGTGACCACCACTCTTGGATTCTGCTTATGCTTTCCATCAGGCAGAGTAGAGTCATTTTGGCGGGCCAAACATAAAAAAAAAAAAAAAAAAAATTGTTTTTTATTACTTAAAAATATTTTTAAATTATGGTGTACCTCCAAAATTTTTAATCTTCCTAGATGTACCTTGAACCCAAAAAGTTTGCGGAACACTGAATGTACTATGGTGATGTGTGTTACTTCGACCTGAATGCAGACCTCCTTAACAAGCTTGACCGTCTTCTTAATAACTGCATTCGATTTATTTTCAATATTCGAAAGTATGACCATGTGTCTGCTTTGCGTTCCCAGTTAAAATGCAATCCTATTCGCCTACAGTGCAATCAGCGAGCTCTTACCTTCCTATTTTCATTTCTCAACTCGCCATCCTTACCTACCTACCTTGCTCCGTATTTCCGATACCTGTGCTCTAATCACGATAGAAATCTTCGCTCAGTTAATAATCTGCTTTTTTTTTATGGAATAGACTGGCAAACGAGCAGACGTATCGCCTGATGGTAAGCGATTACCGCCGCCCATGGACACCCGCAACACCAGAGGCGTCACAAGTGCGTTACCGGCCTTTGGGGGATGGGGGGGGGGGGAGATAGGGGGAGGGGTTGGGGTATGGGCCTCCGGTATCCTCACTCACTAGGTGAAACACAGCGCAAGCACTATTTCACACCGGTTTTCTGTGAGGCCGTGGTATCACTCCGGTCGAGCCGGCCCATTGCCGAAGCGTGGCTCTCCCACGGTCTCTGCTTCTCTCATGTCCGTCTCATTACTCCGACTTCGTGGACTGTTCCTTCTTTGTTCAAGCAGTACTACTCTGGAATGCGCTCCCGCTCGAAATCAGGATGTCCACTAACCGATATACATTCAAAAATAAAGTACATGAGCTCTTTCTCAATGAACTGGCAGAATTATCTAATCTATAGCTTACCATCCTTTTTAAACGACTTCCAAAAGGAGGAGGTTCTCAATTTCATCGTTCATCGTCACAATGTATGTACGTACACGGATTACTCCTCCGTCAATTTGTGGACCGATTTTGAAAATTATTTTTGTATTCGAAAGGGTATGCTTCTCATGTGGTCCCATGGCCACCATATCTCCTGATATGGCGTGACCTTGAGCGGGATAGCTGCTCTTCGCGTAGAACAAAACAACCGAAGCGTCGGTGACGTCGTTGACGTTCGTCTCGAAATATAGCGAGTGTGGTACCTACTATTACATTTGGCTTGGCACCGACTTCAAACCTATGAATAGGTAGCATATACAAGTTATTTGATACTTTTTAGTTTTTAAGTCGGTTTTTTAAACGAGGTTTTTTTTCCATTATTTAGTGTATAAATGTTGTATTTATGTATACGTAATCTGTATATGTATATCTACTTTTAAATGCATGTTTGTATGTATAACGTTGAATATGATGTGATTATTGTAAATTTTAACGGACTTCTTATGTATATGAGATTTCACACACCTGCCTTATAAGATTTCTCCACCACCCGAAGGTCGACTGGAAGAGAATGCTCTGGGCATTAAGTCCGCCGATGTACATTCTTAGTGCATAAAGTTAATAAATAATATATAAATAATCTACATTGTATTTATATTTCCAAAAAAGTGTGTGTGACCAGTTCCTAAAATTATCATCTCAATGTAACTAACACAACATCCACATCTGGTAGTTCTTAAACAGTTTCTAAAAGATACTTTACAATAGGTACGTTATATGATTACTTTTTTATCCTATAATAAAAATGTAAAATATCAATTTTAAGTTTGAAATACTTGAATTAGGAGTTATAATTTTTAATATAAACAAACATATAACTTAACTAGCTGTTGCCCGCGGCTCCGCTCGCGTGTATGTCGGTTATCGCGGCAAACAGTAACCTATGTATTAATCTGATGTATCTTCTATACTTATAAAATAACATGTCCTGACTGACTGACTGACTGATTCATCATCGCCGAGCGGAAACTATTAAACTTGGGAATACAAAATTTGGTGAGTATGATCGTTTCATTAAGTAGATACCCATTAAGGAAGGAATTTTGGAATTTCTACCCCCAAGGGGGTGAAATAGGGGTTGAAAGTTTGTATGGAAGTCCGTCATTTTTTAAGTTAGAAACATGAAACTTTATTTTTGGGCTAAATGAGTAAACACGTATTTAAGCGTTTTTTTTTTTTATTTTTTTATTTTTTATGTTTGGCCCGCCAAAATGACTCTACTCTGCCTGATGGAAAGCATAAGCAGAATCCAAGAGTAGTGGTCCAAGAGAGCGTTTCTGATAGATAGAGCGGATATTCTACTCCTTAAGGGTGAAATAGGGGTTGACGTTTTGTATGTAGGTTAGTCTGGAAGTCCGTCATTTTTGAAGTTAAAAACATGAAAGTTTATTTTAGGGCTATTTAAGAAATATGAAACTTTATTTTTGGATTACTTATAAAAAATTGTAGATATGTATTTCAACGTTTCCTAATATTCTACCCCTAAGGGGGTGAAATAGGGGTTGAACTTTGTTTGGAACTTCGTCATTTTTAAATTAGAAACATGAAACTTTTCTTTTGGTTTGGGCTACTGATTAAAAATGAATAGATACGTATTTAGGCCTTTCTCGATATTCAACGCTGAAGAGATGAAATAGGCGTTGACATTTCGTAAGCGGGTTAGTCTAGAAGTCCGACAGTTTTGAAGTTAGAAACATGAAAATTTATTTTAGGGCTATTGATAAAAAAATAGGAGATACGTATTTCAGCGTTTCCCAATATTCTACCCGTAAGAGGGTGAAATAGGGGTTGAAAGTTTGTATGGAAGTCCCTCTTTTTTAAGTTAGAAACATGAAAAATTATCTTTGGGCTAATAGTTAAAAACTCGTAGATACTAAGTGTCTCTGGATATTATATCTACCCCTTTTTTTGTGCGGAAATTCCCTCGGATATCACCAACTGGTGGTTATGTCGGACTCGAACCGACTAAAAATCGCACACCGTCTCGGGTTCTAGAAACCAGGGAACCAGAGCGCCCTCAAAAGGAAATCCCATAAATGATATTTCTACCCCTAAGGGGTGAATTAGGTGTTGAAATGTCGTAAGTAGATTAGTTTGGAAGTCAGTCATTTTTAATTTAGTAGCCTGAAACTTTGTCCTTAGGCTTTTAAGTACAAATAAATTAATACCTATATCATCATTTATGGGAATTCTATTTCTAAAGGGATAAAAATAAGGGTCGAACGTTAGTATGAAATCCTTTTTAGTGGGCTATTGATTAAAAATAAATAAATAGGTACGTTTAAAAACATGAATAAATTATTCATACATACTTACACAGTTTTAATTAAATATATTGTAAATAATCAACTTCCACGCGAGCAAAGCTGCGGGCAACAGCTAGTAAGCTATATTACTGTAAAGTTTCATCCAATTCCGTCCAGTGCTTTTTGCGTGATGAAGTAACAAACATACACCCTCACAAACATTCGCTTTTATAAATTAGTGTGATGTGAAAACAATGTTAAATTTATCACTACAGTTAAATGAAAAATTAGACATAACGAATGAAGCTTATTTTCAAAGCGTAAATAAAACTAAATAAATTAAGTATCTACAACTAATTCAACGAAAAAAATGAAAGGTATCTTACTAAAAGAAATTAAAACACCAACAAATAAGGCTAAGTAATTAAATATTTGCAACGAAAAACATCTGCTTACCTATGCCTATACCAATAACCTAACAAAATCCTATAAAAAAGTAAATTATAGGTACCTAGGTACCTATGCTATAACCTGACAAAATCCTAAAAAAAAACTTCGTTTTAATAAAACTGACTTCAAAAACTAAAAAGTATCAGTTAACTTAATTTGCATGTGCTACCTAGGTTTGAAGTCAGTGCCAAGCCAAATGTAATAGTAGGTATCACACTCGCTACATTTCGAGACGAACGTCAACGACGTCACCGACGCTTCAGTTGTTTTGTTCTACGCGAAGAGCAGCTATCCCGCTCAAGGTCACGCGCGGCGAGTGCGGTACCTACTATTTCATTTTGGCTTGGTACCGACTTCAAACCTATGAATAGGTAGCACATACAAATTAAGTTATTAGGTACTTTTTAGTTTTTTCGGTTCGGTTTTTTTAAACGAAGTTTTTTTTATTTTTCACTTTTTAGTCTTTCTCAAGTCTCTCGTCATCATTTCACCTAAATAACTTGAAAGAATACGACTAAAGGTAACATACATGCTGTATAAAATCGAAAGGACTTCAGGTATTTTTTTGTAATAAAATCTCAAATGGACTATCTTCTATAGGTTACTATAATTCAAGTGATTTGAGGTAAACTGACTATCTGAGGTTAACTCTGATATCGTTAGGACCCGTTTTATATATTATGAAATTAAATGATGTCTACAGAACATGAAGGCATGCAGACAATTGCTTTAACTGCATTGCTGGCGCTTACATAAATTTGAGGGTTTCCTTCGATTTCCTTAGGATCCCATGATCAGATCCTGATATGGTGGCCATGGGACCACATGGGGAGCATACCCTTTCGAATACAAAAAGAATTTCCAAAATCGGTCCACAAATTGACGGAATAATCAGTGTACATACATAAAAAAAATATACCGATGAAATTGAGAACCTCATCCTTTTGGCAGTCGGTTAAAAAAAATATACCGATGAAATTGAGAACCTCCTCCTTTTGGAAGTCGGTTAAAAATACAGAAGAAATATTATAATACCAAGTAATATTTATAGTAGGTAGAACAAAAATCAAGTAAATAGTTCCAAAAATAACTTTTTATCCGAATTTACATTCAAGAACTACTACTGAGTTTTTTAGTCGATTTGGGTGCGTGTGTCGCGTAGGGAGCCGACCGACCGCGCGGGTACTGCTTTTTAAACAATTTGGACGTGTTTGGTAACCTACGCAGGGCAGTACTATGTATTAGTTATTCTGTGACCGGGCGCAGGCCACGCGCCCGCGCTGCCTTTCGGGTACCTATCATAAAGATGTTTTGTATCATTTTCTGGTAAATTATGATGAACTATTATGTTATATGTTTACTCCTCTTTCAAGTATTTTAATCTTAAAATAAATATCATAATTATAAATGACCATTTAACGTTTATGGCATTCTAGTTTTTGGTTCAGTATCAATAAGAACATCCTCCCAAAAAATCTAAATTTCTTTAATGTACAGAATTGATCTTATACACTTTTCTTATGCGTTTAAAAGTAATCATATTACGTACCTATTGTAAAGTTAGTTACTTGATTCCAAAATATGTCGCTGTTTTAAGCACAGTTCGTCAGTGAGCACAGAAACAATTTTCAAGAAAATGTAATTGCTTTAGTATCGATTAGAGAGCCCTCCCAAAAAATCATCTAAATTTCTTTAATGTACAGAACTGAACTGTTACATTTTTATTATACGTTAAAAAGAGTAATCAAAAAAAGTAATTACGTACCTATTGTAAAGTTAGTTACTTGATTCTAAAAGATGTCGCTGTTTTAAGCAAAGAAATTTTTCAAGAAAATTTAAAACAACCCTTTCTATGGAAAGCGAGAACATAAAACAAATACCTACCTATCAAATACTAACTGTATACCACATTAATCACAATGCTTGTGCATAAAACGTTCCCACGATTATTTTGAATATTTAAGTCATGCGGGCACAACCAAACACACAGATTCGACGTCTACAGAGAGATATAGATATTCTTTTTCCTATGGATAGAGAGGTTGCGATAAATCAAATACTTAATGTTACACCGAATTATACGTAATACGTTCTACGATTATTCCACGATATTTTAATCAAAGTGTTATTAATTACGCATGGCTGGCAATAGATGGCCCTACATGTTGTTTTACGTAATGATAAATTCTTTATATTTTTTTTTTCCAATAGATAGAGAGATTGTGATAAATTAAATACTTTATGCTACAATCTTCAGAGTATCTCCTTTCTAACAAAAAAAGAATTATTGCGATCGGACTACTCGTTAATGAATTACAATTAATTACACATTTTGACTTTCATCTCCCCTCCCAAGGAAACCGTCCGGAATTTCGGATTAAAAAGTATCCTATGTCCTACCTCGGAGTATGAACTCAAATCATGCCAAGTTTCATTTGAATCCATTCAGTAGTTTCGGCGTGATGCGCGGCCAAGATACAGACAGACAGACAGACAGACAGACAGACAAAAATGAAAAAAAAAATAGTTTTCGTTTCAGTATCGATAACAGAGTGCCCTCCAAAAAAATTTTCAAAATATCTTCAATGTACAGAATTTGACCTGTTACATTTTTATTATAAGTATATAGATAGTTATGATAATTTACCAGAAACAAAACACAAAATGTGTGTGGGTGTGTGTGTTTGTTACTCTTTCACGCTAAAACTACTGAACGGATTTGGATGAAACTTTACAGTAATATATCTTATAATAATCAATATCTTGGCCGCGAAAATCGACATTCACGCGGGCGGAGCCGCGGGCAACAGCTAGTTAAGTAATATTCTTGTTTATGTTTTTGTTCTATTATGGTATTTTTTATATAATAGCGGGCAAACGAGCAGACGTATCGCCTGATGGTAAGCGATTATAGTACCGCCGACCATGGACACCTGCAACACCAGCAGCGTCACAGGTGTGTTGCCGGTCTTTGGGGGATGGGGGGAGAGATAGGGGTAGGGCGGTTGGGGTATGGGCCTCCGGTATCCTCACTCATTCGGTGAAACACAGCGCAAGCACTATTTCACACCGATTTTCTGTGAGGCCGTCGCACCACTCCAGTCGAGCCGGCCCATTCATGACGAAGCGTGGCTCTCCCACGTCCCATATTAATTTATTTTCCCATAGAGTTCATTAAATATTTTTCCAATTGATCACTATTCAATATTATTATATTTCTGCTGAAGAACTCTAATGGTTTCAATATTAAAAATTGCATTGCTTCATCCGAACCAGCTTCATATTTAACATTAATGTAAATAAACTTTGTAAGTGCAAATCTATATTTTGAACCTATCGCAGTCCGCTGCCGAACGAAGGTCTCCCCCAAGGAGCGCCTTCTTTCGTATTTTTTGCTTGGTTTTACAAGACAAATTAATTGATCAAAAATAGTTAGTGACCGCCGCAGTGGCGGCTCTCTTACGCAAGTTTTGAAAGTCGTCCTGCCCTGACGTGGTACTCCACTCCAGAACACGCTTAATTCAGCAATTATCAATTCTGCGACCTAAGTGACCTGCCCATTTCAATATGAAGTTACCAACTTTCAGAGCTATGCAAAAAGCAGCTAACCGGGTGTGGTTGGGCGCTTGGGAGTGACCATGTCCAGCAGTGGACTGCAACGGGCTGATGATCATGACATTTCAAATAAGCAAAGTCTTAACAACAAAGTTTTTTTTTTTTATATTGAAAACTAGCGCACATTTAGATTTAAGCTACATTTTTATACAATGTCTCTGATGTCATATTCTTACTCCTACAAGTAAATTTTTTTTCAAATAAAAAAAAAAACATTCTACGTCCCATCTAAATGACGGGCGTGTCGCATTTTTTTTGAATATTTAAAAACGTAAAATTATAGGTGTTCGAGTATATCATTGATGGCTTCATTACTTTTTTAAAAGAGGTGCGGCAGCGGTGTGCCGTCCACGCCTACATTTATCGGGAATAATAGAGACATTTAAATTGACGGTTTGGATTACAATGCAATAAGACTGCGAAGCTCAAAATTACTGGTATTGTGTTAGGCTAGTGCTGAGACTGAACAAACTAGGTATCGATATTTCAGAAAAAGTAACTTTTATTCATAAAAACGTAAATATCAAAATTTTGGGGCAAAGACTAACACTTATTAGAATTTTAAGTTAAGTTTACTTCTATCAAGAGCTAACATTATTAATTTCTATCTATTATTATTTATTTCTATATATTTAAAAATCTAACAAAAAATGTGTAGATAAGCAGTAAAGGCATAGTTTTGGTATAAATACAACTATTAAAATATTTTAAAGTATCATTGAAAAGAAAAAATACCAAACACAATCGTTACTTTCTGTAAGTTGTGAACTCACGGTTTTTAATGAAATACTTAGATCTTAATTAAGCAATAACTAATAACACCATGTTATTTTTAAAGCGTCAGTCAGGTATCAGCAGATAGGCATTACTCATTATGTGGGTATTCGCATCGCTAAAAGTAAAATCATAACAGTCAAAGTCAGATATTGCCTTTCTTAGTCACACGTGTTTAATGTTTTTAAACCGTGGACTACAATATTCCGAGTCACTTACTATTTCTGATATTAGTCATTATTGTTTTTAAAAAAACGTTTTCGAAATTGGTTCCCTCGAATCTTAAAAAAAATTATGCCTTAGATTGGGCTGTTAAATTTGAATCTAGCCCCGTGTTGTTTCCCTTCTTGAAACGCGAGTAAGGGTCGCGAGGTCATAGCGCTATATCACTATAAATATGAGGTGCGTCGTGATTTGGTATCATTCCAACCACTGTTTTTATCGTGGAAATATGAATTCATTGCGTCTAAATTTAGAAGATCCAGAAAGACCTTTCTTAGGTCCTAACTATTGGATTTTGAAGACAGTCGGGTTTATATTACCGGAAAGAAAGCTGGCTAAGATACTTTATATAATCTTACACGAGATAGTCACTTTCTTCGTGATAACTCAGTACATGGAGTTGTACGTGATACGGTCAAATTTAGATCTCGTGTTGACTAACCTGAAGATTTCAATGTTGAGCGTCATTTGCGTCATTAAAGCGAATACATTTGTTCTATGGCAAACCAATTGGCGAGAGGTGTTGGAATACGTCACAGCAGCTGATAAATTCGAACGTCAAAATCAGGATCCAATTAAAAGTACAATCATTAATTCTTACACAAGATACTGCCGTCGCCTTACATACTTCTACTGGTCACTAGTCCTTACAACGTTCCTGACAACGACATTAACGCCTCTCATGAGATATGTATCGTCATCTACTTTTAGAGAGAATATGCGAAACGGAACTGAAGACTTTCCTCATATCTTTAGTTCCTGGATGCCCTTTGACAAATATCACTCTCCAGGGTGTTGGATTACTGTCGTGTGGCATGCAACCTTATGTGCTTATGGAGCTGCTGTGATGGCGGCTTACGACACGTCTATTGTAGTCATCATGGTATTCTTTGGAGGAAAACTTGACCTGTTACGAGAGAGGTGCAAGCAAATGTTCATGACTGAATTCGGTGCCATCAGGAACCATAAAGAAGTTATTCGTCAACTTCATGAGATCCACGTGATGCTCATCAAGTAAGTTTCTAATTAAAAACATAGTTAAATATATTTTGAAAAGAAACAACCCAATGTTTAGGACTTGTACATAGAACAGTGTTCCAGTATAAGACTTTATATGTAAAAAATACTTAAAATCGTGTCAGACAGAAGTCGCATTTAGATCCAACAACCACCAGTTTTACGTGTATGACAGTTTTTCCATGGAGCTTCGAAGGAGATGGAGAATTCGAAGCTTGAAGTAGTGAATAACATAGATGTTTATGACAACCGGAACTGACGGCTTAACATGCTGTCAGAGGCACGGGTGCGAAACACCGCCAAAATTCTATGCTGCGGGCTATCATCAAAAAAAATGCTGTAAGAACAACACTTTATGCTCGACCCGGGCATCGAACCTGAGACCTCTTGGTATACAGTCACATACGTTAAAACCACTAGACCAACGACGAGGTCTTCCACAGGCTCGCTTCGCTTAAAATATCACAAATCATTCCAAAATATTGTAGATTGTGCATGGTAGCAACATTATTTGAAAATTATTGCCTACGTTTTGTAACAATCGGACTATTCGTTGGTAATGATAATGAGTAATAATTAGAAAGGAGCTTGCTTTTTCAAACTTGAGTTTCACAAAAGGATACAGTGTTTTAGTCATCTTCCCTTTGTTTTTCTTCACATTGAGAAATCTTAGTAATATTAATATGTTTGTTGTAATGCCCATGCTAAAAATATGTGCCGTCAGGCACAGCTTTAAGGCCAGACTTCGTTAGTCAGACAGTCAGCCTGTGACTATGGCCAGTGCGACCTGGTCTAAAATTAGAGGTATGTAATACCTTTTAATAAGTGATCGCGTTTATTCCCGTAAAAATAATTATTGTTACAGACTTCGTTAGTTACTAACTCAGTGAAAATTTTAAAACTGTAGAAATATGATTTGATTACATTAGTGTAGAGAAACAGTACTCTCACGAATACTGCATAATGTGTACCGACCAATAAGAAGGTGATAAATAAATTTTAGTACATACATGATAAAACTCGAAAGTAGTATAAAGTAGATACCTTCAAGTCCATGTCTTGAAATGATTTGGCATAGTCAGCGTGAGGTGCCTGTGGTTATAGAATTTATTTGATTCCTGTAGTAAAATTGTTACAAATATTTCATTGTCATTTAAATCGACGGGTGTCAGGTCTGTTTTAGATAACCATATGAGAACCATCAGTGTGATAATATACCTTCACAGAGAACAGGCGTTTGGCAATTCTTTCGCTGCTTCAGGTATAGAGACTATCCACCATAGAGACAATATTATGTGAAGGAGGGTATTCAAAGGGAATTGGAGGCAAAGCAGGGAACTGCTGGCAGGACGTTGGCTATGTCTTGGCTTATTTTCTTTCGTACAGGAATATAAATTAGCAAACGTTGGCAATACGCGAGTTATTTATTTCATCCATTGCGATCAGACCGTCAAACGAAACTCTTTTAAGGGTCTAATTTTAAATGTATATCGCTTAACTTAATGCAATGTTACAATTGTGACAAAGTTTAAGCATTTAGCTACTGCTAATATGAAACTTTATCCTTAACCTTAAGTTTCCTGAAAGCACATGCACACTTAAATCCTTCTACAGAAGAACTGCATTCTCTTTTTGATTACTGTAGAACCTTGTTAGTTGTAATTACTTAATTTGTAATCTCTACTGACGTTTAGTTTTTTTTGTAAAGTTCTTTGCACAATGCTCTGCTATATAGCGTTTTTTTAGATCATATTTTACTGCGCAATAATAGTAATGAACTTTTAATTTAAAATTACTGCACTCCCATTATAAATGCATGAATTAGCTTAACGATACTTAGTTATAATTGCGTGCTTTTCTCAAATTTAAGATTTATAATGTTCAGGAACGTACAAACTTCAGACTCTAAGACAAGCCTTAGGATACTGCAACATTAGAAGTTACATTTCGACCAATATATTTTTTCTTATTTTCATCATACACCGATTTATTCTAAACAATGAAGATTTAGAATTTACTTATATTCTTATATTTATACCTTAATATTCTTGATTCAAATCGCTAAAGTAATTACCTATTAATCAAACCTTACGGATAACTCGCTTTTACTGAAAATTTAATATATTTAGCTGAAGGCATGAGACCAACATCTGAGGCTTTATACATTCCCTATTGATAAGGATACAGTGACAAATATCAATGGATAAACTATACTGTCACGTTTTCCTATTTTTATTTGGACGTCATTCCCCCATTTGTTAAAAACTTTGACAGCAACATAGGGCACAGCCTCATAAGAAAGTTATCATACGGCTATGCTGAAGTGATACTACTTTGACATTGATTACCAAGTTATTGCCAGTAATTGGGTTCATCACGGTTCCGTTAGCACACTGTCTAACTCTGACAATTCTTAAAATTTAGGATACGCCCAGTGATTCCTCGGTTTTACCAATGTCTCAACCAAACTAAATGTAATAGTTAACATGTAATGACTAAATGTAATAGTTAATATCTCCATTCCAGTCAACAACAGCTGACAAAGAAGTCAATATCCTCCTTATTATTAGAAAAGCAAAATAAATTTGTCGTGCCTACTGTAACATGTTTCCAAATGGGATTATAAAACCCCTTGGTTTTTCTAATCTACTTATTAACCCAAAATAATGGTCCAATATCACTAAATGCTCCAAAAAACTATAGCTATGGGATCTGATCGCATTAAAAGTATGAAATTATTCAATACTAGCTGACCCGCCGATCTTCGTACTGCCATATTTACATATCTGTCTCAGCTTCCCACAGGCAGTGTACAGTTGCGGACAAAAAAATACTTTTCCCGTTATCTTTTATATTTTTCCCTTCTAGCAAAAAAAAATAATAAATGAAATCGGACTATGTGTTATTGAATTACAACTAAGTACATATTTTGACTTTCATCCCATCTCTCCAGGAAACCGTGCTGAATTTCGGGATAAAAAGTATCCTATGTCCTACCTCGTAATATGAACCCAAACAATGTCAAATTTCATTTGAGTCCATTCAGTAGTTTCGGCGTGATGTGCGGGCAAGATACAGTCAGACAGACAGACGGACAGACAGACAAAAATTAAAAAAAAACAGTTTTGGCTTCAGTATCGATTATAAAGAGCCCTCCAAAAAAATTTTTACAAATATCTTTAATGTACAGAATTGGACCTGTTACATTTTTATTATAAGTATAGATTTAAAAATTATAATGGTTCAGTTTAAATGTTTTGGTTTCAATCGCTACACAAACTTTTCACCAATAAACATTCCTACTTCTAATAAAACAAAAATAATTAAAATAAAAGATAAGAGAGTTATTTGGCACAGCGACATTGTAAGCAAAATATTTTTTTGCAAATGTACGAAGGTTTAATATGAATAATTATTATTCAGATTACATCAGAAATATAGAAATGGTTTGTAGCAACTTTTCCCAATACATGATCGATATAATTGTCACGAAATAAGAAATAATAATAGCCAGTAATACAATGTGACAATAAACTTCTTGTTATTAAATATTTTTATTGAACCATGAGAGCTGAGTCTTGTTCTATGTTGCTACTTGTCTTTGCTACAGTTTCATTTACTATATTATTACAAATTTACCAATCAGTAACCAGCATTAGAATAGCAATTTAATTATACTATAGAAATTTGTATTAAACTTACACTTTATGAAAACAGTATTACTAAATATTCACCTCTTCCTGATTTAAATACTTACATAAAATATAACTGAGACTCTTAAAACTGCGTTTTTTTTTTAATTACAATAAATATTTCACATTATTTCAAAACATTCTTTTCGCTCGGT
Organism: Diaphora mendica; assembly: GCA_949125395.1. Taxonomy (NCBI): domain Eukaryota; kingdom Metazoa; phylum Arthropoda; class Insecta; order Lepidoptera; family Erebidae; genus Diaphora; species Diaphora mendica. Next base: position 29,723,471 of record OX421316.1, read on the forward strand.
CGAACGTGCATTATCTACCTAATTATTTAATTAACATATAATTAAAGAATGACATCACACAACAGAATGAAACAACACTTCCATAATATATTACTAATGTTAATTTAAATGAGGAACTAAGTTATTTCAAAACTTTTATCGATACGCACATCTCTCGGTAGTCAAACACTATGAAAAAGACAAAGACCAACACGATTCGGTCAGGCTGCCCCAAAAATAAAACAACAATTATTTATGCCCACGAAATATAATTTATGTTTTAATCATTTTGTGTTTCAGAAACTCAAGACTTTTTAATTCTCTGCTGTCGCCGGTCATGTTTATCTACATGGTAATGTGTTCATTGATGCTTTGTGCCAGCGCTTATCAATTGACTGTACGTATTAATAGTAAGGGAGCCCACGATGCTAAATGGGGATTTATTCGAGCGTCATAGAGACCTATTGAGTTGCAAAGCTTAGATGATAAAAAGAAAAAAATATTATTAGGTACTCTATACCTTTTCATCGTTGGGGTGAGCAGCTATGGATGTTCAAACATGTAAAAAAAGCTGTTGCATGGACATACTCGAGCGCGTCAGATATTGATAGCATCCATGTCCTACGTATTTTTAACCGACTTCCAAAAAGGAGGAGGTTCTATGTTCCACTGTAGGTATTTTTTTTTTTGTTTTATGTATGTTCACCGATTACTCCGTCAGTTGTGGACCGATTTTGAATTTTTTTTGTGTTCGAAAGGGTATGCTTCCGAGGTGGTCCCATTGCCAGCATATCAGGATCTGATGATGGGATCCCAGGGAAATCGAGGGAAACCCTCATTTTTTATAGGCACATACTATGTTTTTCGTATATTTTCTGAAGGTGCACCAGTATTTGCGTCTGGCAGTCATCATTTTATGATGATGAGCTGATGGTGTAAGGTACAACTCCTTAATGGTTAGGAGTTGGAGGATAAATCTTTAAATATCATATGCATATATGTTACCTTTAGTCGTATTCTTTCAGATTATTTAGGTAATCTGATGATGGAAGGTGGAAGGTACAACTCCTCAACGGTTAGGAGTTGGAGGATAATTCTTTCAATTTCATACGTATCTGAAGACCTTCAGTCGTATACGACTCACCTAAATAACTTGAAAGTATACTTTCAAGTTATTTAGGTGAGCTGATGGCTTGTGGCTATCGTCAGATTATATATTTTTCGTTATTCCTGAATGACTTCCCACAAAATAAAAAGAATATTAGCCACGCTCGTTAATGTCGAGATGACGTTTGTTTTTACAACTTTATAGCCCTCCCCTTTCCTTACGACATTCTCAAATTAGTGGAATATACACTTTTTAGCATTTAAATAACTCACCCTGCCTTAATCTGACGCGCTCGAGAATGTCTGATGATCAATTTTTTTTACTAATCTGATCCTTTATTCCTGACGGGCAGCCATATATACGGAGCTCATATTTGGTGGAGGTACTTAACCGGGTACAAGGTATCCCCCTGTATATTAATCTGCCGCGCTTTAGTAAATCCCGCAATTCCTTCTAGGGCTCCCCTACTATAATAATGATTTATTCGAGATAATACTAGTACCAGTAGGAACTAATCAAATCGTAACTTCAACACAATTAGGTTTTATATTAACGCTAATCGATATTACTCAAACTATCATTTTATGACTTTCTGTGCGTGAAATCATCTGAATTTCTAAAAAGTCCCTAGATCAAATTATTTTGTCGTCCTTTTTGCTATTTTAATTTGTAGATAAAATACAAACACAGTTAATTAAAAGTATATTATATACAAATATATTTCTAGCTGCTCGCAATTTTTACGTTTTTCCTTTTTATTCTACGCATGTTACATAAGTACTTGATATAATATAGGTATGTATAACTTCTAATCGCTTATTAAATATATAATTCTTTTTGCAGTCAGCTACGAACGCTGCTCAAAAACTACTAATGGCTGAATACTTTGTATTTGGAGTAGCACAATTATTCATGTTCTGCTGGCACAGCAACGGCGTTTTAATAAAAGTAAGTTCGTAATATTTTTCAACCTTAGTGCTTTTGTTTTTAAAAGTTTAATGACAATAAAAAAACTGGGTTAGTGACGGTAGACCTCAGATCAAATAAATGTTTCTTTAAGGAATCGATGTAGGTAAAGTACCGTGCCGTCGCTCATACATAGTGCCATCGTCATGGCTCTGGGGCCCCAAAGAACCGACAATTTCGCGAGTCTTATTTATTTTATTACTATTTATTTATTACCTCACCCATTTATTCTCAATAACATTACACTTTTTTCCAACTTTTTTCCCAAAAAAACTTTCGCTACTTTACTTGCCAAAAGGGCCCTATATTCTTGTGTGCCCAAGACCCCAGCATAGTTTAAGACTGCCTTGTCTACTCGGTTACCATTAAGCTACGAATTAAGCAAAAAATAAATAAATTGAAATGTATTTACAGAACGATAACTTGTCTCTGGGACCGTACGACAGCGAATGGTGGAGCACGAACTACAAACAGCAGAAAGAAGTCCTCATATTAGCTGGGCAGCTTCGCACTAAGAACATTTTCACCGCTGGACCTTTTGCTGACCTTACTCTGGCAACCTTTATCAATGTAAGTTTTTCACAAAGATTTTTCAGGTGTTAATTTTGTAACACGCTGTATAGTCCACGTGATACGTTCAACGAATGAGTTATTCAAGTGTTTCTTTCTGTTTCAGATATTAAAAGGTGCCTACAGCTATTATACGTTGCTGAGGAAATAAAAATGTACCATTTGGTTTTTATTCAACAGACAGCGATGGGTGAACGGGAATATAATTAATTATTAGTGTCTATCTATTAGGCAGTAGACATAATGTCACTGTCGACATGTTAAGCACCAGTCGTTGACTTGACTGTGAAATATTGATGTATTCGTCACTCACCGTACCACTGTACCACTTCTCTGATCTGTGGTACCACTATTGATGTTTTACTTTTTTTTTACATCTTAAGTTAATGGAATAGGTAGGTGTTTGTGATTAAATAAATAAATAAAACATATTTCCGTTTTCATTAAAAGTAACAATTTAAGAACTACCCCTATAACGTATGTAAAATCCCCTCGGATACCACCAACTGGTGGTTATATCGGGCTCGAACCGACTAAAAACCACAACCGTACCTACGTACCGTACGACTTTTGAAACTTGTTTCATACTTTTTCAGCGTCGTAGTTGAGTTTAGTTTTTACTTTTTTTATATAAATGTTTTGGTGCCTCTAATCTCTATAATATTTAAATACGGACAAAGTCACTAAAAAATGCTAATAATATATATATATATTTGTAATGTACAAGTAACACGGCATATTTATCTCAAATTAATTTTTTAATACAGTCCTTTATGTCGACTAGAGCGCGCCACATTAGATTCAGTGACACGTCATATAGCCTATAGCCAGCGGGCAATTAAGGTGCTTCTAACGATACCTCATTGTCCTCATTTGTATTATTCTGACTAGTAGTTTAAAAAAAATAAGGGAACAGACAAGCATACCATAGAAATATCACACTTATCGAATGAATACGGACAAAGTCAAGAGCAAATGCTAATAATATTATGTATTTTTAAATGTACAAGTAACGCCCTTTCCAATGATACCAAACACGGCATATTTATTTCAAATTGATTTTTTAATACAGTACTTTATGTCGGCTAGAGGGCGCCACATTAGATTCAGTGATACGTCATATAGCCTATTGGTGACGAGCAGATTCCCTAGCGGCAAGTCGCAGAACTAACGTATGACAGATAAAAATACGTATACACGTTAACATTCCACTTTTAAAATACTGTTCACCCTCACGAAGTGGTCTTATAGTATTTTTTACTACTCCATAGATACTTGGCTAGCACAAAAGATAAATTATATATAGACTGGGCCACATGTAGGTTTATAGACGACTTAGAAGTAGTTCGTTGCCTAAACTGTCAACAATTCGGTCATGTTCAAAAATTTTGCACTATTAAAACTCCTACGTGTGCTAATTGCGCGGCCAGCCACGATACAAGGGCTTGCCCGGATAAGGACACACCAGATTTTAAACCGAAATGCGCACAATGCAGCCGGTACAAAAAACCATGTGACCATCGATGTGGATCACAAGACTGCTCCACATATAAACTTAAATTAGAGCAGCTAATCCTAAATACTAATTACTGAATAGCTTATACAGTAGTAGTTGTAGTACCTTTTTAATAAAATGGATAATATCTCAATAGGCCAGTTAAATCTTCATAATGATAAAATAGCCACGTCAAAATTAGATCGCTTAGTTTTGGAACAAAAGTTAGACATTGTCCTTATACAAGAGCAATATCAAAGCGCTCAATTGCGGAATTATGTAGTACAACTAGATGGCCGGTCGCGGGCTGGGATATATGTTGCAAGTTCTAATTTTACGGTCATCTTTGCGTAAGCTTATGACGTCACACTGCGCCGTTGCTGAGATCTCATCCTCTACCTATAGGGTTTACGTCGTGAGCTGTTATTTTCAATTTTCACATCCTATTGATCCTCATCTACACCATTTACGTTTCGTTTTGCGGTCTCTCATAGGACACAAAATTATCATTGGCGCTGATGTCAATGCTTCTTCTACTTTATGGTATGGCAAATTGCGTGCAGCTGACATGCTCGTCGCTGTGCGGTTGAAGATTTTATTGCGGAAATGAATCTTACTATCCACAATACCCCTGATGCACCACCAACTTTTTACAGCCCAATGGGTGAGTCTTCTATTGACGTGACGCTTACGCGCGGTGACGTCTCGATATCTGGATGGCGTGTCCTACCGGACGCATCCTGTAGTGATCACCGCTTAATCGTGTACGAATTCATACCAATGGTTGCACAATATCCACAAAGAACTCCTTACAATTTTAGGTATAAAACTAAAGGGACAAATTGGGCTTTATTTGGTTCACTCTTTGCAGTACATGCCAAAGACTTCAGTTGCAGTGGTCTATCAGCTGAGGAAAGCGCAAAAATACTATCAGATACTTTCACATATTGTGCTGATGTTTGTATCGGCCGTGGATCTATCACTAACACTCGTAGATGTGATTGGTGGAATTATAAATTAGTCGAATTACGTAGAATCTATCGGAAAGCTCGTAAAAAACTAAATGACATTAAAAAGCGTAACGTAACAGGAGATATTTACAATATTGCTCTTATTGCTCTTAGAGTTACCAGGTCTCATTATAGAGCTGCTGTAAAGAAATCAAAGGGAAATTTAATACGTAAACTTGTTGATAAACTCGATAGAGAGGGTCCCTGGTCACCTTTGTATCATGAATTTAAAGCAAATAGATCAATCGACCTTGCATACGTACAGAACATCAAAATTAATAATAGTTATACTACAGGAGTAGAACAAACCACAGAATATCTTTTAGAATCACTTGTGCCTGACGATCGGCCGGAGGATTACACGGATTATCACCGACAAATTAGGCAGTGGGCTATTGAACCACCATTGTCTCCAATGTCTGACTTACCATCTTCAGACGAATTCCTCAGTATTGTTAGGTCATTACCACTAAATAAGGCTTCGGGCGACGATAAAATATCAAACAAAATGATAAAAGAAGCTTGTAAACTTTCGGGTGATACGGTTTTAACAGTTTTTAAACGTTGCATTGCGGAAGGAGTGTTTGGCGGTGCGGTAATATTCGAATAAAACCAAAAAGCGGCGATAAGCCGCTGGACGATCCTAAATCCTATCGACCCATAACACTGTTACCATCGCTGGGAAAGCTTTTAGAGCGTCTTGTAGTACCACGACTTCTACCGGGTGGAGTTAAATTTCATGATAGACAATTCGGCTTTACGTTGGGAAAATCGACAACTGATGCGGTTATATCTGTAAGGAAAACTGTCACCGAGTCAAGTTTTCAATACGTTTTAGGCATCTTCTTACATATATCTGGCGCCTTTGACAATGCGTGGTGGCCCATGCTATTGCTAAAATTAAAATTAAGAGGTTGCTTTAAAAATATTTATTCCCTTATCTCCTCGTACTTCTTACAAGGTACTACTAAATTGAGACTTGGGCATCATTCTGTGTCGAAGGCGCTTACGATGGGGTGTCCTCAAGGGTCAGTGCTAGGACCATACTTGTGGAACATAGGCTTCGACGATTTTCTGGCAATGCCTGTGCCGTCCGGATGTACCCTGAATGCGTACGCGGACGACGGTGTTATTGATAGAGTCGGATACTAGAACGGGGCTTGAGAGGCTGGCCGGTGAATGTTTGACCTAATATCTCGGTGGGGTGGGCGTAATCGGTTGACGTTTGCACCAAACAAAACCTTCCAGCTACTTCTGAAAGGTAACCTCAAATCACCGCCGTGTATTAAGTTTGAAAATGTTACTATTAAAAATAAAACCTCGGTTTGTTATTTAGGATTGGTTTTAGAAATAAATTTTTCATTTATTGAACATAATAGAACAGTTAATGAAAAGTCTAAAAAGAGTTTCTTTGCACTGACGAGGATATCAACTGCGACATGGGGTCTGTCATATAATACACTAAAGATCATATATGAAGCTACTTATTTGGGTTCTATTTGCTATGGTGCTCCTGTATGGGCAGATAGGGCGACTGTAGGTGCTGTCCGTCGCAAACTGTTACAAGGCCAACGACCTGCATTGATTTTCTTGTGCAAGGCATATAGGACGGGTAGCACTGAGGCTTTACCGGTGTTGGCAGGTGTTCTTCCGATCGATCTCGAGGTGCAAAGACGTGCAGCCATGTACTATTCCACACTACAAAACATGGAATGCGATTTTTTGGGCATACGAGACCGCGGTAAAATCATAAGATTGTTTCAACAAAAATCCAATGTCTATAACGACCTCTTGGATGAATGGCAGCAACGATGGGACGAATCATCTAAGGGGCGCCACCTCTACCAGTTCTTTCCATCTGTTCGCGAAAGGTTGTCAAGGACATGGCTCGAGGTAGATCACTGTGTCGCTCAATTTCTTACAGGCCACGGTAACTTTAAGAGCAAACTATACTCATTTAAATTAGTCGATTCACCATTGTGTCAATACTCAACACCTGATTCTAGCTGTGAACAGTCGGCTTATCATATCCTCTGGGAATGTAGTCTTTGGTACAATGAACGTAACATGATGCTAAATAGCTTACAAAATAAATGACGTCTGGGGTAGTATATTATGGGGATCTTGTGTCAACTGCGGTGAATGTCCGTGCGTTTAAGCGATTCTGCTATACATACTATAGAAATCAAATATAGCTCACTTAGGACCCATAATATTTTATCCGTGGTGCGGTGCTTCCCGGTTTGAAAAAGGCGTCTGCCTATTTTGACTCCATTTTGTCTCCCGCTTTGCTAAGGAGGGAAGTGGACTTATTATATTTCCAACTCCTCCAGTTTTCTTCTGATTAATTTCGTTGCGGGTTCCAAGACAGTTAAATTTTTCCTGGGACTTCCCGAGTGTCATAACTCGGTGTTTTCGTGGGTCACCGCTGTTGATCTTGGTGTACAGGAGTTACAGTGGTGGGCGTGTGGGCGGGATTAGTCCCATACTCCATAGACGTCTATCAATGAAATCATTGTAGAAAAATAACAATGCACTCGCTCTGTATATTAAATTGTCAGGTAGAAGTATCTGTCATACGTTAGTTCCGCAAACGGCCACTAGGGAAATCTTCTCGTTACCAATAACCAGCGGACGATCAAGACGCTTCTAACATTACCTAGACGATACCTCATTTGCAGGGTTGCCAATCTGTGGGGAATTCCCCATACTGTAGGGAATCTCAAGTTGATTGGGGATTTATTGGGGATTGGCATTATGTGGGGAAAATGCGGGGATTTTGACATCTTATTCTCATCGGTAAATTATTATTATTTATAGTAACAGCCTGTCAAAATCATAACCCTCCTTTGGCTTTGCCGTAGTCGGGTAAAAATAGCTCTAATATCTGGAAGTGTAGGTTATAATGTTTTTGAATCGAAAACACATAAAAACTAAAAACCAGATAAATTACATTTAGATTTTGTAAGATGCACTGACCTCAATAACCTCAATATTATACAGCTGTACTAAACAGGTCTATGAACATTTAAATAGCATTAAAATTCGTGAAAGTTGCTTTACTTGATACATAGATGGCAGTATAAACCTTTTTGTCTTCATTCTTAATATTATTTTAAATGAGACTGACGACTTAAAAAACTAATAAAAAAACACTCCTTTAACAGTTTTTAGGTCTCAACCACTGGAAACCCTTAGCCCAGAAACCAAATTTTTGTGCAGCTGTTAAAAATATTGATTATGCGCCATCTAGTGCAATTCTAAAATAACATGTAGCACTGTTGCCTCATGGATTAAATGTTTGAAAATTGATTTTATATAAATAACACTAAAGAACTAGTTAAAAATATAATATTAAGCTATTTTGAATTATTTTTGTAAATAATAACTTAAATTTTGTAAGAAATAATTAAACCTTGAGTTACAAGGTTTAATTATTTCTTACAAAATTTAAGTTTTTTTCAAAACGAAATGACGTTCCTGATCCGGGAAATTAAAAAAAAGGAAAGGCCGTCTTTCTCTTTCACGGAAGCTCTTTCTTTTGATTTCTTTCTTTACACTTTTGAGCTTTGTGTTAAAATATTTACGTAGAAACTTATTTAAAATAAACAAGCGTATAAATAAGACTAGTATTGAGTGATCAAGTACAGTTTCAGAGTAAATATTCACGATTAGACGCGGTTAGAGTTCAATAAACTTCGATGTCGGGCAGTCCTTTAGAAATGTCATTATTGGATTTTATAGTGAATGTTTTGTGATTCTGGCATAAAAGTTAAATATAAATGCCGTGTTGAGAGAAGTGTTGCTATGGAAAATCAGATTTCTTCAGAAAGGGTGGCACCGATTCAGCATGGACGAAGCTCGAGAGCTTTTCGCCACTTCAAGAATCCACCGCAACCTCACATGTGTATTCAAGACACGATAAAAGACACTACAGAAAAGTTATACATAAATGTGTTGGGATGGCAGAAAATAGCGAATCCGAAACAATATCTGGATCCTATACCTTTATTTGGTGGCATGCTGGTAGGTGTCCCACTTACCTAATTTTTTTTAAATGACTAGTAGATCGCATTTGCCGCTCTTATTTTGCAATATAATAAAAATTGTACCTGCTTGTACATTCTTTAATTGTTTTTTTTTTTTTAATTTTAAAGTAAGTTTCTGTAAAAATTCAACAAATGTTATAATTGGTTTACAGGTTTTAAAGTAAAACTCGAGAATAGGCAAATTCAATGTCCACTGTTTTGTTTGTATAAATATTCAGTACCTTTAGTAGTCAGAAGTCCTTAATAATATACATTTAATTCACCATTATTTATGTTGGTCAAAGTAACTAAATGTGTCAGAGAGACAGTCATGCTCTCAGTATTTATAATAACTAAATCAAATTAACATAGTTAATCTATGTCATTGATGATAAACAATTTCACCTTATATTGTTTCAATAATTAAATAAATAATTCCCCTAAAACATGACAAAATCTTCCTATTCTTTTTCTTTCCAAGGTTCTGACCACCAAGTTACCATCTCATCCAATGGGTTTACATTAGATGTTAGTATTCAGAGTTTGGTTTATATATTGACAAAAATAAATACCTTCTTCAGGCAATCAACAGCAAAACTCCTTAACCTTATAATCTAAATTTTCAACATCTATCTTAACCTTTTTACATCTACCTCCATACGGAGGTCTTAATTTACCACACATAAAGGCGCGTCTCCGCCGAAATTGTTGGTTATTTCAGTGTTTCCAACACTTCAGAAAATAGCCAACTTTGTTTCCATTGTGTCTACACCGAGTGGGCAAATTTTAAAAAACATTCTAACTAAGCGTCTCCACAGAGCCAATAAATATCTACAACAAGCTTATTAGTTTGATGTTTACCGCCAAAAACAGAAACACGGTTTCCAACATTTGTAATTGTATGTAATGTATGTAATTTTTATTGAGAACCCAAGGAAATTACAGAAACTTGTCACCAACACTTTTTGACGACACAAAAGTTGCCAACTTTTGTTCGGTGGAGACTCGGCTTAACATAAGGAGTAGTATCTATACTAATATATAAAGCTGAAGAGTTTGTTTGTTTGTTTGTTTGAACGCGCTAATCTCAGGATCTACTGGTCCGATTTGAAAAATTCTTTCAGTGTTGGATAGTCCATTTATCGAGGAAGGCTATAGGCTATATTTTATTTTCAAAAAAATTAGAGATTCGTAAGAAAATTGCTATTTTGTAACCCAAGGTGTGAAAACGAAAACCTATTTTTGCGTGCGCTGCCAAAAGTATTGACAATAGAACAAAATCATGTATTACGGGTTTGTAGGTCCCATTAAGATCTACAAAAAAGTCCGCGAGAGCATATATCTAACTATCATGGTTTAGACACAATAACCGCTTTTGTGTTCAAAAAATTTATTAAATCGTCTGAAGAAAGAAACTACGTTAAATGTGTATCGTAATATTAATCCTTATGCAAATAAAGCATTATGTTATCAAGGGTATTTATGTAGAAGTAAAATACTTTTTGTTTCACCCCATTTGGACATTTCGTTTAGAAGTTATCAGTATAAGACCCTAAGAGTTGGTACCTATTATTGAGTTATTTGTCAAAGAGTTTTTATGAACGTAATATACCTAATATTAGTCTTTATCCAAATAAATGTGTTGTTGATTATGAGTATTAGATCTTAGAAGAGTATAATAAGTACATCTATACTAATATATAAAGCTGAAGAGTTTTTGTTTGTTTGAACGCGCTAATCTCAGGAACTACTGGTCCAATTTGAAAAAATATTTCAGTGTTAGATAGCCCGTTTATCGAGGAAGGCTACAGGCTATATATCATCACGCTAAGACCAATAGGAGCGGAGCACCAATGAAGAATGTTTCAAAAACGGGGGTAATTTATCACGCTACGGGCAATGAGACACAAACGACGTTGCGTGGGTCAGCTAATATATATATATCTATACTAATATTATAAAGCTGCAGAGTTTGTTTGTTTGTTTGTTTGAACGCGCTAATCTCAGGAACTACTGGTCCAATTTGAAAAATTATTTCAGTGTTATGCAAGGTTTGTGAAAATGCTTCATAAGTTTGCGACAGGAGACAAAATATTAGAGCTATTCTGATGTAACATTTACTAAGTTATCACAATATGCCTGAGTGTGCTTACCCGAACGGGCAGACACGTGAGGGCAGACGACTGTGCCGCATGCGGATGTTGAATTTTGCCACTACAAATTCGTTATTATTCACTGCGATTAGATTTGTTTACATGATATTTTCTTTATTCAGTTAATGTTCTTCGTGAAAAAATCCGACAGAAAAGGATCCGGGGGGATTTATGCACAAAAAAAAAGGAAAAGGGGTACGCCGCAAGATGAAATAAATGCCTGTATGAAACATATGTACTATGGGTACATGTTACAAAGTTTTGTCTTATTACAATTATGCGAGTACAACTTCACAATTATTTTTGAGCAGTGTCAATATGCAAATGCTCTTCTAAAAATCGGAGAAGATTGTATGCCAACTGACAGTATCGACATGATTACACTAAGACGTGAGTTCTGGTATATGATGGCACAGATGATCTAAAAATAATAACTATTCTGATCCGCCGACTAATGAGACAGTTATCAAATAAACGAACGGATCATGTCAGACGCGGAGGAAGATGTTATCGAATACCTCTTAAGAAATGCAAGGGACACTGAACCAGTCATATCATAGCTTATGCATAGAGTTTCTCAACTCTTTAGAATTATCAGGAGCGCCTTACCATAAGTTGAGACTGAAACTTAATGTTCCAGTCCTATTAATGGGAAATCTTGAGCGCCAAAGCTATAAAAATACACATCTGGGGTATAACATTGTAAAAGCTACAATCATGATGCATGGAATGGCAAAAGGAGAAAATGTTTTAAGTACACTTATTCCAATAATTCAAACTTATTTGCAATTTCAATTTAAAAGAATGTAGGTTCCACTGAAAACAAAATTTGCAATAACAATTATCAAAGCCCAAAGACAGACGCTTAAAGTTGCAGTTCATTTAGAAAAAAACATGTTTTTCCCATGGGCAGCATAATCACGTGTATCAAATCCGCTAAATCTCTATATTTTGGCAAAAGATGGCAAATCAAAAAACGTAGTTGATAAAATTGAAAAAATTGAGAATCTGCTCAGCCTGAGGGAAAACTCAAGCAGAATCCAACAGTGGAGGCAACCGTACTCGCTGCGAACCCAGACAATGCAGAACCAAACCGTTTGGTTCGAGAGCGTATTTCTAAGACTGAGGCGGTGACTTCCAAGGCCAGCACGTGTTGTTCTGTAGAGTAAGGGAGAAGGTGGGATCAGTTGGAAGAACTCTTCAGAACACTCTCATCGTAAAGCGGTAGAGGATTGCCATAGAGGCGATGTCTCTCCGCAACTGCAGAGACCCAAGGGACTCTGTGGTATCAGGAATGTTGATCATGCGGACTGCTCGCCGCTGCAACCGATCGAGAACATTAAGCAAATACTGCGTGGATCCATCACAAAGATGAGAACAGTACGGACGAGCGAACCAGGGTCTTATAAAGGAGACACATATGCTCGGGCGGGAAGAATCGTCTCACCCTGTTCAGGCCGCCTTAGTGGTGCCCTCGATGTACTTCCGTGGGTTGAGGTCTCGGCAAATATCCATGCCCAGGACACCGAGCTTATCCCGTAGTGGCAGTTGAGTGCTCTGAAGAGTGGGGAGGGGAAGAAACGGAGACTTTTTGGTAGAGAAAGGGCACACCTATGTTTTCTTAACGTTGAACTCGACCAAATTCTCATCACCCTATTGTGAAATGCGGTTCAAACCCCGGTCAAGCTCAGCGACGAGCTCCTGTCGATTTTCCTCAACGTCTACCAGCTTGGCTGCAGGGTATCCATAATATCGCCCATGCACTGTGCTATCGTCTGCATAGCAATGTATATTGCCAAGGGCTAATATGTCATTGACATGCAGAAGAAACATCTTGGGCGATAGGACCGAATTCCGAGGTACGCTAGCGTTTACCTCCAGAAAAACAGAGGCCGCGCCATCCGTCGCAAAGAACCCGAATGCGAAGGCGCTGATGAAGAAAAGAGTCAATCTAGAGACGACTCTAGGAGGCAGACCGAATGCTTAGAGGTCGGAGAGAAGCGAACGGTGCAAGAACAGGTTGAAAGCCTTGGCCATGTCGAATGTCGAAATAAGCTCATACAAAATACTTTTTATTTTATGTACTTATATAAATACTTAAATATGTTTTTAACAGTGAAAAGTGTGTCTTATTTTTAAAATAATATTAGCTTTAATAATTAAATCTGCTACCCAAAGTCACTGTTCCACGCGGACGAAGTCGCGGGCTCAGCTAGTTCTCAATAAAGTTCAGAGAGACTAAAGTAATTTTTTTCACCTGACTACAGCAAAGCTAAAAGAAAGATTATTTTTTGCCAGTATATTTTTATTTTTTATGTTTTTTTTTATATTATTTTTAATGAATGAAATGTCAATAGATTGTTAATAATTTACCTTGGTGACAGGCTATGTTGTCAAAAGTTTTTACCTAGCCAGGTTGTAGTTTTTTAAACTTTTTGTTATTGCTGTTTTAACATTTTGATGCCAATGAATGATCATCAAAACCGAGGCTAAGTAAGTTTACTTACTCAACACGGTCTAAGTAGTCAAATTTCAATTTTTTTTGTAAACTAGCTGACCCCCGCGGTACTACCCGCCGTACAAAAACAACTGCGATTAACGCCGTGGCGAAAAGTAAAAAAAAAAAACTTTGTAAATAGTATCCTATGTCCGTCTCCTGGTTCTAAGCTACCTCCCCACCAATTTTAAGCCAAATCAGTTGAGCCATTCTTTAGTTATAAATAGTGTAACTAACACGACTTTCTTTTATATATATATATAATATTATATGTGTTCTAGCTAAAATAGAATAAGACCAGAAGAGTTGGTAAACATAGGGTTTGTTTAAATTTTTCATTCTTCTTGCAGTGAAATTGTCATGCGTAGATTTCACCTTAGTCACCGCTTACAACATTGATGGGATGAGTAGGTGTGATGACACTCTGTATTCTTAATCGTCACTACACAGATTTCTATATTCAATACAAGCTTTTGCCCGAGGCTCTGCCCTTGTATATGTCGGTAATCGCTGCAAATAGTAGCCTTTGTGTTAATCTGACGTATAAGCTATATTACTGTAAAGTTTCATCCAAATCCGTTCAGTTCAAACAAACTTTCGCGTTTATAATATTATTAGGATTATATCTATATTCAACTAGCTTTACCCTCGGCTCTGCCCGCATGTAAGTCGTTTATCACAGTAAACAGTAACCATGTCCTTTCCTTCCTCAAGAATCACAGTATCTCCATGGCGAATTTCCTTGAAATTGGTACAGCGATTTAGCTTTGAAAGCGTAGTTGACACACAAGAATTACTTTGGAATTTAAAATGTTAGTATGGATAATAATAAATTTTGCTTAAACCTATTTCAGGTGCCTCAAGGATGTGGTCCGAACAGTAATAAACCTCCAATGCTGGTGTATGCAGTCATGGTGAACCCAGACATATTGAAGTTCAACGGCAAAAATGCTAATAATCCTACTGTAAGTAATTTGATACTACACTACTAAAGTTCTTGCTTTTATCATTCAATTCCCAGAAAAAGTAGTATTATGTTCATCAACACTTAGTTTCATGTGAAATGATATTGGTAGTTGTTTTCAGCTCATTAGCATCAACAAATGGATTCAAGTTCAAAATGTCAGGTGGTCACAGTCCACCAAGGAATAAAGTACAAAAGTCAGTTCATTAAGATCCACTAACTTTATTTTATAAAAAATTGTGTCATTATTCTTATGTACATACATATTTAAATACTTTGTTGTTTCAAACTTTAGCAAAATTACCTTTATTATGGTGAAAACTGAAATAGGTTTAATTAAAAAAACTTAGCTAGTCATATAATAAATAATAATAAATATTTCGGACATCTAACACACAACGCCGTCTAGTCCCAAGCTAAGCAAAGCTTGTGTTATGGGTACTAGACAACTG
This sequence comes from Diaphora mendica, assembly GCA_949125395.1. Classification (NCBI taxonomy): domain Eukaryota; kingdom Metazoa; phylum Arthropoda; class Insecta; order Lepidoptera; family Erebidae; genus Diaphora; species Diaphora mendica. The sequence goes on from OX421316.1 coordinate 29,738,693, forward strand.
ATACAAATACATATATACTTTTTTTTTTTGTAAATACATACATATTATACATAGAAAACACCCAAACTCCGAAACAAATATTTGTAGATCATACAAACATTTGGTCCGACCCGGGAATCGAACCCGAGACCTCTTGATCAGCAGTCGCACACGCCAACCGCGAGACCAACGAGGCAGTTTAATATGGTTCTGTACTTTGAAGTTTTACCTTCAATGCTCTGAGTAATTCACATAAAAATACTTATTACATTTGACTTTGCTAACCCAGTTAGAATGCATAACGACTGAGAAGGATAAATATAGTGGGAGTGGTAATAGAAGCTTCGGTTAATATACCACATCTCACCTTTGATTATTATTTGTTAATAATTATAATTGTGTTATTAGTAGCAATAAAAACTTCTTTTGGACTTTTAATAATTAATTTAAGTAATTTAATACTTGTTCAAATCCTTTAACTGCTTATTTTTTATGTGTAGTGTATGGACGGGTTTCCAATGTACAAGAAAACAGTCCTTAAACCGATGCCTTAGCTTTTACACTCAAAAATTTTAAAAATATATAAACAAATCTTTAGTCATGTTTCCTCCTGGATATTTACTTCATTTGAGGTGCTCGAAATCCACACTGTGTAATTTCGATATGCTATTATGTAACCATTTTTATATAACATTTTCAGGATCAAAAAGCTCTTGTCCGCCTTCTCTGTGACTTTGTTGAAGCCATGAATCCAGGTTTGTTCCTAACACGCAACCCTGTCATACTCAAGGATAGAGACTTAGCAGGAGAACTAAAAGATGTCTGGCTTGCTGTTCAAAACAAAAGAGAACGGGATAAGAGTATGAACCAGGATATAATGTACAAGGTTAGTAGTAGTAAATCTTCCTGTATTTAAAACTAAGTCATGTCCTAATCATTTTTCTTTCAAATTCTAGATTTCTAGAACAATACTGGTTAATATTCTTAAATAGCTATTGACCTGCTTAACTTAAACACTGCCATGGTAATCGAGAAGAAGTCGAAGGCCGACATTTTGTTTTATTGCCTACTAGTGGTTGCCCGCGGCTCTGCCCGCGTGTATGTCGGTTATCGCTGCAAATAGTAGCCTAGTAGTAGTAGTATGTGTTATTCTGATGTATAAGCTATATTACTATAAAGTTTCATCCAAATCCGTTCAATAGTTTTTGCGTGAAAGAGTAACAAACATCCATCGATAGTTACAAACTTTTGCGTTTATAATATTAGTATAGATTTGGAATGTACTTCATGAGAATCTTCCTATCAGATTTCATATGTGTACTAAATTAGCAGTGCAGTTTCTTGTTAGATAATGAGCAGTAAGTATGTTAAAAAAAACGTGTTCTTTTCTCGAAACCGTCTTACTGCCCTCTTGATTATCGTGGCAGAACAGTAAACTTAATTATTAGATGTAGATGCGATTCTTACATATTTGTCAAAAAATAATATTAATTTAACGCCAATTATTTCACCTTAATTCCAGGTTTATGACATTGATGGCATTGGTGAAGAGATGACTGAAGATGATAATAGCCCACGAGATAGAAATTCTATAGATGGATCAAATGGCGAAAAGAAACCTTTGAAATCATCTAAGCAAATACTAATGAACGCTGGGCAAAAATCAGAATTCGACTCTGGAATGAATAACTGCCAAATCAATCAGAATCACGACAATAAGACTGGTAATAGTTCACCAGATACCACATACTGCACTCCAGTGTACGGACAAATTGTCTCATCACGGGAGAACCATAACCAAATCAATGATATGCATCAAAAGTTTTCCCCAAACGAAATGAAGCCTTCGAGTTCGTTCAGAAAAGACTGGAATCCAGTGCACGGTAAAACAACTGAGGGATGGGACGAATTCTCTAAACGTAACATATCTTCAATAAAAAGCGAAGACAAAAGGAAACGGAGTCCAAAAGTTAAAATAAGTAACGGTAAACAATCCCATTACGATTTCTTTCCCTACTTTGACAATAAAGTGGTGAAAGAAACTGAAGACACAGCAGATGATGATAGTATGAACAAAGAACAAGAGTTAAACGATGAAAATTCTAAAGTAATTATAGACCCAATGCAGAAACTAGTTCTGCATTCGACTGATAACAATATATGTGATAATAACACAAGTGCTCTCAGCTCAATAAGCTCATAAAGTTAGCTTTTACAAACATTTTGTATGGCGGTTGATGTTTGAACAATATTTTATATTCGCTTTATATCATATAACGGAATGTGTTGATGTAACAGTACCAACTTATGCGGAGCAATATTATATTATTTTATGGTGATTTTTGACAGTTGAGTGGTCTAGTTGACTCTTATGTATGCATGGCTTATGTTTGCTCTTAGTGTTTTATAGATTTTTAGATCCCTTTAATCAGTATACATTCAGATCTATTCACAAGTTTACAGCTTAGGAAATGTAAATTTTTACTGTACTAAGTATACACTTGTTGCAGCGAAGAATGGGTGCACATAATTTTTAATTAATGTTTTGTCTGTCGGTGTGTGTGTTTTATATGCAAAGAGACATTCCAGTTTATGTTTTTGAATTCAATTTGTGTTCCTATCAAAAGGACTGAATAAACCAATAATTAACCTTCTATACATGAGACAACAACATAAAAAAGATAAAACATAAGTCCATCTCTCTCTTTCTACGACAATACAACGCGAAATGTTTGATTTGTGTGCGAGTATTAATATGGTTGTGTGTTAATACTGTTTTTCGGGGTGTCACAGACATTGGTGTGTTCAAATTAGGCCGATAGACGAAGTTGATGATACTTTAAAATAACAATATGGACTCACTCCCTATCAAGGCGATTCTCTGTCTTCTCATTCTCTTTCTGAATCTCTATTCGAAGTCTCTAATCTTTTTGGCCCACTCCTTCTAATACTATTGTCATTCTAGAAAATTTTGAAAAACTAACACGATATTTTTCTATAAGTTTTTATATTTTTTTTATATATTTTAAAAGTAGGCCTAATTTGAACGTACAACCAATGTAGTATATAAATAATTTTTATATAATGCTATATTTTCATTGTTGCCAATGTACTATATTTAAAGTCCTGAGCTTGTTACGTGTGATTTATAATCGGAGAATGTTTTGTAAATATAGAAATTCAATGTGTTCGTAGTAATCCTGAGGCCAACTATTTCGTTGTGAGAGGATAATGAATGTGACACTAGATGGCGTTAATGAGAAATGAGATGAGATATTTATTTACTTACTGAGTGTTACCATTGTTTAAGGAATGATGTTGGTGTTGCCATAACAAGTATATTATTAAAGAGAGAAAATAAATAATCGGATCATCAATCATTAAGTTATTTATATTATAAAGTATATTTTAATCTCAAAAAAAATAGGCAGGCTTATTTATTTCTCAAATAATATGTGTGGTTTTGAATTACTATAAATGAAAAACAGTTTTTTCTAAGTAGACTTTCCTAGTCTTCGGTGGTTTGTTTTAAGTAAGCTATCTCATTCTTCATTAGCTCTATTTAGTATTCGAAATAATCTTTTAGTAAAGTTGAAATCTGGATTGCGGATAGATAAAAACACATTCTTTTATCTCTTTAAAATTAATATTCAAATGATTATCTTAAATTTTTGCTCATGTTATTCACAAATCATTTATATTCACAAGCGACTAATTGCGTCTTGATATAAATTGTCTGATTTAATTTAATATTTATCTGCAAATTAGGAAATTAATATCTGCTAGGGGTTTGATGACACTGCCAAATGATGCTACATCATAAAATTATAACTCGAAAAATTCTATTTTGACTAAAATAACATGTCAAATGTATGATTCCAAATATTTTATCGTATTTAAAGCAAAGCTTTGAATCTATCTATAATCTGATATGATTTTTACCAGGGTTAAAAAAACTGAAGGAGGCTCTTGATAAGTCTAATTATGTCAGACGATCCGGTTCTTCACAAGTTTTTTTAAATACATCTAATTGAAATAAAATTTGGGTTCTGTTCTTAATATTCTAGTAGACGCCTTTGAAATCAGTTGTGATGTCCGTATACTGTGGTGGGCATGAACTACTTAGTTTGGTACTCGGTTCAGTTTGGTAACTGAGCCAATGTCGAAATTTTGTACTCAAACACTAGTAAAGAATATTATTTCAGATCAAGTAGTTTTTATATGGTCGGTTAGTCGATATGTGCTATCCGTCTGGTGTGTTCACTCCGATGATCGATTCTAGAGTTAGTCATAGAAGTATATCGATTCTCGATATACTACTATGACTAACGAGTCTTTTTCTCAAACTATTCGGCTTTAAGTCTCCTAGGTTATGGCTGAACCTCGATATTGAAGTTCTGTACGAAGACTTGTTGGAATTTCTAGTGCTCCAACTACCAGTTTGTTTTTTTTGTCAATTGTCGAAGATGCTGGCAAACCAAGACCAACTGCTTAATATGCTCTTTTATTCACTTTTTATCACGTGGGAGAGCCACGCTTCGGCATGAATGGGCCGGCTCGACCGGAGTGATACCACGGCCTCACAGAAAACCGGGGTGAAATAGCACTTACGCCGTGTTTCACCGAGTGAGTGAGGATACCAGAGGCCTATACCCCAACCCCTTCCTTCCTTAGGCCGGCAACGCACTTGTGACGCATCTGGTGTTGCGGGTGTCCATGGGCGGCGGTAATCACTTACCATTAAAAAAAACTAGTGTTTAAAAATATGTACCACTTTTCTGTAATGCATGTGACCCCTCCAACTCCAACTTAATCTTAACTTTAGGCATTGAATAAGTGTCCTGTTAATATTTATTTACTTTAATAGTAGGCATGCGACTCGAGTGTTTAATATTGAGAGATAACACACCGGACGGCATGTCACACATAGAGGCTATAGTTACTAGTAAGTCATTAATTAACTTCGTGCAATCCTTTGGTCCTTTTATTTATAGTTTTCCTAGTTATTTTTATTAGCGGACCAGATGTTAAGATCTCAGATAGAGATACACGCAATTATAGATCTTATTTCGTTATTCTACGACAGAATTTTCTATAAGCTTTACACATAAGTCATTTAAACGTTTATACAAATAATGAACTTTTTAACATCCTTACATATTTTGCGAAGTCCGTTTTTACTATAGATAACTAGATGAGAAACTGGACTATTATTAGGAACTGAGTAAGTCTTTAAAACCTTAATTTTCAAATTATCAGAGTCCATGATTGCAATATCACATTCTGATAGCCGCAACAGTATAAAAAAAAACAGTATTATAACTCTACCACTAGCTATTACTGTCTGATCCTGTAGCTCTACCGACTTTAGAGTCCCATTTCTCATCTAGTTATGATCAAATCTACGATTTTAAGCACTGTAGCAAATGTTGTTTTAACAACTTTGACGAACATCGAGGTCTCTTGAATTCTGAATATTAATTATATTTTAATAATATAGTCTCACATATTGCTATATTTTGTTAATTTATTTTTTGTATGTAAAGTGAATTCCACTTATTAAAACGCCATCGCACAATAACAGAGAAAATGCTTATACTTTGAAACTTTGGACTCAAATTGGGTTTGATTGTAGAAAGCCAATTCTCATAAATTCAGTCAAAATTTAGATTTCAATCTCACAAGTTTCATAAAGGGTAATGGAATCTCGAAGTATTAACATCCAACATTGACTGTTAACTGACTATATAATATTGTCACCGTCACCATCAAGATTAGATCAGAATTGCATTTTGAACAAATTTTTGAAGGATAATGGAATCTCGAAGTATTAACATCCAACATTGACTGTTAACTGACTGTATTGTCACCGTCACCATCAATATTGGATCAGAATTGCATTTTGAACGAATTTTGATTATGAAAATTGGCCCTCTAATGTTCCCACGATGACATGTTCCCACATATCAATGTATCACTTACGTACACGTACTTTAGATATTTGAACTCATCATCTCATTTGAGTTAGGTAAAACTTGCACAAACTAAAATCCGTTACACAGTAAATATAAATTCAGATATAAAATAAACATGCAGCTGTTCATTTTAAGGTACACTTATAGGATTGTTTAAAATTTAGTTTATTGGGCTTTAAGGCATTGGTGTTCAAGACAATAGATTATATTATAGAGGCATTATTTGTGTAAAAGTCTTTATAAACCGAAATAATAAAAATATTTTTTAGCATACTTATTCTGCCTACTGCATATTTCGGTAGAATCTCTGTAACGACAATGATTTGACATCTACTTGGTGTAACCTCAGTTTTGGTAATCATATAAAGAAATGCTTAAGATGTCTGTAAGTGAAATTCGCTTTATTGTACTATTGTGGTTGTAATCGTTATAAAAAAAAGTAGGTAAATCTGTTAAATTATTCAAATTCAATGTTGAAATTGTAATGTAAAAGTACGTCACGATTTAGTACGAAATAGATTTATTTTCATTTTATAAATTTAATGAAACTGCATGTAAGTTTATGAACATTGTACCTACCTAATATAATGGAATTACAATATAGATCTCTTGTTTACAGTATTTAAAATTACATGTCATTTACAAGATGTCAGTTTTTTATTCAGTTAATGGAAAAAAATATCCATGCCTGCAAGGATTAGCGATTAGAAAGTCTACATATTAATAAAGCTACTGCACGGATTTTGATGCGGTTTTTATCAATAGATGGAGTGATTCATGACGAAGGTTTTCTTGTATAATATGTTAATGTTTTGAGTATATTCGCTAAAATATATATCGATATTTGTTGAAGACGCCGGAAAAAATTAAGCTGCACATCTTCTCGGGGTAACATATTATATTTTCCTTAAACAGCCCGTGCGAAGCCGGGGCGGGTTGCTAGTTATTACATATAGGAACGAGTTTCATGTTCCTCCAACACAAAGGGAGGATCCTCCGACCAGGCGAGGTGATCATGCCTGGTGGGCCACTGCCCAACGGTTGATGTTGGGATGTCGTATATATGTTAATTGGCGCGAGAACTTTTATTGCGCGATTCAGGATTGGTAGTTTCTTTCTGTACCTTACTCCGTAGTTCGGTGTATATCCGGTAGATGGCGCTGTAGTGTCTTTGTATGTGAAAGTCGCACACATAATATATTAATGAAGAGTGTCATCCCTACTCATGCCTTGGGTGTCGTAAGAGGAGACTGAGGGACAAACTATGCAGGACATAAGGGAAAACTTGAAACAAACCTTATACCTACCAACATCAGCCAGCGTCGTAAATAGGCCAAATTCTCCTTGACAGTGGCAAAGGTCCATGAAGGGGGTTGCATTGTGTACAAGGTGAGTTCGGGTAGGCTACGAGGAATTTTTATATAGTAATTAAACTAGTCACCATCTTCCTTGCCTTTATTATTCCTAAGATTTGGGGTCGGCTACTAGTTCAACCGGTTTCACCTGAATATCAGTTTTTAAACTGAGCAACTCACATCGGACCTCTGCAACCCTGAGGGTGAACTGAATTCAATGGTTGAACTGGTTGTCAGTATATTTGAGGGCACTGCCTTCCCATTATCGATTGCCATAGATGTATATGCCAACCGGGACCAACAGCTTAACATGCTCTCCGAGCCACGGGCGGGCAACACCACCATCTTCCATACTCCGGGCTGCTATTAAGAATTTCTTAAAAGAAAAACCCAACAGCAATCTGACCTGGGAATCGAACCTGAGACCTCTTAATCTGCAGTTGCTTACGCTAACAACTAGACCAATGAGGCAGTCAGTAATTAAACTAGAGTGATTACTTTATATTTTATTTATTTAATTAACATGATTTTAGTCATTAGGTACAATATTTTATTATCATTAATTTAGAATCATTTACAAACTTAACACTAAGGTCTATTTGGTTACTCAAACTTATATTGAAACCAGAATAAATTGTAACATGATAATACAGTTTGAGTAACCACATGTCACTGCAGCTTGATGGCCAAATGGCACTTATAATCATTTTAATCAACAAATATCCTGAACATTAACAAAACTAATTTAATTTTTTAGTTTGAACAAGAAAACAACTTCATGATTATCATATGCTTCTACTACAAGATGAACTACATGTTAACAACGAATTACACGCAATCTGTATTTTGAATTCATGTAGGGTAGTCGGAGAAAAATAATTTAAGAATAACCCACAAACATAAGTTTATCTTAGTAGGGGTGAAAAGTAATCTTAAGCTGTAAATTTTTTTATTTTAAAATAAAGAAAGTCAACATTAGACATTTGTCAGGGGTTTACTTATTTCACTACCTTGCTACCATAGACAATGCATGATTTATTATGTCAAGTGCACACAATTATGTTGATATGACTCCATCCATCTTATACTTGGCGCTTTGAGAATGATTTTCCGAAGTATTTTAATCGCACATTAAAATAAGTAAACAATTTATAACAAAAATTACTTATCAATATTCTTGAGATGATGAATTTGTGTTTTGCTTGACTTTAGAAGTTTTCTTAGGCAGTAGTTGTCGCTCAATATGTGGTAGTACACCACCCTGGGTTATTACTACACCTTTTAGCATTTTGTCCAGTTCATCATCATTGCGAATAGCCAGTAGGATGTGACGAGGGTTCACTCTGAGACACAAATTTTAAATATTATACATAGCAGATGGTACTACTTAGTACTAATATTCTCATAACAGAAAGTATATATAGTGATACAAAATTAAAGTGGCTAATACTTAGTGCATATTTTTTCTAATAAGAATAACTGGGAGATATTTTAGGTAACCATTATAAAAAATTGTCAATACTAGTAGGTGTATTGACATATAAATTGTTAGTTAAGTGATAATTTTCTCACCTTGACTTTTTATTATCTTCAGCAGCCTTAGCTGCCAATTCCAAAATCTCGGCTGATAAATACTCCAAAACGGCAGTGAGATATACAGAGGCGCCTGCGCCCACACGAGGTGCGTAGTTACCGTTTTTCAGAATTCTGTGTACTCTACCCACAGAGAACATTAGCCCAGCACGGTGGCTGCGAGTCTTTGTTGGAGCCCTCTTACCTCCATCTGGAAAACAAAAGATGAATTCAAAACTTTAACGTTAAGTACAAAAGCTTTGAAACTAAAATACTACAAGAAAATTTGTGCTTTACTTACGGTGAACTGGCGCCATATTTGAGATAAGACACAATAAATCACTGCTTTCGAATTTGGTAGGTACTAATGAAATAGTTTTATTATAATTCAAAAAATTACAGGGAATCAGCCCTGAGCAAGTTTGCAGATTACGCGGGAAAACCGAAAACAATGTCGGAGAAATTAACAGAGAAATCAGAATGAACAGTGTTGCAAATTACAAATTTTCTGGCACTCTTTTGAAACAAAAAAATAATGGAGATATCTCTCTACAATATAAAAGAAATTCGTGTTAGTTACACTATTTATAATTCAAGAACAGCTGAACCGATTTGGCTGAAAATAGGTGGGAGGTAGCTTAGAACCAGGAGACGGACATCTAGGATACTTTTTACATAGGTTTTTTTCTACTTTACGCCCCACGCGTCGTTAACCGCGGTTGCTGTTTTATCGTGGGTAACACCGCGGGGCTCAGCTAGTATGAATTTAAAATAAAAATGTACCTATGTCTGAATTTATTCTAGGACCTACAAACTACAAAAAGGTATACCTATTCTTTCTCCTACACATTTATATGCAGTACACATTGTAATTTGTTTTCAATCATCAATATAGAAATTTATTTTTTGTAACAATGGAAGCAATCAAAAATAATACCAACCAGCAATGATTATTATCCCTTCGTGTGGCGGGCCGCGGCGGGCGCGAAACCGTCGCGTGGCGGGGCCTCTGCAGGGTGGCCGCGCTACGTATGCGCCGATGCATTCTTTCGCCAATTTATCAATGGTTTTCTAAGAAGACCTACTAATATTTATTATATTTGGATTCCTGATAAAATGTCCTACAGAGTAGTGTAAAAATATTGTAAAGTTTTTTACGTATCTGTTGTTAAAATCGCTAGAAATTAAGGAAGAGATAAAAAAAAACGAAAAATTTGTATAAACTTGTATATATTTTTAAAAATAAACCATTCTTACACATACTTTTTGTGTTATTCTAAAGCTAAACCTTAAATCTATTCAATTTAATCATCACTAGACAAATTCAATACAAAGTTTTTACACCACGACTATTAGAACTCAGCGCGCCATTTCTCCCGCGCTCGCTCACTCCTAGAACAACATGAGAGTTTCAAGTGGATTTGACGACAGATGCCGTAATGAAGTGGCTTGATTTAAATGTTTCTGAGGAGTATGGTTCATGAACTTTATATAATATAGGTATCAGATGTATAAGTTCCTTTATTTCAAAGAACGGAGCATATTAATCAACCCATTCAAATCGACACTCAAATGACTAACTTTACTATTTACACTTTTAAAGCGACAATCACGCGGTTTTTTCATTACCGCTTGTTTGTTACAAATAGTACACAATATTAACTATAGAATACATAAAAAACAATAAGTACTTGCTAACAAAAACAATTAGAAATAAGCTGACAAACATACACGACAAGAGCACGACAAGGGCACGACAAGGGCGCGACAAGAGCACGACAAGCGGTGAATTTAACATTGCGCGGGAAACTACGTACGTAGAGTGTGAAATGGACATGGCATTGTGATAGTCAAAAATTTTTTTCATATGATTTTTTAAATGTTATATTTATAAAAATTATGTGTTGTGAGTATTGTTTTTTTTTTTTAAATATGTACCTATTTATTTATCTATTGTAAGTAATGATTTTTTATTTATTTATTTCTGGAAGTAATATTTATTTATTGCACACTCAAAGCAAAATGGTTCAAAATTAGAGTAACAAAGTATCCAAGTACAGTACAACAATCCGAGGTCTTACCGCTCACGGCAATTTCTTTTAGACAACCATAACATGACATGAGGTGTTTAAAAATTTACCGATGTTTACATATAGGTAACACATACTTAATAATAATATACAATAAAAAAATGGGATCTGTGCAGCACGAGCTCACCATCAGTGCCGTGGAAAGAACTGAGTGTCAGACATAAATACACATACATAATAATTGCACTGATTCAGGCCAAAACATAGCCCTTACAAGATATTATATCAGGAAGCCACCGCTTACAAGTATATTAACAGTCAACTTACTGGTTTAAAGTACGTAAATTATGATGACTTTTCTACCTCACCTCAATTTCAAAAGCTCTTTGATAGACAAAGTGTAACAAAAAAACCGGACAAGTGCGAGTCGGACTCGCGCACCGAGGGTTCCGTACAAACCTGTAGGTATATAAGTACAAGTTTTCTGAATTTTTCTGTTACCTGTGCTGTTAAGCTATTGCTTCTAACCAAATTTCAATTTTCTATGTCAACAGGAAGCAGCTTTTAGATTTTGATTCGCTTGCGAGCAGTCGCGAGTTTCAAAATATGTGGTATAATGGTTGTACCTTTGCGTTTTGCGTTTTTGCGTTGACTTATTTTTTTTTTTCAAAGCTTAAAGGCTATTACACCTAATTTTGATATAAATTTCAACTTGATACCTCTGCGCGTTCATGAGGCAAACGGTAATACATAGTTATATAATTATTAAAAAAAACATGTAATGTAACTAAAAATTTTATATTTTCGACATTTTTCCTTTAGTTGTGCTATAAAACGTTGCTTAGTGCCAAATATCAAGATTTTAGGACGGCGGGAAGTATCCTTTAGGTTTTGATTCCCTTGCGAGTAGTTGCGAGTTTCCAAATATGGGGCTTAATATGTTGTTTCTTGAGATTGCGTTAAAAGTTTAATTTTGTTACAGCTTGAAGGTGTTATAGACTTGAGTCTTTGATATGAATTTAAATTTTATACTTCTACGCGTTCATGAGGAAAGTGGTAGCCAGTTTAAATTAAATAAAAAAATTATGCGATATAAGAAATCTGTGCTTTTCGCAATTTTTCCTTTATCTATACTATAAGACGTTGCTTCCGTCATTTGCCCCCCCCTTATTTGTCTTGCTCCGTCTGCTCGTTTGCCCTTCAGAAGTCAGTTGGAGCCGTTGTCAGATGTCAGCCGCGGCCGCCAGGTATTGACCGCGCTTACCGCCGCTGTTCTCATTCTCATTACCTGTGTAATATAAAAGCAAACAAAAAAGAAAAACCACACATTAATAAAATTCACTATCTGCCAGTGAAAGAAATCATCAAAATCGGTCCAGCCACAAGCTATACATGAAATAATTACCTACAAATTTTAACAAAAAAAAAACCGACTTCAATCTGGACCAAATTTAAATGGGCGTATGCGAAAGCACCAGCTTTCAAATAAAAAAAGAATTATCAAAATCGGTTCACCCAGTCAAAAATTATGAGGTAACAAAAAAAAAAAACAGTCTAATTGAGAACCTCCTCCTTTTGTTAAAGTCGGTTAAAAATACAGTAGAATAGGTAACCTCTACCTTCTAATTTATATCTTATTACATCAGCTATCAGCCAGTGAAAGTTTCATCAAAATCGGTCCAGCCACTAGCTATACATGAAGAAATACAGTAGAATAGATAACTTCCTCCTTCAAATTTTATCTTATTACATCAGCTATCAGCCAGTGAAAGTCACATCAAAATCGGTCCAGCCACTAGTTATACATGAAAAAATACAGTAGAATAGATAACCTCCTTCTAATTTATATCTTATTACATCAGCTATCAGCCAGCGAAAGTCCCATCAAAATCGGTCCAGCCACTAGTTATACATGAAAAAATACAGTAGAATAGATAACCTCCTCCTTCTAATTTATATCTTATTACATCAGCTATCAGTCAGCGAAAGTCCCATCAAAATCGGTCCAGCCATTACAGATATGAGCTGGAACAAACAAATCGACAAAAACCATAAAAATGTTATTATGGAATATATGTACCGTGTATACAATCCACACACTACACAAATTCAAACTAAAAAAAGATGAGCATAGTATGAGCATAGTTTTTGTTTTATACCCTCTCCATTTCCAACCGACATCCGTGGAATCACGCGGGCTTTTAATGCATGCAAGCGGCAATTGCCACGGCTAGGTATTTAGATGAATAATTATGAAATTACTGCACCGATGCTCTCGATTTAACTTTCGTTCGTCACTTGAGTTATGTTAACACACAATACAAACATTAAATATATATATGCATGCATTTTAGTTTTCAAAATAATAAACAAAATTCATTTATGGTGGCCTAGCACGTATACACTTTCATTTCTGAGACAATTTACATTTAAAACATAAAGAGAAACTCAAACAAAAGGTGTTATATAGTAGATTACTTACCCAGACATCTTTTTAATACAACATAATCACAAAACTGCAAAAAAACACCACTTTTAAAATATATTTCGTTCCCGCCACAATTAACACACACGTTCTCCGTCTCGTCCGAATTGGAAAGGGCTATGTCGAACGGAATTTCTCTATGCCTGGCTAAAATTTGTTGCGCTTAGCTGACGTTGTCCCTCCTTGACGTAACAGTGTAGGTGCAAGTGCAATATCAGTCGACAATTTCATTTTTTATTGCATTTTATATCGACATGAGCGATCCGCCAGGTCCTGGCTTCGTGCCACTTATTGTAAATATCAGTGAAGCCAGGTCCTGGCGCCGCACCACCCGATGTTTTATTATTATTATACATCATTGCCAACCAGTTAGTGGTGCCTACCTTCTTCACTATTTAATACTAATATTCAATCACAGAATACTATTCAATTCAGTTTCATAGATTCAGGTTTGGATTTAGAGCATTTATATCTAGAGGGGCAACCGAACAGGCGGAAGGCGTGATCGGAGTAGAGAGAGAGGGAGACTGAGTTTGGGTCGGTTTGTATCATTGACCTACAGTACATGGACTACGCATACCTACAAAATTATCGTGCGTACCTACACAAGAAGTTGGCGCATAAAATGGCTGCCTTTAAGGTTGTACCTATGTAGAGTGACTTGAAATGTCGATATCGATATTTAACTGAAATATTTAATAAACTGCAAAAATAACGAAAACATTAAATAATTATAGTTAATTCCGATTGTTTTTTATTATTTATAATGGATATAATGGATGGATTAAATTTTGAATGATGGACATAAGACTAAAATCCAAAAATGAAAGCTGGCCATCACGGGACACCCGGCTAGATATGATATGAGCGAAATATTACTTAAACGATTCTTGGGCTTCTACCCAAGAAACCGTTGGCCATTAGGAGTGCTACAGCGTTTGGTGAGTCCATTGTGGGATAGGAGAGTGCTAGTCCTCTCCCTTTTCCCACCTTTTAGGCGTACATCACCTCCTCCCAAAATGAGGCCGTGGATTCCTCTTGGAATCCCTAAAATCCTGGTCTTTCTGTAGTCTGGGAATAGATGATCGTAGGTGAGGTTTCTCAAATTATTATTTTAAAACCATTTGTTATCGGCTATGAAAACAGCCCTATCCGTTCTATCAGCAACAAATCTAAAGAAAGAACAGAATACCTCTGCATTCAAACCAACGAGAATGTATATCGTTGTTTACCTATTTTTTCATAGCTCCGACGGTTCTGGGATACCGATATCAACATAAAAAGTACTTATATTATGTTGATATTGAGTGAAATAACAAATTGAATAAATAAAACACGTTTTAAATAGTTGTAATATTTATTCATTTATTCACACATTCAGGTTAGGTCAGGTTATATTTTCCAAACCAATGATTTCGATCCATTTCTTTCTTAAAATTTCATTTACAGGAAATCTGATGAAGAAAACACCATGTTAACAATTTTTTTTTATAATAATATAAGTATCGACACTTTAACTCTACCATCACTATCCTTAATCGTACTAACAAACGTCTTCGGAAATTATAAATAGAATATGTTTAATACAATACACTAAACAAAATCGTATAATATTGAACAATTTCAATGCATTTTTGTACTAACCTGTAAAGTGTCAATGTACAATGATTCTTGTTTTTTCTTGCACCAGATTATTTAATGGAGCACGAAGGCATGATTTTCATGTCTAGGGCAAAGCCTTGGTTACAATAAAAAATATTTTTTTTATATATTAATATAAGTATCGACACTTTAACTCTACCATCACTATCCTTAATCGTATGTAAACAAATCAAAGTGAAACAAAGCAAATAATACCATTGAGAACCTCAAAAAACTAACAAACGTCTTCGGAAATTATAAAATGAATATGTTTAATACAATACACTAAACAAAATCGTATAATATTGAACAATTTCAATGCATTTTTGTACTAACCTGTAAAGTGTCAATGTACAATGATTCTTGTTTTTTCTTGCACCAGATTATTTAATGGAGCACGAAGGCATGATTTTCGTGTCTAGGGCAAAGCCTTGGATACAATAAAAACCAATTTAAAGCCGTAATTGGCACGAAAACAAAAACAAATTTTCCAACAACAACCGCTTGACAGCAGATCTACCTCAGAACTTGGTGATAATGGCGTCAGTGCTGCCACCTCTCTAAGGCCAACCAGCGCTAAAAGTGCTTGTAGGCTTGTAGGCTTGTGCTAGGGGCAAGCAACCCCCCGAAGAGGTACGCGAGTGGCGTGAAGCCGCCCGTCGAGCCACGATGGCTCGGTGGTCTTTCCGACTGGAGACTCCACGCGCTGGCTTTGCCGCCGTGGAGGCTCTCCAGCCGGTCATCCTCGAGTGGGCAGGGCGGCAGCACGGGACCCTTTCCTTCCGACTGACGCAGGTACTTTCCGGGCACGGTTGCTTCGGGAAGTACCTGCACTCGGTCGCTAGGAGGGAACTGAGTCCCGCCTGCCACCACTGCGACTGCAGTGAAGACTCGGCCCAGCACACGCTGGCGATTTGCCCCGCTTGGGCGTCGCAGCGCCGGGCCCTCACTGCAGTCATCGGAGGAGATCTCTCGCTACCGGCCGTCATACGCTCCATGGCCGGTAGCGACAGCAGTTTTACCGCGGTCGCAACCTTCTGCGAAGATGTAATCTCGCAGAAGGAGGCGGCGGAGAAGGCCCGGGAGGACGACCTCCACTCGGACCCAATCCGTCGCCGGCGAACCGGGCAGCGGAGGCGCGCTCACCTGCGCCTCATGCCGCCCTGAGTGTGGCCGCGGATGGTCGGGACGGGCTTTCCCTTCCATCCGCTCTAGTGGCCGCCCGCGAGGAGGCGACGTTACGTGTGTGCCGTACGTTGCCTAAAATGAGAGGTCTGCGGGCAAGCGCTGGGAGGGGTCTGGATGTCGTAATAACAGCAGTTCCCGGACTCCTCCCTCCTCAGACGCAGAGTGGCACACCGTGTGGTTTTAGTCGGTTCGAGTCCGACACACCGCCTCGCCGCAAGCCCCGGCGCGGGTGACGGTCCGAGGGGATTTCCACACGTTAAAAAAAAAAAAAAAAAGGGGCAAGCAACCCAATTTTTTGCGTGATTTGTGACCTGACTACCTGAGTGGTTGACCTTTTTTTGTGTAATAAATAAGTGTGAATACGGGTACTGTTTTCAGCAGATATTGGTGAGTATTGTATATATTTTTAAATAAAATAAATATTACTTGTAGTAAAGGTTTTATTTATAGATTATAACAACTTTTAGTACGGTATATCGAGGAAAAAATCACTTTTTCTACTTTCACTTTCGATTTACTAATTGAATTCTATGTAACATCATAATCATTTATACATCACCTGATAGCTTATTTACTAAACATTCTAATGATACAAAAAGTATATATAGCCCCAATACATTTTTTTATGGTAATCGGCAATTTAACGAAAGCCAGAAGTGTAGACGGGTGGGGTCCCCCCGCGCGTAACTTTTATGAGTATTCGCATTTGACATATCAAAATTGTTTTAAGGCCGAGGCCGCACATTACAGAAATAAGTTTTTTTTTTAATACACTCCCCGACCTGCCTCTGCCAAAATTGGAATACTTGGTGTCGACGTATCGAGCGAAGTCCAGTTCAGATTATTGCATTCTTGCAGATTCCTCCGTAGAGACGTTACTGAACTGAGGGCCCTATACTCGTATTATGCCGCCATAAATCTGTAATGTCGTATTCTAAAGTTTTAGGATTTTTATAAAAGTTTTAGGAAATTCTTAAACAAATTCTTATATAATAAGCATTGACCTAGAGGTATGGCCATCTCAAAAATTCAGAAACCAGGACAACAAGCGTACAATCCCCGGATATTTGCGGTCATGGGGCCGTTCAAGTATTACGTAAACACTATAGGGGGGCGGGGGGGTCTTGGCTTTGCTTATTTTTGATGACATGGGGGGCGGGGGGGTCTAGATGGTGATTACGTCAGCAGTATTTATTTACTTTTTTACACATATGGCAACCTGCACATTGTCAATATTTAAAACGAAACACATTTTTGGGGATTCCCACAAATGATGCATACTCGCTTAGAACCGAATAGGGGAATTACCGCGCCCTATTATGTAACTAAATTTTTTCCGTGCCGGGAAACCAGGTGCACTCTCGGTAGGAAATCCCTGGAACTCTGACGTATATCGGGCCATCTACGGTTTGTAGACGGCCCCCTCCTGTGTAGGAACCTAGATGCTCCTTTTTTATTTAGAAAAGGCCGCGAGCTATGTAGAATGTAGAACTCGCGCCACTACTCCGGCCTGTTTCTGCTAGGGTGACTGGTGGCGTCACTTGTCACTCCAGGCTTGCGCTTATGGAGGGCGGAGATTGTTTTGCGATCTCCGGCGTCCGAGTCGTCTGTGGTGGTACCTGGCCCGTTCCCGGGTCTGGCGGAAAGGAAGGATTCTAAACCTCTCCCGGTCCCGCTCCGCCATGTTCTTCACAAGCATAACTTGGTATTTCCACGCGCTCTCGCTCCGCCACATGGCCGCAATCATGTAAGCGAGCGAGAGAACCCCCCTTCCGATGGCCGCCACGAGATTGCGCCTCGGCTCGCCCCACGGCGGACATTCTGCCAGCGTGTGGAGTGTCGTATCCACGGTCTGGCCATCGCAGTGGTGGCTCAGATGTTGGCTCCTTGCGGATCAGACACAGGTGCTTTCCAAGGCATCCTTTCCCAGTGATCACCTGTGTCAACCCGTATGAGAGGCTCCCGTGATTCCTCCTGAGCCGCAATAACGGCGTGCCCAAGAAATTAGTTAACAACAAGTAAAATTTCATTTTCTTAAAATACTGTTTAATATTCTTTTCAGACCTAAATATACCTACTTTATTTCTTATCAAAAAGTTGGTAACCCTAAGTACTCATAATACAAGCTCTGCTTAGTGTGAGACTAGATGGCGTTGTGTTAGATGTCCAAAATATTTAATTATTTAGTAATGTTTACGTAAGCTTGGGAGGGGGGGGTAAGAGCTTTGCTTACTTTTGCTGACAAGGGGGGTGGGGGGGTAAATAATTGTAATAAATCTGCTTACGTAATACTTGAACGGCCCCCATAATCCGAACACTTTTATATTTTTTTATTTTATTTAGTCGAAATAAAAAGAATACATAGTTCAATTAGTCGAAATAGTTCTTTTATTTATTTTCATAGGTACTCAGTTTAATTAAATTTAGTTATTTTTCATCGAAATCAGAGATAGAAAAGTAAAATCTCACAGTTGTGAAAATGCTTTTCAAACAGTACCTAGTATATTTTTCACAATCTTTTTTTTTAAACCAGACTAATTTGACAAACATATCTTTAAGTTAAAACTCATAAGATATCATTCCAGTATTCAAGGTCAAGTTTTTTAGTCTTATCTTCTTATTATATAAAAATCAGTTCATTTGTCTCGCTGAAACTCGAGAACGGCTGGGCTCATTAAGCTGTTATTGGTTTTGAAATGCTTGTCGTACTCCAGGAAAGGTTTAAACTGTAAAAAATTTAAAATAACTTGAAAATCCAAATCTCACGTGTACGAATAAGCGGGAACAGCTAGTAACAAATAAAAAAATATCTGCTCAAAGTTTTCATCAGCAGTCTTATTAAGTTTTTTTTTGTGTTTTCATCTTCTTTATTTAGAATATGTACTCTGAACATTCAATGGCAAGAAACTTTCTCTTTTTCGATCATCCAAGCTTTTTGAAATGGTTGCAAGTAGGTATCCTTCTGGTTTTAAATACTGAATTATATTTTTTTTCTAATGCTTTTATTTTTGAGTAAATGATGTGCATAATTGAATGCATGAAAAACTGGTATGCCTCCGATTTAAAAAAAAAACAGATCTGGGGGCTTTTTTAAGCTTTTGAAATAATCCACATTCAGGACTCACTCGATAGCTGGAAACAGATTTCGCCAACGCGTCTTTGAATGATAGAGAAGCTGTTTATACTCAACCTCGACTGTATCAGAGAGTTCTTTAAGAACTTTTTAGACTGTAGCCTTTATTATTCCCAATTTTATTTGGGGTCGGCTTGTTTAAGTGCCAAAACCTTTTTTTTTATGTTAATGAATCAACATATACTGGCAATTAATCACATGCGTGGTGCAGTGCGTTATTGATAATGTGCGCAGAGCATCCCACACCAACTATTTTCGAATTCAGATTTTGTTTTAACTTATGGAATTATAAAACATTGTTGGTTCCATGGCACTCTATTCCAACGAAGTTCGTATTACAATTATCTCCAGAAAATGCAACACATTTAGTTAAAAGATCATGCTGTTGAAGATGCTTTCAGTAATTATCTCAGATCTGTCATTTCATTTCGATTTGGTTTTCTGGTGGTTTTAAAACTTCAATCTAAAGGAGAGCTAGTTTATCTGTTGGCAACACTGTTCGCGGTTTTACCGTAGTGTGTGCGCTTCGGGCGGTTTTGTGGTTTGGCGGTTTAACCGCTGGCTGGAAAAAACCGTAGTGCGGCCTCAGCCTAACGGGCCAGGGGTTAAAATGGCGTCGCCGGTCACGAATTGACAAGTGCATGACGTCACTCAAAAGTGTTGCCAATATTAGTGCTCACTAAACTATGTTTATCTCTCTTTTCACACCAAGGTAAACATAAGTTAAAAAGAGACAAAATGCTTTTTTGTATATATGTGTCGATCTTATATATATTTGTATAATGAATTGTTCGTATAGTAGAATAGGGCATCTCCTATTTTCTTTATCATTGGTTTGTATAGTGTCTGTCTCTCTCACGCAAGCTTCTGATTGGACGACGCACACACCAATTTTCAAGACTGATTTGGCGGGAAATACAACAACCAATCAGAAGCTTGCGTATGAGACTACCCTAAGGCTGAGGCCGCACTACGGTTTTTTCCAGCCAGCGGTTAAACCGCCAAACCGCAAAACCGCCCGAAGCGCACACACTACGGTAAAACCGCAAACAGTGTTGCCAACAGATAAACTAGCTCTCCTTTAGATTTAAGTTTTAAAACCACCAGAAAACCAAATCGAAATGAAATGACAGATCTGAGATAATTACTGAGCTTATAAGAAAGCAACTTCAACAGCATGATCTTTTAACTAAATGTGTTGCATTTTCTGGAGATAATTGTAATACGAACTTCGGTGGAATAGAGCGCCATGGAACCAACAATGTTTTATAATTCCATAAATGAAAACAAAATCTGAATTCGAAAATAGTTGGTGTGGGATGCTCTGCGCACATTATCAATAACGCACTGCACCACGCATGTGATTAATTGCCAGTATATGTTGATTCAACAGCATCAAAAAAAAAAGTTTTTACCACTTAAACAAGCCGACCCCAAATAAAATTGGGAATAATAAAGGCTACAGTCTAAAAAGTTCTTAAAGAACTCTCTGACACAGTCGAGGTTGTGTATAAACAGCTTCTCTATCATTCAAAGACGCGTTGGCGAAATCTGTTTCCAGCTATCGAGTGAGTCCTGAATGTGGATTATTTCAAAAGCTTAAAAAAGCCCCTGATCTGATTTTTTTTAAATCGGAGGCATACCTGTTTTTCATGCATTCAATTATGCACATCATTTACTCAAAAATAAAAGCATTAGAAAAAAAATATAATTCAGTATTTAAAACCAGAAGGATACCTACTTGCAACCATTTCAAAAAGCTTGGATGATCGAAATAGAGAAAGTTTCTTGCCATTGAATGTTCAGAGTACATATTCTAAATAAAGAAGATGAAAACACAGTAAAAAACTTAATAAGACTGCTGATGAAAACTTTAAGCAGATATTTTTTTATTTGTTACTAGCTGTGCCCGCTAATTCGTACACGTGAGATTTGGATTTTCAAGTTATTTTAATTTTTTTACAGTTTAAACCTTTCCTGGACTACGACAAACATTTCAAAACCAAAAACAGCTAAATCAGCCCAGCCGTTCTCGAGTTTTAGCGAGACAAACGAACAGCAATTGATTTTTATATAATAAGAAGATAAGACTAAAAAACTTAGAGCTTGAATACTGGAATGATATCTTATGAGTTTCAACTTAAAGATATTTTAGTCAAATTAGTCTGGTTTAAAAAAAAAGGTTGTGAAAAATATACTACTGTGTGAAAAGCATTTTCACAACTGTGAGATTTTACTTTTCTATCACTGATTTCGATGAAAAATAACTAAATTTAATTAAACTGAATACCTATGAAAATAAATAAAAGAACTATTTCGACTAATTGAACTATGTATTCTTTTTATTTCGACTAAATAAAATAAAAAAATATAAAAGTGTTCGGATTATGACCGCAAATATCCGGGTATTTTACGCTTGTTGTCCTGGTTTCTAAATTTTTGAGATGGCGCTATCTCTAGGTCAATGCTTATTATATAAGAATTCATTTAAGAATTTCTTAAAAGTTTTATGAAAATCCTAAAACTTTAGAATACGAAATTACAGATTTATGGCGGCATAATACGAGTATAATAGGGCCCTCAGTTCAGTAACGTCTCTACGGAGGAATCTGCAAGAATGCAATTATCTGAACTGGACTTCGCTCGATATGTCGACACCAAGTATTCGAATTTTGGCAGAGGCAGATAGGGGAGTGTATTAAAAAAAATCTTATTTGTGTAACGTTGAAAGTAACCAAGAGATGAAAAATCACCTGAAACGTTACAAAAGTAAACTTCTGGCAACACTGTACAGAACCGCCCGCGGTTGTCGCGGTTTTAAAATCAGTCGCTGTAAAAAACCGCCAGTGTGGCCGCTTTCATACATTTCCTTTTGTCACAAAATCAGGCTGTAAAAAACCGCGGCGGTTTAGCCGCAGTGCGGCCTCGGCCTAACTCAGTCTCTCTCTACTCCGATCACGCTTTCCGCCCGTTCGGATGTCCTTTTAGGTATATATGCTCTAAGTGTAAACGTTGAAACAAATGACAGTTTGTTGTTTCTGATGGTCCATGTCCATGGTACATTTTCCATTTGGAAACTTTGACATCTGTCTGTCTGATTATTCATTTCTTTTGACAGAGGTTTTAATTATTGTTGATTTGGTGGAATAAAATCTACGCGCGTGTCGAATTTTACTCGAATTTAGATTGTTCTAATATCAAGGGTCTTCTCATCTGTATATTCTAGACTAAAAATTGAGTTCTTCCAATAAGTGAACTGAATTACTTGTAGAATTATCTTATCTTTACTGCCGGCAGTGTTTTAGGTTAGTTAGTTAGTTCAAGTTAGTTGTAAGACAAAATGAATAGAAATCGCTCATGGAACCATAATGCTCGGGGCCGTGGCAGAGGAGGCTTTAATAGAAGCGGACGTGGTGGTAACAGAGGATGGTCATGGAACCACGGTGGATATAACGGACCACCGAACCAGGGCTTCGGTGGTGGCAATCGCTTCCAGAGAGACAATCCACCGAAGCAGTGGACAAATAAAGAAAAATGGGTTAAAAGGGATTCTCCTGGGAAGAGATTGTCCGAGGATCTGATAGGAGTCACAGAATACATCAGTACTCACGAAGGATTTAATGGAATAATTAAATCTAGGTATGCTATTACTCATGTCTTAAGTACCTAATAATAAAACTAATAAATGCAATATGCTTTTTATTTCTTTAACTCATCTTATGTCGGCAAAATATGCCAAATGCTTGTTTCTTAAGTACATCCAAGTGTGCAGCTGACATTGGATCAGTTAAATAATTTGAAATCTGGACGCATCTGCTTGTTTGACACTTAAGTTGTAAGTAAAATACAGTAGCAGTGAAAAGGAACTTAGTGGTCAACAGTTGGAAACAATTTTTGATGCAGTAAGTAACAATATTGGCAGTCTATTAAGACATGTGTGTATAAATGATGTGGATTTTGAACATCTTTTAGTATTATATAGTATAATATATTATTTGATTTGTGAAAAAACTATACCTTTTATAACTTGTTTTTTCAATCTTGTAGGTATTCAGATTTCCAAGTATCAGAAATGAATGAAAAGGGTGAGATTGCTAAGCTGACAGACACCAAGCCTCCAGTGCGGCCAACAGATGAGGCTGTGGATGACGATGAAGATCTGCTTCTCAACAAGTATAACTTGGAGATCTTGCCCATGGAGACTTGGGATAAAATAAACTCCCTGGTTATCAACACTGTTAGTCAAGATGCTGAAAATCCTAAAGTTGAGGTATTTATTAAAGTAAATATATCTTAACCGCTCGTCAGCGACGAGCCCTGTTGTCAACTGTGGCGCATGTGCGATCAACTTTTTGGAAGTACTCCCGGCAACTTTCCGACTCTCATTAAAATGATGTTTTCCAAAAAAAAATGTATTGAGGCTATAAATGATTTATGTACCATTAGAATGTCCATTAAATAAGCTATCCGATGATGTATAATTGATTATGATTTAAAATAGCTTTAAATTAGTAAATCAAAGCTAAAAGTAAGAAAAGTGATTTTTTCCTCGATGTACTGTACTTAAAAGTGGAATAATTTCTAAATAAAACCTTTACTACAACTAATATGTATATTATTTAAAACTATATACAATACTCACCAATAAAAACAGCAAAAAATACACTTATTCACACAATTTTATCACACAAAACAATCAAACATCAATAGCCACTTCAAAACATGACAAAAAAATGGGTTTGTTTACACTTCTTATCTCCGTTTCACTGTGATTCACCGTGGTTGAAGTGGCTTTCTGTTGTATTTATTTAAAAGCTTAGGTAGTGTACTTGTGATATAAAGTTGCAAATATAACAAAGCACTCAAGTTTAATATTACTGAACACTTTAAATAAACATTCACGCGCACAGCCGGCAGTCACCGCCATTGACAAGGTCACAGAGCTAAAATAGTCGATGTTTGGTTTTAAAGTGGCATTATATTGCATCTCTGTTTTACTTTGTACAATTTAAGAAAGAGTGACAAGGATAAAACTAATTTAACAAATTCAAATTAATGTTTAAAATCTTGACAACCGCACGCCCGAAACTGTCGTTTCACAGATAAGCATTTTGGCGAATTTTTAGTGTTGCTAGAAGTAGTTTCGAAAATGTACTGAATTTTTTTTTGATTAATATGTTTTTCACTCTGGGCATTTAAAATAAGTGTTTTAATGAAGAAATACATTAAAAAATAGATAAAATTAGTTAAAAATAGGACATAATCACGATGTCCAATATGGGCGCTTCTCCGATGAGGCCATGTTTTGACGGTGCCCAATATGGGCTCTTCACAGTCGAAGGGTTAATTGAAGCCTATAGTGAAACATACAGATTTATCCAATTGCTAATTTAATATTTATCTTAGCTTTTACTTGATGGAAAAATATTTACAAGGCATTTTTTTTTTTTATATTTAGCCCGCCAAAATGACTCTACTCTGCCTGATGTAAAACATAAGCAGAATCTAAGAGTGGTGGTCACCATACTCATTGCGAATCCAGACAATGCAGTATGACGACCCACACTATGGCGGCCTAGTGATGCTGCTGCATCTTTTAGTCTAGTCAACAAGTATGGAACTTGTTGACTAGACTAATTGGGCCTCCGGTCTCGCACTCACCAACTAAACACGACAGCACGATCGCTGTCATTTTACGTTGATTTTCTGTGCGAGGGTAGTACCGCCCCGGTCGAGCCCGCCCATTCGTGCTGAAAACAGTGTGGCTCTACTACCTTGTTTATCTTAATTTAAAAGATTGTCGTGGTAATATATAACCAACACTAAAGAGTTCCTAGAAGAATAACAATATGTTGTCTATTCTTAACATCCACCTCTCTTCTTAGAAACTCTAGCCAATGTCTTGAGTTCTTTTATTCTGTGAAATTCTTTCATGTCAGCAATTTGACTTTTTGAACTTGCATGCTGTATGTGAACACTTCCCTCTTGAAGGGGGACAGTCTCTGATAAAGAATGCTCTTATGTTAATATGTTTTGTCCTTTGGTGAAGCTCAGGAGGATTTTTAGCCATCTTGATAGCCGATTCATTGTCTACGCACAGATATGCTCGACAGCCATATTATTGTTATCTCTCTTGCAGTTTCACGCCCTGCATAGATTTCCGCCTCGGTTGAGGATAAGCAACAACATTTTGTCTCTTGATATTCCCAGAAATGCCACCCCCAGCAAACAGGTTACCGTGGGGAGAGCCAGGTTTTGCTGGAGTGATACCACATCCTTACAGAAAACCACCTTATTCAGATGAAAACCAGTCTGTTGCTTGCGCTGTGTTTCACCGAGTGAGTGAGGATACAGGAGGCCCATACCCCAACCACTCCCCATACCACTCCCCATACCACTCCTCATCCCCCTCCCCATCCCCCAAAGGCCGGCAACGTACTTGTGACGCCTCTGGTGTTGCAAGTCTCCATGGGCGGCGGTAATCGCTTACCATCAGGCGATACATCTGCTCGTTTGCCCGCCTAGTACATAAAAATAAAAAAACATGCGAAAAATGCCCGAGGTTGATCTTCCAGTGGATGGGTGCTCCACTATTTAATCCCTAACGGGTAGGGTCTTTCGGCCGCCTAGAAGTGTATGGCTCGATTAAGTGAGCTGCGATTACACGGACGTTGTTCCGGATACATCGACAGTTTTCCCCTTTACCCTTGAATCCCCTTTCGGATGACTCTTGCGCTTATCGCGCAACTGATGAGTTCCGTTGTCCTTAGACAACAAGAACGAAAGTCACCTCACCCAAACTCTTTGGTTTGGCATGAACAATACGCTTATGCGCAGCGGACCTTAGTCCCTATGTCCTAGCCGATAATCCGCCGAGTGCGGTATTGCCGTAAGGCAATTTACGTAGTGACCGTTTCGATCTAATGGATCTCTTCAGTAGTGGGTAAAACCACTAGACGGTAAATGATTTGTCAGCCTAGACCCTTATGGGTGCTGCACTATCTAGTCCCTAACGGGTAGGGCCTTTCGGCCGCCTAGTAGTGTATGGCTCGATAAAGTGAGCTGCGATTACACGGACGTTGTTCCGGATACATCGAAAGTTTTCCCCTTTACCCTTGAATCCCCTTTCGGATGACTCTTGCGCTTATCGCGCAACTGATGAGTTCCGTTGTCCTTAGACAACAAGAACGAAAGTCACCTCACCCAAACTCTTTGGTTTGGTATGGACAATACGCTTATGCTATGTCCTAGCCGACAATCCGCCGATTGCGGTATTGCTGTAAGGCAATTTACGTAGTGACGCTGATCATGGGATAGATGTAACCACTGGAAGATCAACCTCGGGTGTTCTTTGCATGTTTGCTGGAGGTGCTATTTCTTGGAATAGCAAACGACAATATGTTGTTGCTATTTCTGGAAATCTATGCAGCGAGTGAAACCGCAAAAGAGATAATATGGCTCAAGTGTATTTATTATCAAAGATATTACATGAGCAGACTGTCGTGCATATCTGTGCCTAGACAATGAATCGGCTATCAAGATACACACATCAAAAGTGTCTAGGGATCAACATATGTGTCTAGGGATCAACATATATTTTTGCAATAACTTTTCTCCTGATGGATATTAATTAAAATTTTCTTTAAGGATTCATCAAATAAAGTGTTTTCGTTTGTCACAGTAACGATAAACCAAGTCACCTTTGCATTAATAAAGAAATTTGCCATTTTCCTAATAAAGGGAGTTTTGACATTTGAACCACTAACATTAAAGTTCGAAAAAAAGACTGAAATAACAGTTTTCTTTCAAATTTTATTAGGTAACTTAAACAATTAATAATCCGTGTTTCTACCGCGAACACTAACACAAGAACATCGGTTTGGCATACTCAAAATGAGTTCATCCAAATCACGCTGTGGAATGGCCGCCCATGTTCGTTGCAACAACAAAAAAAGGTCTTCTTGCGACTGGATACCCTCCATATTCGGCAGAGCTCTTCTCTGTAGCATATCCCATGCATGCTCAATCGGGTTCAAGTCTGGCGACTGAGCAGGCCAGGGCCAAAGCCACATCTCAATCTCAAGAAATCCGCATAAAAATGCTTGATCCCTAGACACTTTTGATGTGTGTAGTTTCAAATCCTCCTGAGGTATTTTATGTCCAAACCTTTCATGGTAAAGTTGATTGGAGTAGCTACTTGATTGAACTCAATAACTGGTTTCAGGCACTTTAGAGATCCGCACTCATATTGGGAACTCCTAATATCTTTAGCTTCCCATTTATTTTTAGATTGCATTTTTGGGGAGTGGATTGAGTATACTATTTTTATTTCAGTCATGTACTGATAACACATACATTTTTCTTTATGCTGGGGACATACTAGACATCTTTCAGTTATAGGAACCATTGATCCATCTACTTCAGCTTCAGAGTTTATAATGTCATTTGAAACAGGAAACTTCTGGTTCAGCAATTCCAATAAGTTTTTATTCTAACAACATTACCTAGCATATGGTTTTGATTTTTCTACCAAAATAATATGATATTTGTGCTATCAGAATTATTGTATTGGCACTCTTAGATATGAAAATTCTACACTGTTCATAGAAATTATATACACATATAAATTACATATACTCATATCATTATCCTGCATTGCATTGGCAGAGTTGCATTTAATCACACTAATATTATAAGTTTGTGAGTGTGTGGATGGATGGATTATTACTATTACATTTGGCTTGGCAGCGACTTCAAACCTATGAATAGGGAGCACATACAAATTAATTTTATACTTTTTAGTTTTTGAAATCAGTTTTTTTAAACAAAGATTTTTTATTTATTTAAGTAAACTCTAGTCTCTCTCTACTCTGTTTAGTACTTCAGTATTTTAAGTGAAATCTATTTCATATAGATACTATACTCCCTGTAAAGAAATAAGTAACTAATTAATTCATTTTATAGCAAGTAGCTTTACTATTTAAGACCTATTACTTAGACTCATAACCAGAACCACTCCGCTAGGAGTATATGTGTTCTGTGCTCATAACTTACTAATTTTGATAAGAAATGAAGGTGTCCGTACAATACGACGTGTTTTTTTTTATATGTTTGTTGCCTCAGAACTTTCGACTGAGTGAACCGATTTATATGATTCTTTTTTTATTTGAAAGCTGGTGCTTCCCGTGTAGTCCCATTTTAATTTGGTCCAGATTGAAGTCAGTTGTTTTTGTTAAATTTGTGATTATTTTCAATTAAAATCATGTTTTCATTTTTGCAGATTGATATGGAAGGCGTGACGAAGGAACAACGAACAAAAATCCACGATGCTGTGAAGAAGGCGTTTGGGGACACTATTGTGGGCAGCACTGTTAATGTTGGTGACAAAAAGTTTATGCGCTTTGAGAAATACAGGAAGGGAGGTAAGGCGTTTTACTATTGTATATTGATATTTCTTTTATTAATAGTATCTATACTAATATTATAAAGCTGAAGAGATTGTTTGTTTGTTTGAACGCGCTAATCTCAGGAACCGTTGGTCCGATTTGAAAAATTCTTTCAGTGTTAAATAGCCCATTTATCGAGGAAGGCTATTGACTATAAATCATTACGCTAAGACTAATAAGGAGCGGAGCCCCAATGAAGAATGTTTAAAAAACGGGGGGAAATTATCACGCTACAGGTAATAGGAGACGCAAACGAGGTTGCGTGGGTCAGCTAGTTTAATATATATATGGAGTACAACCCGCTTAGCCAAGTTGAAAGTGTTTCGCGTCGATTCTCTTTTGGGGGTACCGGTGTCAAGTCCCTCTAACACAAAGGGAGGCCTAATTTTACGACCAGGTGAGGTGATCATGCTTGGCGGTCCGCGGCCCAACTGTTGATGTTGGATTGTTGTATACAGGCTAATCGGCGCGAGAACTTCTATATCGCGGTGCAGGATTAGTAGTTACTTCGTATAGTTAGACTAGAATCCGGTAGATGGCGCTTAGTACATATAGTATGTTTTTGTTGTCGTATGTGGAAGTCGCCACACTCTTTCTTCAATTGCTAACGCCTCTATCCTTTTGTGTTATTGGCTAATATTTCGTTTTTTCATACATGATGAGAGATGTCTCTCCCATTAATTTGTTAGTTTTCTATAAACATTTACGTTTGTTTAATGAATCTTGGCTAGGGGGGCTTATCAAATCTACATTCCTTAGGCTGTGTAGGCCTTAAATTGTACCAATATTCGATGTGCCAAGGAGTCAATCAGAATTAATATACGACTTACTTAATAATTTACACTAGTGCGATTTAAAAATGTATGATTTTGTGTTTTCAGTACGTGTAGACAACAGAGTGAAGTGGGTTTGGCCAGGCGAGTATGTGTACTTTGTAGTGCACAAAGAGAATTGTGACACCATGGATGCGGCAGCACGAATTGCGGAAAGGATTGGTGTGCAGTAAGTTGCAAACTGTTTCAACATGTTGTTTACTAATATAATATTCCAATATTAGACAATATTCCAAAGATGGCTGCAACACAGGAATATTGCTAGTACAGGAGTTATTTGAATTTATTAACCGACTTCCAAAAGGAGGAGGTTCTCAATTTCATCGGTTTTTTTCTTTTTTTATGTATGTACATTGATTACTCCGTCAATTGTGGACCGATTTTGAAAATTATTTTTATATTCGAAAGGGTATGCTCCCCATGTGGTCCCATGGCCACCATATCAGGATCTGATGATGGGATCCCAAGGAAATTGAAGGAAACCCTCAAATTTACGTGAGCGCCTGCAATAAAGTTAAGGCAATTGTCTGCATGCTTTCATATTCTGTAAACATCATGTCCGAAATATTTATTTATTATTCTATACAGTATGTTGTATGTTACCTTTAGTCGTATTCTTTCAAGTTATTTAGGTGAAATGATGATGAGAGACTTGAGAAAGACTAAAAAGCGAAAAATAAAAAAAAACTTCGTTTAAAAAAACCGACTTCAAATACTGAAAAGTATAAAATAACTTAATTTGTATGTGCTACCTATTCATAGGTTTGAAGTCGGTGCCGAGCCAAAATGTAATAGTAGGACTCGCCGCGCGTGACCTTGAGCGGGATAGCTGCTCTTCGCGTAGGACAAAACAACCGAAGCGTCGGTGACGTCGTTGACGTTCGTCTCGAAATATAGCGAGTGTGGTACCTACTATTACATATGGCTTGGCGCCGAATTCAAACCTATGAATAGGTAGCACATTCAAATCAAGTTATTTTATACTTTTCAGTTTTTGAAGTCGGTTTTTTTAAACGAAGTTTTTTTTTATTGTTATTTTATTTCTTATCACAAACAATTTCCTGTATCAGAAAATATTCGTCTCTGATGCTGCGTTGTAGTGTTGTAGGTTCAATCCCCACATGGGACAACACTTTGTTTGATTAAAAATTATTGTCCTGAGTTTAGGTGTTCTTTGAGCCCATTTCTTATCTGTTAGTAAAGTCCCCCGCAGTACAGGATATATTCCTAGTAAAAAAAAAAGCTTTTTAATGAGGAATTAAGAATTTTTAAGTCGCTGTATTGGAAAAGTGTCAACCAATATTATGTACGGTTCCAGCCTGAAGCCGACGATCCTGGGTTACGCAGGTACTAAGGACCGTCGCGCCAAGACTTCTCAGTGGTTCAGCGCCAAGCGCATAGACCCGGCGAGAATCGCAAACGCCTGTCGCTACCTCAAGGACATACATATTGGGAACTTTACCTTCGGCGATACTAACCTCAAGCTCGGCATGCTCAAAGGGAACAAGTGAGTTATATTACAATTGACTGCCTCGTTGGTCTCGCGGTTGGCGTGTGCGACTGGTGATCATGAGGTCTAGGGTTCGATTCCCGGGTCGGACCAAATGTTTGTATGATCTACAAATATTTGTTTCGGAGTTTGGGTGTTTTCTATGTATAATATGTATGTATTTGTATCAGTTGTCTAGTACCCATAACACAAGCTCCGCTTAGCTTGGGACTAGATGGCGTTGTGTGTTAGATGTCTGAAAAATATTTATTATTATTTATTATATTACAATAGGGAATTACACCCATTTTTGAAAAGTGTCTTAATTAGATTTTATAGTGCTATTCAACCACCGAAGAAAACACAAAATTTTTATTCAATCGATAAGTGCCATAAAAATGCATTTAAATTTTACATTTTCAAATTTCGCGCGTAATTTGTCAAAAACGCTGGCTGCAGTGGAGGCCATGCTCTGTGGTAATGACGTCAGTTCGCTTTGCAAAATGAGGATGACATGAGTATAATTTCAACAAATAATTGACTCTTCAGTGTACTTACAAAACGGTGTGTCGTAATAACATGGCGGCTACTATTTCATGGTGGTATACAAAAGATTAAAAATACTGAAAACTTTGAAGTAAATTTTTTTTTTTTTTTTTATTATTTTATGAACTAAATTTAATATTTTCTGACTGGTTTTGGCCTGAAGGTATCTCAATAATATATTTTTAGATTTTTTCTCGTATACAGTAAAATACCCTATTGTACTATGTCAGTCAAATTACAAATTGCTCTGGGGAGGTGATGAGTGGGGAGAATGATGTCAACAATTCTTCTTAGTCAAGATTTTCTTCTTGAAATTGCTTACTTAACTGTATGGTTTGCCTAGTAGTGTAGTGTAAGTGGTCGCCATGCCGCTTCCTACTGCGCCAAGTGTTGTGGGTTCAAATACCACATGGGACAACACTTTGTTGATTCACAAATTGTTGTTCTGTTCTTGTTCTTTGTATCCGTTTCATGTATGTTTGTAAAGTTCACTGCGACACAGGATGAATATTCCTAATGCGAGAGTTGGTCAGATACCTTATGATATAAGGAGTTACTTCTTATTCTCAAAAAAAATAGGTTTACGTTAAAAAATTAAAACCCATGGAATAGTGTACAATATTATAATAATAATATTATATAACTGCGGGGTTCAGATAGTATTCACTATACTTAATTGACAGATTCAGCATCGCTCTCCGCAATGTCACAGCTGACGAGGAGTCAGTGGATGCTGCGTGCCAATATCTCAAAGAGAAAGGGTTCATCAATTATTATGGACTGCAGAGGTTCGGCTCCAGGATCGACACGCCCACTTTCGATATTGGATTGAAGTTATTGCAGGGGAAATTTAAAGAGGTATTTGTTATTTCTTATTTATGACTTTCTTTAGTATTGTATTTTAATAATTATATTTTTTTTTGTTTTTTTTAACTGACTTCAAAAAAGGACGTGGTTATCAATTTGTCTGTTTTTTTTTGTTTGTTATCTAATAACTTTCGACTGGGTGAACCGATTTTGATGATTATTTGTTTTATTTGAAAGCTAGTGCTTCCCGTGTGGTCCCATTTGAATTTGGGCCAGTTCTTGAAGTCAGTTATTTTTTTTGTTAAAATATGTGAATATTTGTTATGTGTAAAATTAAAAATTTCATAATGTGTAAATTAAATCATCATGTCGGTGACGCGAACTCATAAGTTTTTCCATACCAAAAATGCTCAACGCGGCTAAAGAAGTTTTCACTTCAAAAATCTTGAGCGTCTCGAGACGCCCGACAGAAGTGATAACTTAATATAAGTTGAACTGTTTATGGCTAGCGCTGTGGGTTAGAGTGAGAGAGGAGGAGCTTGCCTATTGCTGCCGTATGCGTGAGAGAAAGGGAAGCCAGACAGACTGGCGCCGTAACGCGTTACGTAACGAAGCGGTTTACCCTCCCATAAGAAGTTATCACTTAATTTTTTATTATGTCCTAATTGTTTGTGATCTCTTTTTATTCTTTTATTTTTATTTAAAAGTAGGCGTGAAATATGACCTATACCTTGTTGAATTTGTCACTCTGTCTAATGGAAAGCATGAGTAAAATTCAAAAGTGGTGGTCACTGTCCTTATTGCGAACGTGAATCATAAAATATGGTGTGAAACAATTAAGGTAGTGTTACATTAAATTAAATTTATAATTTAGTAAGATGTGTACGTTAGTCGTACCCAGGGATATTCCGGTTAGGGTTAACCTAATCGAAATAATCTGTTATTAACCCTTTTGGATATGGGTTAACCTAAATTTAGGATTAACCTAAATATGTGCTACCGAATTATAACTGTTAACAGGAATAATCTAATACAGGATAATTACGGTTAACCTTAACCGAATTTGATATAGGTTTCTGGATATTTGTAGGTCCGTGATTCATTTTTCGTTACAGTCGTCGGTGACGTTCATTATTTGCGTGGAATGGGAAAAGGGGATAACAAGTTAATTTTTTTTCACAAGAGATCAAGTAAAATTGATTAATTTTCGAATCGCGTCACGTCGTAAAATAACCGAAATCTTGGGTTAACATCTATCATTTGGGTTAACAATTTCAAAAACATAAACCCTTTAATTTGGGTTAACCCTTATTGTTTGGGTTAAAACAATAACATATATAATCTGTTAACCGAATCGATGAGTAACCCTTTGAAACGGTTACAGATTGATTCGGTAACCGTTTATAACGAATATCGTTATGCATGGGTTTTCCGATCCCTGGTCGTACCGCGTTATCTAAATAATATTATAAAGTTGAAGGGTTTGTTTGTTTGTTTGAACGCGCTAATCTCATGAACCGCTGGTCCGATTTAAAAAATATTTCACTGTTGGATAGCCTATTTATTGAGGAAGGGCTATAGGATATAAATCATCTCGCTAAGACTAATAGGAGCGGAGCACCAATGAAGAATGTTTCAAATACGGAGGAAAATTATCACGCTAGGGGCAAAAGGAGACACAAACAAGGTTACGTGGATCAGCTAGTTAATCTATGAATATAAAAATGAATCGCCGAAATGTATGTACGCGCATAACTTGTGATCGGCTGCACCAAATTAAATACTTCTTTTTTTACGTGTTTGTTATTGTTAGGACAAGGTTTGTGTACTAAAAAATAAAGGGAAAAGTATTTTTTTTAACAGAGATTTCTCCTTGGTTCCCGAGGGCGAAGGCTTTTTAATAATGCAATTTCAACTTTGTTTACAAGCTGTATTATCCAAGGATTGGTGTTGCTCACATTTAACATACAAAACATATGCCTATTTAAAAGGCCGCATGTAACGAAACCATACCGCCAGTCACATTTTAGGTACAACGCCATCTATCGAAGTGAATGACAACAAATTGCGGTATAGTCCCGTCACCAAATCTTATTGCAATTTGGACAGTTCACGACTGTACACTGCCTGTGGGAAGCTGAGACAGATATGTAAATATGGCGTTCGCCGGGTCAGCTAGTGGTTTATATTACTTTAAAAATCTACTTAATTCACCCGAGTGATTTTTGTAATTTGACAAGCCTATTGGTCTAGTGGTTAGTAATCCTGATTACTAAGCTAGAGGTCTTCAGTTCGATTGATAGACAAACAGACAAGATGCATTTTTAGGGTTCCGTAGTTCACGTCTCGGAACCCTTATAGTTTCGTCATGTCTGTCCGTCTGTGGTCGGCTTACCTTCCAAACGATGGGTATGTGTATTTACAATGACGATACTAGTCTAGTCATATAGTGCATGCTTTGCTTAGTTTGGCATCAGGTGCCTGTGTTTGAGAATATTATTGTATTTTTACGAAGAATATTCTAGAAAGACTTGAAGTTCTAGATGGGTTTTAATAATAATACATTATGGCACTGAATAGTGAACCTTACGAGAATATACATATCGTCGAATATTGATTGTCACGCGGTTGACTCGTTGAAACGGTCATTTTAGAGGCTGTTGAATCAGAATGGATGTAATGTTGTAGCGGTGTACAGTTTGCTAATTGTACAGCTTTGGGAATAATTGATAGACACTGATACATTTGAGAGATTTATTGATAACTGATTAATTAAGTGAGTGACATGTACGTCGTGTGAACGCGAGCTGTGCACTGACTTACAATAAAAATGGTTGAAATGTAATGATACATTCTAGAATTAAATTCACTTGTACTTATTCCACTACTAGTGGTTGCCCGCGGCTCCGCCCGCGTATATGTCG
The DNA here is from genome assembly GCA_949125395.1 of Diaphora mendica. Classification (NCBI taxonomy): domain Eukaryota; kingdom Metazoa; phylum Arthropoda; class Insecta; order Lepidoptera; family Erebidae; genus Diaphora; species Diaphora mendica. The sequence continues at coordinate 29,774,096 of OX421316.1, forward strand.
GTTATCGCGACAAATAGGAGCCTATGTGTTATTCTAATGTATAAGCTATGTAACTGTAAAGTTTCATCCAAATCCGTTCAGTCGTTTTTACGTGAAAGAGTAACAAACATCCATCCATACTTACAAACTTTTACGTTTATAATATTAGTATAGATTTTATTTTTGTTTACACCTGACCGGTTTCGCCTTGTGGCATCCTCAAAGGTAACCTTTAAGTGTGAATTTAAGTGAATTTAATTCTAGAATGTATTACAACGAGTTCCATCAAGTGTCGACGATCGAGAGTATAAATCTATATATATAAAAGAGGAAGGTGACTGACTGACTGACTGACATACCCAGAGATCAACGCACAGCCCAAACCGCTGAAGCTAGAATCCTGAAATTTTGCATGTAGGTTCTTTATATAACGTAAGTGAACACTAAGAAAGGAATTTTGGAAATTCCACCCCTAAGGGGGTAAATCAGGGGATGAAAGTCTGCGTGAGCGAAGCCGCGTGTAAAAGCTAGTTACATATGTAATGATACTTGATGAGAGTGCAGTAATTGTGGTGTACGGTTGCATTGTGACTAATATAGAAATTCGTATTGTGGACCGTAGTCCGGTCCAGTTGGTGTTAAGACCTATTTCTTAGCGTTCCATGGATTCACCGTGCGGGTGCCGGGTCCATCGCGTGATAGATGGGGGCAACACATGCGACTTCGACAGTGCCTGGGAATTGCGACCCAGGTTTAGGTTTAAGGAGCACTCCTTACGACGCGTCAACGCTCACCTCCACTGTCCGCCGTGTTACCCCCTCTACCTAACCATATTTGAAGTGAGCCTAGCAATGCCGCTTTGGATATTCGTTCAAGAAAAGAGCTTACTGAAGCTCTTGGCAATCCAAGGTCTTTAAGCAGGTTATAGAGGGATTTGGCTTGTATACCCCTCGCACCCACTTCCACGGCATACAGCGCAACGACATAACCATTTTTAGTTATTTCGTTGGTTAAGTCAAAGTACTTGTTTCTTTTTAAAGCGTGGTCTTTAGGGATGTTCGTTTCCCACGGCACCGTGAGTTCTACTAGTACTACACGCTTAATTGACATTGCATAAAGAAATATGTCCGGTCTGGACGCCGAGGCACAGATATCCTCCGGTATTCTGTAGTGATTTTCATACGTATCCACTAATAATGTCCAGTCACTGGCGGTATTTATAATTGAGTACGGCTTTTGTGTGAGTGAAGTCTTTTTTGTTGAGCCTTCCTTTACAAACGCGATGTTAGTTTTTATGTTTGTTGTTATTCCTTTTTTCGCTCTCGCCAGTGATAAACTCATAGCTTCGCGTATGATGTGTAATACCCTATCGTGGCGACGTGGATAATGACCCCGGTCTAATAGCGCCTTACAACCTGTCAGTAAGTGCCTGGCTGTACCTATTGCCGCATTGCACATCGTACAAGCCTTTTCTGTAGCTTTTCCCCACCTTACTAGGTTGCTTTGATCGGGGAGAGTTAATTGAAAGGCATATAGGGGGAGCACAAAGATACGTAAATGAAACAGAACGTACCACTTATAGACTGACGGTTTATTTGGATCATCGCGGGCGCCGCTTTGCGCCTCCTACCCACATAATATTCTTCAATAATAATTACTTTAATTACAAATACCTACAGTTGGAACCACAGTCCGAACAAATATTTGAGTGATATAAGTGATAAACCCAGCGACCTCAGCGATAGTTAAGAACGATTATTCTGTGGTTTTAAGATCGGAAAAATCGAGATATTGTATTTCATCCAGGTGATATCAGCCAGGTGAATAAAGTGGAATGAGTGTTACTAACGCGGATTGTGGTTGCAGGCTATCGACGGTATCCTGGAGCCTCGCTCGGGTCCGCTGGAGGAAGTTCTTCGTGTGAACGCTTCTCGAGGTGCAGTGGCTGCGTGTGCGCTACTGCCGCGTCACAGCGTGTCGTCGTCTCACAGCGAGGCGCGGCTCATCCGCGCGCTGGCCGACGCGCCGCACGACCTGGTCGGCGCGCTCAGCAGGGTACGTACCCACACACCCACACCCACACCCCCACACCCACACCCCCACACCCACACCACACCCGCTCCCGTCGTCTCACAGCGAGGCGCGGCTCATCCGCGCGCTGGCCGACGCGCCGCACGACCTGGTCGGCGCGCTCAGCAGGGTACGTACCCACACACCCACACCCACACCCCCACACCCACACCCCCACACCCACACCACACCCGCTCCCGTCGTCTCACAGCGAGGCGCGGCTCATCCGCGCGCTGGCCGACGCGCCGCACGACCTGGTCGGCGCGCTCAGCAGGGTACGTACCCACACACCCACACCCACACCCCCACACCCACACCCCCACACCCACACCACACCCGCTCCCGTCGTCTCACAGCGAGGCGCGGCTCATCCGCGCGCTGGCCGACGCGCCGCACGACCTGGTCGGCGCGCTCAGCAGGGTACGTACCCACACACCCACACCCACACCCCCACACCCACACCCCCACACCCACACCACACCCGCTCCCGTCGTCTCACAGCGAGGCGCGGCTCATCCGCGCGCTGGCCGACGCGCCGCACGACCTGGTCGGCGCGCTCAGCAGGGTACGTACCCACACACCCACACCCACACCCCCACACCCACACCCCCACACCCACACCACACCCGCTCCCGTCGTCTCACAGCGAGGCGCGGCTCATCCGCGCGCTGGCCGACGCGCCGCACGACCTGGTCGGCGCGCTCAGCAGGGTACGTACCCACACACCCACACCCACACCCCCACACCCACACCCCCACACCCACACCACACCCGCTCCCGTCGTCTCACAGCGAGGCGCGGCTCATCCGCGCGCTGGCCGACGCGCCGCACGACCTGGTCGGCGCGCTCAGCAGGGTACGTACCCACACACCCACACCCACACCCCCACACCCACACCCCCACACCCACACCACACCCGCTCCCGTCGTCTCACAGCGAGGCGCGGCTCATCCGCGCGCTGGCCGACGCGCCGCACGACCTGGTCGGCGCGCTCAGCAGGGTACGTACCCACACACCCACACCCACACCCCCACACCCACACCCCCACACCCACACCACACCCGCTCCCGTCGTCTCACAGCGAGGCGCGGCTCATCCGCGCGCTGGCCGACGCGCCGCACGACCTGGTCGGCGCGCTCAGCAGGGTACGTACCCACACACCCACACCCACACCCCCACACCCACACCCCCACACCCACACCACACCCGCTCCCGTCGTCTCACAGCGAGGCGCGGCTCATCCGCGCGCTGGCCGACGCGCCGCACGACCTGGTCGGCGCGCTCAGCAGGGTACGTACCCACACACCCACACCCACACCCCCACACCCACACCCCCACACCCACACCACACCCGCTCCCGTCGTCTCACAGCGAGGCGCGGCTCATCCGCGCGCTGGCCGACGCGCCGCACGACCTGGTCGGCGCGCTCAGCAGGGTACGTACCCACACACCCACACCCACACCCCCACACCCACACCCCCACACCCACACCACACCCGCTCCCGTCGTCTCACAGCGAGGCGCGGCTCATCCGCGCGCTGGCCGACGCGCCGCACGACCTGGTCGGCGCGCTCAGCAGGGTACGTACCCACACACCCACACCCACACCCCCACACCCACACCCCCACACCCACACCACACCCGCTCCCGTCGTCTCACAGCGAGGCGCGGCTCATCCGCGCGCTGGCCGACGCGCCGCACGACCTGGTCGGCGCGCTCAGCAGGGTACGTACCCACACACCCACACCCACACCCCCACACCCACACCCCCACACCCACACCACACCCGCTCCCGTCGTCTCACAGCGAGGCGCGGCTCATCCGCGCGCTGGCCGACGCGCCGCACGACCTGGTCGGCGCGCTCAGCAGGGTACGTACCCACACACCCACACCCACACACCCACACCCCCACACCCACACCCCCACACCCACACCCCCACACCCACACCCCCACACCCACACCCCCACACCCACACCACACCCGCTCCCGTCGTCTCACAGCGAGGCGCGGCTCATCCGCGCGCTGGCCGACGCGCCGCACGACCTGGTCGGCGCGCTCAGCAGGGTACGTACCCACACACCCACACCCACACCCCCACACCCCCACACCCCCACCCCCACACCCACACCCCCACACCCACACCCCCACACCCACACCCCCACACCACACCCGCTCCCGTCGTCTCACAGCGAGGCGCGGCTCATCCGCGCGCTGGCCGACGCGCCGCACGACCTGGTCGGCGCGCTCAGCAGGGTACGTACCCACACACCCACACCCACACCCCCACACCCACACCCCCACACCCACACCCCCACACCCACACCACACCCGCTCCCGTCGTCTCACAGCGAGGCGCGGCTCATCCGCGCGCTGGCCGACGCGCCGCACGACCTGGTCGGCGCGCTCAGCAGGGTACGTACCCACACACCCACACCCACACCCCCACACCCCCACACCCCCACCCCCACACCCACACCCCCACACCCACACCCCCACACCCACACCCCCACACCACACCCGCTCCCGTCGTCTCACAGCGAGGCGCGGCTCATCCGCGCGCTGGCCGACGCGCCGCACGACCTGGTCGGCGCGCTCAGCAGGGTACGTACCCACACACCCACACCCCCACACCCACACCACACCCGCTCCCGTCGTCTCACAGCGAGGCGCGGCTCATCCGCGCGCTGGCCGACGCGCCGCACGACCTGGTCGGCGCGCTCAGCAGGGTACGTACCCACACACCCACACCCACACCCCCACACCCACACCCCCACACCCACACCACACCCGCTCCCGTCGTCTCACAGCGAGGCGCGGCTCATCCGCGCGCTGGCCGACGCGCCGCACGACCTGGTCGGCGCGCTCAGCAGGGTACGTACCCACACACCCACACCCACACCCCCACACCCACACCCCCACACCCACACCACACCCGCTCCCGTCGTCTCACAGCGAGGCGCGGCTCATCCGCGCGCTGGCCGACGCGCCGCACGACCTGGTCGGCGCGCTCAGCAGGGTACGTACCCACACACCCACACCCACACCCCCACACCCACACCCCCACACCCACACCACACCCGCTCCCGTCGTCTCACAGCGAGGCGCGGCTCATCCGCGCGCTGGCCGACGCGCCGCACGACCTGGTCGGCGCGCTCAGCAGGGTACGTACCCACACACCCACACCCACACACCCACACCCCCACACCCACACCCCCACACCCACACCCCCACACCCACACCACACCCGCTCCCGTCGTCTCACAGCGAGGCGCGGCTCATCCGCGCGCTGGCCGACGCGCCGCACGACCTGGTCGGCGCGCTCAGCAGGGTACGTACCCACACACCCACACCCACACCCCCACACCCACACCCCCACACCCACACCACACCCGCTCCCGTCGTCTCACAGCGAGGCGCGGCTCATCCGCGCGCTGGCCGACGCGCCGCACGACCTGGTCGGCGCGCTCAGCAGGGTACGTACCCACACACCCACACCCACACCCCCACACCCACACCCCCACACCCACACCCCCACACCCACACCACACCCGCTCCCGTCGTCTCACAGCGAGGCGCGGCTCATCCGCGCGCTGGCCGACGCGCCGCACGACCTGGTCGGCGCGCTCAGCAGGGTACGTACCCACACACCCACACCCACACCCCCACACCCACACCCCCACACCCACACCACACCCGCTCCCGTCGTCTCACAGCGAGGCGCGGCTCATCCGCGCGCTGGCCGACGCGCCGCACGACCTGGTCGGCGCGCTCAGCAGGGTACGTACCCACACACCCACACCCACACCCCCACACCCACACCCCCACACCCACACCACACCCGCTCCCGTCGTCTCACAGCGAGGCGCGGCTCATCCGCGCGCTGGCCGACGCGCCGCACGACCTGGTCGGCGCGCTCAGCAGGGTACGTACCCACACACCCACACCCACACCCCCACACCCACACCCCCACACCCACACCACACCCGCTCCCGTCGTCTCACAGCGAGGCGCGGCTCATCCGCGCGCTGGCCGACGCGCCGCACGACCTGGTCGGCGCGCTCAGCAGGGTACGTACCCACACACCCACACCCACACACCCACACCCCCACACCCACACCCCCACACCCACACCCCCACACCCACACCCCCACACCCACACCCCCACACCCACACCACACCCGCTCCCGTCGTCTCACAGCGAGGCGCGGCTCATCCGCGCGCTGGCCGACGCGCCGCACGACCTGGTCGGCGCGCTCAGCAGGGTACGTACCCACACACCCACACCCACACCCCCACACCCCCACACCCCCACCCCCACACCCACACCCCCACACCCACACCCCCACACCCACACCCCCACACCCACACCCCCACACCACACCCGCTCCCGTCGTCTCACAGCGAGGCGCGGCTCATCCGCGCGCTGGCCGACGCGCCGCACGACCTGGTCGGCGCGCTCAGCAGGGTACGTACCCACACACCCACACCCACACCCCCACACCCACACCCCCACACCCACACCCCCACACCCACACCCCCACACCCACACCACACCCGCTCCCGTTGTCTCACAGCGAGGCGCGGCTCATCCGCGCGCTGGCCGACGCGCCGCACGACCTGGTCGGCGCGCTCAGCAGGGTACGTACCCACACACCCACACCCCCACACCCACACCACACCCGCTCCCGTCGTCTCACAGCGAGGCGCGGCTCATCCGCGCGCTGGCCGACGCGCCGCACGACCTGGTCGGCGCGCTCAGCAGGGTACGTACCCACACACCCACACCCCCACACCCACACCACACCCGCTCCCGTCGTCTCACAGCGAGGCGCGGCTCATCCGCGCGCTGGCCGACGCGCCGCACGACCTGGTCGGCGCGCTCAGCAGGGTACGTACCCACACACCCACACCCCCACACCCACACCACACCCGCTCCCGTCGTCTCACAGCGAGGCGCGGCTCATCCGCGCGCTGGCCGACGCGCCGCACGACCTGGTCGGCGCGCTCAGCAGGGTACGTACCCACACACCCACACCCCCACACCCACACCACACCCGCTCCCGTCGTCTCACAGCGAGGCGCGGCTCATCCGCGCGCTGGCCGACGCGCCGCACGACCTGGTCGGCGCGCTCAGCAGGGTACGTACCCACACACCCACACCCCCACACCCACACCACACCCGCTCCCGTCGTCTCACAGCGAGGCGCGGCTCATCCGCGCGCTGGCCGACGCGCCGCACGACCTGGTCGGCGCGCTCAGCAGGGTACGTACCCACACACCCACACCCACACCCACACCCCCACACCCACACCCCCACACCCCCACACCCCCACACCCCCACACCCACACCCCCACACCCACACCCCCACACCCACACCCCCACACCCCCACACCCCCACACCAACACCCCCACACCCACACCACACCCGCTCCCGTCGTCTCACAGCGAGGCGCGGTTAATCCGCGCGCTGGCCGACGCGCCGCACGACGTGGTCGGCGCGCTCAGCAGGGTACGTACCCACACACCCACACCCACAACCCCACACCCACACCCCCACACCCACACCCCCACACCCAAACCCCCACACCCACACCCCCACACCATCACACCCCCACACCCACACCCCCACAACCACACCCACACACCCACACCTCCACTCCCACACCCCCACACCCACACCCCCACACCCACACCACACCCGCTCCCGTCGTCTCACAGCGAGGCGCGGCTCATCCGCGCGCTGGCCGACGCGCCGCACGACCTGTTCGGCGCGCTCAGCAGGGTACGTACCCACACACCCACACCCCCACACCCACACCCCCACACCCACACCCCCACACCCGCTCCCGTCGTCTCACAGCGAGGCGCGGCTATTCCGCGCGCTGGCCGACGCGCCGCACGACCTGGTCGGCGCGCTCAGCAGGGTACGTACCCACACACCCACACCCACACCCCCACACCCACACCCATGCCAAAAATCAGGTTTACCCCTCGCCTATAGGTGTTTCACATCAAAAATCAAAATAGTTTACGTATAAGTATAGCCGACCCGGCTTTACTTATACGTAAACAATCCACCAAACAAAAGTTGTCAATTTTAGTGTTGTCAACACGTGTCGGTGACAAAAGTTTCTGTAATTTCCTTATGTTGGCAACAAAAATTGACAACATAATGTTGAGAACAGTGTTTCCGTTTTTGGCGATAAACGTCAAAAGAATACGCTTGTTGCAAATATTTATTGGCTCAATGGTGACGAATCGAATGTTTTTCAAATTGTTGGCGACTCGGCTTAGACACAATGGAAACAAAAAAATTGCGGTTTTTCACTGAAATTGCCAACAATTTCGGTGGAGACGTGCCTTAACATATCTCGTTTAAAACTCATGACGTAATGGAGTTGTAACGCATTGTGGTTGTGAGCAGCTGGCGCGCAACATCCGGCTGCTGTACCTGCACTCGTACCAGTCGCTGGTGTGGAACCGCGCCGTGTCCGAGCGCATCCGCCGCTTCGGCCTCGCGCCCGTCGCCGGGGACTGCGTGCCGCTGCCCAACGTCGAGATTAAAGGTAGCAGTATTGCCTGTCTACCTTTGTGTTCGGCTTCTGCTTTACAACAGATGTATCGCCGCCCATGGATACTTGCAACACCAGAGGCGTCACGAGTGCGTTGCCGACCTTAGGGGGATGGGCCTCCGGTATCCTCAGCCACTCGGTGAAACACAGCGCAAGCGCTATTTCACATTGGTTTTCTATGAGGCCGTGGTATCACTCCGGTCGAGCCGGCCCGTTCGTGCCGAAGCGTGGCTCTCCCACGGTAAAACGGTTCTTCTAAATTCGTATTGCAAATGTATAACTTTCAGATTCCCAACAAGGCGAATCAGACTCTGAAGATGGCGAAGAAGAAGAGGACGCCACTCCTGCTGCACCGGACTCCACATCGGAATCTGATACCAAACAATCGGCCAAGCCTAAAAATAAGAAGAAGAAACAACAGAATCCTCAGAAACCTCCTCTCCCGATCAAGATCCTGACCCAAGAAGACGTGGACAGCGGCAAATATAACGTGTTCAACATTGTGCTGCCCTTGCCAGGAGCCTTCGTAGCCTACCCTCCCAATATCATCGACTTCTATGAGGAGGTGCTGACCAAAGATGGCCTCAAAATGGATATGAAGCATAAGTTGAAGTAAGTTATTGTTTAAATGACTTCAAAAAAAGGAGGAGGTTGTCAATTCAACTGTATTTTTTTGTTTGTCACCTCATAACTTTCGACTGAATGAACCGATTTTTTATTTGAAAGCTAGTGCTTCCCGTGTGGTCCCATTTCAATTTGATCCACTTCTTGAAGTCGGTTTTTTCTTTTTGTTAAAATTTGTGATTAGTTAAATAGTAATGTTAGATACAGGTCATTATACTCTGCCCATTCGTTTATTTTCTTTTACACAGTTCAAGAAATTTCGAAATTAGTGACGCCCTCACACATTACCGATTCGATTTGAAATGATAAGCAATTTTATTTATGAAGAACTTACAATCAATTTAATTAAATATTTTTAGTTTAAATATTAATTATTCCTTTATTAGTTTTTTATATTATGTAAGAAATAAACAAAAATATAAATAATAAATCAGTAAATTAGATGAATGAACAGAGTTATTGTTCTTTACTCTTGGTTTAATCCTAAATTACAAGATTTTGACTTAATTCCTTGCAAATAATCAATCTTGGAGTCATAGATACTATTTTTATATCCTTTTTTTATTAAATTTACAGAAAACATACTTACATGAAGTCAAATTATTTTTATTACATGATCGATTTATTGTATTTCAAAAACTGTTTTATAGTCTGTGGTTGTTTGTTATGCACAAGGCCCTTCACTAAAGTACCGTCACCGTCAATAAAGTATGACATTACTGTAGTACATTATTCCGTAAAAAAAAACCGGTAATTTATAGGCTGTCAAAAAGAAAATAAACGAATGGACACAGTATAGTTTAGTTAGAGTGGACAAATGAACTGCGTAGAAATTTGATAAATTTCCAGGAACAGTATCCCATATAAGAGAAATTTTATAGACAACTAGCTGTTGCCCGCGGTTCCGCCCACGTGTATGTCGATTATCGCGGCAAATAGTAGCCTATGTGTTATTCTGACGTAAAAGTTATATTACTGCAAAGTTTCATCCAAATCCGTTCAGTAGTTTGCGCGTGAAGAAGTAACAAACATACAACTCACAAGCTTTCACCTTTATAATATTAGTGTGATTAACATTTTTACTTAGTGTTGCTATAATTAAATTATATAACAATAATTGTTTTGAATAACTTTTGAAGTCAGAATTGTCTTATCAAATTAACTTTAGTAATTATGAGTTTCATTTTTGGGTTAACATATAGCCTACTAGTGGTTGCCCGCGGCTCTGCCCGCGTACATGTCGGTTATCGCGGCAAATAGTAGCCTATGTGTTATTCTGATGTATAAGCTTACCGTAAAGTTTCATCCAAATCCGTTCAGTAGTTTTTGCGTGAAAGAGTAACAAACATCCATCCATCCATACTTACAAATTTTCGCATTTATAATATTAGTATAGATACAGATTGTCACTCACAAAAATGTGGCTTCCTATTGGTAATTATTTTTAAATCGGTTGAGTAAATTCAGGGATTATCCCTTACAAACTCACAAATACCTCTTTATGGTATTTATTTCTTAATTATAAATACTCTTTGGTTTACAGTTAAGAGTACTATTTATTTAATATGATATCTCTCACAACCGTGGGAGAGCCTCGCTTCGGCATGAATGGGCCGGCTCAATCGGAGTGATACTACGGCCTCATAGAAAACTGGTGTGAAATAGTGTTTGCGCTGTGTTTCACCGAGTGAGTGAGGATACCGGAGGCCCATACCCCTACCCCTCCCCCAAAGGCCGGCAACGCACTTGTGACGCTTCCGGTGTTGCAGGTGTCCATGCCCGCCAATTCCATAAAAAAAAATTATCCCAATAGTTGAGAATAAAGGAATGTATTGTGTGTCAGGAGCTACAACATGTCTGGCGCGTACCGCCACATGGTGGTCCGGCCGCTGGGCGTGAGCTGGCGCCACGTGCGCTACTCCGACCCCTTCGCCGACCTGCTCGCCTCCGACCTGGACGAGATGCAGGACCGACCCATCACCGGCATCGTCGAAGGTCACTCTCCATTCATATATACTTCTTCTATTTCCCACGCAGTATAGTAAGCCTAGCCTAACCACGTGTCGAGAGTCAATGGAGAGAGAGAGAATGTCATCACTCCTTTACATCCCGTATAGTAAACCTAGTAGTATGACTGCCTCGGTGGTACAGTGGTAGCGTACGCGACTGCTGTGCTTGAGGTCTCGGGTTCGATTCCCGGGTTAGACCTAATGTTTGTATGATCTGCAAATATTTATTTCGGAGTTTGAATGTTTTCTATGTATAATATGTATTTACAAAAAAACTTTTGAGACTAGATGGCGTTGTGTTAGATGTATGAAACATTTACTACAGTCTTTTGCATGTTGTAATGGAGTAGTACAGAATTTAACTCCTACGTATCATCCTTTAGGTATCAGTACCTGGATGACCGAGCGTTGCTCGGTAGTTTTTTTAAATAAGTTGTTTAGTGGTGCCCTCTCTTGGTACGCCCTGGTACTGTTTATTCTGCACCTAATTCCAGTATTGTTTAATGTAGTTCGCTCGAGTTGCGATAGATGGCGTTAGATGTACGTTGATTATATTTGATTATTGAAAACACGAATAAAACGACATTTTCTAAAAATGAATCCTAGCTAGATCGATTTATCGCCCCCGAAAACCCCTGCATACAAAATTTCATGAAAATCGTTGGAGCCGTTTCCGAGATTCAGATAAAAGTGATCATAGTACAGTGGCTACATATAAATTCCAAACATAACATAATTTTTCTAATCATGTTGAAACACTTAAAAACGATTTGTAAATCTTACGCTACTATAATAAGGTTCAAATCACATGTTCTAGAAAACTTTCATGAAGTACCGGGAAACTGTTAATATTTATATGTACCACAATACTGTCAAAACAATACTTACTTAAAACCTTACCAAAACTATGATTTATGTTAATAATAAACAAATGAAACAAAAAAAATCGTTTAAAAAAACCGACTTCAAAAACTAAAAAGTATAAAATAAAACTTAATTTGTATGTGCTACCTTTTCATAGGTTTGAATTCGGTGCCAAGCCAAATGTAATAGTAGGTACCACACTCGCTATATTTCGAGACGAACGTCAACGACGCTTCGGTTGTTTTGTTCTATGCGAAGAGCAGCTATCCCGCTCAGGGTCACGCGCAGCGAGTGCGGTACCTACTATTACATTTTGGCTTGGCACCGACTTCAAACCTATGAATAGGTAGCACATACAAATTAAGTTATTTTATACTTCTTAGTTTGTTCCTTCCTCCTTTTGGAATTCGGTTAAAAATAAAACATATTTTTGGATTTAACAATATTAAAATGAGTTATGGAATCAGGCGTTACTTTGCGGAAATCCATGACATTAAATGCTATGAAATATATTTAGCTTTAATTCCGCGAGACAAATATCCAGGTCTGAAAGCAAGGCACAAATCCCACCGTCATGCACTCACATGCACATATGGGTATCATGCATATGTACACATACAAAACAAGTGAGAAATAATTAGCATGCCATGCAACCAAACCTATACTCGACACGTGTTTCGCCCCTCCACGGGGCATCCTCAGGAGATGTTGACTCGTCGAGCGTTTGAACACGTGTCGAGTATAGGTTTGGTTGCATGGCATGCTAATTATTTCTCACTTGTTTTGTATGTGTACATATGCATGATACCCATATGTGCATGTGAGTATGCATGACGGTGGGATTTGTGCCTTGCTTTCAGACCTGGATATTTGTCTCGCGGAATTAAAGCTAAATATATTTCATAGCATTTAATATTAAAATGCATACTAAGTATGAATTGTTTGTTTTTTTAACAGATGGTAAATACAGAGCCCTTCTCCTAAACATGATATTACCATCCAGTTGCTACGCGACTATGGCGTTACGAGAACTACTCAAAGTGGACACGTCTAGCGATAACCAGGCTCTTCAGAATAACTACCATAAGAGGAACAAAGCTGATCAGAGGGAGTCCAATACTGAGAGTCAGGCAACTGATCAGAAAGAGTCCAATACTCAGAGTCAGGCAGCTGATCAAAAAGAGTCCAATACTGAGAGTCAGGCAGCAGACCTGACCGAGTCGACTAGTCAGACAGCAGATGACATTGTAGCAGAAGTAGATGCGTTACTTAAGGAGATATCTGAGGATTCTCAAGCAAATACAGATATAGAAATGAAGGTAAAAAATAAGAATGAAGAGGAGATGAAAGTAGAAGAGAAGGATTCCCAGAATAATGGAGAGAAGAGGAAGTTAGAGGATGATTGCGAGGAAACGGCTAAAAAATCTAAGACAGAGAATTAAAAAGTATTTTTTTGGGTCTATATTGTTTTATTTATTGTTCAATTTTCTTTATAGTTTGATGTTGCAGCACGCATTGTATGATCTGTAAAAAAAACAAAAAAATATGACATGAGTCTTCATCTATTCTCTATTATTTAATGGAAGGCCTATAAGTGTTATAGTACGTCCATGAAATTTTTGCCATGTGTGTGCCTTGTTGTAAGTAAGTCCAAATATAGATCGTTAGAACAAATTATTAAGCTAAGCGCGCACTACGATTTAAAATCGGTGCGAAAAAACATCACAAATATGTGAACAATAGAAAACACTACAATCCGCGCAATACGAAAATAAGTCGATTGCGATTTAAAATCGCAGATGCGAAATAGTATGTAAATTTTGTATGTAAATAAATCATAGTGCGCGTAGGAACTACTGTTGTTTGCGTCATATATATGACGGCGAATAGCGACAGCGTCGAAGTTGTCAACCAATGTCACACGACGTGGTTGGCGTTTTTTCTTCGGCGTACGAAACTTATTTTCCTGTGTGCCGCTTGTAACGGTAGTAATTTTTGAAATTGTAGGTCCACTAATTTCTAATGTGGCCTAAACTCGCTCTCGCACTTGCGAAAGTGGTAATAGCGGGCCACCATTTTGATACTCTGCTTCAAAGTAATTACGAACCTTGATCACCAGTTCTCTCGCCTGCCTTTTCAGAACAGATCCTTTAGACATTTTGACATTTGACAACTGGGACAGCAATTAACACGGAGGAACACAAAATACGCAACGTAACGTATGTATGGATAATGTGAAAAAACTCAGCGAACAGAAATGTAGTAACTTTAAAGCACGACCGAAAAAAAAACCGACTTCAATCTGGACCAAATTTAAATGGGACCATACGAGAATATTGAGTTATTCGTTAATTTGTCGCGTACATACATAATGCAAATTGAAGAGTTATATGGTTTTCTCATGGATGACATGTCAGAACTGGACCAAATTTAAATGGGAACATTCGGGAAGCACCAGCTTTCAAATAAAAAAAGAATCATCAAAATCGGTTCAAAATTTTTTTTTATGTTTGTTACCTCATAACTTTGATCTGGGCCAAAGTTATGAGGTAACAAACATAAAAAAAAATAAAAAAAATACAGTCGAATTGAGAACCTTCTCCTTTTTTGAAGTCGGTTGAACATAGGTATGCGTTAGAAGTAAAAGGAATAAAAATAAAGACAAGATTACTACGTATATTCAATTCAAACTTCGTTGTTTGTTACTCTTTCACGCAAAAACTATGAACGGATTTGGATGAAACTTTACAGTAATAGAGCTTATACATCAGAATAACACATAGGCTACTATTTGCACCGATAACCGACATACACACGGGCGGAGCCGCGGGCAACAGCTAGTTAATATCATAAATTCGAAAGTAACTCTGTCCCTCTTTTCTGTTTGGTACGCTGTCTGAGTCTGTCTTTCGGTTTGTTACGTATTCACGGTAAAACCGCTGCACCGATTTCAATGACATTTGGCACGGACATGCAATGATTCTTGAGGAAAGACTTAAGCTACTCTTAACCGCGGCCGCGGGAAAAAGTTAGTGGATAATACAAGACTTACTTATCTGAGTGTGGGGAAGGGTGAGTGGTGTGCGTGTGCGTGTACGTGAGCGCGCAGTTCGCCCGGCGTGGGGAACGAGCGCGGACACCACGAACACTTGTGCGGCTTATTCTGTGGAATAAAGGGTTAAATATACTAGAGTAAAGTCGAAACATCAATCTAAAACAGCAATTTTACCACAGCAATAGAAGTTTTAATTCTTGAATACACGCGCATTCGTCGAACTTCACTTGCGAAGAATTAAAACTCCAAACGTGGGTGAGCCACTCTTCGGCATGCATGGGCCGGCTCGACCGGAGTGACACAACGGCCTCGCAGAAAAACCCTCCCCCCATCCCCCAAAAGCCGGTAACGCGTTTGTTATGCCTCTAGTATTGCGGGTGTCCATTGGCGGCGGTAGTCGCTTACCATCAGGCGATACGGCTGCTCGTTTGCCTCGAATTCCAAAAAAAATAACGTTTCGATGCGTTTTAACTCTGCGCCAGTATGAATTTTCTCTTTTCCTCTTTTTTAAAAGACAACTATAATCTTAGAAATGTATTCCTGTGTAGTGGAGAACTATACAAACACACATAAAACGGACACAAAGAACACCCAGAGTGAGAACAACAATTTGTTTTTTTCCCAAAGTGTTATCCCATGTGGAATTTGAATCCGCATGGACCGTTTGCGAATGTTTTAGTTCCATGAGTAAAAATTAAGACCCTGCTGGTAGGAAGCAATGTGATGGTAGAATGCTATCGTCAAAAATATATTTAGCAGTTCTCCATAACCCAATCAATTTTACAAACAGGCTGGTGGCACTTAAATAACAAAAACACTATCTGCCAATACCAAAAATTTTAACAAAAAACAAAAACCGACTTCACGGCTCGACTCGATTTCTCTTGGATGCCATCATCAAACTGGACATTTTTATTCACAAAAAATTGTAAAAAAGAACTTCGTTTAAAAAAACTTTAAAAAACCGACTTCAAAAACTTAAAAGTCTAAAATAACTTAATTTTAGTGTCCGACCGAAACTGGTTTTTCAGCCGAAACCGAAACCGAACCTTCGGCCTGGCTCTCAGTTTCGGCCGAAACCGAACCTTTTTTGCCATTGAAAAATACGTGAACCAAACCCATTTTTTCAAAAGTTGTAATATTTTAGGTATTAGGGTATGTATTTTTTTATGTATGTTCACCGATTACTCCGTCAATTGACAACCGATTTTGGAAATTGTTTTTGTATTCGGAAGGGCATGCACCCGAGGTAGAATTATTGGCACCATATCAGGATCTGATCATGGGATCTCAGGGAAATCGAGGGAAACCCTTATTTTTTTTAGGCACATACTATGTTTTTCGTATATTTTTTGAAGTTACATCGGTACTTGCGTCTGGTAGTCATCATTTCATGATGATGAGCTGATGATGTAAGGTACAACTCCTTAACGGTTAGGAGTTGGAGGATAAATCTTTACATATCAAATGTATGTATGTCACCTTTAGTCGTATTCTTTCAAATTATTTAGGTAAGCTGATGATGGAAGGTGGAAGGTACAACTCCTCAACGGTTAGGAGTTGGAGGATAATTCTTTCAATTTAATACGTATCTAAAGACCTTCAGTCGTATTCTTTCAAGTTATTTAGGTGAACTGATGATAGAAGATTAAACTCTTCAAGAGTTACGGATTAGAGGATGATTTTAATATTAAACGTACGTATAGACCTTAATTTGTATTCTTGATGATGAAATTTGATGAAATAGTTCAACTTACTACTTACCTACGATTGTTTGCACTAAAAACTGAAAAATAAAAACTTTTTATAAAAAAAAACCGACTTCCCAAAAACATCCAACGAAAACTCCCTGCCAAAAAACACTAAAAAGCGTAAAATAAACTGGTTCTTCATAAATTGCCTATACCTAATTCTTTATTCATTTAAATGTGTGCTAGGTAAATAAAATCTGTTTGAAGTCGGTGCCAATTACAAAAGTCTAAGCGATAGTCGCTTGGCACCGACTTCAAACAGATACTAGTTTAGGGATATAAAACTAACACGTCTACATACCTTGGTATGTGTCATTCGATGGTAGTATAAGTTGGAGCTTGCTGTAAAACATTTTCCACATTCTGGACATTTATGTGGTTTTTCACCTGTCAATGAAAATTAAGAAAGTTAAGAACTACACTACATCCATGTTTAGGTAATATGTTCAGATCACTCCATCTCTATGAGATAGAATTATCAGATTGTATTTTTTCTTTTTAATGGGTTAGGAAGTAAAACGATGAGCGGGTCATCTAATAGGGAGTAACAATCGTCGCTCACGAATACCTGCGAGTCTAAAGTCACAGTGACTTGAATTTAACTTGCAGAATTAAAGGGATTAGAGATCTGTTCTCCGGCACCCTCACTCACATTCTGAAAAGTAAGGAAACAATAGCTAAACATTAGTTTTTAGGGTTCCGTACCCAAAGTGTAAAACGGGACCCTATTACTAAGACTTCGCTGTCCGTCTGTCTGTCCGTGCGTCTGTCACCAGGCTGTATTTTATGAACCGTGATAGTTAGACAGTTGAGATGATGTATTTCTGTTGCCGCTATAACAACAAATACTAAAAAACAGAATAAAATAAATATTTAAGGGGACTCCTACACAACGAACGTGATTTTTATGCTCGATATCGATAACGGCAACATGTGGCAATGTATAGATAATGGTACGGAACCCTTCCTGCGCGAGTCCGACTCGCACTTGGCCGATTTTTATAAGGTCATTTGGGTATGACTCATACGGGCCACGTATGAGGCTCCCACGGTTGCCTTCTATTAATCAATTCGTTCTTGTAGTAATGGCGCAGCCCAATGATGCAGAAGCATCTCAATAGGGCGCCCTAACGTGAGTAACCATGCTGCATTGTTGCATTGTCTGAATTGGTAAAGAGTATGGTGATCACTACTCATGGGTTATACTCATGAGTTACTTTAGGAACCTTTTTTTATGGAATAGTCGGGCAAACGAGCAGACGTATCGCCTGACGGTAAGTGATTACCGCCGCCCATGGACACCCGCAACACCAGAGGCGTCACAAGTGCGTTTCCGGCCTTTGGGGGATGGGGGAGGGAGAGATAGGGCGAGGGGTTTGGGGTATGGGCCTCTGGTATCCTCACTCACTCGGTGAAACAGCGCAAACTATTTCACACCGGTTTTCTGTGAGGCTGTGGTATCACTCGGACCAAGCCGGCCCATTCATGCCGAAGCGTAGCTCTCCCACGGTATAAGGGTTATATAAACGAAGAGTTCAAAATATGATTCCTAGACTTCTTTGCTCCGCTAATAGTAACGCAATATTTATAAACTAATGTGAAATACCTGTGTGTATTCTGCGGTGTGTGTTCAAAGAACTGGAGGTGCTGAATCCTTTGTTGCAAACGTTGCAGATGTGTGGCTTTTCACCTAAAACAATTGATTTTTTTAAATTATCTATTTTATCCAATGTAGTTATTTCCTGTATAAAAAGTCAATTATTTTTCTCTTGATTCGTATTATGTTCATAATTTAAAAGTCGACCGTACTTCTTGAGTATCATCACACGTCTTGATTATAAAAAATACTTTAGGAAATGATAAACGAGAATCTCTACTTTTTTTACATCGTTGATTATAAAAATAAGTGAGGAAACTTGTAAATATTCTATATATTACACTCCCAAAAACCATCCAGGTATGTAGGCCTTTTCAACTCCCCGGGACAGGGCATGATAAGGCACGGCGTCAATTCGGGAAGGACCTGAAATAACATGGTCCGGGTCCTCCCAGAGTAGGGCGCCAGAGGCCGGTCGTCGTGGTGTTTTTTAGTGGAAACACCACATACTCCTAGCTCCTGTGTCCCCGAGGAGCTGGAGATCCGAAGGGGTTTTTCACCCCGTCACCAAAAAAAAGGCCTTTTCAACTCATTGTTCAGTGTCTACTAGTTCACAATTGAAAGGCGCTATCGAGTTACGTGTCTACGGATTCTTTGGATCCCACGGATTTACGGGAAATTTACAGGAAAATACTAAACACACAACACGATTCTGGACGTTTATGACAGAGCTATTTCACCTGTGTGAGTCCTCATATGCCTTTTCAACAACGACGGCCTGTCGAAAGTCTTCAAGCAAACCTGGCATGGCAGAATATTCTTCATGGTCACCGCCTTCGGTGGCAGAAACGCCTCCTTGTTGCAAACCAGGTTAGTCCTCTCGTACAATTTAACTAAATGGTTGTTGAGACCTTCCAGAAATTTAAGATCGATTATATTTAGAATTTTAGTTGGCTTCTTGCCTTTAGTTGATAGATCAAGCGGTTCCGTCTGAATTTCCATGCTTCAATCTTAGATTAATATATTTTTATGAGTAAATTTGAGCCATGTGCATTAATTATCATAAGTAATTGGTCTTCCACAATCAGACTTCATGACTCGGAAATTTTTGGAAACAATTATGAGGCTATTGTGAAATAATATGAACGGAAGATTTAATATTGCTAATCTATTACTTAAATTGATTAATATTTTTTTATATTCCACTACGCTTGAAATGATTTCCTCGCAAATTTCCACAGGTAACTGTCATAATTTCCTCTGGCGGGTCGTATTTAAAGGTTTCGTATTGACGTGTACAAATGACAGGGTGATATTAGTGTATTAGATTGTATAACTGTTGTGTCGAGGATCGGGAGTATTGTGGCCGCCAACAATGAGTTTTGTAGAGCACGGGACACTAATCGACGTGATTGGGCTGTTTTTTGTATTTTGCAATGGAGGTAGGAAAAGACGGATGTGGTAGTTTTTCTTCCTTTTAGAATTTAAGACACTTCGAAATACTTATTTACTACTTACTATCGATTCTTATAACACTGCTACTAATACCCACTGCTACCACCAATGCTGATATTCGATCCGATGGTGATGCCGATCGTTCTAAATTAATCTTATACCAAAACTTGCGTTGTCGCCCCAGTATGTGGTTTGCCTATGCTTTATGGATATTCAAATAATACTTTAATAATATTTTATTACCTGGAGGTAATTTAGTCACTATCAACAGCCTTCAGTAGACCACCGCTGGACATAGACCTTTCCGTAGAAAGGAATCATTTTGTTGTTTTATTTATTTGCCTAAAACATCTTAAATATTAAACAAGTTGGTTCTATTGTTAAACGTGTATAGAAAATCAAAACACTACCTCTATGCAGGGCATACAAATTTAATAGCTATCTATTAACCCTCTCCTGAGAGGAGACCCGAGCCCAGCAGTGGGACATTATGAGTTGTTGATGACGCTATTACCTATTACGCACCTATATTTTTTATGTTCATGTTTGTTCATGTTAGTCGTACAAATATAGGAAAATGTTTAAAGGTGTATGCACTTGTAAAAGATATTTCATAACGTATCGTTTCCTTGTCCCCCTAAAAAGGGACATAATTTAAAGCATTTTATGCATAACTGTGTTAATTATGCATGGTCCTGTTAGGCCGATATCCAAAACAATAATATATAAGATTACCTGTGATAACAGTTTTTAAACGTTGCATTGCGGAAGGAGTATTTCCTAGTGTTTGGCGGTGCGGTAATATTCGAATAATACCAAAAAGCGGCGATAAGCCGCCGGACGATCCTAAATCCTATCGACCCATAACACTGTTACCATCGCTGGGAAAGCTTTTAGAGCGTCTTGTAGTACCACGACTTCTACCGGGTGGAGTTAAATTTCATGATAGACAATTCGGCTTTACGTTGGGAAAATCGACAACTGATGCGGTTATATCTGTAAGGAAAACTGTCACCGAGTCAAGTTTTCAATACGTTTTAGGCATCTTCTTAGATATATCTGGCGCCTTTGACAATGCGTGGTGGCCCATGCTATTGCTAAAATTAAAATTAAGAGGTTGCTTTAAAAATATTTATTCCATTATCTCCTCGTACTTCTTACCAGGTACTACTAAATTGAGACTTGGGCATCATTCTGTGTCGAAGGCGCTTACGATGGGGTGTCCTCAAGGGTCAGTGCTAGGACCATACTTGTGGAACATAGGCTTCGACGATTTTCTGGCAATGCCTGTGCCGTCCGGATGTACCCTGAATGCGTACGCGGACGACGGTTTGTTATTGATAGAGTCGGATACTAGAACGGGGCTTGAGAGGCTGGCCAGTGAATGTTTGGACTTAATATCTCGGTGGGGTGGGCGTAATCGGTTGACGTTTGCACCAAACAAAACCTTCCAGCTACTTCTGAAAGGTAACCTCAAATCACCGCCGTGTATTAAATTTGAAAATGTTACTATTAAAAATAAAACCTCGGTTTGTTATTTAGGATTGGTTTTAGAAAAAAAATTTTCATTTATTGAACATATTAGAACAGTTAATGAAAAGTCTAAAAAGAGTTTCTTTGCACTGACGAGGATATCAACTGCGACATGGGGTCTGTCATATAATACACTAAAGATCATATATGGAGCTACTTATTTGGGTTCTATTTGCTATGGTGCTCCTGTATGGGCAGATAGGGCGACTGTAGGTGCTGTCCGTCGCAAACTGTTACAAGGCCAACGACCTGCATTGATTTTCTTGTGCAAGGCATATAGGACGGCTAGCACTGAGGCTTTACCGGTGTTGGCAGGTGTTCTTCCGGTCGATCTCGAGGTGCAAAGACGTGCAGCCATGTACTATTCCACACTACAAAACATGGAATGCGATTTTTTGGGCATACGAGACCTCAGTAAAATCATAAGATTGTTTCAACAAAAATCCAATGTCTATAACGACCTCTTGGATGAATGGCAGCAACGATGGGACGAATCATCTAAGAGCCTCTACCAGTTCTTTCCATCTGTTCGCGAAAGGTTGTCAAGGACATGGCTCGAGGTAGATCACTGTGTCGCTCAATTTCTTACAGGCCACGGTAACTTTAAAAGCAAACTATACTCATTTAAATTAGTCGATTCACCATTGTGTCAATGCTCAACACCTGATTCTAGCTGTGAACAGTCGGCTCATCATATCCTCTGTGAATGTAGTCTTTGGTGCAATGAACGTAACATGATGCTAAATAGCTTACAAATGACGTCTGGGGTAGTATATTATGGGGATCTTGTGTCAACTGCGGTGAATTTCCGTGCGTTTAAGCGATTCTGCCATACATACTATAGAAATCAAATATAGCTCACTTAGGACCCATAAGTAGTACCAAGATGTAGTAGAGCCACGCTGATTTCAGCACGAATGGGCCGGCTCGACCGGGGCGGTACTACCCTCGCACAGAAAATCAACGTAAAATGACCACGTTCGTGCTGTCGTGTTTCGTTGGTGAGTGCGAGACCGGAGGCCCAAATAGTCTAGTCAACAAGTTCCATACTTGTTGACTAGACTAAAAGATGCAGCAGCATCACTAGGCCGCCATGGTGTGGGTCGCCATACTGCAGTGTCTGCATTCGCAGTGAGTATGGCAACCAATACTCTTGGATTCTGCTTATGCTTTCCATCAGGCAGAGTAGAGTCATTTTGGCGGGCCATACATAAAAAAAAAAAAAAAAAATATTTTTATCCGTGGTGCTTCCCGGTTTGAAAAAGGCGTCTGCCTATTTTGACTCCATTTTGTCTCCCGCTTTGCTAAGGAGGGAAGTGGACTTATTATATTTCCAACTCCTCCAGTTTTCTTCTGATTAATTTCGTTGCGGGTTCCAAGACAGTTAAATTTTTCCTGGGACTTCCCGAGTGTCATAACTCGGTGTTTTCGTGGGTCACCGCTGTTGATCCTGGTGTACAGGAGTTACAGTGGTGGGCGTGTGGGCGGGATTAGTCCCATTATAGTTTTATCAAAGCAGAAACAGCAACAATACCAGCAGTCAAATCTATATTGCATCTCGTAAACCGATCTTAAGATTGGAGTTGTACTGTACCACCAAAAACACATCAACAGAAAAAAGTTAATGAAATAAAAGTTTAAAATGAATTAAACCAATCATATTTAACAAAAAACCTACCTTGATCTGTTCTTGATATTAAGTATGTGGTTTCCATCTAATTTTAAAGTATAGAAAATACCGCATCCAAAAGTGTTGCATTCGTGTAAGGTATTGAAGAAAACGTAATCGGGTATAAAGGTGACAGTGCAAAACTTTAGACGTCCACGCATTGTACGACAAAGCGCAAGGAAAGCGCGCCAAACAAATATTTACGATTGCTCGCATTGTCGCGAAAACTGTCAATCACAACCTTTCAAATTACCTTTACAATTTGTTGAGATTTTCAGAGCGTTATTTGAGAGCTTCAGTAAACATCAATATTATATTAACTAAATAGAATACATTAAGATATTCATTTCATACAAGCCCATCTAAAGCCAAACGAGGCAGAGTAAACACTGTAGTATATAGTACAGACAATGGCAAATAGACAAACATACGTCTTAGGTATACATTCTTTAAACAAAAATTTTAACAAAAAAAACGACTTCAAGAATGATCAAATTGAAATGGGACCACACGGGAAGCATCAGCGATGATAGATGATGAAGTTCTGAGGTAACAAACATAAACAATCCAATCGAATTGAGAACCTCCTCCTTTTTTGAAGTCGGTTAAAAACTGGGTGGGAATCATACTCATGACCTCCGGCTTAGCAGTCAGGATCATTAACTACTATACTAAATGGCGAATCGTGTCGGCCGAATAGTGTTGTGCATTTTATCGTTCCGATTTTTCTCTGCTTAATATACGAGTAATATAAATAAAGCTGCATTGACAAGAGCGTAGCTCTTAAGCAATGACACAATATATCTTAAGTAAACGATTATGATAATACCAGACACTTGTTGTTGCCCGCGGCTCCGCCCGCGTGTATGTCGGTTATCGCAGCAAATAGTAGCCTATGTGTTATTCTGATGTATAAGCTATATTACTGTAAACTTTCATCTAAATCCGTTCAGTAGTTTTTGCGTGAAAGAGTAACAAACATCCATCCATCCATCTATACTTACAAACTTTCGCGTTTATTATATTAGTATAGATATAATATTATTATAGATTTGTCTGTACATTTAATGTTAATATTTTGCTATCAGTACTATGAGTGTAATTTCTAATATATCAAACAAAGAAGTACGATACCTTGGGGCTTTATAATCATAGTAGCATGTGTACTACATATTTGAAAGAATCGAGCATAGTTCATCGTAGTAACACCTATCAACTAAATTGTTATATTGCTTGAAAGGCTACATTGATGACATAGCACAATAGATGATTACCTATACTCTGTCCATTTCTTTATTTTCTTTTTGACAGCTCACGCCTATAAGTTACCATATTTTTTTTCGGAATTATGTACTACAGTAATGTCGTACTTTATTGACGGTGACGGTACTTTAGTGAAGTGGTCTGTGCATAACAAACAACCACAGACTATAAAACAGTACTTGAAATACGTAAGTAAGTATTTTTTCTGTAAATTTAATAAAAAAAGGAAATAAAAATAGTATCTATGACTCCAAGATTGAATTTTTGCAAGGAATAAAGTCGAAATCTTGGAATTTAGGATCAAACCAAGAGTAAAGTACAATAACTCTGTTCATTTATCTAATTTACAGATTTATTATTTATATTTTTGTTTATTTCTTACATAATATAAAAAACTAATAAAGGAATAATTAATATTTCAACAAAAAATATTTAATTAAATCGATTGAAAGTTCTTCATAAATAAAATCGCTATTCGTTTCAAATCGAATCGGTAATGGGTGAGGGCGTCACTAATTTCAAAATTTCTTGAACTGTCAAAGAGAAAATAAAGAAATGGACAGAGTATAGTTTAACTACATATACAGTGTATTTCAAAATTAATTGTTTTTACTGTTCAAAATCGTTGGCGTTTTCTAGGACGTCTGGAATGTCTTTCTTATTTGTTTTGACTATCTTAACAGTCCTAATAAAATATTGTGTCAGTAAAAAGAAGAGAAACTTGGAAAAGTAGATCGAAATGAAATATGAACATGTCGTTGTATCTTTATACTGATGTTGAGGACAATTCTATGCACTCTCAAGCAGAGGAACTATGTAACTTGGTACTGCACTGATGACCGCACGGTTGACCTAGTGGTTTAAGCGGTCGTCACGTCGCTTGCTCCTGCGCCAATTGTTGTGGTTCTAATCCCACATGGGGCAGCACTGTGTAGTTCACAAGTCTGTGTGTTCCTTGTGTCCGTTTCATATATGTTTGTAAAGTCCACCGCGACACAGGATGTATATTCCTAATGCGGGAATTGTGTTATATAATTAGATTAGAATTATGATGTGTCGTCGTACAAATATGCTGATAGTTCAAGAGACACTGGTCGGTCGAATGGTCAAAATTCGACAGTCAGGCGATCTCTAGTATGTAGTAAATATGATACGTATGTTATATAGGCATACAGAACTAAGTCGTAAGCCGAGCCACGTGAACTGGTAGTACCTAAATATAAATTAGGCTAACGCATTCATTATGTTAAAAACCAATAGGTATTGTGCGGAGGGAAGTGACTCAACAATTCACCACAATGTAGTGTTATTGGGAGCCACCCCATAAACAACCCATATTGGATATTGTTATACGTACGCAAGTAGGTTATATGGGGGTAATTACTTATTGGAAGCTATTGTCCATTGTGGTATCTGAAGGTATATTGACACTATACCTATTCGTGAGTCTTCAACTTATTTTGGCATAGGCGGCAAACAAGTAGTCGGGTGCTATGATAGTGAGGGACAAATAAAATAAAATCTGCCTTTTTGTCCTCTCCCCAAGAATCAAGAAGGAATAAGAGGTTATATTTTTATAGACAGAAAATTGTGCGCAAAAGATAAGGTTATCCAACCACAACTAATGACCAATGAACTGGAATGAAGCGATCGACATTTTATTATCTCACCTGTGTATACGCATCCTGGAATAAAATTTTATCTCGAGGTCTCCAGAACTAGGGCTTTAAATTACACTTCGCAATCGTACGCCTCTGTAGCTATTGTTATTTTAGCAACAAAACTCACAAGCGCTATTCAAATTGCGCTTTGCCTCTTATTCAAATTCACAAATCGGATTTACTCGCAACTTGTTAAGAGCGCCTTGTTTCTACCTTTCTTTTTATTTACTTTTCATCTATTGAGAGGTAAAAGGAATCTTTTACTTGTAGATATCTAAGTATCTGTAGATAGCAGGGGTAAGGAGGCTCTGTTTACGAGTGAATAGATGTGAATTTGGGTCATGGGTTCAACGGTGTGTGTTGTATATTTTCTGAATTTATTTTTTTAAACCTTGTTAAGGAACAAGTAGGTACGTACATTGCCTCATTGATATAGTTGTTAGTGCATCTGACCACCGTTCAAGAAGCCTTGGGTTCGGTTCCCGGATCTAGTCAAAAAGTGTTGTTAAGTTTTTATTACAAGAAATTCTTAATAAAAGCTTGGAGTATGGAAGTAACCGGGGTTTCACCCTGTCTTGGAAAACACGTTAAGCCGTCGGTCCCGGTCGTCATGAACATGTAGGTATGGGAATCGATATTAAAAAGTCAGTACCCTCAAATACAGTGACAAACAGTTTAATCTTCGAATTCAGTTCGCCGTCAGGGTTGCGGAGGTCCGATGCCAGTCGTTCCGTGGAAAAACTGACATTCAGGTAAAACCTGTCAAACTAGTAGCTGACCCCAAAGAATCTTGGTGTTAATAAGGAAGACGAAGCTGTACTTTCTAGAATCCTTTTGCCTCGCAAAACCAATCTCAAGAACATTTTGTTGCACTAATGCAACAGTGTGTGCCAGCAGATCCCCGTCTGTAATATATCCAGTCTGATAAGATCTGCAGAAGTCCAAAAAAGAGGGTAGGTATTACTAAAAATTCTACCAATGCCCTTGGTGTTTCTCAATTTCTAGGTGTCTATGGGTGGCGGTTGTAATTATTTTCATAAATATAGTTTGGTGTAAAAAATGAGCTTTATTTAATCGACCTGTTTTAAGAAATAATAAATTGGAACTTTAGAAATAACTCAACAATTTTAATATATAAATGTACTGAATGGGGTATCTAACAAGATATTTCAGTTACACGAAAGGAAGAAAGAAGATAATGATAATAAATCTTTTCGACATCTGATACGCAACAATTTCTTGCTTCAAACTAAGCAGAGCTATTATGACATCCATGTGCATTTTTTTGTAAATACACACATATTAAAGATCGAAAACACTCCAACTCCGAAAACCAATATTTAAAGTTGATACAAATATTTGATCGATCCAAGAATTGAACCCGAGACCTCAAGCACAGCAGTCGCATACGCTACCACTGAGCCACAGAGGCTAACATAACTACACACCTTTAAACATCAGAGACGGCGATGGCAATGGTTGTCATTTTCCTCTGCTATATTGATTGAGGCTTATACGTTAACGGTTAATCTGTATCGAAGTATGACTGTATGACACAAGCATAAAGAAGATAATATAGTATATAATAATAGAGGATGGAACAAAAGTAAGCAATTCCTCTCATCAATATGAACACTTTGAAGGATATTTTCAGATGGGCAAAGGCTTCTATTGTCTGAAATTTTTATACACCTTTTTTTTTAGTCTTTACATCCCGTGTCGGGGGGGACTTGACAAACATAAATTAAACGGACACAAAGAACACCCAGACTCAGAATAACAATTTATGGATCACAGAAAGTGTTGCCTCAAGTGGGATTTGAACCCACAACACTTGGCGCAGTAAAAAGCGGTGTGGCGATTGTTATAATCACTAGGCCAACCGTGCAGTCATCAAACCCGTTATTTTTTTTCCTTATTTGAGTGAAGAAAACTATAAAAACCAACCCCAATCCTCCTAACTCCCTCCTTCCATCCCCAAAAGGTCGGCCCCAAACGCACTTGTGACGGTTCTGGTGTTGCAGGTGTCCATGGGCGGCGGTAATGCTTACCATCAAGCGATACGTCTGCCCGTTTGCCCGCCTATTTCATAAAAAAAATTAAAAGAAATCATGACCCTTTGCGATACTCAAGCTATCTTAGGGGTGTTTATTAATTTTTTAATTGTTTTTCATCTGGTTTGCAGATAGGTGTAAGTCGATTTTATCGGCTCTTAGACCATATCAGATTCGGACATACTATCTAAAAGGATTTAATAACAAACAAAGATAATTAATTATTCAAAGAAAAAGGAAACTAAGGTTATTTTCACCAAGGGAGTACTTGAGGGACGTTTAACACCTAATAGCACCCCATATGTTTTCATTTTCCCCACAAAGAGCTCCAAACTAAGTCCGGGAGTCAATATAAACGGGCAGTACGTAGTCGGGGTGAACTCTCGCAAATATAAAAGTAACAAAGTAAGAAACAAAAGGTTCTCACAATATTTTCGTCAAATTACGCGCTGTATCGATCGCCCTCCGCGCCTGATGCATAAATGCATTAGCCTGAAGATAGGCACCTCGCACTATTCTGGTGTGTGTGATGAGCGACAGCGGAGCGGATAGTGTACCGGAGAGATTTAACGTTTATGTGTTCATCTTCTAAAAATAAATACGTTAGTGAATTGTTTTTGAACAATTTTACATTTTTGTAGCAGTATAATAGCTACATATATACAATCGTAGCAGACTATTCAGTGATTCTGAAATTATGCAATTTGGGTGTTTTTTTTATTGAATACTGGGCAAACGAGCAGACGTAACAACAGAGGCGTCACAAGTGCGATGCCGGCCTTCGGGGAATGAGGAGAGGGATGGGGAGGGGGGAGGGGTTAGGGTATGGGCCTTCGGTATCCTCACTCACTTGGTGAAACACAGCGCAAGCGCTATTTCACACCGGTTTTCTATGGGCCGAGGTATCACTAAGGTCGAGCCGGCCCATTCATGCCGAAGCGTGGTTCTTCCACAGTGATTTCTGACTGCTGAATAGCAAAACCATTACTGAAACTTTGAAGTAAAGTACTGTTTATTCTAAATTCCTTTTCAAATCAATAGTTTTTTTTATTAATTTGAAAGTTTGTTTTAAAAAAAAGATTTTATGAATTTAATGAAATTATTTTAAATTATATTTACCTGCAAAAGATTACTTCTTGACATCCCGGGCGATAGTTTAGAATGAACACTTTTTTGGAAAGCCATCAGCTTCTTTATAAACCAGAAAAATTCGATGACACAGAGTCAAATCACTTAAACCAAGTTTCAGATAACTGTTCATTTCTAATAAGACAGTTAAAAAAAAGATAAAAGAACTAGTTAGGTGATTGAAATATATTTATCTACCATAAAAAGTGATTTACCATGGTTAAGACTTTTTTGTAAGGCATTGAGGGCAAAATTAACACTCGGGTAATTATTGGTAAATTGCTGCCCATGGATTACCTTATTTATTCGATGAAAATCTAAACACGTGCAGTATTCACATTAAATAGATCATAATAACTATACAAAATCCCTGTGCTCTTGTCCCTTGTCCCCTTCTCTGGTCCTCTTCGTCCTCCCTAAATTTATTCTTAATAAAGCGCGGAGCGGCCGTCCGATGTATTTTTTTGATATCTCTCGCTTTACGATGAAAGCTCGCAATCCACCGGTGTTTTTCTTCGGATAAACTCCGTTCAACGTTTTGATCACGTATTTTCGATGGACGATCTCCTCCAGTCAATATACAATATGTGAATACCTATACAAAGAACACAAAAATGTACGACATCCGCTGTGTATTTTTAGTTGATTTTGGTTGTTTTATATTGGTTGCAAGTCTTCGAGGAAATAAGACGTAATCTTGAGATAATATTAATTAAAGATTGGTCTGTTACGTTACAATAGACTAGCCAGCAGTTAATTCTTTAAGGATTTGTACTTACTACAAATTTAGCCAAGGTAAATGCTTTATTCACTTTATTTGTCAAGGCCTTAAAATAAATTTTGACTCGTAATACGTTTACCTGGCAAGTAATAATGTGTAGGTACCTTTAAAATCATATTTTACCCATATTTTATTATATTGTGGCTTCTTTTATTAAATACGTGTACTTAGGGAATTGAAGTGTCAAGCACAATATTCACCTAGTTTCTCAGTCACGGTTTCATTTAATCTATTAAAATCCGAGCAGAAAAACTGACACCTTATGTGTTTTGAGGAAGAATATCTTTTATGTGATTATGTTTGAATATGGAGATGCAATAATTTCTGAGTTAATGTAACTAAACTTATGTAAACGACTTCATATCCATGTTTACTAGCAAAGACATAAATACGTTACTCGTTTTTTTTTCAAGCAACTAGAGTAGTTAATGTAACGTTTTAAAACTCCTGCAAAGGACTACTTGAAATAAAAGCTATTTGATTAATTGAGTAGTGTGGAATACGTTGTGGTTTGAGGTTGTCTATGCAGGTTAGTACTACCTACTTAATTTTCAACTGCAATTAGTCCCTTTACTTGACCTATTACGAGGTACCTAGGTATGTACCCTGTTGGGCACATACCTGCTGGCCCAGAGGGCTTAGTACGATGCAGAACAGACTTTAGACTGTTTAATAACTATTCTTTCATGATTTGGGAAATAGAAACTATGTAGTTGTGAAGCTAACTCCTTAGCAAACTAGAAGGGGACTCCATTAGGTGCAGCAAAGTAAACAACTTGTACAAAGCCACGTCGAGAAGACTGACGTTAGCGGAAAACTAATTCAGGTTAAAAGATAACTTAAAATATACAGTGGGCTACAGTGGAGGCGAGTGGGCGTGGGCGTGCCGTTGGGCGGGCGGCTGGGCGTGGCCGCCCAACTATGTCAAGTGCCCCAGAATGGATTATTTTTCTTTGATAGCACTTACGGAGAAAGCTCCGCAGTAATGGACTGGGCTATACTCTATGTTACTGTAATAATGGCCCTGTCTCCTGTTTTATTAAAGATTTCAGCTGAATTGGAAACTTTTCTAGTTGGCTACGGTTGAGGGGTAGGTAATTGGAAAAGAGTATTGTGTTGCTGGGTTTGGATTTCCATTTCGTTTGCAATTAAGATATGCAGATGTTATCTTACATTCTACCAAATTACTTATGAAATAGTTTATTTTACATGTACTCTAACTAACATTATGACGATAGAGGTAATTTTAATAAAATATATAACAACTAGCTGACCCGGCGAACTTCGTACCGCCATATTTAGGTACATATATTAGGTCTTTACCTATGAAATTGCCGTTTTGTATGCAATAAGTGAAAGTACTTATTTTTTCAAACTTTTTTATTTCTGTTATTCGAAGTAATCACCCATGCAATCGACGCATCTTTGCCAACGCATTGGCAGTTTATTGATGCCCTTCTTGTAAAAATCAGCTGGACGGGAGGCAACAAACTCTTCAAAGGCATTTTGTACTGCCTCTCGGGAATTGAATTTTTTACCCACTAAAAAGTTGTCTAAATTTTGGGAAAAGTAATACTCGGTAGGTGCAAGGTCTGGTGAGTATGGCGGATGAGGGAGAGCTTCCAACCCCAGCTCTTACACACGGCTGTCTTTGTCCAAACTATGCAAAGCATGTACTAACCAGAATGCTAATATACATACCTATATATTTCTAAAAACATACAAATCATAGATAAATTACACACATGCACATAAAAAATGTTGTCGTGTTCATCACATAAACATTGGTCTTGAGTGGGATTCTAACCCAGATCCTCTTGTTTAGCAGTCAGTTTGGTTTATTTATTTTATCATTTATTTCAGACCGAAATACTGTATTGTTAGTTAAGTACAATAGTCTTAACCTAATGTTAGTAAAAGTGATATAATGAAGCGATACAAACATACAAGCAAATTAAAAAAACTAAAAGAGATTGCCGTTGAACAATAAAGCCGCCAGTTGTACTATCGACCTACCTAGCTTTTAGTTATGTACCAAGTTGTCTGGTGTACAATAAAGCGATTTATTATTATTAAAAACAGATTATTTACAATACATTAGGACCCTATTTACTTATGTAAACGTATCCACGAACGTATTGTTCAGGATGCTGTGAGTACTGTTGCGCACTCTGTGAAGTTAGGATATAATTATAATCATACTAGTGTTTGCCCGTGGCTGCGCCCGCGTGTATGCCGGTTATCGCGGCAAATAGTAGCCTAAATGTGATTCTGATGTATAAGCTATATTACTGTAAAGTTTCATGCAAATCCGTTCAGTAGTTTTTGCGTGAAAGAGTAACAAACATCCATCCATCCATACTTACAAACTTTCGCGTTTATAATATTTGTAGGATTTACAAGTGTGCATCTGTTTAATACCGGTGATACAAGGCGTAGGTAGATCCCTATAATAGACAAAAAAAGGTAAAATATTCAAAGATTTCGCACCCAGTGAGCTTCCTATTTAATATTTTCCAAGTAACGCAATAGCAAGTAACACATTTTGTGTTAGCCTCAGTAACAAACCGCTCCCTTCGTAATTCTTTCAATTTCATCATGTATATTAAAATGAGTTTGTATTACAGAGTGCTTGTAAGCGCCCGCGACGCCGGCGGTTTAATATGTACGGAACATTCTTTTTACCTAGGTACCTGACTGTTTCCATTGTCGAATGAGAAAATATTGTGACGAAATAGCGAATGAAATGAATTTATTGATAAAAAAACTTGCACTTAAGGTTCTAATGCAAGTTTGTCGTCTAATTCTCTTATATCTGTTAATAAAACATTTGTTTAAATGAAATCTACGCTACGAATTACGAAAGTATAAACTCCACGCTTGAAGAACTACCGCACTAACAATGTTTTCGATTTATTTAACAAAATAAATCGAAAAATATATAAATAGATTTATTTAAAAAAGATAATTTAAAATATAGTTTTCACTTAGTCTCAATCAACTTAACTGTACGGATGGTTCAGTTCAAGCGGTCACCGTCGCCGCTTTGGTTCTATCTCCACTTCAGACAACATTTTGTGTGATCAATAAATTGTTATTCTAAGTCTAGGTGTTCTTTGTATCCGTTTCTGAAGTCCCCTGAATACAGGCTATACAAGTTGTTTTTGAAAAGGAGAAATAAAGAATCCCAGTTTTAATTTTTGCAAGTGATTCATAAAATAATTAAGTACATTGAATAATGAAAACGTGTAATATTTAATATCATACAGTACCGTCAGTTGGGTTCTGCGAATATTATCATAGGATATCATAAAAGCTTGTCGTATCGTACTGTAATGGACACATCACCCCTCTCGTGTCGCGAAGTAGATTTTTCCAATTTCGTCTCGTCGACGTGTCGGGAAAAATCCTCTTTTGATTTATATTTTAATTCACCGTCTCATTTCAATTTATGACCGGGCTGCAGGCTTTGTAAAGGCATTTGTACCTGTCTAATGTTGTCTACATGCTAATGTGTTTCGATTCGAAAGACATATTTTAAGTAGAACTCAAAGGAATTTTAAATTGGTTTTGTAGCTACTTGTAATGTTTTGAGATGGTTCTTGATTAATTTGATTTTGTGAAATTAGATTCTTTGACGTTTTTTTCTCTCACTTTAATGATAGTAATATATATTGAACATTAGAAAATATAAATAACGTAGTAAAGTTTGGTTTCTAAAATATTTTTTGTTATTTAAACAAACCTTAAAGTTTTACATTAAAGCTATTACTTATTATAAATATGCAGTTGTTTATAAGAATTGGACTTTCGAATTGATTATAAACCTAAATTTGAGACTACCTAGGTACCTACTTGTTTTGAATAAGTTTAATTTCAAGTTATTTCTTTTAAATTTGAAAGGCTTGGCGGTCCTCTGGTGACTGCTATGTGTATAAAGACGTGGATTCGATTTCCATCCAGGAAAAACATTGTAAGATAACACTATCACTTATTCTGTGTCTAGGTGTAATTTATCTTTAAATAATATAAATATACCTATATATAAATATGAATATGAATTTTGAGTTCGAAATAAAGTATTATTATTCATTATTATAACAAGCGTGTAAATATGCTTGTCCATTCGACGACATCGGGCTTGTTCCCTGTTTGGGAAACAGTTCGGGCTTGTTATGTAAGTAGGAATACAAATTAAATTATTAAACAATTGGCCATTCTCAAGTAATATGTCTCAGTTTTCTTTGTGGTGCAAAGTTACATAAAAATATCATTATCATATTTTCTATGCAATACAGCCTACTTGAAAATAAAAAAGTCGTGACGTAAATTAGAATAAGGACAAATTACGCGAGAATGCCGTAATATCCCTCTGTTTAACCTTTTGACGTTTTTTTTCTTTTTTTATCGAATAGGCGGGCAAACGAGCAGACGTATCGCCTGATGGTAAGCGATTACCGCCGCCCATGGACACCTGCAACACCAGAAGCGTCACAAGTGCGTTGCCGGCCTTTTGGCGATGGGGATTGGGGGGGGGGGTGGTAGGGGTAGGGGATGGGGGGGGAGGTAGGGGTAGCGGATTGGAGCATGGGCCTCCGGTATCTTCACTCACTCGTGAAACACAGCGCAAGCACTATTTCACACCAGTTTTATGTGAGGCCGTGGTATCACTCCGGTCGAGCCGGCCCATTCATGCCGAACCGTGGCTCTCCCACGGTGAACGGATTAAGATGTGATTGCAGTTATGTATTTAAAACAGAAATCGCAATTCAGTTCTCTATATTGATGTACACACATCAAAAGTGTCTAGGGATCAAGCATTTTTATGCGGATTTCTTGAGATTGAGATGTGGCTTTGGCCCTGGCCTGCTCAGTCGCCAGACTTGAACCCGATTGAGCATGCATGGGATATGCTACAGAGAAGAGCTCTGCCGAATATGGAGGGTATCCAGTCGCAAGAAGACCTTTTTTTGTTGTTGCAACGAACATGGGCGGCCATTCCACAGCGTGATTTGGATGAACTCATTTTGAGTATGCCAAACCGATTCTTGTGTTGTTAGTGTTCGCGGTAGAAACACGGATTATTAATTGTTTAAGTTAGTTTAATACAATTTTAAAGAAAACTGTTATTTCAGTATTTTTTTCGAACTTTAATGTTAGTGGTTCAAATGTCAAAACTCCCTTTATTAGGAAAATGGCAAATTTCTTTATTAATGCAAAGGTGACTTGGTTTATCGTTACTGTGACAAACGAAAACACTTTATTTGATGAATCCTTAAAGAAAATTTTAATTAATATCAATCAGGAGAAAAGTTATTGCAAAAATATATGTTGATACCTAGACACATATGTTGATCCCTAGACACTTTTGATGTGTGTAGTTTCATTTTCTTTCTTACATGTATAAACAGTGTAAATAATCACTTTTCCCATCTTAAACGAAGTTATAAAACAGTTTATAGCCTAAAATAACGTCAAGTACTTTGTTTTAGAACAACATTAAAAAGCGGGGGACGGCCACAAGATGGCGTTAGCAAAAAGCCTGCGAAGTAACAGATGATCTTCATTTAAATATTTTCCAGGGACACCGGGGGTGTTTGGAGTACGGACCCCGAGGCCCGAACACACTATACGAATTTTGAAATAATGAAAAATGTTTTGTTTTTTTGCAAAAAAAATTACAGATTTGTATCACTTGTAGCTGTTTAATTTAGTATACCTACTTGATTTATTATACATTTATTTAAATATTCTTAGGGCTTGGTACCCCAGAATTGATCAATAAAATGTAACACTTCAACTTATAGTTAATTTTGAGAAGCTTTACAAGGTCGTACCTTAAAACATTTATGATACTGCCTTCCAAATATCATTGTGCTTATGAAGTTAAAGTCTAGTTAGATAATATATAGTTTCTTGAGGGTTCGTCTCATTCAATTGTTAGGTTTAAGTTGCCGTAGAAGCACAAAACAGTAATAAAATAGTTTTATCTTTTTAATACTGCCTACAATATACAAAAAACATTAGCTTATTATTACTAAAAAGCATATAGCTGCAACATCTAGTCCTACAGCAGTAAGTAATCGAGTTGTGGAGGTGTGCTGCCAATCATCTGTATTAGCAATGTACTTTTACCTCCATTGTTTTTTCTTATATTAGTTTTAAATATGTTGCCAATTTTTCCATCTTTGCTTCTTATAGGTAGATTGATCACCATAGCAAAAATAAAAACTGCCTCGGTGGCATAGTGGTAGCATATGTGACTGTTGTGCTTAAGGTCTCGGGATCGATTCCCGGGTCGGGCCAAATGTTTGTACGATCTGCAAATATTTGTTTTGGAGTTTGGGTGTTTTCTTTGTATAATATGTATGTATTTACAAAAAAGGTATATATGTATTTAAGTCAGTTGTCTAGTACCCATAACACAAGCTCTGCTTAGCTTGAGACTAGATGGTGTTGTGTGCTAGATGTCCGAAATATTTATTTATTAATTATCGACAAGATGTGGGTAAACATAAATAAAACCAACTATCAACATCACTTTTCTTTTAAAAAGGAATCTCACGGACTGGGAATATAATAATATCTTATTTAAATCTTTAAACTTTAATTGAACGGACACAAATTTAAGGAATACCCAGATTTAGAGCAAAAATTTGTGGGTTAAACAATGTATTTTGTCCAAGGCAGTAGAAAGCACACAACGCTCAAGAAAGCGGTGACGGGACCTCATCTATATCTATACTTCTATACTAATATATAAAGCTGTAGAGTTTGTTTGTTTGTTTGAACGCACTAATCTCAGGAACTACGGGTTCGATTTGAAAAATTCTTTCAGGGTTAGATAGCCCATTTATCGAAGAAGGCTATAGGCTATATATCATTACACCAAGACCAATAAGAGCGGAGCACCAATGAAGAATGTTACAAAAACGGGGGAAAAATTTTACGCTACGGGCAATAGGAGACGTAAACGACGTTGCGTGGGTTAGCTAGTCTATGCTAATATTATAAAGCTGCAAATTTTGTTTGTTTGTTTGAATGCGTTAATCTCAGAAATTATTGTTCATATTTGAAAAATTCTTTACGGGTTTAGATAGCCCATTTATCGAAGAAGACTATAGGCTATCATTACACCAAGACCAATAGGAGCGGAGCACCAATGAAGAATGTTACAAAAACGGAGGAAAAAAATTACGCTAGGGGCAATAGGAGACGTAAACGACGTTGCGTGGGTCAGCTAGTCCATACTAATATTATAACGCTGCAGAGTTTGTTTGTTTGTTTGAATGCGCTAATCTCAGAAACTACTGGTACGATTTGAAAAATTCTTTACGGGTTTAGATAGCCCATTTATAGAAGAAGGCTATAGGCTATAGGTATCATTACATCAAGACCAATAGGAGCGGAGCACCAATGAAGAATATTACAAAAACGGGGAAAAATTATTACGCTACGGGCAATAGGAGACGTAAACGAGGTTGCGTTGATCACTGTATTACTATATGTATAGATGGACATATATCCAGATTAACAAATATATTGTCCAAGAAAAAAAAAGCAAAGAAAACTCGGTCCGTGTGTTCAGCACAAATGATATGCGGGCCGGAGTCAATATCTGGGGATCAAAGTGGAGCAGCGCGGCGCTCGCCACTTAGCTACAATATTAGTGCCTCTCACTGCCACACTGTTTACTTTTACGACAATCTCGTCACTGGAAACGTGTCCACCGGTGAAGGGGTTACATGCAGTAATCTTTAAAATATAGCTTGATATCTGTAAAACATAGCTAGGAAACCGACGAAGTTACTTTCAACAACCGATTTTATTTGGTAGTAGCTGACCCACGCAAGATCGTTTACGTCTCTTATTGTCCGTAGCGTGTTAATTTTGCCCCATTTTTGTAACATTCTTCATTGGTGCTCCGCTCCTATTGGTCTAAGCGTGATGATATATAGCCTATGGCCTTCCTCGATAAATGGGCTATCTAATACTGAAAGAATTTTTCAAATCGGACCAGAAGTTCCTGAGATTAGCGCGTTCAAGTAAACAAACTCTTCAGCTTTATTATCACAAAATTGGGGTGTGATACATACGTTATAAAATAACACTAATGACGACTATCACTATACCGCTTGATTCAACTAAAACAGGGTTATTAAGGTGATCATGATATCAGTTATTGTTTATATCTCGACATTTCTGAGTAAATGAGTATAATTTTCCATTTAACCTAAATTGAATTAGATTTTGCGCACGGTTCCGTCGGTAAAAAGTAGTATAAGTGTTATTCTGATGTTATGAGCTACAATGTTACTGTAAAGATTTATATAAATCGGTCGAGTACTTTGAGTGAAAGAGTAACAAACATTAATACATCCTCACCAGAACTTGCATCCTACTGACACCTATTCAAACTAATATTATAGTTGGAACAGGAGTAAGTAGAGGTGACTAATGGCCTTCCCCCTCTTACATAAGTGAGCAAAAGTTTAATATTACGTGACTATGTATATATGGATGTATGTATATGTATATTGTGTTAAGAAGAACTGTACAGTTTACAGTAGTTAGGTTGGAGGGTTATTCAAGAATACTTACTAGTAACCGGCTAGCCACACAACCTGATGTTTGTTAAGAAATAAAACAAAAAAGTTTCAAATGAATCTATCACAATTTAATTGTCGGTAACAACTTTTAAATTAGTCGAATTAACAAACGTACATTCAAGATTGTGAATGCGAACCTCAATGCAGTGAACAGTCTTATAACTAACTATTAAGTAACACTTCAGAAAATAAAAGAAACATGGTTTCACCTGTAACTAAATGGACATTGCTGACTTTAGATGAAAAACTTATTTGTATTTTATTTGTATGTACATGAAAGTGATAAACTAAACTAACTCCCACGAAGAGTAACGGAAAAGTGCTGAGTTTGTGACATGCCCCGTCTCTCTGCAATACAGGAACGGATGCTATCTCTATATAAAGCTATTTCTAAACCGCCACCAAATTATCTTATACTAACACTGATGATAAGCCATGTAAAATCACCTGAAACAAATGAAAACAAGTTTAGTACATTTCACTCATTATAAACACATTTCACGGCTGTAACTACGAATAGAAGACGTACAATATACATATTTATTGCTTTTAAAGAGTAATTGAAACGAATAGTTATGGGATGTCTAGTTGTTAGTGATTTTAAAAGGTTGTCGGTTCCATTCCCAATCAGGACAAGTTATGAGGTGTCACTCATCCATTTAGAGAAGCATCTCACTTTGAGATTCAAAATTGCTAATATGAAGATATGAATGTAATGTATTTAAATAAAACACTATGTGCAGATAAGGGTTATGGTGAAAGACAATCAAATTTCGCTCGTAGCTTCTGAAAACCGCTAAATGCAAATACAAAGTGTCATGCCGAGATAACACTCTAATATCTTTGCTAATTTACTATAAAAGTTTATCTCTAAAATCTCGCTATGCAAAGTATGGGTCCTTCATTGGTAGGCCACCAAACTGGCGGAACACTTCTACAATACATACAATCACAGTTAACTAAGATACCAGTGGTACCAAATAAGTGTTACACAGTTACTGTTTCTAAGTAACAGGCATGTTATTTGCTAAAAGTTGTATAAAATTAATAAATTTATAATTACTACGTACGTACCTTTCTCACAAGTTAAACCGCCACCAAATTTTCTTACACTAACATGAATGTGAAATCACCTGGAACAAGAGAACCATAGTTTTAATATTGCAACCATTATTTATAATATCCCGACCCGGAACCCGCGTCCTATGGTTGAGCAGTCAGGGTCACTAATCTCTAGACCAAAAGGCCCGTCTAATACTGAAGCTAAGATCATATGAACCCTTAAATTACTATTCAACTAGTTTCTCCTCCCTAATCAACTTTGTATGAAGTTATATTATCACATAAATCAATAATACAACAGAATGTTATAAGCCTCAAATAAAAAATAAACAGCGAAGGGCTTCGAAACCGCTCTTTTTAACCGACTTCAAAAAAAAAGGAGAAGTTCTCAATTCAACTGTTTATTTTTTTTTAAAGTTTTCCATTAAACTTATACAGTACTTGTAAAAATATCTAGCATAACAAAAAGGAAACTTCAGGACAGAAAGCAAATGACTAAGTTAAAACCCTACGCAGAGGAAATAAAAATAAAAAATGAAGTAAATGTAATATATACTCACAGAAATAAGTAGTAGGTAAGTAAAGAGCGCGTTGCACTGCACGCAGCTCATGCCGGAGCCGCGTGAGCCGCGCTGGCCAGCGGCGCGGGCGGGCGACGTCCAGCGACGTCGGCGCCCGCGGCATCGGGCCGCTGTGGCCTGTCGCCGTCGTCAGGGTTTGTCATCGCCCCTGCCTACGAAACAAACAAAAATCGCTTAAGATCCCCTGGACGGTTATAACAGGTTAAATCGAGTTCTGGAAGAGATATGGTTTGAATTTGAAAATGGCAAATATATGTGGCATGGAAAAGGACCGCATAGAAAACCGAGGCCGGTGATTCATCTTGAAGCACTTTAAAGCTTGGCTTGCCAGACACATCGAGCCCGCGGCAGGGCAATTATGATGTAGGTAAGCAGATCTTGGTACAACACATACAGAAAGGTAAAATTAAATGAATTTTAAAGTGCGAGTACAAATTTGCACCAATAAAACAACAGTCAAACTATTTACCAAATTTAAATACAAAGTTTGGAAGTAGTCTTTATATAACTGTTGCACCTACAGACGGCCTGGAGTTTGTATTTAAACAGGCTATTTCCCTTAATGGGATTTATTACCACGTGCATTAACAGTGAACACTTTAGAGGATACTTAGGAAATAAATTGAATGAATAAAGTACAAAACTGGAAATAGAGGAATGTAAAGAGTAAAATATAATGCTCACCGTACTGCTACAGGCCACGTGATGGCGGGCACCCTGGCTCACTAGAGAAAAAAAAATACAATTCAATACAAACCCTAACCCAATACATACACGTGGTATGATTGTAACTATAAAGAGGGAATTATACAAATTGTCTAATTAAAAAAAAAATGCAAAGATTTGTACGCATAGTGCCAAAGCGTTTAAAAATAATCATATAATTCTGAAAAAACAACAGTATATTTGTGCCCGGCAAAAAAATAACAAAATAATCGAAGACGGAACACATGTATAAAAAACAACAATGTTAAAGCAGTAAAGACACGTGGTAACGGATGTTAAACAAAATGGCGGACTGAAGCAAAAAGTTACAAAATAAATTAATATTTCAATTACTCACGTCCCGCTGCAGTACCCGAATGCACGGTTTGCTTGGATTCGTCGCCTTATATAGCCTACATTTTTACACGTATTAGTTAAAACGTGGTAAATGCAAATTAGCATCTTAAACAAATACTTTCCCCGCATTTAATTTTATAAGTTTTATTAATTTCTGGCCAGGGGTGTTAGTCCGATTAACTTGTTAATGTAGTGGTTAGCGATCCTGCCTACTAAACTAGAGGTCGTGGGTGCAATTTCCATCTAGGACAAATATTGTGTGATAAAGTTCGACCATTCTTCTGTTTCTGGGAGTAATTATATATAAATATACATATACATTTTTAACCGACTTCCAAAAGGAGGAGGTTCTCAATTTCATCGTTTTTTTTTTTTGTTATATATATGTACATTGATTACTCCGTCGATTGTGGACCGATTTTGAAAATTATTTTTGTATTCGAAAGGGTATGCTCCCCATGTGGTCCCATGGCCACCATATCAGGATCTGATGATAGGATCCCAAGGAAATTGAGGAAACCCTCAAATTTACGTGAGCGCCTGCAATAAAGTTAAGGCAATTGTCTGCATGCTTTCATATTCTGTAAACATCATGTCCGAAATATTTATTTATTATTCTATACAGTATGTTGTATGTTATCTTTAGTCGTATTCTTTCAAGTTATTTAGGTGAAATGATGATGAGAGACTTGAGAAAGACTAAAAAGCGAAAAAAAAAAAAAAAAACGAAGCGTCGGTGACGTCTGTGACGTTCGTCTCGAAATATAGCGAGTGTGGTACCTACTATTACATTTGGATTGGCGCCGAATTCAAACCTATGAATAGGTAGCACATACAAATTAAGTTATTTTATACTTTTCAGTTTTCTGTTTTTTTAAGTTAAGTTTTTATAAGTCGTTTTTTTTAAACGAAGTTTTTTTTATATATAAATATATATATATAAAATGTATTTAATTTGAAAATTTGTAGGGGTGTAAACTTAGAAATATATGTAACCGGCTGACAGCTATAGGCTTACTGCCTATCACGTGAGTGCGACTAAAATTATAGATGGATATGACAACATTGGGATGTTCGTAGATAGTATAATCATAGCTAGCCACGCTGATTTCAACACGATCGGGTTGGCTCGATTGAGGCGGTACTACGCTCTCACAGAAGACCAGCCGAAAATGTCAATATTCGTGCTGTCGTTTCACCATCATCTTCAGAAGCAT
Organism: Diaphora mendica; assembly: GCA_949125395.1. Classification (NCBI taxonomy): domain Eukaryota; kingdom Metazoa; phylum Arthropoda; class Insecta; order Lepidoptera; family Erebidae; genus Diaphora; species Diaphora mendica. The sequence goes on from OX421316.1 coordinate 29,816,694, forward strand.
CTTAATAGGTCGTCATAGTGTGGGTCACCATTCTGCATTATCTGCATCCGCAATGAGTATGGTGACCACTACTCTTGGATTCTGCTAATAATGCTTTTCATCAGGCAGAATAGAGTCATTTGTCTATAGGTAGTAGAGCCACGCTGATTTCAGCATGAATGGGCCGGCTCCACCGGGGCGGTACTACCCTCGCACAGAAAATCAACGTAAAATGACAGCGTTCGTGCTGTCGTGTTTCGTTGATGAGTGCGAGACCGGAGGCCCAAATAGTCTAGTCAACAAGACAAGTTACTTGTTGACTAGACTAAAAGATGCAGCAGCATCACTAGGCCGCCATGGTGTGGGTCGCGTTACTGCATTGTCTGCATTCGCAGTGAGTATGGTGACCGCCACTCTTGGATTCTGCTTATGCTTTCCATCAGGCAGAGTAGAGTCATTTTGGCGGGCCATGCATAAAAAAAATGCTCATACATAAAAATAAATAAATTAGGATCTTAAACAAATACTTTCAGTGCGTTGTTAGTGCAATGGTTAGTAAGTCAGGATAGCTAAGCCATTCCATTTTCACCCAGAACAAAATATTATGTGATAGATAAAGTTCGACCATTCCTCCGTTTGTTATTTAATGCATGTTGCATCTGCATGTAATAAAAAAAACATATTTACTTAAAAATATATGTAACCGGTTGACAGCAATAGGCTTGACACCAATTACGTAAGTGATAAGGAGTGACAAAATTTCAGTGTTCAGTAAACCACTCATCACCACTGTCTACCCTCTTGGAGACTAAAGTCATGAGTATATGTAATTTGTATGAAAATTTTAAAAAAATGGTATCCTCGCTCAAGACAGTTGATAAAAATAATATTTAATTTATAGCTATAACCGTAGCTATGGCATTTGCTTTTGCAAAGTCCCTATATTTTGATTACTTTAAATATTTAAAAAGTATATTTAACTTACTATTATAAGAATTTTCACGTACGTTGTTATCTTGTAGTAAGATAATTTTCTTGAAATACCCTCAGATTTTTTAAATTGTTCGAGAACATTCTATTTCAAGTAATTTCTTGCAATTTTAATTATTTACATTACATTAAATAAGGCTCTGTTCTATTAGGAATAGACTATCGATTTCTAAACTTTATTTATTTGTAGTTCGATCTCGCTTTTAGTGTATCATTTTGTATTAAAAATGAAATACAATTATTAGTTTCCTTCTACCCACTTTTGGAAAATAAAAAAAGTATTTTTTTGGGTAGTACTCATGTGTTTATAATAAACTAGCCGTTGCCCACGGCTCGGCTGTATGTCGGCCATCTGTCAAAGATTGGTCGTACCAACTCAGAAACCTTTGTGGGCTCATGCACAACACTTTTGCTGAAGATCATGACATGATCAAATGCATAGTTAACGATTCTATAAAGGACATACATACAAACATTAATTTTTATATATATAGATATATTTCAATACGATGGGGTCAAAATTAAAATGTTTGTTCGTAATCTGGTGAAATTTGTGTGTAATTGTTTATTTTAAGACCAACACTAAAATAAACCTGTTAAAAAGCATTTTCTTCTGCGTTTATCAATTCATATTCATTATTTTTATTAGCCACTATTGGCAAGTTTTAGTGTTTTATATAAAAACACAAAAACATACATATTATGAAAAGTGGATTTAAAATAATGATAACTACTTCTAAAAAGTAATGGTACACCTAAAAAGGACGTATATGTATGCATGTTATATGCGGAAAATCAATTAATAGATAGTTAAGTAATACAAATATATGAAATACTAGTTGTTGCCCGCGGCCCCGCCCGCGTGTATGTCGGTTATCGCTGCAAATAGTAGCCTATGTGTTAATCTGATGTATAAGCTATATTACTGTAAAGTTTCATCCAAATCCGTTCAGTAGTTTTTGCATGAAAGAGTAACAAACAAATATCCATCCATACTTACAAACTTTCGCGTTTATAATATTAGTATAGATATAGATTTAAAACATTCTAAAATCAATTATTTATGTGCTGAATATAAATTAATAACAAATTTCTTATTAAGACAAAGAATCAATAATCTAATTTTAAAATAGAAATCTACGGGATTGCTACCATGTACCTTTTTGTTAGTGAGTATTTTTTTTTTTTTTTTTTTTTTTTATGTTTGGCCCGCCAAAATGACTCTACTCTGCCTGATGGAAAGCATAAGCAGAATCCAAGAGTATTGGTCGCCATACTCACTGCGAATGCAGACAATGCAGTATGGCGACCCACACCATGGCGGCCTAGTGATGCTGCTGCATCTTTTAGTCTAGTCAACAAGTATGGAACTTGTTGACTAGACTATTTGGGCCTCCGGTCTCGCACTCACCAACGAAACACGACAGCACGAACGTGGTCATTTTACGTTGATTTTCTGTGCGAGGGTAGTACCGCCCCGGTCGAGCCGGCCCATGCGTGCTGAAATCAGCGTGGCTTTACTACCTTTCAGTATCCGATATTTCGGCGCTGTCGCAAGCGCCAAAATATCGGATAGCGCCATGATCACGGAGTAACTCACTCCGTGATCATGGCGCTTACAACAGCGCTGAAATATCGGATACTCACTAACAAAAAGGTACATGGTAGCAATCCCGTAGATTTATATTTTAATGTTACTGACCATGAAAGTTTAAAACAATATAATAATCTAATTATTGAAAAAACTTCAATAATATCCATTGTCATTCTCAGAAGCAAGACACCGCTAAAATCCATCTAATCTTTTTAGTTTAGTTATTATTTTAACACAATTGTATGTTCAATAAATAACGTTCAAAAGTTTGAAATTTAAACCTACTACTACTAAATAATGAATGAAAAATATTTCCAATGATTTTTTTTTTCATTACTTGACTATGGTGAAGCCGAACCGATTTTATTGAATGTGGTGTCAATAGATTCCAAATAATGCCCCGGACGAAAGAGGCTATTTACATTAAATTCAATAACAAAAGTTTTGACATAGTCAGGTTATAGTTTTTTGTAATCTTTATTTGTTAGGTTCTTTTTAATACAAAACTCAATTTCTTCTTCTACTATATTTCTCACATCAAACTTTGATTAGTTTATTTGTGTTAATTCTCAAGAACTACAAAATTCAAAATCTACGTAAACCAAACTCAGAATATCTAATCACAATAAAGTATCACGTAGTTATCAAAGAGGTATGCTAATAAACAATATCTAGTAAGAAAGTCATATTAAACACATCCAAATAAGAAATTGAATAGTGACCATTGACTTGATACATATTTTGTGTACCTATAGTCTTATTAAATAAATAAAAATACCGTGGGAGAGCCACGCTTCAGATACCACGGCCTCACAGAAAACCGGTGTTATACAGCGCTTGCGCTGTGTTTTACCGAGTGAGTGAGGATACCGGAGACCCATACCTCAACCCCTCCCTAGATCCTCCTCCCCATCCCCCAAAGACCGGATTATTGCATTATAATAAGAAATACTTGTTGAGATCTGTTTGCTTCAAAGCAATTCTAGGCAAAAAATCCTCTTAGATACATACATATTCTCATGCCTTTAGCTACAAAGGGGCAAATTAATAATTACATATGTCAAAAATGACAGGATTGGCTTCTAGATATAATTTTAGATAAAGTGTATATACGCATGTGAACAAGACTTGGTTCATCACGAAGGTTGCATGTTTAATATTGAGTAGGTACTTTATTGTCATCATTAGTAAACAAGCAATTTTCGATTACTTCTACATCTGCCATTGGTATAAGATTTACTAACAAAAATGTGAAAATGCTGTAAAAAGTTGTACATTTTCATGTAATGGATAATAAGTTACGTAACATAATTTCATTTAATTTTACCTCAAACCGAACAAGCCGCGACTTTTCCAAACTACCCTCGATATCAGTAAAATAAACAGACTTACTTTGTCACATAAATATCCTTCTGGTTCGTACCTAAGCCAGTAAATCAAAGTACATAGACTCTATGTACAATATATACAGCGTACATAAATCGTCCGCCATGCTGGCCCGGTAAATTTAATAATCCTGGAGTTGGTTCTGAATAAAGACAAACGTCCACCCACACCCAAGCCTCCCTAGAGGAAAAATATTACATAAGTAGCCAGGAAAAAGTGGTGTGGGAGGGTATAAGAGGAGCGGTGGGCGTGGTGAGGCCACGCCCTCTGTAGCAAGAGGGGCGAAGGCTTTCGCGCTGCTGAGTAGCGTCCAAATGTTCTCCATTATTAAATGAATGGATATAATTAAGTTAGAGTGGTATTGAGGGAAATAAATTGTATGTAAAAATGGCTTTGTTTGTTTAGTTCGTATTGTAGTTATACATAGATATACCAAGATAAACTACAATACGATAAGGTTATGTTTACTTGATTATATTGGAAGAGTTGCTATTTCTATTGAGTTTTATGGGATACTGAAATTTTATTAACTGAAATAACTAGTGATAGCTAAAATAATAGCTTTAGTTAACAGTTAGTGAGATAAACCGACAAAATGAGAAAACGGAAAAGATATTGTTACCGAACGAAGATTCTACCGAAGATTGTGTAATGAGATAACACATGTATCTTAATCACTAAGAAAATTTGCACTTCACTATGAGGCGCAGTTCAAGAAATATTTGCCACGCGCAAACAACCTGCGGAACCACTACGTGGGGCGTAATTGAGCATCTCACCATTCTGCATTGTCCGCATTTGCAATGAGGATAGCGATCACCAGTTTTGGATTCTACTTATAATTTCCATCATGAAGAGTGGAGTCATTTTGCTAGGCTAATAAAAAAAAAGTTAAGAGTATTTCTGTTGCGATACCACCTTATTAATCACGATCCTTCACCAGCCTCCTGATCGTCGTCGTTACTGGAAATGCCAAGCCAAGTGGAAGCTAAGAACCTTGCAACTTCATTAGATCAGATCATCAGCATCGACAGCCTTTATCAGTCCACTGATGGACATAGAACTCTTCATAAAAAGTAGGTTTTGGCGGGGTTTGCGACTGGGCGGTGTGTTGGAATCGGACCGACTAAAACCACACGGTGTGCCACTTTGCGCTTGAGGAGGGAGGGATCCGGGAACTGCTGTTATTAACACATCCGGACCCCTCTCAGCGCCTGCCTGCACTGAAGCGGGCAGCGTCTGTTGGTACACTCTCTAATTTAGGCGACGTACGGCACACGCGTACGTGGCCACCCGCGAGGAGGCGACGTACGCGTGTGCCGTACGTCGCTTCCTCGCGGGTGGCCACTAAAGGGGGAAACCCGTCACGACCATCCGCGGCCACACTCAGGGGGGCATGATGCGCTTTTTAGCCTACACTAAGTCACTAGCCAAACGGGTTGGTTTTTCAAGTTTTCCTTCTCTTTGCAGTGACCTCTATAGTTTGCATCCTTAGTCGCCTCTTACGGTACCCTTAGAACGAATATGGGTGGTGACAGTCGATATTCTTAATCTGTCACACAGAAAATTAGAGTACCTAGATAATTAGCCGTTATTAAAGTGTTATGATTTTCCAGTGTATGTATATATGTATATTTCTTTGGCACGCCCTCGAGCCTAAACAGCTTGTCGTATTTTTATGTGATGTCAATAGATTCGTCTTAGTCGTGAGCGTGACACTGGGTACATCAAAATATAAAAAAAAACTAAATAAAATCTTTCGTTCTTTTCAATTCTTCAATGAATTTAATAAAAATGGCAGATATTGACGTAGTCGGTTTTTTTTAAATTCCTTACTTGTTTTAAGAATCATTATAGTTGTAGTTAGTTAAGAATCGTTATACTCATAGTATCATTTGATATATGAATATCAATACGCGAATAAGATTTCTTGTATCCCACTCTGAAATGGCACACGGAATTGTATCATACCTGGAGTCATATTTGTTTCAACATGGGTATACTATTTTTCTTAATGTTTTTATTTTCCTTGATTTATTTTTTATTTAATCAAAACATTTACAGTGTCTTTATAGGACCCTAATTCCAAACGAGACTAAGTAAACATGGTAGGTTACAATTATTATAAAACGAAACGTTTGGGTAACTTCTTTGAAGTTCGGGGGTAACATAATACCTATATATTAATAAAAGTATAGTAAGTAAAGTATCTAATTCAGATATCCTAATGTATTTTGAATTAAATGATTACCGTACCACTTTTTCAGTGTCAACCTTTATATCAATTTTTCAATATTTTTTTAATGAAACTAAGACGCACTTTATATTTTTCCAAATTTAGTCCCAATGAAGTTCTATAATAAATAATTTCCAGTTTTAAATTCAATATTTACTATGTTTTCAATATTCCACTATATATGTGATTATGATTAAATTAATTGATCCATAATGTTCATAATGACTGAAAGAACTGTTTGATGTAAACGAAGAACTGGAAAGTAACAGATACGTGTAAAGTTACAAAAATAATTTTATATACAACGAAACAATGCCGTTAACCATTAGCAGTTCTTTACATAAATCCTGAACAAAACGGGAGACTAACCAAATTACCCAGTGGAAGGAGAAAATAAAAAGGAACAAATTAATGAGCCTCTCTAACTTCCCAACCAAGGACCACGCAAATGCTAATTTTTCAACAACTAAACATTTTTCGGTACAATTTCCAAAAAAGAATTTGGATGAGTACAGTTGAGGTGCAAAAATCGGGTGCAAGAGTTTTCAAAATACATGACTGATTCTAAGTCGTCTGAGCGTCGGTTTAAGATAAATTATAAGCTGTCCAATTTCACTTTTCAAATAATCGTTTAAAAAATAAATTTCTCGATAAATTTTCTGATCTTTAGTTTTAATTACAGTATTTGGACTTTCCGATGACAGCCAAACCTTTTCAAATTGTTATTTACACTTCTCATAAGAAAAATCATTTTCCGTTCTTCTTTATGCATTTGCACTTCAATTTACTCTGACACAAATTTCCTGTATTTAATTCCTAAAATATCCTATTAATTGCGATTATCTTGCCTTTTATTAGGCAAGGAGATTGCATTCATCTAACTTAACTGGTTGCCAGTTAGTGTCTGTTACGTCAATCCACTATACGTAATTAGGTAGGTACATTACAAAAATATATTTTAATTTAGGTATTTGAGACTCTGGCTTTCGACTTATTTGTCTAGGACAATCTTTTTGTATTTGTAAGGACACACAGTATCTAGCACTAATTTATCTTGTTTTAAACTCTTTTTAATTAAAATTTCTTAATTACAACACAATCATGATATATTTTAAATGATACTATCCACTCCAAAACTGTATAAATTGGCCTGCAGTGTATTTTCCGTAGCCCCTCGCATCTGGCAGTAAACAATTTAAAAATGAGACAAAAAGGTAACATTGAGGCCACAGGAAGTTCGGAAAAAGGACAATCTCCACCCAGTTCCTGTTGTTTGTTTCTGCGCACACATATTTTTTAACTAAGTGCCTATTTTGAATAAAAATGCGTCTCCCTTAACCGTTAAATGTACGGAAAACAAAGATTTATGTCGTTAGCTTGTCTTTGTTTAGATAACGCTTTGTTACCGCAATTATTGTGCTAGTGTAGGTTTTTATACTCTTACTGTATGTTTATGGTAATTTACTCAAAAATGCTACTAATTCAAATAGCTGTTTTTGATAATTTTCAATATTAAAATATTTTGTGGTTTCAAAAAGTAATAGTATGAGCAAATCCTACTAATATTATAAACGCGAAAGTTTGTAAGTATGGATGGATGGATGTTTGTTACTCTTTCACGCAAACACTACTGAACGGATTTGGATGTAACTTTACAGTAATATAGCTTATATATCAGAATAACACATAGGCTACTATTTACCGCGATAAACTAGTGAGTTATATTACAGCTAGCTGATCCACGCAAATTCGTCTGCGTGTTTTTCAAATCATGCTCGGTCCTATTGGTCTAAGCGTGATGTTAACTATTCTATCTTAGGCACGCCAGCAAAACACACATTTTTTTTCTTATACGTTTAGATAGTTGCGGAGTTCATCATGAACAACAAGAAACATATATAATAGAATTATGTGTGTCAGACGTTCAAAAATATTACATGTATTATTATTAATGGTTATTCTGTTCGTTCTTTTCTAGCTTTTTAATCTCTGTCACATTTGTTCATCAAACAAATGTGACAATAGCTCATTAAACTTTTTCGGATCAATAAATGTAAATATTTTTTGATATTTCTATTATTTTTTAAGAAGACAAGCCATTGGTCAAAATAGGGGTTTTGATTATGAAAGGGAAACAATAATATAAAGGAAGGTACTTCAAACGAGCATGCTTATATTTTTTTATATGGGTCTGACTCTACTCTGCCTGATGGACAGTATGAGCAGAATTTAAAAGTGGTGGTCACCACACTCACATCGTTGGGCCTCCGGTCTCGCACTCACCCACGAAACACGACATCACGTATGCTGTAATTTTAGGTCTTCTATGAGAGGGTAGTACCGCCCCGGTTGAACCAGCCCTTTCGTGCTGAAATTAGCGTGGCTCTACGAGGTTGGATTCAAATTGCTACTGTACTATACTGTTTCCTTCTTCTTTATTTATTAGATAGTTTAAACTTTAAGGGGTGATCATGTAACAAATTATCAAACAAATGTTAAAAATATTTGAACTGGCCTCAAATTTTTATTTAAGGCCAGTTTCACCACTTGCTAATAAGGTTACTTATTTACTAACTAGCTTACCCATGCAGCCCCGTCTGCTTCTTCTATTGCCCGTTGCGTAATGTTATACCGCGGAAATAAATTTGTTTCCCACAAACAGGTTATAGTGAGCCAACCTACAACAGTCGTGAACATTTTTTAGAACTTTTCAAGAGGAAAATAGTTATTTGTTATACAAGAGTGCAAAGTTGCTTTTTAACCGCGTGCTCAATTTTGATGACCGAGCCAGCGAAGGATTCTAAAATTAATCACGAGCGCAGCGAGTGATTCAAAAATTAGAATCCTGAGCGTTAGCGAGGGAATCAAAAGAGCACGAGATGAAAAATCTTTGCACTCGAGTGCAACACGTAACTTTTCATTCCACCTCAGCGAGGAAATTACTAAATGACGTGGAAAGAAAATGGCGCTGGCAAAGCAAATAAAAAAAAAGTACACCAAGAAGGTTCCGTGTCTGAGTTTTTAACAAATAAAAAAAATGTATGATAAATTCGATACCATGGAGATAGAAGTAAATAGGATTAATGAGGTTTTGAACTCACAAGCTTAGTGCACATGATGTTCTAAATTCAATTTTACTATATCGTCTAGCGAACAAAAACGGCTTTTGCACTCAGATATCGAAGGGCAAAAATACTCTTTACGAGCTGGTGGGATGAAAAATATTTTATACATTAATTTAACCAATCTTAAATCATTTACGCAGCGTACGCAATGGAAGTTCTCAGAAGAAATAATAATCCCCCGTTTTTGAAACATTTTTCATTGATACTCTATTTCTATAGGTCGTAGCGTGACGATATATAGCCTCCTAGATGGATGGGCTATCTAACACTGAAGTATTTCTTTAATCAGACCAGTAGTTCTTGAGATTATCGCGTTCAACCAAACAAACAAACTCTTCATCTTTATAGTATTAAAGATGTGAATTAATTTGCCTGATAAGTAAAAAAAACAATTTAATCTGTCAAATAGTGTTAAATGGCAGATAGCATCTGAAAATTTAACAGGAACTGGCCCTAAACCATGATCAAGAATCTCCTTGTTTATTCACAAAAAATCTGGTAAGAACATGACACGTTGGATCAGATTAAGATCAGTTCGTTGAGTGTCTGAGTGCTCATTCTCGAACTAGCTTCTACACAGCATGACTGACCCCTGACCCATGTAAGCACATAGATTCGCGTTCAATTCGCATGGCTCCAATATTTACCTACGTAGGGTTGTACAAAATATATTATTTATTTCATTTGGGCCTTTTAAATGGAATCACTTTGACCTGTTCTTACTACATTTTTTATTAATACCTAGTTTATACTGATGTTAACGTATAGTTATACAGCCCACACTCTTCCTTGATAAATAGGCTATCCCATATTAAAATAATTATTCAATTAGAACAAGTAGTTCTTCAGATTATGGTGTGTAAATAAAAAAACTCTTCAACTTTATAAAATTAACTAGCTGACTCACGCAACCTCGCTTGCATCTCCTATTACCCGTAGCGTGATAATTTTCCCCCGTTTTTCAAACATTCTTCATTGGTGCTCCGCTCCTATTAGTCTCAGCGTGATGATATATAGCCTATAGCCTTCCTCGAAAAATAGGCTATCTAACACTGAAAGAATTTTTCAAATCGGACCAGCGGTTCCTGAGATTAGCGCGTTCAAACAAACAACCAAACTCTTCAGCTTTATAATATTAGTATAGATAAAGATTTACATCTTAAAAAGCAAAATTGATTTTGGTACAAAGATACATTAACAAAACATAAATTGACGGAATTTTGTCACCTAATTTATCGCCATTTGGCAGCCGGTCCATTTGAATAGGAAAATGTCTATACCCTGTACCATAGCGCTCAACATTTATATCTATAGGTACTTATAATAAAAATGTAACAGGTCCAATTCTGTACATTTCAGATATTTTAATTTTTTTTTATGGAGGGCTCTCTATAATCGATACTGAAGCCAAAACTGTATTTTTTTTCATTTTTGTCTGTCTGTCTGTCCGTCTGTCTGTCTGTCTGTATCTTGGCCGCGCATCACGCCGAAACTACTGAATGGATTCAAATGAAACTTGGCATGATTTGAGTTCATACTACGAGGTAGGACATGGGATACTTTTTATCCCGAAATTCAGCACGGTTTCTTGGAGAGAGGGGATGGAAGTCAAAATATGTACTTAGTTGCAACTCAATAACACATAGTCCGATTTCTTTCATTCTTTTTTGCTAGAAAGGAAAAATAAAAGATGACGGGAAAAGTCTTTTTTTTTGCACTGCCTGTGGGAAGCTGAGACAGATATGTAAATATGGCGGTACGAAGTTCGCAGGGTCAGCTGGTTAAAAATAATGGTATATTTAGGTGGACAATGTACTAATTTATAAACATATTTTGTCTGGTTTAAAATAAAGGAATACAAATGGTTAATAACTATAAATTCTCAAAATTAAAAAAAAACCCCCGACATAATAACCTGAGTTCCCTTTAAAAAGTAAAAAGCGGCCAAGTGCAAGTCAGACTCGCCCATGAAGGGTTCCGAAGCAGCAAGTAACATAATATAAAAGTTCTTGTAGTTCGTTGTAACTTTGATCGATATTTTAATAATAGTGTAATTTTTTTGCGGTTTACGATTTATGACGAATTAAAAAAACCTACTCACCAGATCTCGTTCAAACCAATTTTCGGTGGAAGTTTGCATAGTATTGTACATCATATATTTTTTTTAGTTTTATCATTCTCTTATTTTAGAAGTTACAGGTGGGGGGGGGGGGGGGGGGACACACATTTTACCACTTTGGAAGTGTCTCTCGCGCAAACTATTCAGTTTAGAAAAAATGATATTAGAAACCTCAATATCATTTTTAAAGACCTATCCATAAATACCCCACACGGTTGGGTTTGATGAAAAAAAAATTTTTGAGTTTCAGTTCCAAGTATGGGGACCCCCAAAAGTTATTGTTTTTTTTTCTATTTTTGTGTGAAAATCTTATTGCGGTTCACAGAATACATCTACTTACACAGTTTCAACATTATAGTCCTTATAGTTCCGGAGAAAAGTGGCTGTGACATACGGACGGACAGACAGACAGACAGACAGACATGACGATTCTATAAGGGTTCCGTTTTTTGCCTTTGGCACGGAACCCTAAAAAGCACGTTATGCGCTTTTTTTTTGACCCCACTCGATGTTATTTTTTGCAGACATTCGGTTATTCTTCCTCACTTTCACCCCCATAACTTATAAACGACTCAACCGATTTTCATGAAATATGTCTAAGAACACTCGCACGTAACTCACCTTTCATACAAAAAAAAACTAAATTGAAATCGTTTGATGCGTTCGCGAACTACGGTGCCACAGACAGACAGACAGACACGTCAAACTTATAACACCCCTCTTTTTGGTTGGGGTCAAATATAGCCTACCTCTACAATAAATGAGGAATCTGACAAACAAAAGTTGATTTTCAAAAACTTTTACATCATGTCACAATAAAAATTACGCACCTGAGTTCGCTTTAGCTGTTGTCTATTAAAAAAGATTATATATTATATTTAAATTAGAAAAAATAAATTCTTTGCAAATAATTTTAATTCGCCATTTAAAAAAAAAAGTGTAATTTAGAGATTCAAACCTGTCAAGGCGTTCGAAATTAGAATTTGGTTTTTGCCACGTTTTATTGATGTTTGTATCGATAATAATAATAAAAATAATTTACTGTGCCAGCAATAATTACTACTAGTGTCAAGATATTCACTCTAGTGTCTTGGTATATTGCGACAGTGACTCTAAACGGTCGTGTCGTGATAGTGACATTGAAAAATGAATTGAAGAGGCAGTGTCACTTCAAGGAGTAGTCAGCGGCGGTGACTGTTCGTTAGTGGTACCAAAGAACACATTGATATATGTGGTAGAAGTTGTTCACAACAGCATACTCGGAGCTCAGTTTTTTATCAACCTACCCTACTTTGGTTAGATTTTTCATTAAAACGTCCTTTAGACGGTGGTCTGGTGACCTGGTAAAGGTTATGGAAAGTCGTTACAAGACCATTGATTGTGGAGATGCTAGGGGGAGATCTATGTCCAGCATTGGACGTTTTTCGACCGAGATGATCATGATGCCAAAACGTATTACTGATATTGATATAAGATTTGTTTTATTGGATCATAGAATTATTAGGTGTAGTATATATAATTGTAGGTATATAACCCATAGTTGACAAGACATATACTATCTTATACTTATAATAAAAATGTAACAGGTCCAATTCTGTACATTATAGATATTTTGAAAAAAATTTTTTGGAGGTCTCTCTATAATCGATACTGAAGCCAAAACTGTAATTATTTTCATTTTTGTCTGTCTGTCTGTATCTTGGCCGCGCATCACGCCGAAACTACTGAACGGATTCAAATGAAACTTGGCATGATTCGAGTTCATACTACGAGGTAGGACATAGGATATTTTTTCCCGAAATTCAGCACGGTTTCCTGGAGAGAGGGGATGAAAGCCAAAATATGTACTTAGTTGTAATTCAATAACACAGTCCGATTTAATCCATGCTTTTTTTCAAATTCAAATTATTTATTTCGGACTTATTAATATTAATACATCTTAACCTAGTGTTAGTATTGTAGTGTTGTAGTATTGTAGTGTTAGTTAGTTTTTGTAAGAAAGAAAAAAAAAGATAACGGGAAAACTCTTTTTTTGTCCGCGACTGTACACTACCTGTGGGAAGCTGAGACCGATATGTAAATATGGCGGTACGAAGTTCGCCGGGTCAGCTAGTGTGAAATAAAAATATTATTTACCTTTTTAGTTTTAGCTGATGTCTGAGTAAAAAAGACTATATAGAAATGGAAAATAATTTAAAGTACCTGGATGACCACCGATGAGCTTTTCTCGGTATTTAATATGATTTAATATAATACCCAATAACAAAAAAAAATACTAAAGGAAACAAAAGCCGTATTGACCAGTGTTATTTGAAGATTGTATTTCCATCGTCTTAAATAATACCATTAACAATTTTGGAAAGGTTATTTTTGTGCAGTAGCATATAATGACGTTCATAGCTCCTAAACAGTTAATAATTTTAGAATAAATGAAGTAGTTGTCAGTATATGTGATGGCACTAATTTTCCAATTCCGATTTTCTTGCTGTAGATGTTTATGGCACGGGATAGACAGCTTTAGTAGCTCTCCGAAGCACTGTGATTTGCAGTTGTAATATTTATTTATTTTGTATTATACGTAGGTGGTAGCCCTGGACAACTTTGTACGCCGGTGGTAGTAAGCTTGAGCAGTAATAGGAGGTTATGGGCCGCAGCGCCCGGGGCGTCCGGCGGTCGCACGCGCAACTGCTATCCCACGATCATTTACCTACAGCATGTTTTTTTTTTCTTCAGATTACATTTCCTAAAATGAAAACAAAAATCTTTTGGTCGAGTCGGTCGGTTCTTTAGCAAATGATCAGGCTTGCAGAAACGTTGCACCAACAAAACTATAGCTTTTATTGTAACGTTCATAAGAAAAAGAAAATTTGTCAAAAGAAAAACTAATGGCATCGTAAGGTAATTTTCTGACATACAACATACCTATAATATTTTAATAAACCTAGTTTGTGAAAATAACAACATGTTATAGGAAATTTCTTGAATAGACAGTTAACAGTGTACCAGATTTGGAGCCCTATAAAGAAAGATTTATCAGTCTTACTAAAATAACCAGAAAAAGAAAAAACCCACAACCCGACTACGTAACGTTTTTGATAAAAAATAATGTAGCCTATTGTTATTATTTATTACGAATTATTACGATTATTATCAGGAATTGACACCTCATTAATTATAATCGGTTCTGTAGTTTAAACTACTAAATTTTTCTTCTGATTTCTTTCTACGTGTGTAGTCTTCAGACGTTCTGGACTCTATGTAGGTATGTTTGTATGTTCTTCACCAGAACATACATACACAGAGTGCCAGTATCACCGTTCCCTTTGAACTTTTTTATGCAGGGTAATATTTACCGTATTATTGTAAGCATTTAAAACTAAAAATAAAATAGGTTTTCAGTACGTGTTCATGAACCTAATTCTCTTGAAACAGTTCATCCAATGTTTTATCAATATGTTTTTATTAGTTTTATTTGTATGTTTGTTAAGGGTTTCTATGTTTGTAATCGACTTTAGTAAGCGTGTTTTTTTAATTTGTTGAATGATATTTATTTAATCTGAACTTGAATCGAGAAATGTCACAGTTTCGAAATATTTGGTGCATTATGCGATAAGATGCGACATTAATAGAAATAAATTTAATCGTTAGACAAATTCTAAAGAAACTTAGCCAATAAGTTAGAGATATTAGTTTTAGATATTCATTACCTGAACTGCAGGACAGCATAGCGGTAAGCAGTCGCGATAAAGCAGAATATTATGGTAGTCATCGGTTAAAATCGACCGCTTCGTTACTAGGTTTTGGCTTTTTGTATTCCAGACCCCTTAGCCAAGTTGCAAGCGTTCCTCGTTCTGCAATCGTTAGCGCCTAAATTCTCGTGTGCCATTGGCTAATCATAGACAAAGTAATCTTAGACAAAGTATTAGCCAATAACACACGAGAATTTAGGCGTTAATGATTGCAGAACGAAGAACGCTTGCAACTTGGCTAGGGGGGCAGATTCCAGACTATTTCGAGTCTGGAGATGTACGTGCCGAGGCTATAGTTCTCTAATATATTATGCTTCCATATCTTTCCTTTTCATGTCTCAAACGTTTCTAAATTAAGACCACGTACTTAAATGTATACCCACGCTGTATTAACATTCTACTGAAATAAAGTTTAATACCAGAAAATAATAGGTATTTACCTATGAAATTGCCGTTTTGTATGCAATAAGTGAAAGTACTTATTTTTCAAACTTTTTTATTTCTGTTATTCGAAGTAATTACCCATGCAATCGACGCATCTTTGCCAATGCATTGGCAGTTTATTGATGATGAAAAAATTCAATCCCCGAGAGGCCTTTGAAGAGTTTGTTGCCTTCCGTCCAGTTGATTTTTACAAGAAGGGCATCAATAAACTGCCAATTTGATGCGTTGGCAAAGATGCGTCGATTGCATGGGCGATTACTTCGAATAACAGAAATAAAAAAGTTAAAAAATTAAGTACTTTCACTTATTGCATACAAAACGGCAATTTCATAGGTAAATACCTATTAATATTGATTATAATATTGATGTCTCGTTAAGACTGCGTCCGTTTATTTGCCGACATTCTTTTACACATTACTGACCTTTCATACGGAATCATGCCAACGGACTACAGAAAACATGTGAACACCCCCTGTATATAAACGGTTAACAAAAATTCGTGAACATGGAAGCGACTGTTTGTACAGCGCGCGCGATTATCAAGAAGCGATCGAGCTTAATCGACGAGGGCCGGTAGATCACGTTGCGCAGGCGAACTTGTAACTACCGCAAATAGGATGTGTTGGGCGAACAGCATCGTTTGAAACGTTTACATAGCTAACTTACTACTACTAAATATATTTACAACTAGCTGAACCCCGAGGTGTTACCCGCGGTACGACAATGACCACGGGCAGCGCCGCGGTGCGAAGCTAGTCTAAAAAAAGTAGCTTAAGTTACTCCTTATATCATCAGCTATCTATCAGTGAAAGTCCCGTCAAAATCGGTCCAGCCGTCAAGTGATTAGCCGGAACAAACAGACAGACAGACCGACCGAGAGACAGATAAAAATTAAAAGAAATGTTATTTTGGTATATGTACCGTGTAAACATACATATGTATTTAGTGAAAAGCGGTTATTACTTTGCTTTTTATTAACTTGCAATGTATCTAAGTATGCTTGTATGTTCGGGTGGAATCTTGCAACTCAATTTTGAAGCAGATATCCTTAACCGATTTTGCTGAAATTTTGCAAGCATATGTATACAGCATACAATAAAGAAGGATTTGGATAATCAAAGACAAGAAATCCGAGAAATGGGAAATAAGGTTACTGAGAAAGTTACACAGAATATAAGCAGGATGTTTGAAGAAAAATTTTTAGCATTGGAAAAAAATCATGAAAATTTAAAAGAAATAGTTGTAAACCAGGAAAAAAGACTACACGCTATAGAAAGACAGGCAAGGAAAAATAATTTGGTATTTTTCGGCATAGAAGAAGACGAAAAATCATACGAAAACCTAGAAAGAAACTTCATTATATGGGTGGAACAATACCTTTCTCTAAAAATAAGTTACAACGACATCCAAGAAATAAAAAGAATAGGAAAGAAAGACAATAAACAACGCCCGGTTGTAGCGACTTTCACAACTCTAGGCACAAAGATAAAAATTTTGAAGCAGAAGAGAGCACTAAAAGATACTCAGTTTTACATTAAAGAAGATTATCCAAAATATGTACTGGAGAAGAGAAGGGAGCTACAAGAACAGCTACAACAGGAAAGAGAAAAGGGAAACTTAGCAAAAATTATATATGACAAACTGATAATATCAAAAAATAACACTAAAAGGAAGCTGCCTATATCACCCGAGAATGCCACTGGAACCAATGTAGAGAAAAATACGCAAGTAAACAAAAAGAACAAAACACAACAAATTGCTTCATCGGTCAAGAGGTCTAGCAGCCTCTCTGAAGGAATTATAAAACAGGGAATACTAAATTACGTTGTCAAAGATACAACGATTAAGAACAACTATCAAAACAAACAAGCATAGCCATTCAGCAACTCCTCCTCCGACACAGAACAAACAAACACACAATTAAAAACAAGAAACAAACAAAATAATCTTCCAATCCGGCCGGTCACCGTGGAAGAGTGTGACCATAACCCTCCAAAAATAGATACCATAAAGACTGAGAGCAGAAACAAAGAAAAACCACAGTATATACACATAGCAACATACAATGTTAGAACCTTATCGTCATACGAGCGATTATTAGAATTAGAGGAAGCAATACAAGAAATAAAATACGACGTTATAGGAATATCTGAAACAAGACGGCTAGGTACCAACATAGAAGAGCACACAAACTTTATACTTTGTTACGTGGGTCACACGCCCGGCCTATATGGAGTAGGCTTTATAATTAACAAAGTACATAAAAATAATATAGAGAGCTTTACTGGCATAACGGAACGGATCGCTGTACTAAACATGAACATTCAAGGCTTCTTAATCTCTATTATACAGGTGTATGCACCAACGGAATCTGCAAGTGAGGAAGAAATTGAAAAATTCTACGAAACGATTACCGAAACTCTGGACACTGCACACAATAATGTCATACTTATGGGAGACTTCAATGCGAAGATCGGGCTTCCTAAGAAAGAAGAACACTTAGTAACCAAGCAATTTGGGTGCGGGAAGAGGAACGGAAGAGGACAGAGGCTAGTAGATTTTGCGGTAGAGCATAAACTAACTTTAATAAACACATGTTTTAAGAAGAAACTAAACAGAAGATGGACGTGGAGATCTCCGGACGGAAAAATTAAAAATGAAATAGATTATATTTTATCAAACCAACCAAGAATAATCCAAGATTTCGGTACCATGAACTTAAACTACCCCTCAGATCACAGATTAATCAGAGCAAAAGTAAAATTAACTAATCTAAAGAAAAGTAGAGTTAATTTCAGTACTAAGCATACAAACCAACTCAAATCTGAAGTAGAAATAGCTAAATACAGGGAAACCTTATCAGGAATATTATCTAGGAAAGGTGATGACCATGGACACACCTCAGTACAAACCCACTACGAAAACATCTCAAATGCAATCACCACGAGTTTAAAATCAGCCCAAACAATGAGAAAGGAACAAAAACGACACGAGATACTATCGGAACGCACATCGTCTCTTTTAAAAAGAAGAAAGGAACTTCAAAAAGCTAAAAACAAATCGAGATCTATGAAAAACGAACTCTCCGCGCTCTACAAGCTAGTCAATAAATATATAAGAAAAGACTATTCAACATATAGGCAAGGTACGTTAGGAAAGCATCTAAACCTCACAGGCAGTACAAAAAAGGCCTACAAAGAACTCAGAACATGCAAAATCTGGATAGAAGGACTAAAAGAGTGTGGCAAAGACCTAAACAATCGAAAAGACATCATTAACACAGCAACAAATTTTTACAAAAACCTATACAGCAGTAATAATCAACTAAATACACAAAAAAATAAGAACATAATTAAAGCTATAAACATGCATGAAGGTCACATTGAACGGATTAACGAAGATAACATAAAAATAATTAATGAAGATGAAATCATAGAAGCAATAAAAAGGCTCAAACTAGAGAAATCCCCTGGATCAGACAATATAACAAACGAAGCCTTAAAGACAGCTTATCATATACTGGCATCACCACTAGCTGAACTATTCAATCTGATACTACAAAGCTCTGAAACGCCTGCACAATGGTCCGAATCCAACATTATTTTAATATATAAAAAAGGAGACCCCAAAGATATAGGTAACTATAGACCGATAAGCCTACTACCAACTCTGTACAAGCTTTTCTCTGCGATCATAAACTCGAGAATCGGCCCCGTAATCGAAGCAAGACAGCCTGTAGAGCAGGCAGGGTTCCGAAAGGGTTTCTCTACGATAGACCATATACATACCTTAGAGTTAATTATAGAGAAGTATCGAGAACTACAGAGACCACTCTATCTTGGATTCATTGACTACCAAAAGGCCTTCGACACTGTTACTCACGATAGCGTTTGGCAAAGCTTGAAGGAACAGGGAGTAAGCGAAGTGTATATAAAAGTGATTCAGAACATATATAACAACAACATGGGCAGAATAAAGCTAGACACACTGGGCCCGAGCTTTGCAGTAAAGAGAGGTGTAAGACAGGGTGACCCCTTATCGCCAAAAATATTCATAGCCATACTCGAAAGCATCATAAACAAACTAAACTGGAGCAAACGAGGAATCTTCATACAAGGAACCTTTCTGAGTCATTTGCGTTTCGCCGACGATATAGTAATATTATCCGAGACAAGCTCAGAACTACAGCTCATGATCAATGATTTACAAACAGCTAGCGCCGAGGTAGGACTTGAAATCAATCTCACTAAGACCATGACAATGACTAACAGCCTCAAAAAACAGATAGAAGTCAATGGATATCCACTAGAATACACAGACAAATATATCTATCTAGGAAAAACAATCAGCTTTGAAAAGGAAAATAACGAACTTGAGATTGAAAGAAGAGTTCAGAGAACATGGAACAAATTCTGGAGTTTGAAAGAAATTTTCAAAAGTAATATGCCAATAAAACTGAAAACTAGGACAATGAACTCTAGCCTCTTACCATGCTTGACATATGGATGTCAAACTTGGAAATTTACGTCAAAAGTTAAGCAAAAAATAACATCCTGTCAGCGCGGAATGGAGAGAAGCATGCTTAAAATAAAAAAACTAGATAAGATTAGACACGTAAAGATAAGAGAAATAACAAAAGCCAATAATGCCCTAAACTACGCACAAAAATTAAAGTGGAAATGGGCCGGTCACATAGCGAGACTTAGAGACAGAAGATGGACCTACAGAACAACCATATGGAGAGGACCTCAAGGAAAAAGAAAAAGAGGAAGGCCCTCTACACGATGGGAGGACGAAATAAAAAAAGTCGCTGGCCCATTGTGGTGGCAATTAGCACAGGATAGAGAGAAGTGGACATCATTGGAGGAGGCCTTTACCCAACCTGGGGACCTTGCTAATAATTAGTCATAGTGTTATAGAAATAAATAGTAATTAAGAAGTAATGTAGCAAGATCAAATAAAGGCTTTTTTATTTTTTATTTTATTTATTATGTATACAGCGTGACAATACAATATTATAATGCCATGGTGCTGATCTGATGCTGGAGCTGGAAGTTGGCCATGGGAACTCTGTAAAGAAACGTCGCAACATCATCGAGTTTGGACTCGTTTGATTCGTCTCGAGGCATTCCAGTAAAAGCTTGTTTTAAAAAGCTTTTTAATTTAATTTATTTTAATATTACAAACAGACACTACAATTTTATTTATTTCTAGTATAGATACATTTGGCGGTCATAGGTTCGACTCCCAACCAGGACAAATATTGAGTAATGCACACAATCATTTATTCTGTGCCTCTGTATAATTTACAATTTAGAACTATATAAGTATGTTTATCAGCAGATAAGATAAGGTTTATTTATTCGCTCAAACACATGTGTACAAACAATGAAAATTCGCATGCAAGATATATACTTAAAGAAAGTTCAAGATATGCTTGCCACATACAATGGCTTGCGAATATCATCAATAACCCATAACGTCCCGCTGCTAGGCTCAAGCCTCTTCTCAGGAGAGGGTTAAGGCCGTACATGCGAATATAATTATAATTAAATATGGAAAAAGTGCCATCACCAATTTATTTTCATCATTTAACCTGATATCGGCTTCTTCCACTAGGTGATGCTGATGATTTATCAATCAAAAGTCACTTACATTATAATAGGCTTTTGCAATAAGAAAGATTTGACTATTTGCTTAAACGCTTGGATATCTAAATTTTTCCAACTGTTTGGAAATGTATTATAACCAATAAAGCCTGTTTACTACAGTACAGTGTCTGCCTAGTCTTTGTTATTAGAACCAATTATAACCATTTAGAATACACTAATATTTATTTTTATTTATTAAGCTATTTTATAGCTTTTATCCCGGGCTTTGAGGCCTTTCAGCGCGGCGACCGAATCAAGAAATTCCGTAAAGTAACGAAAAAAACTTGATGGAGCAAGAGCCCGTGAACCCCAGACTTTCGTTATTTTATAAAAGCTAAAAGTTTGTCAGCGCATGCTCCCAACATAGGTAAAAACGATGGACCATTATGAATTTGGGTTACCGTGGCTTTGTCAGGTAAACGGTACCAAAGGTGTGTAAAATATCGATCTAACTTCGTCAAATAATAAAGCGCAATGGGACCACCTCGGGAGCATACCCTTTTGAATACAAAAATAATTTTCAAAATCGGTCCACAATTGACGGAGTAATCGGAGAACATACATAAAAAAAAGTCTGTTAAAAAAACATACAGTAGAACATAGAACCTCCTCCTATTTGGAAGTCGGTTAAAAATCAGCTTTTATGCTATAACATAAGTAAAATTATAATTTCATGAACATTAAGGGTGTCTGGCAAGGGGTTGCCACTATATTAAGTGTCTGGCATTGAATAACGTGATTTTTAATAATATTCTGAAGGTACTACCAAAAAATCGCGCTTTATTATTTGACGAAGTTAGATCGATATTTTACACACCTTTGGTACCGTTTACCTGACAAAGCCACGGTAACCCAAATTCATAATGGTCCATCGTTTTTACCTATGTTGGGAGCATGCGCTGACAAACTTCCAGCTTTTATAAAATAACGAAAGTCTGGGGTTCACGGGCTCTTAGTCCATGACACCCGAAGCTCGCACGGATCCAGACGAGCTGCTCCAAATGACGAATCAACGAATCTGACTGACAGACAGATTCGTTGACGAACTGCTCCGAAGTGCGTGACAGAGACAGAGGGACAAAACAGTCTGGGCTTGAGTATGTATATAGGTGTATAGGTAACTATCATATCTTTATAATGCCACACTCACCGCATGTGCGCCCAGTATACATGTTCAAAGAAAAAAAAATACTGCATAAATAAAAACCAGTCAGCGCCATCTGTTGAGCTGTTTCGCAACTACGAGGTACACTAACGCCTTCTATTATTTAAATACTTTTTGAACAATATTAAATGAGAAACCGGCGAAATAAAATAAAAAAACAAATCATTATAATTGCATAAGTTGATAAAAAATCTTGAAGGAGTAATGGTTTCTAGCCGTCCTGACTTCGAGAGGAAGCGCAATCCACCAAAGGTACAATTTGTCATGGTAGGTTTGTGACAGCTTGTTTCGAAACAGTAAGACTGATTTTAGTTTATTTTATCATTGCCATTTTTAAATATGTCAGTAGGTACAACGTTTTCCGAATCAGCTAATCACTATCACTACATCACTACATATATATATATATATATATATTATATATTGTTAGGTGTATCCCAACCCTAGCGATAAATTATGCAGTGCGAACCTATAAAAAGACGGTACTTGGCTATGCACTCTCTCTTGTTGTTCGAGAAGCGGTGTCGGTAAGAGGTGTTTTTGTAGATTCGCAAGGCGTACATCAGCCATATCTTGTTGTTTAATGTTATATCGTTGTAAACCTATTTCTTATCATTTTAATATCGATCTGTTATGTATTTCGTGGATTACTTGTAATTATGTTTCTAATTATAAGATTCATTAGTTGTGAACTGTTTAGTGTTTTAATTATAAATAAGAACTGAGGTTAGGCTACCTCTATTTGGTTCTTTTATTTAATTCTCACTCCTAGTTTCTAACAATATATATATATAGTATATAAAACAAAGTCGCTTTCTCTGTCCCTAAGTCACTATGTGTTCTTAAATCTTTAAAACTACGCAACGGATTTTGATGTGGTTTTTTTAATAGATAGAGTGATACAAGAGGAAGGTTTTTATGTACAATAAATGCATAATATAGTATGGAAACACTGTTAATTTTCGAGGTTTCTAATTTGATGTAGCAAATAAACACATTTTTTGCGCTTGCAAACGCTGGTTGCACCCTACGAGATAGATCAAAATAATGTACTACAGTATTGTACACCTTAAAAAGGTCTACAAAAAAGTCCGCGACGGTATATGTCTATCTTTAAGGGATAACCCACAATAAACATTTTTTATTCCTTTCGTTTTACGAGAAATAATGGCTTATTTACGAAGCGATATTAAGCAATACAGAATTAATCCTTATACAATTAAGTAAATTAAATACATTGTGCATGTAATATATATGAAAATGGCCCCTAACTGCATCTAATTTTAATGAATACATTCGATGATATTACAGATTTAAAATGCACGAATCGTGTCGTCGATGCGGCGTTGGCATCTAAACGCCGATGCCGGGGGGGGGGGGGGGGTCCTAGCTAGGTCGAAACCCCCACCATATTAAATTTCATGAAAATCGTTGGAGCCATTTCCGAGTTTCAGATTATATACAATACTAGCTGATCCAGCAAACTTTGCTTTGCTTTGCCATAAAAAAAAGTTATGAAAAATAGATGTTGGTCGATTCTTAGTCCTACCCGATATGCACACCAAATTTCATAAAAATCTGTCCAGCCGTTTCAGAGGAGTATGGTAACTAACATTGTGACACGAGAATTTTATATATAATAGGTCTTTACCTATGAAATTGCCGTTTTGTATGCAATAAGTGAAAGTACTTATTTTTTAAACTTTTTATTTCTGTTATTTGAAGTAATCACTCATGCAATCGACGCATCTTTGCCAACGCATTGGCATTTTTTTTATGCCCTTCTTGTAAAATTCAGCTGGACGGGAGGCAACAAACTCTTCAGAGGCATTTTGTACTGCCTCTCGGGAATTGAATTTTTTACCCACTAAAAAGTTGTCTAAATTTTGGAAAAAGTAATAGTCGGTAGGTGCAAGGTCTGGTGAGTATGGCGGATGAGGGAGAGCTTCCAACCCCAGCTCTTGCAGCTTGGAGACTGTCTGTTGCGCAGTATGGAGTTCGCGCGATGTCGTGAAGGAGCATTGGGGACGACCGATTGACCAAAGCTGGATGTGCAAGCTTCTGCATCATTCTCTCCAGTTCTTCACAGTATACATCTGCATTAATGCTCATGCCGTTTTGTAAAAAGCTGTGGTGAATCACACCCGCACTAGACCACCAAACAGTGACCGTCACCTTTTTAGGGGTCATTTTTTGTTTAGGGCATTGCTTTGTTGCTGAACTAGGGTCTAACCAACTTGCTGAGCGCTTTCGATTGTCGAACAGAATCTATATTTCGTCGCACGTAAGAATTCGTTTCAAAATTCCTTCATTTATTTGCCTGTTGAGCAGCGCAAGGCAAGTCTCGACGCGTACGTTGCGCTGGCGATCGTTAAGGTCGTGGGGCACCCATCTATCAAGCTTTTTTACCTTGCCAATTTGTCGCAAATGGATCAATATTCTTTTGATGCTTACATTAAAAGATGCTGCTAACTCAGCTGTAGATTGAGTTTCGTCAGCTTCCACAATCGCCTTTAATTCATTATTGTTAACCAAAGTCTCCGGACGACCACGAGCTTCATTATTCAAGTCAAAATTTCCAGAACGGAACCGGGAAAACCAATAACGGGTTGTGCGTTCGTTTGTACAGTTCTCTCCGTAAACGTTTTTGATGTTACGTGCCGTTTGTGTCGCGTTGGTGCCGCGACGGAACTCATATTCCATAATTACACGAATTTTTAAAGTATCCATTATGACGAAAAATGTTCAAATGTAATGAAAATACAGCGCTAATCAGAAAACAAAAGACTGAGTTTGTAAATAGAATGTCATGGTTTTAAAACAAAATTAATTTGAATTTAGAATACAGAGCCATTACAAACTTTTTTTTATTTGAAATGACCAGTACTGAAGAACGGCAATTTCATAGGTAAAGACCTAATATAAGAATATTATATACAAAGATAGCTCGTTTAAAAGTATTAGATTATATTTGAATTTGAATAAAAATGACTTTAAAGATATCAAATATTTATGAAACTTTTATTTATAGTCCATCTAATATAAGAGGTACCGGATGACAGTTCAGACAGATTGAAAAATAGTGACGGTGTTGTAGAAACCGATCACTATAATATCCGATTCTCGATATCATCTTCTTAAATTTGCAAACCGACTTCAACATTAGAGATTTATGTGCTAGACATGCAGTACATACAAGAGAAGATAGATATTGTATTTTGTCAAAATATAAAAAGCGAATTCCCTCTCGTTATATACCACTACTTTTAATATACGAGTTACTAAAGAAAAAAAGTTGTGTGGTGTCGTGGGACACCAGATAGGAACGAAGTTCCTTATAATAAAATATAATAATACATACACCTTACAGATGGCGCTATACAACATTTTTCGTTCACGCTCTTTATGAACCACAAAATCGTCTTAACACCTTTGTTTTATTTAAAATGATTTATAAAAATATATAAAAGCTCTATGCGAGGTATACAGAAAATAACTTCAGGTATACATTTTTATTCTGATTTTTTATCGATAATAATAAAAAAGAACTAAACTGGTCACTTGTGCTGCCACCTAGTAATCTCTACTGAAACAAGTTCGGTCTAGAGTTACTCCGTACTTGTTAAATACAACTTATAGATGGGGCTATACCAAATTTTTCGTTCTCTAAATAAATACATATTTCATTCATCTAACACACAACGCCATCCAGTCTCAAGCTAAGCAGAGCTTCTGTTACGGGTATTAGACAACTGATATAAATACATATATACTTTTTTTTGTAAATACATACATATTATACATAGAAAACATCCAAACTCCGAAAAACAAATATTTGCAGATCATGCAAAGACTTGATCCGACCCGGGATTCGAACCCGAGACCTCAAGAACAGCATTCGCATACGCTACCATTGCGACACCGAGGCAGTCAATCTTACATTACGGACGCTTTTTGCCGGCTAGGTTACCTCTCTGTAACGCCCCATAAGGAACTTCGTTCCAACAAACTTATTTCATTATGCATTTTCATTGATAGTTGGATATGAAATACTAATTAACAAAATAAAAACCGACTTCAAGGTTCGACTCGATTTCTCATCAGATCTTAGTGTCCTTATCATGGTACCAGCGTTGGGATATCTCCTCCTCCATTACAAAAACAATCATTAAAATCTGTTCATAAACGATGAAGTTATAAGCGAACACACATTAAAAAAAACGTATACCTATAAACGGTCGAATTGAGAACCTCCTCCGTTTATTTATTTATTTTTTAATTTATTTTTATTTAATTT
Organism: Diaphora mendica; assembly: GCA_949125395.1. Classification (NCBI taxonomy): domain Eukaryota; kingdom Metazoa; phylum Arthropoda; class Insecta; order Lepidoptera; family Erebidae; genus Diaphora; species Diaphora mendica. The sequence continues at coordinate 29,843,429 of OX421316.1, forward strand.
TGAATTCGGTTAAAAAATGGATTAAAAACAGATAGTTAATAATAAGTTTGATTTGATTGGGAACACGAGTGAATTTGAAGAGTTACATCATTACTGTAACGGCCCGAACTAGTTACTTTGAAATGATGTCTGAAAAACACATCTATTGGAAATAGATATATATATTTGTTTTTTGCTTTGTTTAAAAAGATTTTTACATCTTGTGATAGAATAAAAGTAGCTTTATATTTACATGGTTTTACGGAGAAACATCAAACGGTACATCTTAGATTACATGGACTATAGTCTGATATAGTATAGTTGTACCACTCCGATAATACCTACAACTAGTAGGTATTATCGGAGTGGGTAGTGATTTGCCATCAGATTATAATCTGTTTGATCAATGGCCACTTATTGCATAAAAAAAGTATTTGTAGCATAGATATTAATATTATTCTGTTTATGTACCAAGATTTCAATACAAAACCTTCACACATGCAACACAAAGATTGGACAAACGCGTCATGACCTGACGTCAAACTTCACAACGTTACTCGTACAATTACCATTCAAATTATCACTCAAATATAGACCTTACGCCGTTATGTTAATAGTGAAAGAAGAAAAATCGCTAGTAAAGTAACTTTGGGGTGACATAACCCTATATTTGTGGGTGACATATCCAAATTCTGTAGATGCACTAGCGCGGAAAATGACATGTCAACACGTTCGCGCCTCTGTGACGTCATACTAACGCCTCGCTGCTGACACGAGAGGATTAGCTTTTAGAATTATTATTTACACTTTTGGAATACTGCATTTTTAACCGACTTCAAAAAAAGGAGGAGGTTTCTCAATTCGACCGTATATTTTTTTTTATTTTTTTTTATGTGTGTTCGGGCATAACTTCGTCGTTTATGAACCGATTTTGATGATTATTTTTTTAATTGAAAGTAGATGTCCCGACGGTGGTACCATGATAAGGAAACTTGGATCTGATGATGGCATCTCAGAGAAATCGAGGGTAACCCTCATTTTTTTCAGGCACGTACTATGTTTTCCGTATATTTTCTGAAGCTACGCCGGTATTTGCGTCTGTTAGTCATCATATAATGATGATGAGCTGATGATGAAAGGTAAAACTCCTCAACGGTTAGGAGTTGGAGCATAATTCTTTCAATTTCATACGTATCTATAGACCTTTAGTTGTATACTTTTAAGTTATTTAGGTGAGCTGATGTCACAGGCGCTATGATGACTAACCCCTTAATGTATTTTGCTTTAAGTAACTCGCCTGCTTCTATTTCATCACGACATTTAAGCTTGGACACGATTCCTATTGCCCCGTAGACCACGTTCTCGGTAACAGAAATCTTGCATCTCAGCATAATTTTGGAAACTGATCATACTCAGTTTTAAAACGTGTTCAACCCACTAAAGTTATTCGCATCAGCAGAAATTATATGAAATAGTTCAACTTACTGTTAACCTATGATTGTTTGCACTAAAAATGGAAAAATAAAAACTTTTTATAAAAAAAAAAACAGACTTCCAAAAAACCATCCGACGAAAACTCCCTGCCAAAAAACACTAAAAAGCGTAAAATAAACTGGCTCTTCATAAATTGCTATGTGCCAATTCTTGTCTATACCTAATTCTTTATTCATTTAAATAGTAGTATTATTGTGTATGCTAGGTACCTAAAATCTGTTTGAAGTCGGCGCTAAGCCAAAATGTAATAGGAGGTACCGCACTCGCCGCTGCCGGATAGCTAGCATAAAACAACCCAATATATATAAATATATATATATATATATATTTTTATAAAATTTGAATTCGGAATACAATTTAATGATAATCATTTGAAGCATGAGAAACACCAAAAATCCTATATCCCTGAAAGGGTAGTCAGCCACGGTTAACGCTCACGTAGATTTAGGTAGTGATTTATATACCCTTTGGATTTAGGTAGATTAGAGGTAGATTTTAATTTCTTCTTTATCTTAAATACTATCTATCTCACCCAAAGCCTTAAAACAAACTACAGTCCTCAAAATATAGATTGATCTCTATGACAAATGGTTTCGAAACCAACGAAGTAACTTTGAACAAGCGTCTTGTTTATTTATACATCACGTTCTCCATCACAATGTACCCTGTAAGCTTTCACATGACACTAATGACAACTGTCACAGATATCAGGCTATATTAATGGAGTAATAGAATATGCCTGAGTTATTAAATTTACCATTTTTTCGTCTCTGAATTACTACTATTCAAACATATAAATAAATAAATGACCGTCTTTAAAGGTCTTGGTTAACGGTTAAATGTTTTGATGATAGCCATTATTTAAATTGAGACCTAACGTCTGTAAAGAATATAATATGCCAAGCCGGTGTTGTTTGTGAAAATACGGACTGTCACCCCTGTTCATCGTGTAAGAGCCGACTTATAGAGTACGTACGCTAACCATCAGGCGATACGTCTGCTCGTTTGTCCCCTAATCTAAAAAGTAAACTACGTAGGACAATAACACTGCAAAGAGAAAAAACTTTGCTACCAACCCATCAGACCAGGGTGGCATAGCAGCCCAAAACTTCATTTCTAAGGAGAGGTCAACAGTGGACTGTTAAGGATTTGGATGATAGCGAAACATTTTTGCTAACACAACTCTTGTTAATTTAACTATTTGTTAAGTCATGCATCCTTCTGGAATATTAATATTTTTAGATCCTTTTCTAACACTATTGTACATATGTCACATATTGTACATGTCATTTAGCATCTGACTTTTAAAAAGTGTGGCCATGAGTTTCTTTGCCAGTATTCTTCTCATAAGGCTCTACGCATTTTGGAATCTGGAGGTTATGGATCGACACAAGCAGGCAGTAGATTTTGGTGTTTTCACCTAATTAACCTTGACAATACAGCACAGGCTGTGGCGTCTGTTTGTGTCGATCTATGAATTTTAAGTATAGCTTCAAATTAACGTTCATAAATGTCACTTAGGGTCTTAATTGGATAAATGATTTTGAATTTGAATTATGTCTACGTGTGTACATAACTACTTCATTATTAGCTTTTGAATGGTTTAGGTGGATTATGTATTAGTTATGGTCACACATTACTAGTAAGTATCCTTATAAACTATGGTACCGGGTTCGAACCCGCAACCACCTGATCGTAGGAACGGCACTATACCTTGTACACTACTGCCGCTTTTACGCAAAATTGTAGATTGTGCAGAACTATTATTATTAATGCTTGTATAAATTGTCACTTAACCATAAAATACATGTATTTAGTTTTAGTATTTAATGTAAATAATACCAATGTTAAAACTAAATACAAGTGTTAAAGTTAAATCCATGTGTAATTCCTTATAATAAAAAAATCAGACAAACCGAAACAAACTTTTATTATTAACTCGTAAATGCTACAAAGAAAACCTGACAAATTATTCAGTTTTCATTTAAAAATATTCAAAGCCGACAGACAAGGCAGCCATATTATTTTGATACACAAAAGAGACACGCACGCCACCTAGCGGTAGCTCTGTACTCACACCTTTGACAGCATCCCCAAGATGGCGGCCGCCGAAGCCCGCCAACGAGCGAGCGCCTTCGCAGTCGCATAGAGTAGCTTATAGCACAGTGCTACTAAACTGCACGCGACGCAATCATTAGCACTAATTTAGCATCAACACCAAAACAACACTCAGGTACCACTTGTGACTTTGTTTTTGATATCCACGCGGTTTGGACACGTGTAACAACTGAGATCAAACTGTAATCAAGGTCACAATGCACATGCAATCAACTGACACTTTACTAATTACAATAACGGAGCTATGCTTGCCCCGGCAGCGGATCGCCGAATGAAAACCTCCACCATGTTGTTACTGAATTTTATACTCCATCCCAGTCAGCAGAGCCTCCAAGTTTGCCTCCTTCAAATTCGTTATGCATACAGCACCAAGGGCTGTTGAATACCGCTCGCGTTTATTTATGAACAGGCAAACTTCTGGTGGCTGGTGGGACGTACGAAATACGTTATAGGCTCGCCTCCCTCGCCGGTGCGACCGGCCACCGGGCCGCACACACTACCAACAATGCATGCGATCGCTGAAAAAGGGCTTTTTATGTATTCCACTTCACAACTCTGTAGCTCATCTGCAAGTCGTATTATGGACCTAATTAACAAGTTAATATGGGCGATCCGGCCCCGCCGCGTCTGCGCACACCGCCGGCTGCTGCTGGATTTACAAATTTGAATGTCGACGTCGAGGCCAGCATCGCATAGCGTCGACGATCCGATGTCATTGTGATTCGAAAACTCCAAATTTATATTCACCTGCGCAGAAAATGTTTTAAAGTTGTGCAAAGCATCGACGGGTGCGTTTTGAAGCGCCCGCGATTGCGACTTTGCAATGGTAAGGAGCGTTCAGATATTCCGCCCCGCCCGATCCCCCCCATCACAAAGTATAATGATATCGTCGCCGGCGTTATTATGGCAGTCGTCATAAATATTTCATAGATGTAGCGAGGGCAGTAATGACCGAGTGACCGCCGTTCAAAGCCGAGATCGTCGCCATCTTAGATTGCACATTATAACCTCCCCAGCGATGGTCAGATCCCTCCGCACTATCGCTCGTCATTATAACGAGATATCAAACAGTCATTGACTGCCTGTTTCACATTGTTAATAGTGTACCATACCAATATTGTTATCTAACAGATTTAATAATTCGAAAAACATTTTCACAAGTCTTAATATAATACACACATCAAAAGTGTCTAGGGATCAACATATGTGTCTAGGGATCAACATATATTTTTGCAATAACTTTTCTCCTGATTGATATTAATTAAAATTTTCTTTAAGGATTCATCAAATAAAGTGTTTTCGTTTGTCACAGTAACGATAAACCAAGTCACCTTTGCATTAATAAAGAAATTTGCCATTTTCCTAATAAAAGGATTTTTGACATTTGAACCACTAACATTAAAGTTCGAAAAAAAGACTGAAATAACAGTTTTCTTTAAAATTTTTTTAGGTAACTTAAACAATTAATAATCCGTGTTTCTACCGCGAACACTAACACAAGAACATCGGTTTGGCATACTCAAAATGAGTTCATCCAAATCACGCTGTGGAATGGCCGCCCATGTTCGTTGCAACAACAAAAAAAGGTCTTCTTGCGACTGGACACTCTCCATATTCGGCAGAGCTCTTCTCTGTAGCATATCCCATGCATGCTCAATCGGGTTCAAGTCTGGCGACTGAGCAGGCCAGGGCCAGAGCCACATCTCAATCTCAAGAAATCCGCATAAAAATGCTTGATCCCTAGACACTTTTGATGTATGTACGTTAATATAATAATATAATACGTTATGCAACGGGTGCGAAAACATTTGTATATTTCGAATGTCTTTTCTCTTTAGTCTGACGCCTAAATGCTAAGGAGCCGACCATAAGCCGTCTTCAGCTAAAACAATTTATGCAAAATGTTAAAACGTGGCAATAAGTTACCGAGAGTTACATAATTATATGAGTGAAAGTCAAATTTAAAGTCCCAGTTCCGAATTCGACCTTTAAAAAAACAAGATACAATAGTAGAGAGAGGGATATCACAGCCGGTGCCTTAGTAATTGGAAAAGTCGAAATAATCGTAAACATCAACAGTAATACTGTTGGATATAGACCTCAAAGTAATAATTAAGAATATTTTTACTTATGAATAACACTAGTTAATCACAGAAATAATGCCTTGAGATAGGATCTATTTTTCTTTGTCCCAATGAGTTCCTTGACTTTGAAGGTTTCATACATAAAAGATGTTGTTTTAAAAACAGAACTTCAGTGTAAGTGTAATAGCTATCGCGCTAGTCTATATCACGGCACGTGCCGGTCCCCAGACTCGCATGAAGGTGGCTAATTACCTCGCCTCGGACACCGGCGTCCTTTGATCACCAGCCTTTGATCGGCCGACGACATTGCAGGGGTAATGCACTTAGGAGTCAAGAGGACACGACAGATACGCTGTTATTTTCTATTAAGTTCACAGTATGTAACACCCAAACTGTTTTGATGGTGTAAGTTTTATTTCTTTCAGAACAAGAATTAACGTCCATGAAAGATTTAACGAAAAAAAAACCAAATCTGTAACTAGATATATGAATAAATATACGAGGAAATCCAACAGTATTAAGAGTATTTAAATGTGTCAGTAATAAATTACAAGATACAATCATTAACAGTCATCACAAGATTTGTTCGCTTCTGATGGCTCCTGACTCCAATAACTTCACACAAAAATGTTAGGAAATAGCAACCCTCGTTAAGTACATACATATATTTACCGTTACAGAATATAATCTGTTAATTTTGAGATGTTCTTGTAATGATATGAAACATTTAGTCTTGTATTATAACACCTTGAGTCCTGTTCACTCCTTAGCGCGTGTCCCACCGAGTTCTGCCGATCTCCTTTGACTGAAAACTTGTTAGAGTTCCGTATTAAAATTCAAAAACGACGCACAGAACTCTGTCTCGATTCCTGAAAACATTATTCAGGGGATTTGAATAATGATTTTGTTTTAGTCCGTATTCACAGCTCACACCTCTCGGTTAATGTATGCGTGAAGATTGCGACCCCAAACTTCCTAACGTGATTTTTGGTCGGACTTAAATGGTTTTCAAACTTAATTTTGTGGGCACTCGGGCTTTTTGGAGGTGAAATACGCAAAAGCTGTTTATACAGGAATCCCTTTATGAACAAAGTTGTTGTAATTTATAGCGTTCTGACTTAACAAATACAAGGATTGGTTGTAGAAACATTGGGAATGTTTATATTGTAATTAGGTTTATATCGCTTCGTTTCGGAATTTTATTAAAGAAATCATATTTTAAGACATGAAGAGCAACTGTGGTTGAGCTATGCTTTATTTGCACCACTGCTAATTTGTTGCTTTCATTAAGCGAGTCAGGTTATAGTTGACCTAGCTCTACAGCCTTAAACTCAAGATGCATGAGTACTGAAATTCATTTAACATCAGCTGCTCACATATTCATTTGCTTTTTATAAACAAAGCGTAACCTTACCTCCTTTTATAAATTACCATCTTGTTATTACGGGTATATTTTGTTACTATAAAATAATTGAGTCCTTTCCTCTAAACCCTTTCCCAAACTAGGTTGAGGTCGGCTTAAAGTCCACTACGATACGGATGAACTTCGTTTTTTACCTGGAACGACTGGCATCAGACCTCCATAATCCATGTAATGGGCGATATCGATTGACAGCAATTATACTCATAAATATATGACGAATGGTCGAGAGACAAGAGGCATCAAGCACTCGCCATTATTTGAATATTTTTAATCAAAGCTTTTGTTCCATTTGAACAGTATTTTATTTAGCAGATTTTACAAGTCCTCAAACGGGAAAAAGTGCTTTCCACTCGTAAGTTTCCACAGTCAAAGTAATCTAAGGAGAAAAAAAATTCGCCATATTTTATTCAAATTTGGTCGTCGCGAACAGTTGAAGCGTAAAAAATATGAATATGATTTCCTTACGCACTTTAGAGAAGTTTCCTTGCGCCAAATGAAGCATATTTCGAGCCATAACACTCGCATTATTCAAGAAAAAAAGTCCATACAACTGCCTATCAATGTACGACTAAAATTGGAACTTCGCTATTTTTTATTTCCATAGTCGTCAAAGAACATGTGAGAAATATATGCACCTGTTGTATTAGACATACATGATTTTCAATAAATGTTGTATATTATTTAAGAGGCAGTGTGGTAATATTACCTTGTATTGTATTCCATATAACAGTCGGTCATAAAAAGCTTTATGTATAACACTACGGCCGCGTCCTCTGATTCTATCTTGAATTTTACTTAATCAAAATCATATAGAATATTTATTTAGTAAATATTTATTTAGGTTAGTTTATTGAAGAAATTATCCGAGTAGTTAGACGATTCAGTGACTTATATAAACATAATATCTCATCTCGAATGTCGTAGATTGAATGGGATCCTTTATTCAAAGTATGTCTTAAGAACTGTCGAAAAGGGAAGTGCCTTAACTTTTTATATACATTTTGTTGGCTAAATGAACTGAAACTGTGTTTCGCAGATGCTATGCGAACTTTTACACTGGCTGTTGGCAAATGAAACCATTTACGATGTTCATAATGGTGACAAGTTATGACGTGGCTTACTATATAAGTGTGATCGGTCAAGTTAGAAGAGGAAGGATCATGGCGATTACAAAAATGTGTTTTGTTAATGATGGTGTAGTTACTGTATCAGTTAAGTTGCTTGGTTTTAATAATTTTTTACCTAAGACAGTAACTCTCAAAAGTTTTGATACTTCTTCATAAGAAAATAGACCGAACAATTTTTGTATATTTTGATAAATATGATATACCTTTTTTAAAGTACTAATATATTTCTTTAATTATCTAGTAACTACAATTCTAATTACATAATATAGAAACCTATGTACATAACCATAATTTATAAAAAAAATAACAATATTTACATACAAGCGTCAAAAAACTCCACATCTTCGCCTACTGGTAGCGTTCCCAGCATTGCCATTCGTTGAATGGCAATGCTGATTCTGTGTGCTAGAAAAAGGCCGGCCTTCTGGTCGCGAGAAGCGTCAATCAGTTGCTTGGCTAGTTGTTTAAATATAGCGCGAGCACTAATAAGTACTAATAGTTTTCGAAATTTTATTATTACGATTGTAAAAATTAACCCACTAAAACTTTTTTTTCAGGATAAGCCTATGTCCAGCATTGGAATATTGTTACTGTTGATGATTATAAAATAATGAAGAGCAAAGCTCAAAAATTAAAAACAGTAAAATTTTCACACACATTGTGTATGATACAAAAAGTGTGTGAATGTTCTTTACATTTTTTCGTGAATTGTACCTTTCGTTTTCTTATTAATAAAAACATGTTACGAAACCAATTTTTCAAATGAGGCCGTGTAAGAAAACCGTTGCCTTCCTTCCCTTAAACAGTAGTATGCAAATTGTGCAGGGGATGCGCCGTGTACTGCTCACACCCCAACGAGATAGCTTAATGATGCGATGAGATAACACAACATTTTATATCTTCATTTATTGCATACTACATTGTTTTTAATGTAGGTGGTTTTTCATGTTATCAGACGATATCTGCTGTCTGTATATATATGGTTTTCATGTATTTACGAGTAAGTAGATAATTTAGCTGAAATTTTAACCAAAAAAATTGATTATTAAATTCCCAATCTTCTTCTATAAATATAAAAGAGTCAGGTGACTGACTGACTGACATACCCAGAGATCAACGCACAGCCCAAACAGCTAAAGCTAGAATCCTGAAATTTAGCATGTAGGTTCTTTATATAACGTAAGTGAGCACTAAGAAAGGAATTTTTGAAATTCCACCCCTAAGGCAGTAAATCAGGGGATGAAAGTCTGCGGGAGCGAAGCCGCGTGTAAAAGCTTGTACAATATAAGTTAGAGGGTTTACCTAGTGGTTTTCGGCAACTACGTACTGTACCGCCGAATCGTTAAGGAATCGTTCCCTTTAAAATATCTGACAAAAAGTCTACGGCAGCATATGCCTATATATAAAGCCTAACGTTTAAGGTTGGCTCACCTTTTCATGTTTATCTTTGTTCACTCTGTTTTCACGCCTCGGGCAATAGGAGACGTACACGAGTTTGCGTGGGTCAGCTTGTAGTTAATATTTACACGGAATCAATGTTCTTTTTTGTAATAGGCGGGCAAACGAGCAGACGTATCGCCTGATGGTGAGCGATTACCGCTGCCCATGAACACCTGCCAGACCAGAAGCATCACAAGTGCGTTGCCGGCCTTTTGGGGATGCGGGGGGGGGGGGGGGGGGGTTGTAGGGGAAGGGGGATCGGGGGATGTCGGAGTAGGGAGATTGGGGTATGGGCCTGTGGAGGAACGGGTGTAATGTCCCTCCAACACAAAGGGAGGATCCTCCGACCAGGCGAGGTGATCATGCCTGGCGGGCCAACTGCCCAACGGTTGATGTTGGGATGTTGTATATATGTTAACTGGCGCTAGAACTTTCACTGCGCGATTCAGGATTGGTAGTTTCTTAGTTTCCTTCGTTACTCCGTAGTTCGATGTATCTTCGGTAGATGGCGCTGTCGTATGTTTTCTTGTTGCGCTGTATGTGGAAGTCGCCACAGGCCTCCGGTATCCTCACTCACGCGGGGAAACACAGCGCAAGCACTATTTCACACCGGTTTTCTGTGAGGCCGTGGTATCACTCCGGTAGCCGACCCATTCATGCCGAAGCTATTCTGGTGTTTATCCGACTGCGCAGAAAAGCGAGGTGGTATGTTTTTTAACACTGGATTCCATGCTGTAGATAATTTAAAACCATCTTCCCGATTGAAAGTTTTATGCTTTTTAATCTCAATCGCTTCACGTACAACTCTTGAGTAAAAGTGACGTTCGGTGGAGAGGACTTGCGTGCGGTGAAATTCAATCCAGTGGTTGATGCCTGCATCGAGTGCATGTTCTGCAATCGCCGATTTGCTCGTCTGTCGGTTCTTTACAGCAGCGAAATGTTCTTTGACCCTTTCAGCAATAGTCCGCTTCGTTTGGCCTATGTAGGAACTTCCGCAGCTGCAGTCTATTTTAAAAACACCCGGAGTTTGTAGTGGCAATATATCCTTCGGTGTGCCGACGATGTTGTGAACCTTTATGCCTGGTATGTATACTGTCGGAATGGAGTATTTCTTTAACACGGACCCGATCTTATCCGTAACTCCCTTGACATAAGGCATATAGGCTGGTTGCATGTTCACTTTTGGATACTTGCGTCTTATTTTCGGTTGCTTCCGTCCTTCATTCACTTGATATCCGTTACCTTTGAGTACCTCCTGAACATGTTCTAGCTCCCGTTCTAAATATTCAGGGTCACAGAGATCGTAAGCTCTGTTCTTGAGTGAAGTCATAACAGATTACAAGTGCCGGGGGTAATGATGAGACGTGGCGTGTAGGTATCTATCCGTATGAGTAGGCTTACGGTACACACAGTGTGACAAGGACCCATCTGATCTGCTATGTAATACCTTGAAATAAGTGATCGCGTTAATTTCCGTAAAAATAATAATTATTATATCATGGAACGCGAAAGTTTAAAAGTTAGTAAAGATCATTGTTATTAAATACTTTATACTAAGTTTAATCAAGTCTAAGTTTCAAAAATTGTGTAACACGTTTAAAGAAAATATTTGTTAATACTAAATTAATTAAACACAAAAGTTTATAATGAAATTGACGCAAAATAAAAACTCTTAATAGAAAATCAAATTATTCCCGTTCCCTCTTTCCAAACAAAGACAACAAGAATTCGGTCCATTCTTGACTTGAACTCACCACTCAAATCCACAACACAAATAAAACAGAATCTTAATAGGATCAAACAAACGGATGTACAGATAGAGAGTTTTAGAATATTAGAAATAAGGTTTTACATTTAAATATCAAATTTATATCGAAAAATACAATATTGAAACCAAAACACATAAATATGGCCAAAAAAGGCGAAAAATAAGAAAAAAAGCGTGTTACTACACCATGATTTTTGGTTTTATCATATCCGTTATCCATTCACATACTAGCATTTGTTTGACTTCATTATTTAACTTTTTTGAGCGTTAGCTTAGATTACTGCATGGGTTTGTATTTTACTAATTGAAGTTCCACAGCCGTTTCATTCCTAAGGTTTTTTACCACCTTTAAGCTAACATCTTATATAAAAGAAAGAACTTCATAAAATCTGACATTTAAATATCTGTTGCGTACATAAGTTTTGACCGCGTTTCTTAAACATTTTCAGAAAACTTTTATTTGATTTTCTATCTATGTGTAGACTGTAAATCTAGAACTCAAATTCAATTACCTAAACAGGTCGTATGCTGACTTCCCTCTGCCGATATCGAGGCTCAATCAGTGCGACTTGCTTGAATTTTTACACCTAACTTATTCATAGACATTACTTATGCATGCAGCACGCGAAAATATTACAGCATTTTAATGAAAGAAATATTAATTTTGAAGCGAAGTTTTCTTTGCGGTCGCGTCGGGAGGAATTAAGGTCTGGAGTTTGCCCCCCCAGACTCAAAATATGCTTCACTGAATTTTAGTTGGGGCTTCAAGTTCGTTAAGACCTACATTTTATTATTTGAGTAAATAAATTAAGTTCAAGTTGGGGTTTTCTTGCTTGGAGCGTAGATTTTGAAATTAAAAGGTTACGAGAGTGTTAATGAGAAATCAGTATGATGAGTACTACGTAAGTGTTTTGTAAATTACTAACTGTTATAAAATATTTATTTTTAGTATTCACATTTGTGAATACTAAAAATCTTGATTTAACTGATAAAGTTAATGATTTTTTCACAATCATACAATAAATACAAAATTTTTAGCGTTCATGTATGTATGTCTCTGATTCTTTATAAAAATCATATTTAACTTCAAAGAAGATCTTTAGAATCGTCTCATTACTTCACCATTCCGGCAACATTCCATAAATAAATGTAAAAATTGTGTTAATCTCTATTAATGTGCATTATGGTGCTTTACGTTTGCGTGACTATTTGATTCAATATTCGATGAAAGAAAAAAGTATTATAAACGCCCTTTTCTTGGTAACTGCAATATTTTTTGATACACCATATTTAGTGGTATAGTATATAGTATACCATTTATCACGAGACCTTGATAAACTAGACAAAGGTGATATGTTTCCAAACGAATACCCAGCTTTATATACTATATACTATATATACTATAGAGAGATACCCAAGCAAGTTGCAAGTTGGAGGAGAAGAAGTTTCAGGAGAAGTTTCATAATAATGCATGTAGTTGAGAATAGTAAGTACATATATTCGACAAAGACAACTTTATGATTTGCTTTTTATATCCCAAAGAGTTTTTATCGTGGGTTTTATCGTCAATCTTCTGGGTTATATATGTATACCCAAACTTCGGCTCTTCTTTATAAAAGTATAGAGAAATTCAGTGAAATTTCTTAGACAACATCACTTCAGGTATACCAAAGGTTGATATGCAATACATTAACATCATCTAATGAGAGCTGTTGGTATGATTTAACAAAGGATTCATATTTTTGAACATCTTTTACTGAGTCAAAAATTGTACTTTTGTTGGCTATAGAGCATTAATGAATTCAGATCAGAAAACGCAGTATTTACCTATTTAAAGACGGAGGGTCTTTAAAGCACTAAAATCTAGTGCCTACGTAAATATTTAAAATCGATTTTACAGTCTGAACTTAAAACAGAACATAGAATCAAAACAAACGGTTGCTCACAGACACAAATTATTCTAACTTTTGCAAATACTCATTACGATTCGTGAACAACCATCTATTTAATACTTAGGAAACGACTTGACACTCAAAAACAGGCTTTAATACAAAAAAATAAAGGTAGTGTTTGTTTGAATCGAATGGTCGATCTGGTCGGTACACTTAGAGTAAGTGATTCCTCTCAGTTTAGTCATAAAAATGTTAATGTAGCAAAAACAAATAGCATTTAATGTATGCCGGGGGAAGTGAATTAATAGGGGAATTCTAACTGACTATTTTGGACCATTCCTTTTATGTAAGTATTGATTCATAGGATTGATATAAACGATCAAAATATTGGGTTTAATATTTATAATAATCTGTAATAATTATAATCATTTATAATCCTTCAAATAATTTTCATAAACATTTTCTTACTTTACGTTTTAACTCATTCAAAAAACTTTTTTGTTCAACTACTTTTTATGTTTTGTGTAATTATCTTTACAACAGGTATCAACACTTATCTAAGGAACGGCGTAGTTGTGTTGCTTGTATTGACGCAGAAGCTACATAAATTTATCCGATTTCATTTCTTATTCGATAGTTTGGGAAAAACCGGAATAAAATTCAGCTGCAAGATTTGTCCTACACAAAACATGTTAATATATGAAGTTTATGAAAGCGAAGATTTGGAATAGTATGAAAAACTACGGTATAACCGATTGTTTTTTTCAGTCATAGTTATTATGTCTTTGAATAGATATTATATATGATCTTATTATCTACTCGCTACAAAGATCAATCTTCAGAGTATTATTGTTTGGTGCTTTTGATCACTGCATCATAATGTGATTTCCCCTTAAGGTATAAAGTAGAGTTGCCTAAGAATTGATTATCGTCGGCCGATAACAGGCGTGCGGTGTACACGAGGCGGTATTTTCGCGCGAATATGATGGATGGTCCAGGAAAATATTGCGGGTAAATCAAGTGGAAAAAAATACGCTACATTACATCGCTTGTGCTGAAGTATATCAACGTATATACTTTACTTTGAGAGGTATTTTGATTTAGTATTTAGTGATCCTGCTGCTGCTTAGTAGTGCTGACTTACTAAACACGATGATTTGTTCTATTTTGTTGCAGTTTATGTAACTTGGTTTAATTGAGTTGTTTCCAGCAATTAATTTGCCTGCAAAATCTGTAATATGGATGGGTGGGTATAGCAATGTAAAGGAATGTTTATTAGCAGTTAGTTTACCGTACGTATAGGCTTTTTCTAGTTTGATACTAGACGACCATTTTTAAGGTGCCTTAAGTGATTGTTATTATAAACTTCGCTGTTTAAAACATAAATGTTAATAAATAAGTTAGAAAGTAGCTAATTGTAAATTCACCAGCCGCTGCTAACAGCTAAGTTTGCCTGTCACACCGTCGTTTTGTCAATTATACATTCTGAATATAAGCGATATTTTTACTCATCTTATTTATCCTAGTATCTACATCCTTATATAGTTCAACTTTCGAATTTAGTTCACCCTCAGGGTTGCGGACAGTCTCTCGGTGGAAAAACTGATATTCAGGCAAAACCGGTTGAACCTTTAATAGCCGACCCAAATTAAAGGTTAAAAAAATGATACTTATCCTAGTGTATTTACATAATTCTTTTAAGAGAATTATAAACCGACGCAAAACAGGTTGCGGAGAAAGTATTTTATATTATTTTTCTACTTGAAAGGGGTGAACCCAACTAATTGCACCTGATATTTTCATGAAAATTAGCTGAAGTGGAAATATCTTGGTAATAGTATATTTATAAATAACCAATAAAAGTAGTGAAATATCGAAAACCCCTTTCTGAGGCAACCGAATAAATAGATGTAGTTTTTAGATGACAGAAATTAATTTCGGTTTTATTAATGAGTTAATGGAATATCGTTGTGTTGTTGAAATAACGATAAAAAATTTCAGATATACCCATTTTCCAGAACCTGCTTATCTGTGACTGATGATCATTGCCATGTTATTTTTACAGCTATAGGTGAATAAAGCGTTCTTTTTTGGCGAATTGGCGGGCAAACGAGCAGACGTATCACCTGATGGTAAGCGATTACCGCCGCCCATGTACACCTGTTACACCAGAAACGTCACAAGTGCGTTGCCGGCCTTTTAGGGATGGGGGGGGAGGTAGGGTTAGGGGATTAGGGTATGGGCCTCCGGTATCCTCACTCACTCGGTGAAATACAGCGCAAGCACCATTTCACACCGGTTTTCTGTGAGACTGTGGTATCACTCCGGTCGAGCCGGCCCATTCATGTCGAAGCGTGGCTCTCCCATGGTGAGTGTATTATGTGTGTGAGTGTTATGGGCACTCTTTTAAAACATTCCCGAAAAACCTTTCTGGGGGACAGTTCTGGACTGTCTCTGTTCATGCACCGTTAGTATTTCAAAGCATTTTTAGTATATTTAGATTTTATCATTCTGGTTTTTGTAGTACATTGCTATTACATAAAAAATAACAATGAAATTGGTTTACAAAACGCAACGATATCACATAACATATCTACACTACCAATAGCTAAGAGGAGAACCTCCTGTATTTTAAAATTAAACAAAATATCAATCACGGTAGAGAAAAAGGTTCTGAATTTTTTTTTCGGACATCTAACTCACAACGCCTTCCAGTCCCAAGCTAAGCAGAGCTTGTTTTATGGGTACAAGACAACTGATATAAATACATATATACCTTTTTTTTGTAAATATATACATATTATACATAGAAAACATCCAAACACCGAAAAAAAGAAATTTGCAGATCATACAAACATTTGATCCGACCCGGGATTCGAACCCGAGACCTCAAGCACAGCATTCGCATACGCTATCATTGTGACACAGAGGCAGTCAATCTTACGTTACGGACGCTTTTTGCCGGCTAGGGTACCCCTCAGCAACGCCCCATAAGGAACTTCGTTCGAAAAATCAATCACGGTCAAGAAAAATATCTGAATTATTTTATTTTGAACCAGTTATTGTTTACTCAAAAGCCCATTTTGCTACCTTGTTGTAAAACCCTAAGTATTCTATTTACAGAGTTAATACTACGTGCTGCATAGTCTATCAAATACAAACTATTTCTTACCTCTGTAGTGTGTCAGTGTTACCACATTATCTCCGTCGGTCCCTTGAAGAGCGCCTAGTGACGTAAGCTATGTGCATAAATTTTGTGGAGAGTTGTGGCATGGCAACCCCGCCACCTTTGTATCGTCGAGAGCTTTCGTCTGAAGCTTGAGTGTGTGACACTGATGCTTTATTTATTATGGTTTTATTTATTTTTAGAGGCTGTTGTCCGAAGATTTAAAATGTTATCAAACAATTCACAGCAGTATATTCGAAAGTAACTCTGTCTGTCTGTCTATCGGTGACGTTTTCACGGTTGAACCGCTGCATCGATTTTGACGAAATTTGACATGAAAATATTTTGATTGTTAATGAAGGACACAAGCTTCTCTTTACACACGCGGGTGTAGCCGCGGGCAAAAGATAGTATTGAACAAGTTGGACTGAAAACTGGTCTTTAAGAAAAAATAATAATAAAACGTATTCTTATATTATAGAATATCTTAAAGATCTTTAGTAATTTATTCCGCAAGTTCTACTACGTTCTGCCATTTTCTGAGAATCGAAATTTAAGAATAGAAAATTAATTTAGAAACAATTTTTCGGTCTTCTCATTTTCTATTCTTTTTGGTTTGGTTTTATAATTTTATAAAAGTGGTGTTAAATACCTAATCAAATGTTATGGGTGTGCGTCGTATAAGTATACCCTTGTTGTACTATTATTTTGCCTCTTCTACTGTAGGGTCCAAGTGTTACTCGCCGCGTACTTAACAAGAAAAAGAGTTTCAAGAGGAGAAGAAACGTGTTTTCCAAATTATTATTCATTTCACTAATTTGTTTTTTAAAGGATTTCCTAATTTAGTTTAGAATTTCTTACATAAAATAAATACATTAAATGTGTGAAAATCATGTAAGTTATACTTTGTCCATTCGTTTATTTTCTTTTTGACAGCTCACGCCTATAAATTAGAATATTTTTTTTCGGAATTATGTACTACAGTAATGTCCTACTTTATTGACGGTGACGGTACTTTAGTAAAGTGGTCTGTGCATAACAAACAACCACAGACTATAAAACAGTACTTGAAATACGATAAATCGATCTTATGATAAAATAATTTGACTTCATATTAGTATTTTTTCTGTAAATTTAATAAAAAAAGGAAATAAAAATAGTTTCTATGACTCCAAGATTGAATTTTTGCAAGGAATCAAGTCGAAATCTTGGAATTTAGGATCGAACCAAGAGTAAAGAACAATAACTCTGTTCATTCATCTAATTTAAAGATTTATTATTTATATTTTTGTTTATTTCTTACATAATATAAAAAAACTAATAAAGGAATAATTAATATTTCAACAAAAAATATTTAATTAAATCGATTGAAAGTTTTTCATAAATAAAATCGCTATTCGTTTCAAATCGAATCTGTAAAGGGTGAGGGCGTCACTAATTTTAAAATTTCTTGAACTGTCAAAAAGAAAATAAAGAAATGGACAGAGTATAGGTACATTTACAATCTTTTATTATTACATTAAAATAAAAAATAAGTTACATTTGTCAATCTTTTGCAATATTTTCAAACATTCTAAAATGAATACTTTTTGTGAAACTATTTTACTAACATGGCTCTATTTTTATATTCCAAATTTTCATAGTAGGTATGTTGATGAAATCTAAAAATAATAAAATATGATATCGCCACATGTCTCAAATTCTCTTTGTATTCAAGTCCTACAGGATGTCAACAACCTAGTTTTTCCCAAAATCACCACATAAATTATGCTTAACTTTTTCGTATCTGCGAATTATATAAAAAGTATCTATCAAAACTTACTTAATTAGGAGTCAGCTGAACGCAACAAAACTTGCAAAGATACATCTAACAAACTTGATTGACGTTTGTTCGTATTCGGAACGCGAACAAAAAATAAAAAAGTTTATCACATTTCGGCCAGTGTTCCTCGTAAATCAAAGAGGTTTTATATAGCGTTATTTTTTCCTTATTAAGGCGAAGGGAACGGGTTTAAGAGTAGCATAAAAACTTTTTTCGTGCCTTTATGGCGTGAGAAAAAAGGGCAGGTGAATGTAGGGCCGATATTAAAATGTTTCATGTAAATTTCAGTCGTTCAACGGACTATATTTCAGGAGTGTACAGAGTTCTGTGTGTCTGCGTATTTGGTATTCATAGACGGCTTTTAGTTTAATATTGGGGTTAAAGCGAGCTCCTTCACAATGTTTTTTTGAAGAGGAGTTTATTTAAATCTTTTTAATTTGAATCAACGGGTTGCTTGCTGAGAATGCGGGTTGAATACTTGTGAAGTCGTATTAGAAATAATATGAGAAAGAAAGATTACTAAGCGCCTTATGTAAAGTTTCAATATTAATTGTCTGTAGATTAGACTGTAATTTAGTTCAGTAAAAATGTGATATAAAACAAATATATATCTACATACTTTGCATTCTTAAAAAACGGTTTTAACATTACTTGTAGGTACTCACATAAATCTGTTGTATAACAAATTATTGAATAAAACATCTTTTGAATTTATGTATTTATTTAATCAATCAACTGCTCACTGCACTTACGAATTGCCCAACACGTACAGCGAGCCATTATAACAATATTGTGTTAGCAAATAGGATAATAGATACTTATATTTATCCACATATAATAGGTCTTTACCTATGAAATTGCCGCTTTGTATGCAATAAGTGAAAGTACTTATTTTTTCAAACTTTTTTATTTCTGTTATTCGAAGTAATCACCCATGCAATCGACGCATCTTTGCCAATGCATTAGCAGTTTATTGATGCCCTTCTTGTTAAAATCAGCTGGACGGGAGGCAACAAACTCTTCAAAGGCATTTTGTACTGCCTCTCGGGAATTGAATTTTTTACCCACTAAAAAGTTGTCTAAATTTTAGAAAAAGTAAAAGTCGGTAGGTGCAAGGTCTGGTGAGTATGGCGGATGAGGGAGAGCTTCCAACCCCAGCTCTTGCAGCTTGGAGACTGTCTGTTGCGAACTGTACCAAATGATGTTGTCAGTTCAAACAGTCTCCAAGCTGCAAGAGCTGGGGTTGGAAGCTCTCCCTCATCCGCCATACTCACCAGACCTTGCACCTACCGACTATTACTTTTTCTAAAATTTAGACAACTTTTTAGTGGGTAAAAAATTCAATTCCCGAGAGGCAGTACAAAATGCCTTTGAAGAGTTAAAGAATAGGGATGCTTTTAGTTATACTATTCCAGACTGGCATATAAGGAAAGATAATCTCCGTTTGAATACTCGGTGACATAGAATTTAAAATTTTAATTAAATTTATATAGTACTAGCTGTTGCCCGCGGCCCCGCCCTCGTGTATGTCGGTTATCGCGGCAAATAGTAGCCTATGTATTAATCCAGGGTGTCAGCTTCCTGCATACCATCTTTTATCAAAATCGGTCCAGCCATTTGCGCGTGAAGAAATAACAAACATACACACTCACAAACTTTCACGTTTATAATATTAGTGTGATAACTGATAAGTCACCCGGGCTATTATTGTGAATCTATTGACACTTCATTCATTAAAATCGGTTCAGTAGTTCAGGTGCTATGGTGGAACACAAAAACATATGTATGTTTGTGTTGGCCACACAAACATACTGGCAAAATTATTACCCTTCCTTTTGGTTTCACCAAAGTCGGGTAAAAATCGATTCAAAGTTTACTGAAGAGAACAGAATCTTCAAGTTGTACGATATTATTGAGCCAAACCTTTTAATTGATTATACTTTTGATCATTGTGATAAATGCTAGAAGGAAATAATACTACACAAAAAGAAGAGAATATGGAAATGAGTTTGGAGTTGAGATTAATAGGTGAGATTTTAATAAAACCTTGTGGTTAATGAAAGACTGAAGGGTCGAACCGCGGACGAAGTGACCAGGGATGGAATTTGTTCTACTATGTATTTATTAAAATAAAATTATCAATGTCTAGGATATGATATATACGGGGCATTTCACGTCAAGCGGACAACGAAAAAAAATGAGGTGGTGAATTTTGTTTATATTCTGGTCAGTTATACTTCTAGAAGACGTGGATGTGTACACACAAAATTTTTTTCGTATGATGCATTATTGCCGAGTTATGAGCTTTTAAAAATTTACTAAAAATGAAATCTGTTATTTTTGGATTATTATTATTTGCATCAATTAATTTGTAAAAAAAACTAAAAAGTATTGTTTCTTATAGTTAAATAGTTGAAATTTTGATTTTTTTTATCGAATCCTAAATTTGAATTTTTTTACGTATAGTAAACCGGAAGTAAACATTTCAAATCGATTTTTGAGTAACTTCGACATTTTTTTTTTGTATCTTGTATTAAAGGTTAAATGTACTAATTCTTCACAAAAAAAATTAAAACGTGATCTCCAATAGTTTAGGACTTAGAGTGGTTTTATTAATTGAGAGTGAAACAGTATTAATTAAAATGGAGAGTTTTATTTTCAAATTTTTACACTTTTACCATTTGCACTAGTGCTAATGCTTTTTACACATACATTTTCGTTGGTTGGAAGAAAAGCATGCAGTTTTTGAGTTCCTGGGACGGTGATAGCAGAAGAAGATAGCATTGTGTGTTAGATGTCCGAAAAATATTTATTATTTATTTATGTATTTTAAAGACAGTAAAATCAGCAAATGAGAGTCCTGGTTTTAGCGGAATACGTGATCATTTAAAAATGGCAATTGATGAAAATTAAGTGACAAAGATTCAGTTTGAAAAATGTGAAGGTACACAGACCGATACGATAGCAACCCAAGCGCTTTCTGCTGATGATTTTATTGATTACTTGTGTACCACTTTCGGCATTTTGAAGCCGCATGCTTCTATCGCTTAAAAACAAGTGCTTTATTATAGAACTCACAGTAAACCATCTCTGAAGGCGAAATTATCGTTCAACAAGAGCGAGCTTTTCTACTGCTATCACCATCCCAGGAACTCAAAACTGCATGCTTTTTTTCCAACTAACGAAAATCTATGTGTAAAAAGAATTAGAGCTAGTGCAAATACTAAAATTGTAAAAATTTGAAAATAAAACACTCCATTTTAATTAACACTGTTTTACTCTTAATTAATAAAACCACTCTAAGTCCTTAACTATTGGGGATCACGTTTTAATTTTTTTTGTGAAGAATTAGTACATATAAAGCTTTAATTAAAGATAAAAAAAAAAAAAAATGTCGAAGTTACTCAAAAATCGATTTGAAATTTTCACTTCCGGTTTGCTATACGTAAAAACATTCAAATTTAGAATTCGATTAAAAAAACAAAATTTCAACTATTTAACTATAAGAAACAATACTTTTTAGTTTTTTTTACAAATTAATTGATGCAAATAATAAGTATCCAAAAATAACAGATTTCAGTTTTAGTAAACTTTTAAAAGCTCATAACTCGGCAATAAAGCATCATACGGTAAGAAAATATTGTGTGTACACATCCACGTCTCCTAGAAGTATAACTGACCAGAATATAAACAAAATTCACGACCTCATTTTTTTTTTCGTTGTCCGCTTGACGTGAAATGCCCCATACATAAAATATTAACAAAATTGTTATTTAATGCTGTTACTAATTAAATATACCTACGTTAAGAAGATCTGGATCATTAATAAGTTTAAAAGGTACCTGTAATAATTACGAAAATTCTTCGTAATGCGAATATTTTTCATTCAAATTGCTAAATATAATCTCATAATTAATTAATGTTTTTCAATAATTTTTACTATAAGGGTATGTATTAAAGGTAGTTTTTATATGTTATCTTAATCTGCAATGGATATTATTTCTTCACTTTTTTTTTTCATAAAGCAAATTCTACATTCATACTGCTATATTGATATAAATTTTACTTAACAATTGGCATAATTTTAACGACTAATAAATGTTTGACAAATATTAATATACTCTGTATGCTGTACTATAATGTATATTAATAGGCTGTAATATACTCGTAGTATATTACAGCCCGTACAAGTGTGAGCGTACATGATATTATGGTCTTTACTTACTTTTGTTAATTTGTGAATAGTATTTCCTTTATTATGACATAAGTGCAATATTTGTCAAGATTATTTTGTAAAACTACATGTTTGTAGCTGTTTGTCATTCCTTTCCAATAAAAAGAACTCTATGTTACCAAATTCGTCTCTGTTGTTTAAGCCGTTGAGCGGGCCACAGTTTGTTTTGATTGTATTAATTAAAAGGTGGTTCCCTCAAAGTTTTAAGATTAACACCTCTCTTTTCTTCAGCGGCTTCCATATTCATGTCGGGGCTACTTCGTTAAGTCTAGGGGATCCACTATTTACATACCTTTATGATTTGATGGAGTGTTTGTTTATCGTATTGGATGATATTTTATGTAGATTAATGTTTTGGAATATATGTGCAATGAAAAGAACGCAAATTCTTGTGTGCATTCCATTGGAAAATCTGTTTAATACTTCTTACATATTATGTTTTCTCCTATAAATTAGAAAATATTTTTACTCTCTGTCTTGTACTGAGGAAGATGTGATTAGTTACGTAATAATATCCATATTGTGAAACTGTTACTAAAAATGTTTTTTTATGTTGAATTGTTATCTTTATACATAAAAATGAGTCGTCAAATGTGCTCGACCGAATCGTTTTTTTAAAAATATTTTCGTTTAGGCACAAGGCAGGTTTTTACGGAGAGAAAAAACGTAAAAATGCAAGGAAAATAGTAAATCAACACTTATTTATTTTTTCTAATGAACTGCGACAGTCCCATATCTTTTGACAGAACAAAGTCTGTTGGGGCAGCTAATTTGAACAAAAATTGACATTTTTAAAGACTCATTACGTAAAAGTAGTAATTTTTTACAAGCTTTTATTTAGTTTTACCTGTCCCGATGTTTGTCGGTAACCAAATCTAGCGAGTTAATTTTGATCCACTTCCCGATTTCTGAAATTTGAAATACCTATACCTTTAGTTCTGATGACAATGCAATATATATAATCGGTATTATTATTAATCTAAAATGGCCGCCGTTACAAAATGGCGGCGTACATATTTCTGAACAACCCACCCAATATAGGTATCAAATGGAAGGGTTTACAAGCAATAAAAGCTTACTGTTAGAAATTTAACGTCATTGTAATGGCAACATTTTTGATTGTCATTTTTCTTGTTTGACGTTTTGACGTTGACAGTAGTACTATTGTGACGCTTGTTGTAACCGGTCGACGATGTCGTTTTAGGAACCGTTTTAATTATAATTTAGCTAATTGTCAATTCAACCCGGTCCCTTTAGTGGTTAACCGTTATGATTGGTCTGATTTGGACTCGCGAGTTTTTGAAGTCACGTCATAGGCGCGATCCGTGATAGCTGAATCGGGTGTCTTGTAATTACGAGATTTCGGGAGCCCGCAAGCATTCGAATTCCTTGAAGATTGTACAGCATTCTGGAGCATGTATGTGTGAACGTACCAGGACAGACCAGGCGGTGGGGTACCCCATCAACGGTGCCGAGAACAAGGAAGCCACACAACTCCAGTAAGTGCTTGATGATTTTAGTTTAGATTAAGAACATGGTGAAACGCCGTGGATCATTGCTCTTGCCAATGAACTAGTTTTAGCGATTGTATGCTTATAACATGGGCCTATAGGTATTTCAAACGTCACAAGGTGATCGCTGCATTGGCGAGACGACTTAACACTTACTTAAAAAAAAAACTTTAAATTAATCACTTGCTTCTTTTCATTTGTATAAACTTTGACACTAAATAGTAAGCTAAAACCTCCTTCCTAAGAAGAAGCCAGTGTCCAGCAGTGGAATACTAAAGGCGATGATTAATGAGATAATGTGGTCTGACGTGAACACTGACTGGAGTAGGAATAGACGGAGAACTTTGTCATGCTAATAAGAGAACACTCGTCGGTCTCAGACGCTGCACCAATTTCGCAAATTTATTCTTTAGCAGTTCTCGAGAAATAAAGGGGCCTTAAAAATTTATATTATTTGTATTTACCTACAAGTTTATTATAATTTTTCAAACAGTGGGAGGGGCCACGTTTCGGCATGAATGGGCCGGCTCGACCGGATTGATACCACGGCCTCACAGAAAACCGAATTAGTGCTTGCGCTGTGTTTCACCGAGTGAGTGAGGATACTGGAGGCCCATATCCCCCAAAGGCCGACAACGCACTTATGACGCCTCTGGTGTTGCAGGTGTACATGGACGGCGGTAATCGTTTACCATTAGGCGGTACGTCTACTCGTTTGCCCGCCTATTCCATAAACTACATTTTAGAGATAATATTATTAATATTTTCATTCCGTGGGCATCGTAGGGCCGACTAATGCAGCTACGCAGGTCTTGTACATATTATGTAGGTAAAAACTGCTTCGGTGGCGCAGTGGTAGCGTATGCGACTGCTGTGCTTGAGGTCTCGGGTTCGATTCCCGGATGGGACCAAATGTTTGTATGATCTTCAAATATTTGTTTCGGAGTTTGTGTGTTTTCTATGAATAATATATACCTATGTATTTAGAAAAAAATACTATTTATATCAGTTGTCTAGTACCCATAACACAAACTCTGCTTAGATTGGGACTAGATGTCGTGTAAAAACTGTAATAATTAAAGTCGACAAAATGTAAGCTATTAGTTAAATGCTTGATTAGAAAATCTACCATTATGGTAGACTTATGTTGTATTTAAAACTCTTCCAAATTGGTTCCTGAGTTCTCTTCATCACTAGAATATATCCGTAATCTCGTAAAATATTACTGTTTTTTTATGTTTGCAACATAATCACGTATTCTTTTTTTTTTCGGATGATGACATAAACTTTGCCGACTATGAAATGTAATTGTGCCTCTTTTGTGTGGAATTGAATTGAATAGAGAACCCCTGCTTGCTTTATGGAAATTTAACTGGTTTCAATGGGAAATGCGTTGGCTATATGTGGTGAGGTTATTTGCTACCTGTTGGTTGTAGGCCGGACGGTGTCCTACTGATAATCTAAGACGATAGGCCACTATCATCTTCTACAGAATAGGACAATAAGTCTACTTAGATATTACTTTTATTTAAGGTCTTGAAAATGACCTTTGATATCTATATGATTGATGATAATATTAAAAACTGCAACATTCTTCCTTCTTCTATATTTTAATAATTACAAATTTTAACAAAAAAAACCGACTTCAATCTGGACCAAATTTAAATGGGACCATTCGGGAAGCACCAGCTTTCAAATAAAAAAAGAATCATCAAAATCGGTTAACCCAGTCGAAAGTTATGAAGTAACAAACATAAAAAAAACACTCGAATTGAGAACCTCCTCCTTTTTTTGAAGTCGGTTAAAAATACGGAAAATCTTGAAAGGAAATGATATGAAAGTAGTTAGTTACTTCAATTTTTTATCGAATGTCTATCAGTCAGCCATTTTGTCTATAATATGGCCACCATGCGTCTGATACTCAAAAGGCTCTTAAGGTCTGATATCATTTTTAACCGACTTCAAAAAAGGAGGAGGTTCTCAATTCGACTGTATTTTTTTTTAATGTTTGTTACCTCATAACCGTGAACCGATTTTGATGATTCTTTTTTTATTTGAAAGCTGGTGCTTCCCGAATGGTCCCATTTTGGTCCAGATTGAAGTCGTTTTTTTTGTTAAAGTTTGTAATTATTTCACAACATTTTCTATGAGAACTTATAAATATGATATTACAGTACAAACGTGATACGTTACAAAAACTTATTGTCTAATCATTTTACTTCGAAAACTGCTGGTTTTGTTATTTATACTTTATGAAGTTGAGTTTTTATATTCTTAACTCTATGGGATAGCCCAATTTTCGTTCTTGATAAAAATAACTGTAACGGAAAGTCAAATAAAAGATCTTTCCTAAAAAAAAAAAGTCTAAATGAGAATTTAAAGAAAAGAAACTACAGGTTTTTACATTCCAACATAATTTATTGGCTGACTAATTACTTGAATGTCTAATAATAGTGAGCCGTCTACTGTTTCCATGATGTTTAAAAACAAATGATCGCATTGAAATCAGTTTCCAAACTGAATATTTTCTTGTTTATTGAAGCAACATGAGATGAGAACAAACCAGGACGAGCCACGATCGCCTCCTTATCATCGATCACTGATTAACACAGAATGATGTTCCTTCCATACAATACCTACTAACAAATGTTATCTCACAAAACATCTGTCCGTTTATTTTTCAACCTAAAACGAAAGGAATAAAAACGGACCACTTAAGAGCAAAGAATATCACTCAATGCAGGGTATATTTCTCAAAGGCGCTCTGTTTTTATCCTACTTGACTTGTAATGTGGTGAATTCATACATGAACAATCGCTATCTGGAGTGTTCTTGGGGGGATGGGGTGTAAGGGGCGGTTTTCCTTCTTTTAGAACATTTTGGGGTAAAAGGGAGGTGTCGGATACAGTCGCCGCCCGCGTCTTAAGGCGCGGTCATCTCAGAAATGTTGTGTCAGGATTATTTCAGGACGTCGGTTTATTGTGTGGGTATATAGAATTCTCGTAAAACTATGTTTCGGTAGGTGGTACTTTAGCCTTATATGTGGGCTTCGAGTTTTATTTCTGAAGCTTGATGCTACACATATCAAGCGCAGCTGTCAGTCATTGGTTTTTCTGTCACGATATCGTTCAAAAGAGATAAAACTTTTTCTTTGCCACTTCTTCATTCACATCTTAATTATTTATAAGTAAGGTGTAAATATAAACCCCACTCTTTTGTGGTGAATTCAAAACTAGCCATAGAATTTTATTTATACTTATATAGATATAAAATGGCCTGTTCAAGAAACTTTCACAAGTATTTGCACAGATTTTTTTTGTAACGAGTTCCTTATGGGGCATTGCGGAGGGGTACCTAGCCGGCAAAAAACGTCCGGTACGTAAGATTGACGCCTCGGTGTCAAAATGGTAGCGTATGAGAATGATGTGATTGAGGTCTCGGGTTCGAATCCCGGGTAGGATCAATTTTTTTTTTGATCTGCAAATATTTGTTTTTAAGGAGTTTGAATTTTTTCTATGTATATAATATGTACCTATGTATTTTAAAAAAATTAAAGTTTTTTTTTTTTTTTTGTAAACGAAATATTTTGTATAGCGTAGTGTAAGTTGTATGTAACAAGTATGTAGTAACTCTAGACAGAACTTGTTTCAGTAGAGATTACTAAGTGGCAGCACAAGTGAAAAGTTTAGCTTAATTTTTTATTTTTTATCGATAAAAAATCATAATAAAAAAATGTATACTTAATAGTTATTTTCTTTATAACTCGCATAGAACTTTTATATATTTTTATAAATCATTTTAAATAAAATAAAGGTGTTAAGACAATTTTGTGGTTTTTAAAGAGCATGAAAGAAAAATATTGTATAGCGCCATCTGTATTTTTTATGATGAACTTCGTTCCTATCTAGTGTCCCACGACACCACACAACTTTTTTTAATTACTTAATGTGAAGTTTGATGTCAGTTTCAGCCTGTACCCGGAGGCAATAAAATACTATTATTTATAGCAAAATGATGAACTTCGTTCCTATCTAGTGTCCCACGACACCACACAACTTTTTTTAATTACTTAATGTGAAGTTTGATGTCAGTTTCAGCCTGTACCCGGAGGCAATAAAATACTATTATTTATAGCAAAATAATACTCGTAGCACACCTATAACATCTATTTCATGAGATCGGAATACTTAACGGCCATTATACATAGATTAACTGCATGCATTATAATTTATGTCATTTCATCATTACTAATTTTTTTTTGCTTTTTAATTACATTGTAAAGACTTTTCATGATTATTTAATAGTCGACAAAATAGCTTTTAATAATTTGCCTCTGATGATGTAAATATTGGGAACAACAGCTTTATTTAAAGGAGCCGGTCTCCTTAAATTGCGGGGAGACATCGCAGCGAGCCATGAACGCTGCGGACTGACTCTTATTTACTTACGATCTCTCCTATATAACTTCACCAGATACTTCCTTAAGGCTCAGGCATATAACGACAGATGTAGTAGGTTACGCGAAAGAATTAATTAAAATCGTTTACATTTAAATTTATACTGGAATACTAAGAGTGAAAAACAAAAATTGTGATATATATAAGTATGCAGTAACTACTGTCGATGGTTGTTAATATAGAAGAGATATTAATTTGCAATTAAGATATAATCTGGCCACTTTTTTTTTTAAGACGCACTAC
Source organism: Diaphora mendica (assembly GCA_949125395.1). NCBI lineage: Eukaryota > Metazoa > Arthropoda > Insecta > Lepidoptera > Erebidae > Diaphora > Diaphora mendica. The sequence continues at coordinate 29,872,187 of OX421316.1, forward strand.
CAATGTGTTATATTGTATAGAGCAAAAGATTTTTTATATTTACAATAATCATACACAAAGAACATCTAAATTTACAAGCACGTGCTTGTTATTCAAGCCGTCATCCCCGAAGAGGTAGACAGAGGTGAATTAAAAATGTAACAAAAAAACCCAACAGAGATTACGCACAAATAAAAGATCCCTTCAGATATTCCTATTGTCAGTTTTACAACCGCAGCACTATCGAAATGAACTACACATAATGTCTTGTCCTTCTGTATCATTAAACACACGATAGAAGAGTATAAAATTAATTAAGTGTGGGTCTGTGGGGCCCCGTATCGAGTCGGGCAATTACATTAACGGCTCGATATACAAGTGGGATGATAATGTGGGTGGACTCTGATTTCGAGAGGTCAAAGCATCACAATGAGGACCGACCCTCCTTGTTGGGAACATGTGGTAACTGACAGTCTGCAGGTGGAGTTTTTAATTGAAGTGGATAACTTTTAATTTTTGTTCACAGGTTATATTTATTAATAGATTCTCTATTGAAAATGATATTTTTTTCGCAGGTCTCATTAATTGTAAGGTATATTTGCTTTTAATTTAAAGTTTAATATCAAGTCAGGGATGACATGTAAGTTTGAAAGGAACTCTTTTTAAACGTTAGTATGTTTTTTTTTCATTACAGACTATTTACACGTTAATAAAGGAGAACGGCTGGCAGGAGCCGGTTGCGAGAAGCCGAGAATCGAACCAAGCATCGGGCAAAAATTATGACATGAATTACATTAAACACTTGGTTTTACAATAGATAATAACAAAGATCGTAAAAAATATCAATATTGGTGCCAGTAAATAGAGGAACGAATAGCCTAAAAACTAAATTTTGATTGCACTACATATATCCAAGATTAACGCATGTTTAAAGTTTCTATTATAATAGTTATGTTGTTTCGAAAATGCCAATTACCGACTTCTACATCCAGTGAATAGTGTTTCAGGTTTGTGCCGTTTTCCGTAGGTAAGTCGAAGGCGAGTGTAATGACTATTCATGGAAAAACCACTCGTTTCATTACCCAGTCTCCGCCGCTGCCGCAGCCTCAGCAAACCGACCGAGCCACGGTTTTAACGTACCGTTAAAACCGTAAAAAATTAACGTAACGTAAATGTTATTCGGACTTTTCTTAACAGAAATATTTATTAGTTTTTTAGCTAAATATGCTTTCTTTGGAGTCTTGGTTATGATGGTCTAAAATCAAGGATTTAGATTGTAATTCAAGTTTTAAAACAAAATAACGTATCCATATCTGTAACGATATTAGGATTTTCTTTAGGGTTATAATTCAATAAATAATTAAGATAACCATTTCCTTTATAATATAGGGGGCAAACGAGCAGACAGGCCTCGTAATGGTAAGTGACCACCTTCGTTCATTGACACCTGCAAGCCTCCAACTCAAGAAACACAATGCGTTCGCAATATTTTAACGAACCTGCCTCCAGTTAGGGTCATTCGACCTCCCCTACCTTGATCCTAGGGCTTGGACTCAAAAGGTGGTAACGCATTTATAACTCTTGATTTGCAGATGTCCATAGGGCGGAAAGTCACTTACCATTAGTTTGCTCGCCTGCTCACTTACCCCCTATTCTAGCAAGATAGATCGGAGGCCCAAATAGTCTAGTCAACAAGTTCCATACTTGTTGACTAGACTAAAAGATGCAGCAGCATCACTAGGCCGCCATGGTGTGGGTCGCCATACTGCATTGTCTGCATTCGCAGTGGGTATGGTGACTCTTGGATTCTGCTTATGCTTTCCATCAGGCAGAGTAGAGTCATTTTGGCGGGCCATACTGTAACCCCTGAACTTGTCAGGTGGAAACTCACCGGTTTCGACTCAGGATAGAATATAAGACCTCAGGGCGCCGTAAGAATTTTAAGAAATTTTAAATATGAGGGTGCCGGTACACAGGTTCCACGGGAGGCTTCAGTGAAACGACTTACGACACATACAAACTTTTATTCCATTCAAGTTATTTTACAATTGTGAAATAAAAAAATATAAAACTATAAGGAAACTTATAAGGTAGTTTAAAATTACAAAATAAAATTATTCCGTCTTTTTCTTCGACACTATAAGCCTGTAGACTGGTCAGCACAGGATAGCCACCCTATGGTCACCTCTCTGACTCAAGGTAGTCAGCCGTAGACTCTCTCCAGCTCAAGGTAGCTTGAGGAGACGTCCACCAGTGATCCACTTGTAGGTGCTAAGTAAAAATATTAATTAATTTCAATTTAAGGATTATGTGAACTTCCCTCAAGGTAGGGCAGATGGGTCTTGAGGAGTGAGCTGTGAGCTGCCAATAGTCAACCTTCCTCCGCAACAAATCTCAAACCACAAGACAGGTAAAATGTAGGTTGTCTTTCAGCGGTAATCTATCGACCCTATAAACAAAATTAAATAGCCTGAGGACATATTCTACATACATTAAGATAATAAGGAAAAACCTTTTTGAGGTTAACTTACCACCGACAGTGGGACTTGAACACTCACAAACACTACCAACAAGGATATCAATATACACAGTAAGCAAAGCTTCCTAAGAGTTCATGAGGGAAGATTTAAGAAATGAAATAATCTGCCACACACACCCATCTATATAGACTTCTCATCGAATATTCTCGATGAAAAACCCCTACCCCACTGCTGGATGCGCGAACAGGACGTACAACTTCCATTCCCCTTGCCTATTTGCGATCAATTTAAGATGTAATGAGAATCGTATGATACACATATGATAATGTCTCACTATTTCTAAGTGTTCGAATGTCAACAAAAAATATCCTTCAAAACATACGCCACCTGGTGCCACCTAGGTGTACCAAAAGCCCGGTACTTCGATCGCGCACAACATCCAATTGTAGTTCGAACTACAGTGAACGAGAGGGCGCTGAAACAAAAATTGTTAAACATTGAAAGCAAAAAAAACGATGCTACAATACATAAAAAAAAAGATGATCCCTTGGGCTGACACCAAACAAAATTGGAAAAATTATAGGAAATTGCAATCAAAAGATAAAAATGTTAACACGGCTTTAAAAATAGTTAATGAGGATGAAAGCGGTAGAGATCCGCTGGAGAAGAAGAGTTCTGGAGTGAAGACCGCGTCTCGGTAAACGTAGCATAGGACGCCCGCAGGCCAGATGGAGTGACGACTTGCGCAAAATGGCTGGCAGGAACTGCTCCCCTAGCCAAGTTGCAAGCGTTCTTCCTTCTGCAATCGTCAACGCCTAAATTCTCGTGTGTCATTGGCTAATACTTTGTATAAGTTTACTTTGTCTAAGATTAGCCAAGAATTTATGCGTTAACGATTGCAGAAAAAAGAACGCTTGCAACTTGGCTAGGAGGGCTGGATGCGATTAGCCCAAAATCGATCAGAGTGGCGTACAATGGGAGAGGCCTATGTTTAGCAGTGGACTGCAATAGGCTGATAATGATGATGGTCAAAGTGCTGATTTAAATTAAAAATTTAATAATTCTATGGTCTATAGAAAAATACTTACAACCAATAATTAAAAACTCCCAACTAGAAAATAAATATTGAAAATTGCCTCTTACTTTTTTTACAAAGTTTAAAAGTAAACAAGACATCAATCGTCCTAGAACACCAAACAAGTATTGTGCGTGGTCGACGTTTGCACAGAAGTGAACTGTGAGCTTTATTCAAATAGATAGCACCCTATATACGCTATACAGGGGATGAAAGTAGCAAAAACCTCGCCCTCGGTTCATTAGCATAGTCTGTGGCGAGTTCTGGCGATGTTCGAAGCAACGTTTTCAACAAGAAATATAATAATTTAAAGTAAATTGTTCGCCAAGGCATTTATATTATTTAAGGTAAAGCAAGTTTTCTCAAAATTAGACTAATATTTTACTAAAACTAAAAATTGAATAAAATTTTTCAGCATCTTTTTGTTCAATACACCTTTCCATCAAGACAATTGGGGAACAAAGATCGAAATTATTTTGTTTATTATAAAAGTACTAACACAATTATTGTGATTGCGCGGATGGCGCAGTGGCGATTAGGCGGTCAGCACACCGCTTCCTACTGCTCCGAGCATCGTAAGTGTAAATCCTACATGGAATATCACTTTGTGTTCCATAAATTGTTGTTCTTAGTCTGGGTGCTCTTAGTGTCCGTTTCATGTGTTTGTAAAGTCTCCCGCGACACAGGACATATTTCTAATCTACAAAAATACTATTTAAGTTTCAAGTTTCTACCTATGTAAATAAATAACATTGAAATATCCGTTAATGATGTGGTAGTAACAGTTTTTACTTGACTGCGAAGAAGGAGGGTAATGTTTTTCGAGTGGTTGTATGTATGTTCATTTCTTTGGCACGCCGCCCTAGAGCGTACAAACTTTAGGATTTTTGGCGCAAAAAAGTAATCTAAAAAAATATGTTTTCAAAATACATCAAAATAAATAATTTTTAACGGTGATTACGAATATATATAAAACTTATATGTGTTATTAAAATAAAAAAACTGCATTTAATAAAGATGACAGATATTGACGCAGTCGGGTTTTTATTTTTCAATAATTTTACTTGTTTTTAATTGCATCTGATCTGAAAGTTTTGTGAAGTACATACACTAAAAAACCTATTTCTAATTCTTTGATCTGTCTGTTTTTTAATCTTCTTTCTAATCTTCAAAACGAGCCTACAGTTTTTCACGAGACTTTCACAGTTAATGGTCTGTAGCTTTGGTAGCAGGCAGCCAGTGTGAGCCAGTGAGCATGTCTTCTTTAACTTTGGAACTTTTTCTTTTTTTCTCATACCTTTGTAACTGCAATTTTAATTTAGACAATTATGTCTAAATTAAAAAACGCCGATTATATATTCAAACATCATAATCTTGTATTTTATTTCGTCCATCTTTATTCGCAAATTGCAAACTGACATCCAGGAATATCCACATAAATATTATCTCCTTCCTTTTTATACCTACAGAGGCTGAGTAAAAAGCATCTTCTCAACGTCTGCCGTGGACAGGCCACTTGTCATAACTAACTCCGATGATAAATTGACTCCAATGCGACAGTAACGCCATCTAGTGCGTCTGTTACTTATTGTGCCCTTACATATGTAGCTACAAAGATAACTTGACACTTAAATCATTACTTGTCAATTGATTTTGAACTCTATTGTCACAAAAATATGACTGTTGTTTCAGTTTTGTGAAGTCTATAGATTTTGGTTTAAGGCGATGTTTTAAGGGCTGTACAGAAATAATGGTTGTGGTTATGTCATTCTTATGGTAAATAAGGTGTTTAATTATGTCTGGTTGTAAGATGTTTTAGCTGTTTGCTACAGTCGTAATGCTTCTAAAGGATTGAGTTATAAATTAAGTACAAGGATTGTATTGGGGCTTACCATGTTCAAATTTCAATAAAATTAATTTAACTATATTTAAACTAGCTTACCCACGCAACGTCGTTTACTTCTCCTATTGCCCGTAGCTTAATAATTTTCCCCCGTTTTTGTAACATTCTTTATTGGTGCTCCGCTCCTATTGGTTTTAGCGTATAGCCTTTAGTCATATATAGCCTATAGCCTTCCTCGATAAATGTACTATCCAGCACTGAAAGAATTTTTCAAATCCGACCAGCGGTTCCTGAGATTAGCGCGTTCAAACAAACAAACTCTTCAGCTATATATATTAGTAAGTATAGATATCTACAAACAAAGGTTGCTCGGCAACATAAACATCTCTGCTCCGCCAGCGTGTATATCGGACAGACATGCAGACAGAGTTACTTTATGCTCAAGTCGGACGCCGCATATAGCATTTAATAGGTGACCGAGGCCTTTGTACGGATCAAGGAAATCAAATATCAATAAAAATGGGGGTACGAGTGAGAGGGTAAAAAATAGATTGCGATCTATTGCGAAACCTATAAATTTGCAAAAGATTGATTCAAAACGTGCGAAAACACTATGACAAACGCAATGAAAAATAACGAGGATTCTTGGCATATATTTTCGATCAAAATCAGTTAAAAAAAAGTCATGTACTTAATAAAGAATATATTTGAAAGGGATTCACAGTGTGTGTAAAACTTAAAAACGTTACGGACCCGGAGGTTACTCTTCTCCGGTTCCGTAACACTTTTCAGATTTAGTATCTTTAAGGAGTACCTACAGGCTACACCAGGATAATATGACGGAGTTCGTTAAGGGTATCTTCTTACATGACACCGATTCATAAGTTTTATTTTGATTCAGTCTTTTTGTAAAATGAAGATCGTTTTATATGAGGCAGTTTTTGTGTAATTATATTTTTAAAGCCTTTATAAACTGTTCTCCTTCCCTTGCTCTTACAATAGTCAGCTGTAAGAAATTCACAAAGCATATAGAAAATTTATTGCGTAACCACTATTCGCAACAGAATTAATATCAAATAATAATACAAAACAAAAACATCGAAATCAAACTGTACGGCAATTCGTCACAGGCCCAAGCAATCAATCTCCACATTTTAGTCAAACATTATTCAGTTCAGCCGTTGCCCGCTAGATGGAGCTTTACTCATTTATTATGCATACTGATGACCCGCGGTAATGAGCCCACGAAGCATAATTCGACTGCCTTTCTTAAAGAAAATTTTGGCAACGAGAGGATCTTAGATTAACTGAGAAAATGTCTTGATAAGACAGGATGGTTTTGCAGTAATGGCTCCTTTTCGGCTATTTACTTTTACGTATCAATTTGATTTTTACAGAAGGAAATCTTGAATATACTGATTGTTTATAGATTTGATGATTTTAAGACCGATATAGACATTATTTAATAATCCAAAAATAAAAGGAAGTGCATTTATATAATAGTATTTTTAACTAATGGCGAATGACAAGAGAAAATGCCGGTATGCGGGTTTACTTTAAACAACATGTAATACGTAAGAAAAAGATAGTAGAACAAACTTACACATAAATTCATTTTAAAAGGTGCACTTGTCAGTATGACTTTTAGGTTCCTTGCAAAGCCAATCCTATTGAAGTTTGGTGTTTAGACGGCAGAAATAAATAGCGATCGACAAAAACTTATGATCCTGATGTTTATATTATTGAACAGAAAATGCGATAAACATAATTTTATGTCATGTAAACGACTTAACAATAGTTTCTGGTTCAAAGACTATTAAGTAAAAAGCTTATTTTCAGTGTCGCCCTTGGTAAAAAAACACGATATCCCATAAAAATGTAAATAGTAAAACATCATTACCGATCATGCGTTAACGTTTCAGCTTCTTTGACAAACTGAGGGGGTGTTGCCAGAGTAAACATCCAGAGGCTCGGACAGGGTGGCCATAAATAAAAAACAAAAATATTTACACGTCAATGGATAAGTTTGGATCGTTGGGCACTATTGAATTGCTATAAAATTTGTACACAGGCCTTTTGAAGATCGAAAATCGGTTCACTTTTAAATGGTAATGTCGTATGGGTGAGTGGTAGGTAAACAGGAGCTGAAGGATACTTTTCTATGAACGTTTATTTTAACAGAAAAGGTGCTTTAAAAAGAAATGGTACTTTGGTACTACTAAATGGTAATGGCATTTCGGTGTGGGTAATTCTGCTGTTGACTTTTTTTTTTAATAATTTGGAATACTTTATTGTCAAAAGTAGATAAACTTGCAGAGAAGTTAGCAAACAATTTAATCAAGCGTACTAACGACTAACCCCAAGCAATACTTACATTTTTCGCTAAGTCATTTATTCTTTCTAGAGGACTTGAAGTTTTTTTAAAAACCAGCTGCTTTAATTAAGCCAAACATACTTAGAAACTGACTAAAGATACTAAAGAATTTTTCAAACTTGTTCTCAAGAAAACGGTGATAATACCGCATGACTTATTTACAGAAAAGGAACTGGTATCTTTGAAGTTTGAAGTTCTTCTAATTGGTGAGACTAATTACAAGACAGGAGAGGAGCAGGTCAATATTTGCATAAACAAAACTCAAAACTTTCCATAACTGGTGTTTGCTAAAAGATTTTTTTACAGTAAATGAGCTATACATTGATATAATATATGCACATACACAACTAAAACATCCAAATATCCCCTGTAATATCGCAAATAGCCAAAATAAACACAGGCCGCAACAATGAGAGGCGATACTTGATAAATTACTTGACCGGCCGCGAGTCCACGGCCCAATCCATCTTGTTTCCAAATTAGAGAGGAGCTGAGGAGCTGCGGTCCCCCGCACGTTACGTATGCACCCCGCCCGTCACTACCCTGGACACCGGCCAGAAAAGAAAATAAAAGGAAATTTATACGAACCGTTATATTTTATTGTTATTACCTTATTCTTTTTATTTTATCAATTTTCCCGTGGCCATTTATTGATAAAACTCGCCAGGGGAATGACTCGTTTATTCTGTGTATACGTGGTGCATATTGAAGGGTTAGGTTTTTATTTACACGGATTACTTTGCATTAAAATGGAAATATTGTGTTTGTTTTTCAAATGATAAACGGATTCTGTTTGCTTAGAGAAATTAGATGGGTCTTTTTGTTTTTAAATGATACTGTTTATAATGAACATAAGTTATTGGATCTCAAAATCGGAATAATATTTAAACGAAAGGAATAAACGAACAGCACTTGCTTGCAAACTTAGTGAATCTGAATGGAAATATGTATAATATTCACATCTCGTAATGTTTTTTAAAACGCTAACAAACAAGACCCTACATTAACGGATTGAGCATGAGAAATCATTCTCTATATAATGGTTGGGAACGTATCAAAAATTAAGTTATTATCTGTTGATATTTTTAAAATTTCATATTTTTGATTAACCGACTATCACATTAATTTCGCCAGTCTCTAAGTTAAAGTTTAGAAGGATTATAAATCAGTGCTGTAATTAATCAGTTGGCAGAAGTACGAAACATGTCTGGTATGGCCTGGTTGTGATAACCCGGTCTCCTTACTATGCAATGAATTTGTCAGTAAAAGCTGACGGAGTTATCGGAAATTCTGGCAGCACATCATATCACAATCAGTCATGATGCTGCTATACGTAAAGTAAACTTACTTATACTTGACATAATCAGTTCATAATATACATAACGTAATAATTACCGGAGCAGCAGAATCTTAGGTGTTTTTACCGACTTCAAAAGAGGAGGAGGTTATCAATTCGACTGTTTTTTTAATGTCTGATGATTCTTTTTTATTTGAAAGCTGGTGCTTCCTGTGTGGTTCCATTTCAATTTGGTCCAGATTGAAGTCGGTTTTCTTTTTTTTAAATTTGTGCTTATTAAAGTTTTGGTTGTGAGTTTGAATTGTAACAGTTGCCAATATTTAGATAAATTAAATTTTACAGAAATTGATGTCTTTGTCTCCTAGCATGTAATTAACCCTCAATTACCAGTCCCCTGATCGGGGGTGGAGTCGCGGCGCAGTATTAATCCTATTTCTTATCTGTTACACGCTAATGCCTTACGATTTGCATTCTGGGACTTGCGAAGTGTTGAAGAAATTTAGGATTGTAAATAATGTTGCCGCTCTTGGAAAATACCCCGATTTAGAGTTTCTTTCATGTGCAAAAACAGGGTGAATTTTTATTTATTGACAGGTATAAAATAAAATAAGTACAGTCTAAATTCGAGGACAATACCTATTATTGGCCATTTATAATATTGTCATATTGGGAAACAACAATGTCAATATAAATTTAATTGTAGATACAACATTATAAAGTGTTATTTATTATGGAATACTGGCTAACTCACGCAGCTTCGTCCGCGTTTCTTTTCAATCATACTCGGTCCTGTTGATCTAAGCGTGATGTTAGCTACACACATACACACAACACACACATTTAAAAAACCTGAAGTATTGAAATAGTTTCGGAGTTCATCCTGAGCAATATCGTAACACGAGAATTATATATAACAGAAATACCTACAATACTTAATATCACTCGTTTTAAATAAAATAACTGAGAAAATCTTATACATATTGTAAGTTTAAAACTTTAAACTGCAACCCAAAATAAATTAAGAGGATTTAACAAAAAACCTTACATTTGGCGGTACCGGGGTATGCTAATTGCCAGCGTGATATGTAAATTAACAGCGCCCTCTTTTAGCAAGTAGACAAACTAATTTAGTAATGCACTTTGATTTGTTGTGCTGAGATTGTAAAGGATTTATTTGTAATGCTAAATTACTTTTCTTACTGTTGTGTCTATATAAGTATACTATAGATAAGGACTACAAGATTTGATTTATCAAACAAAGTTATAATAGGAACTATAGGAAGTAAAATTTAAAATAGCCCCTAAAGAGATTTGATGCTAATTTATAAAAAAAAAACAATTCATACAGTGGAACATAGAACCTTCTCCTTTTTGGAAGTCGGTTAAAAAATAGATTTACAAAGAAGTCTGTACAATTTACCTAAAAGAACGGAGAACCAACCAATTAATATATATTGTATTGCATTATATCAACACAGAAGAGATAATCAATATAGGTAGGTACATAGTTAAAGTTTTTCTTGTTTTGCAATTAATACACCCAAAAAGGCCAAGTGCGAGTCGGACTCGCGCACGAAAGGTTCCGTACCATTATCTATAAAAACGGCAAAAAAATCACGCTTATTTTAGGCTCCCATACAAAAAAACGTTATTTTTTAATATTTATTTTATTCTCTTTATTAGTATTGATAAATCGAAATATATCATCTGCAAAATTTCAACTGTAAACAGTTGAACTATCACGGTTCATGAGATACAGCCTGGTGACAAACGGTCAGACAGCGGAATCTTATTAAAAAGCTCTTGTTTTATCCTTTGGGTACGGAACCTGGAAAATACCTGACTGTAGTCTACTTTGAGTTTGCAACTAATATCTCATGTACATTAGAAACTAAGTCCCGTTTGGAAAGAAACACCAGATATTATACAGGATATCAAACATGGTATTTTAAGTATCTAGCGTTGTGAAAGATAAAATTCGGTATGTACTTGATTTCAAACTGTGTGTTTCTTATAACTCGCATTTTAATTTCCTCTTTGATATATTTATGTCCCTATGACGCAAGTAAAGCAATGTTTTTTCCGAACATTAGATAAGTGTAACAGAGTTAACAGTTAGGTAAGTACCTACTTTCACCAAAATAATTAACCAAGTGAAGTTCCTTCTTTAATGGAAGGTATGATAAATTGACAGAAACATGCATACTTGATGAAATAATTTTGTTCTACATTCTTGGACCTTCCTTTTACTGTGTTACATTCATATCAAAATCTTTAGGTAGTTAATTAGTATTGTTAGGATTAGTTTATATTGAACTCTTCGTGGTAGCTCGGAATGCTTCAAACACGACTATGTGATCCTTATTTAGGTAGATAGATGCTTTCTAACTTAATTATCTACCGATGAACCTTCGCGGTATTGTCACTTACCATTGGTGAACATTACAGAACATACCTATAATACCTATATTTTGAAGGTACAGATTAAACACATTGGATATTATAATTATTTTCGCCATTATTCAAATCAAAAGTACGTTGTATCAATTCGCTGGGTAACGGTAACTTTTCAATTTGACGGCCCGAATACATTACCAAAGCGTCAAGATGGAAATTAATAAATGGGAAAATTAAAAACGGACCAGACCGAGGGACGGACAAACACAAAACTTTTAAAAAATTACTTTAATATATTCGAGAAATTAGAAAAATAGCCGCCTGCCACTCAATCCTGAAGTTGAAGTTGAGTTTTTAAATAATTAACGTGGTATCGAGAGTACGCATTTGTTTAGTGAAAAAAAAAAAACAAAATAAGGAACCGTTCCTACATTTTTTTTCGAGAAAATGTACAATAGGTAACTATTTTGAAATTTGGTTTATGCCAATTGTATTTTTTTTCTTTTTTTATGTAATAGGTGGGCAAACGTGCAGTTGATCGCCTGATGGTAAGCGATTACCGTCGCCCATGGACACCCGCAACACCAGAGGCGTCACAAGTGCGTTGCCGGCCTTTGGGGGATGGGGAGGGGATGGAGGCGGGGAATGGGGGAGATAGGGGAAGGAGTTGGGGTTTGGGCCTCCGGTATCCTCACTCACTTGGTGAAACACAGCGCAAGCACTGTTTTACACTGGTTTTCTGTGAGTCCTTGGTATCACTCTGGTCGAGCCGGTCCATTCATGCCGAAGCATGGCTCTCCCACGTATATTCAATTACTTCAAACAAGATTATCTGTTGATATCTGGTGCACGCACACAAACATTTTGATTTTTCGATTCCGTTGTAGTGCCGTCATGAAACTTTTTTATCATCAACAGTTTTTAGTCCACTGATGGACATAGGCCTCTCCATAGAAAGTGCTTTTTACTATTGTAAATGTACAACCTATCACATTTAATAAGACACCGTATTACGTGTCTTCATGGTTGCTAAGTAGTAATAATTGACAACTTTTTTCATAAACTCCACATACTACTTATTTGAACTTTGAGAAAAAACTAGCTGATGGTTCATGAGGACTTGTCCAAGCCAAAAATAAATGTTGATGGTGACATTTACTTGCATTGTTTAGCAGCTAGTTTTGTTAAACGATATTTTTACATTTATCAATGAGTAATTCAGTAATAAATTGTACACGTGTGTGTGCTTTTTGACTTTTTGTGTTGTTGTATTTGGTATATTTGTTTACCTACGTTAGGAATGTTGCACTATAAAATATTTGTAGGTATTCTACGTGTTTTAATGCACTATTTTGAGAAACAAATAATTTATATTAATTACTCTTGTTTTTATTTTACTTAAGATACCCAAGCCGCAGGACGACGACAATGTCGATGTTGATATTGACGCCATTTAAGCCCTCATTCGCACACCCATCCCAGCTCGCGCCCCGCGACAACACGCACCATTCTTTAGCTTTCTCTTTCTTCTTCACTTCTCTTCATTATCAACAGCCTTTAATAGTTCACTGCTGGACATAGGCTCTGTATTATTCTATTCGCTACGTCAGTACACGTCACGTTTAAATTGATAGTATATTAGACAATGTAATGGATATATGTATGTGTCAAAGCACATTATTTGTACCAACAGATTAACCTATATCTATCATACTTTTGCTGACGTGTAAAACCACGAAAAGAGTAGGTATAATTACAATATTCTATAAACTAGAGTTAAATCTAGTGAACTACACCCTGCCACTGTTATGGATTAAAAAACACCGCTCACCACGGTTGATAAGGGATACACAAGATAAACATCAATTCCCACCTACCGAAACCCAAGTCAGCTGTTCCTAGACCGACAAGTTGTCCAGCGAACCGTGTCTGTAATAACGGACCGAACATTTCTGCTTTATATTCAGTCCGAGTATGACCGAACTGGATGGCCATAACCGTAGATTAAGAATACGAAGCTTGCTCACGTTTACTGTGCGATCACACACTATTGTTTAAAATTCTTTCTCCAAAACTCTTGTTACGATATTAGTTTAATAGATTTTATTTTTCAGTGATTTTGGCAACAAACATAGTTGTGCATTCACAATCAGTTGAAATATTTAAAAGGACTAATGCTCAGCCTGAAGTCCAAATTAAATTTGACTAAAAACCAAGAAGTTTTTTATGTTTTGTATCATTAGAACACAGATCAAATAAAAAAGGTAGATAACGCATGGCCATGTTCTTGTTGAAGCAAAAAAAACTCAACTACTTCCAAGTAAACACACGCATTAACGCACACACATGCTAAGAAACTACGCTACTTTTCGGCAGTATCGTACAAGTTTCTATATAAGAGATATCGTGCGTTTGTCTACCTTTTTTGATTTGATCTGAGCATTAGGAATATAAATTGAAATTGTCAATATCGCTAATGGCCTCTAATCGATGAAAAGGGAATCTAAGCAAGAGACAGAAAATATAGGACTGTCTTGTCGTAGGGATACTAATTCGAAATTTGTATGTGAGGTCTGCAATTAGAAGGGGCAAGGGTCTGTGATTAGAAGTTCGATAGCAAAGGCAGAAAAATTATATTTTCTCATCTTCTTTTGAAAAGTACATCTGTTTAAGGCATGGAGCCTTATCCTTACACGTTCATGTTAACCATTCATCTCTTCACGCTGTGGTAATTAAAACATTTTAACGACTTTTGAGATCGTTTTTTGCAGACGTTATTAACATAAGACGATTTTTAAATCGAAACTCTTTCTAATATTCTTTCTTGGAACTAACAAACGGTACCTGATGCTTTAGAAAAAGGATATTAAAATCGTTACCTACTGTATTGTTTGCAATTTGAACCCGCAAATTCCCGATTATGAGGCCGTCGTTCTACTAAACCAGTAAATCAATTTCCAGTATTTATAATTTGAGGAATGCATATTTTTATTATTCAATTGTCACTGGTCGGGTCTCGCCGTGGTCCTGGCCGATCCACGGAACACACGTTGGCTCACACGCCTAGCCCGCGCATACATTAGCATATATTTCATAACCACTGAACAGGGGAATAAAATTAGACGCACATGCTTCGCTTTTATAATACCGTTGTTTTTACTTTTTTCCCCTGTCTTTTCTGTCGTTTTCCAACGGTTTTGCGAAGTGTAATTATCAATATTTTCAAGAACACGTTCCAAATTCAAACAGTCACTATTGTGTGCTTTGGACATTTGAGGACACCAAGAAGTAGTTTTGCTATTCGCCGGTAGATGGCGGATATGTAAATTCATAAATATCTCATTCTTGTGCGTAAGTGATTGCATAGTTTAACTTTGTGGAAAAAGTATTTAAACACTTTTGTATTAAAGTATATCGTGAATAATTTCATTTTGAAGTGTATAATATAATTTCATTTTTATTCGGTATTATATTGTCAAGTCTAATTATTAGTTCCTCTTTATTAAACGTCAAAATGTATGAAATAATTAGTAATGACGTCAGACCATGTTATTGTCTATTCATTTATGTTCAATATTAAGCTTAAAATAATAAAAATGTTGAAAATAGTAATGTTTGTATCATATTTGATGTCATGAAAACTGTTGAGCACTATCTTTAATCAACTACAATGTTAAAAGATGAAACTGATTTGTTCGTTACCATACTTGCATATTTTTGTTTTACAGTGCTGACAGAAGTCTTACTTAACTTCATAATTTTTTTTTAAAGACAAGTATCACATTAGGAATATACATCATGTGTTACGGGGGATTTACAAACATACATGAAACGGACACAAAGAACACCCAGACTCAGAACAACAATTTGTGGATCACACAAAGTGCTGTCCCATGTGGGATTTGAACCCACAACACCTGGCGCAGTAGAGATCGGCGTGGTGACCGCTTAAACAACTAGGCCGTCAAATGTTTCAAAATATTGATTATTTTGATAAATGTACTTTGTATATTAACTTGTTTTATGCGTCACTTTAAATCTTCATGTTTTTCTCGACTCTTTTGTTTACAGTCAATATACTTGTAAACCTCCTGAAGAAAACTTTCATAAGCTGTGTATAAAATAAACAACAATGTACACAATTGCGTGTATTAAAATAAATAGTAGAAACACACCGTTTAGCGCCTGACGCTAATGGAGGCAAATTTATTCCTACAACACACATGTATGAATAATCAAACTCGACAAATTCTTATACACTAGCTCTTGAACTTTAGTTCAGTTATTTAACTTACCTTCCATTCGGTGGCTAAGCACTAATCTTTCGTTATGATATAATTTTCTAAATTCATCCGTCCGTTGAACACTTCGATCAACAATATCTAGTCTGAAGTTGTATTGTATCTAACTATTAAAGCAGAATAAGAAAGGAATGGAATTTATTCGTTTAAAATGGATATTATTGAAAGTTGTCTCCAGAACCGCTTCGTCACAGCTCCATACTCATAGCGGAGTACACGGCATATGGACGAGTCGTTGTTCATGAATATTTATGGAGTCGACCCCCAGTCGTAACGAACGCGCAAACGTTGTGATACCGTATCGATAGCCATGGTGTGATTGCGATCTTTGACGGGTAGACGATTGTATAGCTGGAAAAATTCTTGTGTTTCGGAAATACCTACCTACTGTGAGTTTGCTCAACTCCTTTCGAAGGGATTGCTGTTATGAGTGAACATTTGAGGAATATTAGGCCTACATGGTTTCTGTTTTTATTAAGTAGATGTTTTTTTTTTCATGGAGCAATATATTTAAACAAATATGTTGATTTACAAATAAAAAAATTAAATATTATTGATATGTTAAGAAGTTGTTTGCAATTAAAAGAAAACTATCCTACTAATATTATAAACGCGAAAATTTGTAAGTATGGATGGATGTTTGTTACCCTTTCACGCAAAAACTACTGAACGGATTTGAATGAAACTTTACGATAATATAGCTCAGAATAACACATATGCATTTGGCGCGATAACCGACATACACGCGGGCAGAGCCGCGGGCAATAACTAGTTTTAGATTAAAAGGATTTCAGAAAAGCGACTTATTGTATTGTGTGGGAGGGTAGAATGACGTCTCTGTATTATTAACAACAATAGATAAAATATCCTATAAGAACAAATTAAACAATTCTAAAACTTCTATTTTATTATTGTTTGTAGAATACTTCTAATATGACTTTTATAAAAAAAACTATAAGTACCATATCCTCTTAAAAAAGGAAAAATCAGACAGGTACCTAAGCACAATTCCTTATGAAGAGAATACATATTCCTGGCTTGACTTCTCGACTACTCTTGAGTCCCAAGCTAGTCTGTAGTTTAGGACTCAAAATTAGTCACTTATCAAGTCTAAAGTTAACAGTCTAACCAATTTACCTTCTTATACTCATGACTAGAGACCGGATTATATGCATTTGCATATTTAAGCCATCCTCAGCGGTAGTAGCATACTTTATCCAAGATCTAGTTAAGATGCATATTATCGGTACATTTTCAATTTTTTCCCCGTTCAGTACACTTACTCTACATTCCGAAATGCGAAAAAAGTGATATATCCAGAATCCGACCAAATTTAATAGTCACAAAATATAAGGGTTAATGAGTAATAATATCATTGTGACTGGTCGGAGTCGCATCGCATCGGATCGCATTTCGGTCAGTAGCTGCGCTGCGCATGTCTTTTGTTTTAAAGAAATGATCGAAGACACAATCTTACCACTGAATATTTGGAATAATACTTGATTGTTTACGTTTACAACAATATTAAATAATTTTAATGTCATGTAATGTTACTGTACCTATTATCGCCTATCAAAGGATAATTTACTAATTGTACGCTCATTTCGTAAAAAAAATGTTAACTAGGTTTTTTTCTTTTCTGATTATTGTATTCCAATTTATAACTCTTATATTATCTTCTATATTATCTTCAAATTAATCTGACGAATAAACGACCAGAAAGTGGCACTGGTTCTGGAGCTCAATATTTTCTCCAATATTCTTCCAACCTCTTGAACTTTGTTAAATTGTCTTTGGATTTCGAACCTTGGGTTAATAGACATGAAGTTAATTTCAAAATAATTCTTATAAGTTACATTCGAGATATCGATTGTTGTATCAGGTTACACGATTAACATTTTTATGAAAACCACTTTAAAGATCAATTTGAATCGCTTTTAAAACCAAACGTTTTAGACGGTATGTTGACTAGCATCCGGTATCTTACGCAGACACATAAATAAGCAGAATTTAAAGCCCAGATCAAAGTTTATACAAATAAATTACAGTTTGGTATAGCTTTCACAAAAGCTCAGATATTCATTTGGTATTTTAGGATTTTGCAGCTGAGAGGCGCGTTGAAGTCAATTTTGTTCAGATTTAGGAATGAGAAAGTAGAAATATTTTTTGTCAAAACTTTTTATAAAAAAAAAACCGACTTCCAAAAAACATCCAACGAAAACTCTCTGTCAAAAATACACTTAAAAGCGTAAAATAAACTGGTTCTTCATAAATTGCCTATACCTAATTCTTTATTCATTTAAATAGTAGTATTATAATGTGTGCTAGGTACCTAAAATCTGTTTGACGTCGGTGCCAAGTGACTATCGCTTAGACTTTTGTATTCTTTTTGGCTTAGCACCGACTTCACAGTGGAACATAGAACCTCCTCCTTTTTGGAAGTCGGTTAAAAATGAATTATTATATGTCTACTGACTGGCTGTGAATTAGGCACTTATTTTCTTTTTTATTTATTAATATAATTGTTTATATTTTTTAATATAGCTAATGTCACACTAATCGTGGTCACAAGCTGACTGCTGCTGTTGATAATAATTATATATGCATATATAACGATAGTTAAAAAATATATTTAAAAGTTTCTTTAATAAACTTAAAGATAATATGTTTTATGGCAAGAAGTTTGTGATGGACTCTACAAAAAGGAAATGCGATGTAAAATAATAACCATAGCATTTATTTTCGATATTTTCACACACACTCTAAGGCTGCGTACTCGAACACAGCGGGCGCGGGAGCGGAGCGGGCGCGGAGCGACAGCGGCACGTTCAAATGTATGGGAGTGTTTTCGAACACAGCGGAGCGGCAGCGGCGCGGGAGCGGGCGACGAGCGGGTGACGAGCGGCGGACGAGCGGTGCGTATAGAGGTATTATAGATAGAGTAGGGAAGACATACGGCTGCCGGTAAGCGGAAACGTCGAAAGGTTAGAAAGAGAGAGAAGATCGCGGTACCCCATCTGTCTGTCTCTACTGACGCATGCGCCGTAAAGGACTGCTTGTTATTATGATAACCTCGAATAATAAAATAAAATTAACTCCAAAATCCTCAATATATATAAAAGAGGAAGGTGACTGACATAGAGAGAGATCAACGCACAACGAACAGGAACGTATGATATCTCAAAGTTATTAGATTACCTCTATTATATATGAAATAATACAGCACACATGTTTTCTTTATACTTTTATTTTCATTTTAAACTTATTTGAAAAAAGATTAATTCGATTCAAAAATATTCGATGAATCGTTCAGTAGAAGAAGCGTTTATCGGTAAAAAGTATTAGAAGTAACGTTCAGACGACCTGCCATTCATCGAACATATATTATGACTCGCACGGCTCCTCTGCTCTATCTATAATATCTCTATGGCGGTGCGCACCAGTGTCGCGACGTCAGCTAGGGATGTAATAAAATAGCAATCACCTGTGATTAATGTTTTTTTTTTTTTTTTTGTCAATGTTGTGATTTTTGCAAGTTTATTTAATTATTAATATTTTATATTTTATTTCTTTGTTGTTATTAAAACATTTTAATCATCTTTATAACTCGTTAATTTGTTCGCTTTGTTGATGTTATTTTTTTTTCATTGCACCCCCTGTTATTTTCTATAATGATTGAGTATAGTAACCTACCCTAACTTGTCAACATAGTAAATTATTGTGTTTACAATAATTTATTATATTGTAAACACAATTACGACTAATCAAGATTTATTAAGGTTATCAGGCTTGGGTTATACGATTTTAGAAAAATAAATTTAAAATACTAATTTATGACGCTATTACATAAGTAGATATCATGATTAAACAAAATACTATCAAACATTAATCGTTTTCACTAATTATTTAAAATCACTAATAATTTTTTTGTGAAATCTGTCATCCGTATCAAGCTATATTTTACGAGGTATTGTTTTTTATAACACATCACTAAACCGCTCTAGCACCCGCTCCTAGCCCGCTGGTTTCGTAAACGGGTTAGCGTCCCCGCTCCGCTCCCGCTCCGCTGCCCGCTGAGTTCGAAAACGCGGCCTAATAGTCTCTGTCTAACGGTCTCTATTCTGAATACATAAACAGAGTGATCTATCGAATTGATTAAACAACACCGGTAATACCTCATATTCTTCATTCAAATCGAAAATTCTTGGACTACAGATGTACATGATTATTATCCATACTAATACTACAAAATCGAAGGTGACTCTGTCTGTCTGTCTGGTAGGTACGCTTTCACGACTAGGCTGCTGAATCGATCCAATGAAATTTGGTATGGAGATACTTTGATTCTTGAGGAAGTAACGTAATAAAGTTGTATTAAAATCCTTACAGGTAGTAGTGCCACGCTGATTGCAGTACGAACAGGCCGAATCTACCGGGGTGGTACTACCCTAGCACAGAGGATCAACTTAACATGACAGCGTTCGTGCTGTCGTGTTTCGTTGGTGAGTGCGAGACCGGAGGCCCAATGATGCAGAAGCATCACCAGCCCACCATGGTGTGGGTCACTATGCTGCATTGTTGCGTTGTCTGCATTCGTAATGAGTATGGTGACCACCACTCTTGGATTCTGCTTACGCTTTTTATCAGGCAGAGTAGAGTCATTTTAGCAGGACCATACATAAAAAACAAAATTCTTTCTTTAAAAATATCCTGTACTCCAAGGAACAATAAGTAATTAAACAGCGTGACGACTTACCATGAAAATGCCACACCGATACATTATAAGTAATGGGGTATAATCACTACTGTTCTGCTCCATTTTATGGGTCACAAGCAATTATGTTATGGTGTATCGTGTACGTCAGTTTACGAAACCGTTTTGTTGAGACATAAAGTTTTTAATATTTTAACGAAACATTTTCATGAATGAAGGCTTTTGCCATGATTGCATAATAGTGCGCAATTTCGTAGTAACTAAAATAAGATTTAGCTTTTATATTATTAATTATAGGGGAATCACTTAAAGTTTGCCAGGTTATACGTGAAAGAAGGCACAACTTAGCAATTGTCAGAAAATTGTAATGTATTTAGCGCTTCAATAAATACAAATTGTTTGGTTTTATGTAGCTCAAAAGAATTCGCGAAAGGTTAGTCGCACGATACAAATACCCCCAAATTAATTGTGCGTCATAAAGTTAACCGACTTCAAGGTTCGACTCGATTTCTCTTGGATGTCATCATCAGATCTTAATGTTCTTATTATGGTACCACCGTAGCGATATCTCCTTTCCATAAAAAATCATCAAAATCGGTCCATAAACGACGAAGTTATCCGCGAACATACATAAATATATATATATATATATACGGTCGAATTGAGAACCTCCTCCTTTTTTAAAGTCGAGTAAAAAGAACTCCGTCTTTCTTTCTGTCGTTGTCGTTACGCTTTTACAGCTATACCGAATATGAAATTTGACATGGAGATGGAAGGACGTAGGATACCTACTCTTAACCGCCATATATGCGGGCGAAGCGCGGGTGAAAGCTAGTGAATATTTAAAAATCTCTATACACTTCAATATGCACTCAAATTATTAATATCATACTGATATTAATGGCACGGCCCAATGGCGGTATGCCGTGGCGAGGTGGAGTAATGTTGTGTTTGTAATGGCATAAATGAGTTATTACAGTATTTGTATTAACAGCAAAACAACTTGTTACCAACTCACTTATATTTATGACGTTTAAACATTAAACAGAAAACCATGACTCAGATATGTTGTGGACTTAAATATTTTTTCATTTCTTTGTGAATATGAATGGTGATAAGAAAATTCAAATATTGCCAATTATTTCAGTTAGAAGATTGCAGTTTTTTTCGTTATGTATGAGCACTGCACGAGCTGAAGGCTCGCTCTCTTTGCTAGGCGTCTATCACGCCCGGCGCCCCGTTAGGCCTGGGGGCTCTCGCCTGGTGTCTCTCTCTGCTTGGCGGCTGCGCCGGCAACTCGCCTCTCTGGTTTCCGGTATTAACGCCGGGCCCAGCGCCCAGCGCCTCTTCTCTGCCTGGTGGCCCTCACTCAGCTCAGGAATGGCTGCTTTCGCCAGTGCCAGCCTGGCGTTTCCCGTCTGCTGCTACATGCCGAGTTAAGTGCCTGTTTTATCTGGGAGGTATCATCGCTGTCGGACCTTTTTAGTACCACGCCCTGCCTAAAATCTATAACTCGCGAACCAAATAGATTGTAATCTTATCTCGTAATAATAAATAATGTAAATTCTTGTGATCGAGTATGTAATTTCTCTCATTTTATTTAACCTCATGGTCAGCACAAGGCTACAAAGCCTCGTAACGTTACAACTCTACTCTGCCTGATGGAAAGAATCTAAGAGTAGTGGTCACCATGCTCATTACGATGCGTATGGTGACCACGCCATAGCGGCCTATTGAGATGCTTCTGCATCATTGGGTAATAGGAAACAAACGAACACCACATATAGACATCTACAAGTCAAAAAGTACAAGATTTGTTGTAGCCGGGAATCTAATTCACAGACCAGTCAGAATCGCAAGCCACTAAACTAATAGATCCGTATCGAGTAATGTTTGTTGTGAATATTATTATACGACGAAATCTACATATTAATTAGATATTTACTTCGATCTACGAAATATTGGTTGTGGCTCACACATTTTTGTATAATATTTAAGTACCTAAATCATAACATAATTTCATCCACTAAACACTCTTTATTTACATACTACCTGCTATCGCTTCAGTTTCAAAATGGTGCCAACGCACGCCTGAGATCCACATAAAAATATGAAAAAAAAGTTTAAAAGACAAAAAAATTATTTATTTTATTTTATTTTACAACTTTATGCACAAGATGTACAATGGCGGACTTAATACCATAGGCATTCTCTAACAGTCTACCTTCAGGTGGTGCGGAAATGAATGTAAAGGTGCACTATACTTTGATAAGTAAATCTATAATAGACAAAAGAACTAAAAAATAATAATAAAACGATATGTCTAAGAATACATACAAAATACATACATACATAAATATACATACATACACACATAAAATATATATACATATATACTAAAATAGTATCAAATTTGTGATGATTCTGTTAAGTTTTGAATGAGGAGAGCTCGTACTTTGGCCTTGAATGAATCACGACTGGGTGCCTTTCTGATTTCCCTGGGAAGAGCATTCCAGAGAAGGACAGATTGAATTAGGAAGGAAGAATGAACGCATGCAGTAGTGTGGGAAGGGCAAGATAGAAGGAGGTCATTTGTGGAGCGGAGGGTTCGGTCATGATTGGAACCCAGGAACTGGAAGGAGGAAGTCAGGTAGGTAGGCGAGTTAGGAGAGTTGAGAATAGAGTAGAGAGTTGTTAAAGCGCGCAGGTGACGACGCTGACGAATAGGGAGCCAATTTAATTTGAAACGAAACGATGAGATATGATCATATTTGCGAAGATTAAAAACGAATCGAATGCAGTTATTCAGAAGTCGGTCGTATTTGTTGAGGAGATCTGCATTCAGGTCATAGTAGCACACATCACCATAATCAAGGATGGGTAGAATTAAGGTTTGCACCAACATCGTTTTTGTCTCCGGAGGTAGAAAGTTCTTGAACCGGTATAACGCCCGAAGGGTTCCTGTGACTTTCTGACTCACACTAGTGACCTGGGATTGCCAACTAAGGTTATTATCGATAAACAAGCCCAGATCCTTCACCGAAGAGCTTAGAGGAATGATTAATCCATTAAATAATATAGAAGGTAGTGTATCTGGATCTAGCCTTCTGGTCATACGTTGACTGCCCAATATGATAGCCTGGCACTTTGTAGGATTCACTGTCAAACCGAACCTATCCGACCAACCACTGATGGTATCTAAATCGTGGTTTATCATAGCAATAGCCTCAGTTATGTTGTCTACAGCAGCATGATAATATAATTGTAAGTCATCGGCATAAAGATGGTACGCACACTGAAGATTTTGAGTGATAAGATTAATAAAAATGGAAAATAACAGAGGAGAGAGAATGCCACCTTGGGGGACACCAGAGTTAAGGTCACACCATATGGAGTTGGATTCGTCGACACGGACGGACTGCTGGCGCCCCCGAAGATATGAAGAGAACCATTCCAGTTCATCAGGTGATATCATATGATACGAGAGGATAGACAGAAGGACATCGTGACTGACGGTGCTAAAAGCATTTGAGAAATCAATCAAAGCTACTACGGTAACTTTGGAGTTCTCGATTGCCGTCCGTACATCACCGGTCACTTTCAGGAGAGCGGAAGTTGTGCTGTGACCAGGTCTGAAGCCCGATTGAAAAGGGCTTAGTAAGTTATGGCGATACATGAATCGTGATAACTGTTGGTGTACACACGTCTCAAGCACTTTGGATAAGAAGGGAAGTATGGAGATTGGGCGGAAGTGAGACATGAGAGTAGGACTAGAAACTTTAGGGATGGGTATAACATAAGCATTACGCCACTGTGATGGGAAAGTACCTGAATCAAGTGAAAAATTCACTATATGCGTAATGGCGGGAAGGAGATGATCAAGGATAGGGGTGATCATGCGACGGTTAATGCTGTCGCTACCCATTGCGTTGGACTTAAGGGATAGGATTATCTTTTTGATATCATCTGGTGAAATTGGAGAAAATTTAAAGTAATCAATATTGGGGCGAGGTAAGTCATCCAGGTACCCAAGAGTACGACACTTAGTTTGGTGATCAAATTGAGGGACAGAGGAGAAATGTCGATTAATATCATCCAAACTAATAGTCGCTGATAAGTTAGATTTCCCAGATTTACCGATACCCAGAGTGCCAAGGAACTTCCAGATATGGGAAGCAGAGGCACAATTTAGATTATTGATAATGTGGCAGCGTTTAGCATCACGCACCACCCGATTACACCGATTCCTTTCAACCCTGTAAAGAGACCAATTAGTATCGTTTCTGTTTTTTCTAAATTTTCGAAACGCTTTGTCTCTGCGTCGCATTGCCTCGCGAACATTCACTGACATCCAGGGGGCTGGGGAGCGTTTAATTCTAACCTTTTTAATTGGAGCATTTTGATCGTAGAGGTCTATCACTAAAGAATTAAAATTTTGAACCTTATCTTCCACTGTGGCGCCTCGAGCAGAGGCTTCCAATTTAGTGTTGAGGCTTCACTGCGTAGTTTATCTTCATTCATCCGTCCAAAACAGCGAATATGGCGAAACTGAGGATGGGGCTTAGGAGGATTCAGGGCATAGGATAGATGGATAAGGTCGTGTTGTGAAAAACCAGGGGCTTGGTGTTGGCCATAACTGCGGACAAAGGAAGGAGATGAGGTGAGGATGAGGTCCAGCCAGGTGTCAGGTCCATTGATGTTGTGATGTGTGGCTGACAGTGGTAGCACATGCAAACTGGATGATTCGATGACTTGGAGGAGTTTACGGGAACGAAGGGAACTGGAAGCGAGGAGATCGGTATTGAAATCGCCCATGATGATATGGTGTGTATACTCGGACCCTAAAGATTCCAGAATCGGTTCGAGACTGGAGAAGTAGTCGACTTGAGGGGGACAATAGACAACGCCTAGAACAGTTTTGGCTCCATTTGTTCTAACCTCGAGAAAAAGGTATTCAGCTGATGCAAGACAGGGGGAAGGAGAAGATGTTAAAATTTTGTATGAAATTGAGCAGCGAAGATAAATAGCAACACCACCTCCCCTCCTATCGATTCTATCGTTGCGTATGAGAACGAAACCAGGGAGAGAATAAGACGCAGACGGCAAATGTGGTTTGAACCAGGACTCAGAAATCAGAATAGCATGAACTTCAGAGTCGGTGAAAGCTTCAAGTAAGTCGCTATAGTGGCTGGGGATGCTTTGAGCGTTGATATGACAAACGTTTAAACGACATTTGATAGGGTGACTAAACGTATGTCGCACAAAGTCGCCAAGTGTGTTAGACAATGATATAAAACTTTCATCACTTGAAATACTAACAGAATCGTTCGCTGAATGAAATGATTCATTATCAGACAGCATCAAAAGAAAATTAAATCTAATACAAATAACAATAATAAATACCAAAAAATACGAAAACAATCTTAAAATGAAGAAAATAAGATATACAATACTTAAAGGAAATAAATAAATTATTATTATAGTTATACAAAACTATTTATGTTAGTGCGTGTTTTAGGGATTAATCATGTCGACACCACCCACCAGCTCCGACCCACACATGAAAAAAAAAACATAATTACTATATTAAAACTTAAAAAAATGTCGTACATGACTTTAAACCCCGAAAAGGGTAATTGTTTTGGGGTTTTAAAGCCTTGTGCGCCTTTCCGATCAACTCGGTATCGAGAGCCTTCTCGCCTATTGACCAACCAAGCAAGAGCAAGTCACATTTAACTGGAAATTTTGCGTTTATGAAGTATTCTGTCACTATTTTATTAACTTAAACATATTCATAGTTAACATTGTTAATCATATTCAAACACTGGAGACCCCTGCGTCCATGTAACAAGTTCGGTTCATTTCAATACGCTCAACAACGGTTACGCCAGCGCAGCGTGAAAACCTGACTGAGCTTGTTTTTCTTCTAGTTTTACTGCTTGTCAAAATGTCACCTCGTTCACAATAAATAAGAGTGCTTGATAGCTGTTGATCAATGTACTATGACTGTTTATTTACATGCAAATACAGGTTCAACCGTTTAAAAAGTTGAGCGTTTCCCGTTTAAGGGCGTGCTAAGAAATATGTACACAATTTCAAATATAATTAAACGTTTTATCATAGTATTATTCATGTTACTTTAATTAACGGCAGTTTTCGTGAAGTGTAGACTTATGTTTAGAGTTAAATATTTAGCTATAAAATATACACGATATGTTTCAGAAAAAACAATTTGTGTGAGGCACTGTCCGTTATGCAGATACGCTGACGACGATTTATATAAGGATACACATATTTTTTCTTTTTCTCTTAATAGAGAACTTTTGTCTATCAAACAAGGGCCAAGTTAGGTACAAAATAATAACAAATTTTGTTTTAACTTTAATTATTTTCAATGAATCCTTAGTGGCAAAGTATTCTATACTAAGTTTTCAACCATTTAAAGTTATACTAAAGCGTTGTATGAAACGGTAAACAGTTGAGGTAAAAAACCACCCGAGCTTTATAATACATTCAGCTCGTGTAGGTAAATCCTGGGAATGCTGGTGCCACCAGCTGCGAGCCATTGTGTCAGCTATAGCGGACATAATATCAAATACTTCGTTTTTAACCGACTTCAATTCCCCTGTTTTTTTTAAATGTTTATTACCTCAGATTTTGATATTTTTTTTTATTTGAAAGCTGGTGCTTCCCGTGTAGTCGCGTTTTAATTTGGTTCCGATCTTGAAGTCGTGTTTTTTTAATTAACATAGTTTACTTGATTTATCTCTAACTCCTATTTTTTTGAAGGTTAAAAAACAAACTCATCGTTTAATGGACATGGATGAATGGTTGAAACTACTTTCCACTCCAGTCTTACGTTTGTGTTGTCAGTCTTGTTTTTTTTTTTCTAATTTTTCATTCTTCTTTTTTCTTTTTATGCTTACTTTAGAGTAATTAATTATATAATTGTGTACCAAGCACTTGTCAGGTTTCCTGTCAGAGGTTTACGGTATCATTTCCCAAGTTCTTTAGCCCTATCTGTTAGTCCATAATTTGTTCTTGTTCCTTTTCCCTGCACTAAAACATGTACATTTTCGAAGAGTTTATAAAGCCGCCGGTTATAAGAGAACCAAGTCAAAATTGTTAGCAATGTAACATATTGGACTGAACCTACATCACATTAAAGTGATAAAAATAATGATGAAATGAATGACGTCAATGAGAAATATTATAAACTGCCTAAAGTTTGCGCCCGCAAGGTCCGCAAGTTTTATCTAAGAATGAGATGGGAAATCAGGTATAAATTAGCGTTGACCTCGTTTGATGTTAATGCTGTTTGCGAAATTTCGTATTATTAAACTAATATTAAAAAGATAAAACAATAATTAAAATCTTTAGTCCTTATCTTAAACATGACACGTTTACGATATTTATCGCAAAAATTATAAAATATTTAGGGAAGTTTTAAATCAAATTCCAATTCCATTAAACTAAGATGTTATTGAGATTGAAGGTTTTTAGACACCATTTTCTCTGATAAATTTTATACTATTACAGTTATAAAGCCAGCCAGATAAAATCAAACTAAGTATAATTGGAAAAATTCAAGTATGACCGTTGATCCCAATAGTACGAAACCAGTAAAAATGTAATCGACCGATATCATTATTATTAATAACCAAACGTAAGTTGTAACGAAGGCGGTTGAAACAAAAATGTGTTTGGCCCTTTGCCCTTAGCTGTTATGTATGGTAATAGATGCAAATGCATGTATCTGCGGATGAGATCGGCGCGGACGCACTTCCTTCCTCGCGCTAATTATGCGTGCGCGGTGACGCTTGCCCTGCTGTTACGCTGCACACCGTTTAAATATGTGTCAGGTGACTACTTGGGAATAGTAATGAAAGTAATTAAAAAGTACTATAAGAAATAGACTACCTCTTAAATATATAGATATTTTATATCAAAAATATGTGTGAGCAAAGTTACTCTACTCTGCTTGATGGAAAGCATAAGCAGAATCCAAGAATGTAAGTGACCATACTCATTGCGAATGCAGATAATGCAATAATGCAGCATGGTGACCAAAACCAAATATGAAGTGTACCTGTACCTTTCCAAAGAAAAAAGACAATTTCAAGTCGGTAAATAAACGATGGAGCTGTACGGAGAAAAACATTAAAAAATCCAAGCGAATTGAGGTAATCCTCCTTTTTAGATGTGTTTTAGATGATTAACCTGTTTTTAACAATTCGAACAGTCAGTTTAAACTAATCTATACTAATCTATACTAATATTATAAAGCTGCAGAGTTTGTTTGTTTGTTTGTTTAAACGCGCTAATCTCAGGATCTACTGGTCCGATTTAAAAAATTCTTTCAGTGTTGGATAGTCCATCTATCGAGGAAGGCTATAGGCTATATTTTATTTTCATAAAAAATAGAGATCCGTAAGAAAATTGCTATTTTGTAACCCAAGGTGTGAAATAGAAAACCTATTTTTGCGTGCGCTGCAAAAGGTATTGACAATAGAACAAAATAATGTATTACAGGTTTGTAGGTCCCATTAAGATCTACAAAAAAGTCCGCGAGAGCATATATCTGACTATCATGGTTTAGTCACAATAACCGCTTTTGTGTTCAAAAAAATTATTAAATCGTCTGAAGAAAGAAACCACGTTAAATGTTTATCGTAATATTAATCCTTATCTAAATAAAACATTATGTTATCAAGGGTATTTATGTAGAAGTAAATTACTTTTTATTTCATCCAATTCGGACATTTCGTTTAGAAGTTATCACGAGTATAATATGCTAAGAGTTGGTACCTATTATTGAGTTATTTGCCAAAGAGTTTTTATCAACATAATACCCAATATTAGTCTTTATCCAAATAAATGTGTTGTTGATTATGAGTATTAGATCTTAGAAGAGTATAATAAATACATCTATACTAATATATAAAGCTGAAGAGTTTTTGTTTGTTTGAACGCGCTAATCTCAGGAACTACTGGTCCAATTTAAAAAAGTTCTTTCAGTGTTAGATACCCCGTTTATCGAGGAAGTTTATCGAGTTTATCTATATCATCACGCTATGACCAATAGGAGCGGAGTACCAATGAAGAATGTTTCAAAAACGGGGGAAAATTATTACGCTACGGGCAATAGGAGACGCAAACGACGTTGCGTGGGTCATCTATACTAATATATAAAGCTGAAGAGTTTTTATTTGTTTGAACGCGCTAATCTCAGGAACTACTGGTCCAATTTGAAAAAGTTCTTTCAGTGTTAGATAGCCCGTTTATCGAGGAAGTTTATCGAGTTTATCTATATCATCACGCTATGACCAACAGGAGCGGAGTACCAATGAAGAATGTTTCAAAAACGGGGGGAAATTATTACGCTACGGGCAATAGGAGACGCAAACGACGTTGCGTGGGTCATCTATACTAATATATAAAGCTGAAGAGTTTTTGTTTGTTTGAACGCGCTAATCTCAGGAACTACTTACTGGTCCAATTTGAAAAAGTTCTTTCAGTGTTAGATAGCCCGTTTATCGAGGAAGTTTAGCGAGTTTATCTATATCATCACGCTATGACCAATAGGAGCGGAGTACCAATGAAGAATGTTTTAAAAACGGGGGGAAACTATTAGGTACGCTACGGGCAATAGGAGATGCAAACGACGTTGCGTGGGTCAGCTAGTAATATTATAAAGCTGCAGAGTTTGTTTGTTTGTTTGTTTGTTTGAACGCGCTAATCTCAGGAACTAATGGTCCGATTTGAAAAATTCTTTCAGTGTTGGATAGTCCATTTATCGAGGAAGGCTATAGGCTATATTTTATTTTCAAAAAAATTAGGGATCCGTAAGAAAATTGCTATTTCGTAACCCAAGGTGTGAACTCGAAAACCTATTTTTGCGTGCGCTGCAATAACTATTGACAATAGAACAAAATAATGTATTACGGGTTTGTAGGTATCATTAAGATCTACAAAAAAGTCCGCGAGAGCATATATCTAACTATCATGGTTTAGTTACAATAATCGCTTTTGTGTTCAAAAAAATTATTAAATCGTCTGAAGAAAGAAACTACGTTAAATGTGTATCGTAATATTAATCCTTATCCAAATTAAGCATTGTGTTATCAAGGGTATTTATGTAGAAGTAAAATACTTTTTGTTTCATCCCAATCGTTCATTTCGTTTAGAAGTTATCACGAGTATAAGACGCTGAGAGTTGGTACCTAATAATGAGCTATTTGCCAAAGAGTTTTTATCAACATAATACCTAATATTAATCTTTATCCAAATAAATGTGTTGTTGAGTATGAGTATTAGATCTTAGAGGAGCATAATAAATACATATATACTAATATATAAAGCTGAAGAGTTTGTTTGTTTGAACGCGCTTATCTCAGGAACTACTGGTCCAATTTGAAAAATTCTTCCAGTCTTAGATAGCCCATTTATCGAGGAAGGCTATAGGCTATATATCATCACGCTTAGACCAATAGGAGCGGAGCACCAATGAAGAATGGGGGAAAATTATTACGCTACGGGCAATAGAAGACGCAAACGACATTGCGTGGGTCAGCTATACATACTTTATATTATAAATGCAAAAGTAACTCTGTCTGTTTTGCTTTTACGGCCAAACTGCTTCACCGTTTTGAATGAAATTTGGTACACAGATAGTCTAGAGCCTGAGAAAGGACATAGGCTAATTTTTAATGCGAAAAAGGGGTTGTAAGGGCTTTAAAAGGGGGATGAAAGGTTGTTCTGGGGGTTCACTCGCCACACGCCTGCGCATTACCTACGTCGGGCGTCTTGACAACGAATAAACAAGGCTGTCACAATCATCCATACTTTATATTATAAATGCAAAAGTAACTCTGTCTGTCTGTCTTGCTTTCACGGCCAAACCGCTGCACCGATTACAATGAAATTTGGTATACAGATAGTCTAGAGCCTGAGAACGGACATAGGCTACTTTTTAATGCGAAAAAAGGGCAATAAGGGGTTGAAAGGGGGGATGAAAGATTGTATAGAAGAGTGGTGGTTCACTCGCCACACGCCTGCGCATTACCTACGCCGGGCGTCTTGGCAACGACCAAACACGGCTGTCACATTCATTAAAAATATTTCACTTTTTCAACGAAGACTTAAATTAATACATACATTCATGAATCCGATTTGTATGTTCATGATATTAGTAAAAATAAATAAGCCATATTACTAAACAGTATAATTAAATTCAAAAACTCTCTACAGAACTATCGTCATTTTAAGCGAAAATATTAAAATTTCTTTTTTAGGCTTTTGATTAGATATAAATAAAAATGTGATTTAAATTTTGTTAAAAAATTACCATCAAGGGGGTTAAACAGCAATAGGGGATCAAAGTTTGTATGCTTGCTTCATAAGTTTGCGACAGGAGACAAAATATTAGAGCTATTCTGATGTAACATTTACTGAGTTATCACAATATGCCTAAGTGTGCTTGCCCGAACGGGCAGACACGTGAGGGCAGACGACTGTGCCGCATGCGGATGTTGAATTTTGCCACTACAAATTCGTTATTATTCACTGCGATTACATTTGTATACATGATTTTTTGTTTATTCAGTTAATGTTCTTCGTGAAAAAATCCGACAGAAAAGGATCCGAGGGGATTTATGCACAAAAAAAAAGGAAAAGGGGTACGCCGCAAGATGAAATAAATGCCTGTATGAAACATATGTACTATGGGTACATGTTAAAAAAGTTTTGTCTTATTACAATTATGCGAGTACAACTTCACAATTATTTATGAGCAGTGTCAATATGCAAATGCTCTTCTAAAAATCGGAGAAGATTGTATCCCAACTGACAGTAACGACATGATTACACTGAGACGTGAGTTGTGGTATATGATGGCACAGATGATCTAAAAATAATATCTATTCTGATCCGCCGACTAATGAGACAGTTATCAAATAAACGAACGGATCATGTCAGACGTGGAGGAAGATGTTATCGAATACCTCTCAGGAAATATAAGGGACACTGAACCAGTCATATCATAGCTTATGCATAGAGTTTCTCAACTCTTTAGAATTATCAGGAGCACTTTACCATAAGTTGAGACTGAAATTGAATGTTCCAGTCCTATCAATGAGATATCTTGAGCGCCAAAGCTATATAATGGTACACGGCTACAAAATACACATCTGGGGTACAACATTGTAAAAGCTACAATCATGATGCATGGAAATGGCAAAAGGAGAAAATATTTTAATTACACGTATTCCAATAATTCAAACTTATTTGCGATTTCAATTTAAAAGAATGTAGTTTCCACTGAAAACAAAATTTGCAATAACAATTATCAAAGCCCAAAGACAGACGCGTAAAGTTGCAGTTCATTTAGAAAAAAACATGTTTTTCCCATGGGCAGCATAATCACGTGTATCAAATACGCTAAATCTCTTTATTTTGGCAAAAGATGGCAAATCAAAAAACGAATCAAAAAACAAAAAATTGAAAAAAAATGAGAATCTGCTTAGCCTGAGGGAAAACTCAAGCAGAATCCAACCGGAGTGTCAACTCCAATCCAAGTGGAGGCAACCGTACTCGCTGCGAACCCAGACAATGCAGAACCAAACCGTTAGGTTCGAGAGCGTATTTCTAAGACTGAGGCGGTGACTTCCAAGGCCAGCACGTGTTGTTCTGTAGAGAAAGGGAGAAGGTCGGATCAGTTGAAAGAACTCTTCAGAACACTCTCCATGGTAAAGCGGTAGAGGACTGCCATAGAGGCGATGTCACTCCGCAACTGCAGAGGCCCAAGGGACACGGTGGAATCAGGACTGTTGATCATGCGGACTGCTCGCCGCTGCAACCGATCGAGAACATCAAGTAAATACTGCCTGGATCCATCACAAAGATGAGAACAGTACCCACGAGCGAACCTGGGTCTTATAAAGGAGACACAAATGCTCGGGCGTGAAGAACCGTCTCACCCTGTTCAGGCCGCCTTAGTGGTGCCCTCGATGTACTTCCGTGGCTTGAGGTCTCGGCAAATATCCATGCCCAGGACACCAGCTTATCCCGTAGTGGCAGTTGAGTGCTCTGAAAAGTGGGGTGGGGAAAAAACGGACACTTTTTGGTAGAGAAAGGGCACACCTATGTTTTCTTAACGTTGAACTCGACCAAATTCTCATCACCCTATTGTGTAATGCGGTTCAAAACCCGGTCGAGCTCAGCGACGAGCTCCTGTCGATTTTCCTCAACGTCTACCAGCTTGGCTGCAGGGTATCCATAGTATCGCCTAAGCACTGTGCTATCGTCTGCATAGCAATGTATATTGCCGAGGGCTAATATGTCATTGACATGCAGAAGAAACATCTTGGGCGACAGGACTGAACCCTGAGGTACGCTAGCGTTTACCTCCAGAAAAACAGAAGCCGCGCCGTCGCAAAGAACCCTAATGCGAAGGCGCTGATGAAGAAAAGCGTCAATCCAGTGACAGAGTCTAGGAGGCAGACCGAATGCTTAGAGCTTAGAGAGAAACGAACGGTGCCAGACCCGGTTGAAAGCCTTGGCCATGTCAAATGTCGAAATAAGCTCATGTAAAATACTTTTTATTTTATGTACTTATAGAAATACTTAAATGTGTTTTTAACAGTGAAACGTGTGTGTCTTAAATAATAAGATAATATTATCCTCAATAATTAAAACTGCTACCCAATGTCACTATTACACGCGGATGAAGTCGCGGGCACAGCTAGTCTAAAATAATATTGCAAAAGTTACCGTCCTCTCCTACCACCCTTCGTAAAATGAAAAACCGGGATTGACTCTTTCAGTACTTTTCTTATGAAAGTAAAGAATTCATAGTAGCATTATCTTACAAAATTAATATTTATAGCTTTTACCGACGGATTTGGACATTTTTGTAGATTTTTTGTATAACTTTCACGAATTGAATAGTAGCGTATGAACTATTTCAGAAAATAATAAATAAATAAGTAATAAATATATTCGGACATCTAACACACAACGCCATCTAGTCCTAAACTAAGCGGAGCTTGTTTTATGGGAACTAGATAACTGATAGAAATACATTTACACTTTTTTTAAATACATACATATTATACATAGAAAACACCCAAACACCGAAACAAATATTTGCAGATCATACAAACATTTGGTACGGGAATCGAACCCGAGACCTCATGCACAGCAGTCGCGTACACTACCACTGTGCCAATGAGGTAAATATTTGTCTATATACGGTAATTCTGGAGTAATTAACTAACATTCTTCCATCCAAACTCTTGAGCATTTGTAGAAATAATAAAATGAACATTTACATATATGTCAATCCTTACCATCGTAGCTTGGGTACATTGCCGAAACAAAATCAAATTGTTGTATTAATGTATGGATCGCCCCTACAGATTCATATCACGTTCTTACTTAATATACATGGAACTAATTAAGTACAAAACACTCGCCATAAAACTGTACGACAGATAGACAGATAAACTGACAATTGGATTAGATATTACCCATACAAAGACATTGCTTTGGAACGAATTACGAAACTGTCTGACTGTGACACAAAGTTCTTCGATTGGTTATTCTTTAGGTAAAGGCTTTTGGAATGGTGTAGGTGAGTGTTAATATACGCATCAGTTCTTATTATAATCAATATTGCGACTGCCTCGTTGTCGCAGTGGCCGCGTACGCGACTGATGTGAGGTCACGGGTTCGATTCCCGGGTCGAACCAAATGACCAATATTTGATTTTGAGTTTGATTGTTTATATGTATAATGAGTATAAATGTACAGTCTTGGCCAAAAGTATAAGGCACCCCTATAAAACATGAATAATTCAAAAAGTATTGAAAAAAAATGCATTTGTCTTTAACTATTGTCAATCTAGTGTCCATATACGATAATTAAAACAATAGATAGCCAATTTCTATGGCCTATAAATTATCTAAAAGGTAACATTCCTGGCATTAATACCGTCGACCACTACATATATTTGTGCTCCCAAATCAACAATGATGGCAGCTGCGTTCTGCGAGATAAAAAGGAGAATCGGTATGGCTAAAGATGCTATGTCCCGACTAAACAACATTTGGAAGAAAAGAGGAATCAGTATCAAAACCAAGATCAGACTGATACGAGCCCTGGTATTCCCTATCTTCTTATATGGAGTTGAATCGTTGACAATTTTAGCCCGAGAAAGACAAAGGATTGATGCATTCGAGATGTGGTGCTGGAGGCGAATGCTGAGAATTTCTTGGACCGCGAAACGCACCAATGCATCGATTTTGAGTCAGCTCCGTATAAATACTCGTTTGTCCACTGTATGCCGACAACGCATCCTATCATACTTCGGCCACAAAATGCGCAGGGATGACGGCAATTTGGAAAAAAATATTGTTGTTGGGAACACCGAAGGCAAACGATCGCGCGGTCGTTCACCAACTAGATGGACAGATCAAATAAAGGAATCGTCGTCGTCCGAATTTTATACGGTTGTGAGAGACGCGCTGGACAGAAACCGGTGGAGGCAGATCATCCATTCCAGATGCAACGAGCATGCTGACCACGATCCTCAGTCATGAGGGACCGACCAGAGAGAGAGAGAGAGATAAATTATCTGGAGAAGAAAACCAAAAATACGGATAGTAAAAAAAAATTCCCGACACATTGACAGTTTCTTTATTTGTTATTATATCAGCTTAAAAAAGTTACCGTGTGTGGTTGAGTGATGGAATTGACCTTCTAATTTATCGAAAATGCCAATAAATGTGAATTGTGTATTAAGAAACTAATAAAAATGCAGTTTTGTACGAACAAAGGAAGTCTCAAGTAGGTATTACTAAAATTGTAAAATGTATACGGTACGCAGTGTAATCTGCTATTAAACAGTTTGTAGAGACTGTTTCACATGTAAATAAATCCAGCCTGGCAGTAAATGTGTGACTACTAAGCGCTAGGATAGAAAACTCATCTGGGAATCTCGGAAAAACCGCAAAAAAATTTTTTGGAGCCGTCGTTGCTTACCCTCGGTGATTGTTTTTAATCACCGAGTGAAACTGGGCTATGAGCGCCTCTAAGACCGATTGCGCTTATAAATATCCATTTACAAAATCATTTCTGACTGACACATGACTAACTGACTGACGGACATTACACATGACTGTTTTATCCCAAACTTTTTTATTAGTAAAATAGTGATAGCTTTTAATATGATGTAATTAAAAAAATAATGATTTACACTATGCAAAACTTAAATATTAAAAAAATCCTATTCATTTCGCAGATCACATAATAATGATTTGCATTATACAAAATTTAAATGGTCAAAAATCACTATTCATTAAGCAGATCACACAACTAGCTTAAGTTAGATTCTTGTCTTAATATCATACATCACCTCAGTTTTATTTACTTTCCAAGTCGGTTGTGTGTGGCGTCAACGTGCATCAACTTTTAGCCGTACCTTATTTGGTATCTATTGTAGTAGGTCTTTGAAATCTAGACCAGGTTTAAAGAGTTTCTAATCAGGCGATATGTAATCTTCATTATACAAATGTTTCTCTAAATTTTAAAACATTTTAAATTCTTTTATTGATCGTTAATTTAATTTAATGTTTCTGGTTTCAAAACGGTATTGTACGAAAATGAAAGCCATTACGAGATTCAAATTCGCGTTTTCTTTGAATTACGATAAAACAAGGCCATAGTGTTGCCATTACTATAACTAATTAGGCCAGATTTACCATATGGCCATTTAAGCCCATTTTTTTTATAATTGAAATTCAGAATCCTATTAAGAATCACATTATTTAAAAACTTATTTACTACTCGTATTTATTGCTAATTGTTATAAGAGAGCTGATTGACACAAAAATTATAACAAGTATAAAAATAGTTACATATCAGTTGTTATGTGCCAAAAGTTTTTCTATGTGCCAAGAATTCCGCTTTTTATATTCGTGATATTTATATGAAACCAACTTGGAGGCAAACCTTTTAAATAAAAATCTATTTTCTAAATCAGTTTGTATAATAAAGACGAAGTTCTGAGATATGAACCATTTAAAAATACAACCATAATCAAAAGGAGGAGGTCCTTTTGAGACTGGAGTGAAAAATAATCATTACTTTCCTTATCTTTAATATGTACTTCAAGGTAGTAGAGCCACGCTGATTTCAGCACGAACAAACCAGCTGGACTTCTGTACATTAGGATCAGCATGCAGTGGGCCATGAAAACACCGTGTTATCATATTCGAGAAGTGGTAGTTCTTTCTTTATTCCTTATGAAAATGATTACATTCTTGAAGAGTGTTGCCGTTTGGTGGGTTTTAAGAGAAATCACCTAAAACCTTTTGCGAAGTAATTTATACTCTCGATTGTCGGCACTCGACGGAGCTTGTTGCAATACGCTTTACACCTTTACCGGTTGTAATTAGGTGTAAACTTAATTAAAATAGTGGAATAAGTACAAGTGTTTCATTCTAGAACTTTTGCGAAGTGACTCAATATCACGATGAAATTAAACTGGGATATACTGAGATATTTGAATAATTACTTTAATCAGAATTGGATTGTTTTAAGATGTACAAAGCATTAGCTACTTTAGATTTCATCTGCCCATAGCGGGAATTAGTAGATAAATATCTATAACTTTTTTTCTACAAACTGGAAGTTAATTCGTTTTTTTTTTGAAATTCAAATTTTTCGTTATCACACCAACTATGTCACCATCGTCGTAAACATTTATAACATAATAAAAAATACCGAGTATTCAAAAATCGTCCGTGTTTTATGAGAGAAAGTAAAAAATAAAATCTACATATTTACTGCGATTAGCCATTAAATATCAATTTTCAAATTAAAAAGTTTTTTAAGAGACTTATATTTTTCGCTTTTTAAAAATTCTAGATACATAAAGATAGATAAAGAAATAAATTTTGTTTTAGAAAGTTTACCAATAGAGCACATTATAATACCTATTTCCGATCTTGTGGCACCATCATTTATGTCTATTGGTTTTAATTGATAGTATTAGTAAGATATTAGTATTCATACTGTTTCTTGATCATTAAAATAGGTTGGTGAAAAGAATAACATGTGAAGCAATTTTTATTGTTTTTATTAGGATGGTCTTTACTAGTTTTGACTAGTTTTTTTGTTAAGTTTTACTTATAAGAACTGTGAGAAACGCTTAGTGATATTATCTTTTTATATCTTTTGTTACTAGCAACATATTTGAAATTAAAGTTATGTAAGTGTGAACTAAAGCCACTTATTAAAAGGTTAAAAAAACTGTATGAATAACAAGTACTAAGTTCGGCGTCCTATTCCTACTATCCCACTTCATACTAAATTCTTGTATTAATACGTGTTGTATGCGATGTAATAAATATATTAATAATAAAAAAATAAAAATATGTAATAAATGCGAAAGTTTGTAAGGATGTATGTATTCAGTAATCTTTTTCACTCTGAATTATTATGAAACTTTACAGTAACGTAGCTATGTATTAGATTAACACATATATGCAGGCGGAGTCGAGGCAAGAAGCTGGTATTGTATATGTACATAATGTATAAGAGAAGTACGTTATATATCTGGATGAGGTTGTGGTCGACCGTAACGAATATTTGTAAAAAATACTGAAGACAAATGCAACTGTGCTAACTTTGTTTCATACGTAGTGATTTTCAAAACCTGTCGTTTATAATCTAAGAGATGATGGCATTATTAATGTTAGTATTTACGTGGATACTTTAAATCAATTCCATTGCATTCAGTAGGTACTTTTTAACCGACTTCAAAAAAAAGGAGGAGGTTTCTCAATTCGACGGTATATACATATATTTTTTTTATGTGTGTTCGGGGCTAACTTCGTCGTTTATGAACCGATTTTGATGATTCTTTTTTTAATGGAAAGGAGATATCCCAACGGTGGTACCATGATAAGGACACTAAGATCTGATGACAGTATCCAAGAGAAATTGAGTCGAACCTTGAAGTCGGGTTTTATTGCGTTAAAATTTTACTTGTTATACATTTAGATAAGGTGCTTGTAAATAATATTTCATTATCATAATTCTAAATGCTTTGGAAACAGCCACTTTTACATGCTGTACTTACTAGATTTTCTAGTATTTGTCAAAACAGATTGTTGCTAATTTGTACGTGATCTATGACTTTAGAATCCTTCCGTAAGACACGATTCAAAAGAATTTTATAAAATCACAAGATATTTTGACTTTAACATAACTATCAAGATAGACAAAGCTTGAATGAGATTTTTTCTGTGGTTTTTTGATATACAGAATAATACGACTACTGTGATTTGCTGATTTAACATGTTCCTGTTAGAAATGGAGTCAGTTTTAAGGGAAACTAAGCTGTTTGGTATTTGTGTCATGTGGCATTTATGTGAATAGAAGGTGTCTTAATGTTATGTTAACATTTTGTAGAAAATATTGTCACACATATTTTATGCACTTATCTTTAAAGGTAAACTGTTTTTAACTTATAGAAAAATCTCAATATATTACGATATATATTATTGTAATTAAACCTTTTAAATAGAAAAAAATATTCGCGGCAAAATCATTAGTGTTCAGCTCCTTGCCTATAAGTAATTATTAGCTGCATGCGTTTTTACAATGCGCCTGCGATATGTGGTTGTATACATACGAGTTTTTTTCTATTCATTTGTTCGATTGACTAACGATAAGGTAATTGGAAATTATGATACTTGTCAGTGTTACAAGTCTTTAATATAGACCTTTTGTTCATGTAAATGTGTCATGTGTGGTACTTGCTTATTACCGACAGATAGAACATTCAGGTTCCTGTTAAGAAGGAGTAGGATTTCACTATCTAATACTGCACGTTTGGCCTAGTGGTTTAACGGTCACCAGGCCGTTTCCTACTTCGCCAAGTGTGTGGGTTCAAATCCCACGTATCCACAAATTGTTGTTCTGAGTCTGGGTGTTCTTGTGTCCGTTTCAAGTATGTTTGTAAAGTCCCCCGCGACACAGGATTTATTCCTAGTGCGGGAGTTGTCTTTAAAAAAAAATAGTCATTTTTAAACAACAATAAAAAGGAGGAACATCAATTGTACCTGACATCGCATTAAGTATAAGAAAATAGTATAGCAACAGCACTGATTTTCTTCATGCTACACGATATAAATGTTTTTTCACAAGAAAACCTAAAAAGACCGATTTTATAAAGACATTTCTTCGAAAAAAAACCAAAGACAATTTCCCCCAAACTTTTCGCGTAAGAAACAGTTGAAAACAGCCGACATAAATTCTCACAAAAAGGTTTAATACCTTAACAACCTCCAAAATAACGGTGTCTATAAAAATTTAGAAGGCATTATATCGTGGCGTCGTAAACCCCTCAAGCCTGGCATACATGACAGGACGTTACGTCACGGTACTAGCCAATCAGCGTCGTGCGGACCGGAAGTGGTGTACAGGGTGGTGTCACAATCAGATCGTGGAACAGGGGTCGTAGGTTGATACGGACCGGTAGTAAGTGATTTTGTCAATTAGAACATTATTTTTAGGTAATTAAGTTTTATGGTGACAGTTGTGTTTGATATAGGGGAGACCATATACAATGTGGAAGTAGACTAGTAGCGTAACATGAACTATAGAAGAAAACGACTACTATAATTTGCTAATGATTTAACATGTTTCTGTTTGAAATTTCCAAAAATTATTATTGACAAATAATTATGTTCTAGAAACGTAAAGAAACCCAGCAATGTCTTAAAGACATTTCGGGGGACATTTATCGCAGGAGAGCCACGTTTCGGCATGAATGGGCCGGCTCGACCGAAGTGATATCATGGCCTCACAGAAAACCG
This sequence comes from Diaphora mendica, assembly GCA_949125395.1. NCBI lineage: Eukaryota > Metazoa > Arthropoda > Insecta > Lepidoptera > Erebidae > Diaphora > Diaphora mendica. Next base: position 29,913,532 of record OX421316.1, read on the forward strand.
GTGTGAAACAGCGCTGTGTTTCACCGAGTGAGTGAGGATACCGGAGGCCCATACCTTAAATCCTTACCCCATCCCCCTCCCCATCCCCCAAAGGCCGGCAACGCACTTGTGTCGCCTCTGATGTTACGGGTGCCCATGGGCGGCGGTAATCGCTTAACGTTTGTCCACATATTTCAGAAAAAAAAAAATAATTGATAGGGTCAAAATGTAAATTTACGTCACATCGACAGGCTTTAACAGACCACTGTTGGACATACTATGTAATATATTCTTAACTCTCCTAAGTACAAAAAAAACCCCAAATCCATTATTAAACATCAGAGCTCTAAAAAAACTAAATCTTTCTTTTTTTGAAGTCAGTTTTTTTTCATTTTTAAAGACAACTCTCGCATTAGGAATATACATTTTGTGTCGCGGGGGACTTTACAAACATACCTGAAACTGACACAACACCCAGACTCAGAACAACAATTTGTGGATCACACAAATTTTGTCCCATGTGAGATTTGAACCCAAAACACTTGGTGCAGTAGGAAGCGGTGTGGCGACCACTTAAACCACCAGGCCAATCGTGCTATCATAAGTGCAGTCGTGCAGTGCATTACTACCCGGACAGTATACCTAGTAGTTTTTAAAAGATTTACTTTGGAAACTGTAAAGGGTTTGCCTATGATTCACACATAGACGCACACAAATAAACCTACATTCATATAAACATGTAGACCTGTTGTATGTAGTACAGGTACAAAGAGAGCAAACCCGTAACGGTAACCATCGATAAAACTAACAGTAACAGTTGAACGTTGCTAGTAAAATAACATTAGTTGGGCTATAGTAAAGGCTAAAACAATAGTACGTGGCAGGTCGCGTTATCAACCGCGTGTTATTTCATGGCGCGCGCTGCGCAAATACTCGCCTCACCACAATTATACCTAACACGGTCATAGACTAAGTTGTTGACAGATTTGACTAGATACTACACACTAAATATTCTTACGAAACAATCGTACTTGGTTACAGTATCAATACACATTTATGTATACGCTTATATTTACATTTATAAAAGTTTATGCAGATGTATATTAAATGCCTACATTTTGGTAAAAATTAGAATAAATTTTTTTGATTCTCAGACCTACCCGATATGCACACCAAATTTCATAAAAATCATGGTAACTAACATTGTGACACGAGAATTTAAATATAAGAATAACTGCATTTTGGCCTAGTGGTTTAACGGTCACCACGCCGTTTCCTACTTCACCAAGTGTCGTGGGTTCAAATCCCACGTAGGACAACACTTTGTGTGATCCACAAATTGTTGTTCTGAGTCTGGATGTTATTTAAAGACCCCCGCGACACAGGATTTTTTCCTAGTGCGGGAGTTGTGTTTAAAAAAAAACGATTAATCGAAACTCTAACAAAGCAATGTCTACTGAGACAGCCAGCTTTAGCACAAAGATCAGATAACTTTTGTTCTAATCATTAGATCTATCGCTTGTATAATCTTTGCAAATAGTGCGGTACCGTTAGCTCGGTATGATTCGGGAGGCTTCATGCGATTACCAACGACACCTGTCGCCTTTCCCATGGAATTTATAATTCGCCCGCCGATGCAGCACGGATTGCCCGGATCGTTTTAATTGTATTCCCGGAACAACCCGGATTTATTGCTATATCTACGCATATTATGTATAGCTGAGTGAAAATCACATTTATATTTTAAACTGTCGCCATTTGCGTTGGTTTATGAAAGGTTTTGAGTTGTGAATTGTTTCGGTAACTCATTTGAAATTTGTTTATGTTTTATGTAAATTGTTATTTAGGATAGTGGTTTAATACCTTCATTGAGTTTAGTTCATAGTTTTGAATTTCTCAGGGCTATGGATCTAGAAGAATTGTATAAAAAGGCTATTAACTTTATAGTGGTGGTTAACTGTCTTCAAGACAATAGCATTGAATCGGGACTCAAATGGTGATTCCTGAATTAGTCTTCTGCCTTAGAGCTCATTTCTTGTCAATGCTGGTAACAATATAAAAAAAACTGAAATTTTTGATTTCTGCTCTGAAATTTGATTTGTACACGTTTGAGTGTACCAAACTGATTGCAGTGTCGTTTGTGTGTAAGTCGATGCGTGAAATGAAGAGATGGCGCCGGGTCGCGCCCGACGGCACTCAGACACACCTCACACACATTACACCCTGGAGTACTTCTTGTTGTATAGTTACATAAATTGTGAACATAATGAACGAACTAGAAATGTAATTTATATATATAATTGAACTATTGAAAATAACGATAATAATTATTGTGCACTACCTTTTTTCACTAACATGTCAAATATAGATACATATAATAGCTATATATGATGTATATTTCTTTGTTATATATCGCCCCATACACCCTGCCACCCTTGCACCATGCTATCACACCACTATATACGTACCACACACAGGTGTGTTTACATAGGTACGTGCAGCGGGCAGCGGGTGCTTATTTTCGTTCATTTCACGCATCGTAACGCACGCAAATCGATGAGTACAATGGCGGTACAACTGACAGACAATGTACTATGTGTGCAGTAATTATATAGAAATATAGTCATTTGAGTGATGGAACAGATAATGAAAGATAGGTATTTTTATTACCTTTTTTTCTGAGTCTAACATATTTTTTATAACAGGAACGTGTGGATCACAAACAGGGTATAAAACTTTGATTTACAAAGAATAGTTTAACGAGAGTCGTTTCTTAGATATTGCTTAATATGATAAACCGACAAACAACTAAAAGGAACAGTAAATAAGATGCGATTTTTACACTCTCAACATTCAACATTCTACTTACAAGATTGTGGTTGTCGAAAATTGACTATAATTCATTGAAATATTGCTCAATACAAAACTAAACATCTACAACTAGTAAAAAATACTTATTCCTAATATATGTTATTAGTAATTAGAAATTTGCTAGCGGCGGGGACAAGACATTTCTTAGGTATTTTTATTTATTTGATTTATTTAGTTTTATTAAATTTAGTAGGGACACCATGGTATCACAGAAAACCGTTGTTAAGCTATTATTTCGTTGTTTTTTACCGAGGGAGTGACGTTAGAAGAGTCCGAAGATTCTGGGATATCTAAAAGGTGTCAACCCACTAGTGGCTCAAGGTGCCCATGGATGATCATCACTTAAGATTTATCCATTTGCTCGTTTACCGCTTACACCATAAAATAAAGTTTTTTTGTAACGTTTGGTCCTGCCAAAATGACTACTCTGCCTGATGGAAAGCATAAGCCATGAGTGGTGGTCACCATACTCATTGCGAATGCATACAATGCGGCATGGTGACCCACACCATGGCGGCCTAGTGATGCTTGTGCATCATTGGGCCTCTAGTATCGCACTCACCAACGAAACACGACAGCTCTAACGTTGTCATTTTACGTTGATTTTCTGTGCGTGTGTTTTTTTGCAAACATACGGACACAAACACCCAGACTAAAACAACAAAGTGTGAAAAGTGTTGTCGCATATGGAGTTTGAACCCACGTTACTCGACGCAGTAGAAAAAGGCGTGACAAGCGCTAAAATCACTACTATTACACATTTCAATATTTATTCATTTCATGACAATTCCTGTTACATAGGAAGGTATTAGATTTATCAAGAGTGTTACTTTAACATTTAAAATTTTATATGGCGACAAAGCTCACAGGTAAAGTTGCGAGCAACTTGGTAAAATAAGTGAGTTAAGTTGCAGTAAGTAAGCACGCCGAGCGGATCACTCGCCTAAGTTACGAGTGCCGTGTTACTAACACTCGGGGAGCGCCTCCAAAGTAGACAAATTCAATTTAAGTAATCAAGTTTTTGCTTCAAGTGATGTTGTACTTTTATCAGTTGCTCTTACGATACTGGTAAGAGGTAGATATAAATTTTAATTTTAAAAATCACCTTTATGTTTGTGAATTGAATTTATTTCCAATCCTGGAGGTTATTAAATAAAAGTAAATAAAGTCATCAACTTCTTGGAACTAACCTTCCCAAAAATGTATTTGGGTTCAGTGCAAACAATTTTCTTTTTCCATTTTCCTTATTAGACAGTTTCCTACGTAGGTATTCTTTTTCTATCATTTTCTTCTTTCACGCAGTCCATCCATTTCTTCTTTGGTCATTCTCATTCTTTTATCAGCCAATTTCTTCTAAAAGTATGTTCACTACTTTTTGTTCGTTTTTACAAAAGTAAAAATTACTGATCAACCTAATAAATGAATAAATTAAAGTTCTATTAAATTTAGTTTAATGGCTTAAGCACGAAAGTACTTTCTTTCGTATCCGTACTTATTTACTTACGAAACTGACGCACAGCCATTATTATTATGTCAATTTCTTTTATTACAATAAAAAAAACATTCGAAACATCAGTATCATAAAAAAGATTGTATCTTATAAATATTAAAGCGATTAGGTCTCGAATTCTATAAAATAAATTACTAATAAATAAATTAAGACCAGATTTGAGCGAGAAAAACAATAAAATAGATTATTATTTTTGAGAAATTTGATTTCTGCTTTTTTTATGTTTTCTCTTGACATTTATTAGCTCACAGAACTAAATTTCAACGAAGCCTTTTTTTTTAATAAAACGAATATTTTATAATATTATATTTATAATATTAAATATCTGGTTATTTAGTGTATATGGTAAAAGTTAATATTAGGATGGAATATTAGTTTCAAATCTAAGAGATATCAAAAAGAAAGTTGGTACGTGACCGAGTTTGAATGCGTTGACCTTCTTATACAAAGAATTGTGTATATTATTCTCATAATAAATGATAAATAACCAAATAATTTAACAAACAAAAACGACTTCAGGAACTGGACCAAATAGAAATGGGATGACACGGGAAGCACCAGCATTCAAATAAAAAAGAATCATTCAAATCGGTTCACCCAGTCGAAAGTTCTGAGGTGACAAACATAAAAGAATACAGTCGAATTGGGAACCTCCTCCTTTTTTTAAGTCGGTTAAAAATACTTTATTATTTATAAACGCATATTGGTCTAGTGGTAAGTGACCCTCAATGCTAACCTGGACATCGTAGTAACCAGACAACAAAATAGTCGAATTGTCCGTCGATATAATATATTAAAACTATTAACCTTTGAGGGTGCCATAAGGCAAAACCGGTCAGGTGTCAATTTAATTAAAATAGTGGAATAAGTACAAGTGAGTTTGATTCTAGAATGTATTATAACAAGTATGGAATGTATCATTACAAGTGCCGACAATCGAGAGTATAAATTATAAGTATAGATGCTTAATCTATTATTATGTTAAAGACAACGACAGCAAAAAAGAATTATATTCATATAATTTATGTTACTATAACCTAATTGTCCACACGTACCAATCAAAATGTTCAAATATTTTAATTTGACATAATCACCGCACAAATATTTCATATATAAATAAATTATCCCAAATATCATCGCTTAACAATAGTTTATGAATATGATAAATGATACTAATCGTTCATTTAGTATAATCATCGCATATAAATGAACTAAACGCCACATTGTGAGAACGAGGTGGTGATGAAAAAGCTCTTGAAACTTGGAACAATGATAATGGCTCATGTTTTATTTATCATTTGCGCATTAATGAACCAAGGTCATTTGAATTCATTTCCTTTACTCGTACAATAAAACACTTTCACACTCATATTACGTAATTATACTAACTTGTATATTTTACATTTTTTTCAATATTTACTGTTATTATTATGCAGTCTTGATATGAACCTTACAGTTTTAAAGTCTCGCTATCCGGTACGAGATGGCGTTAGTAGTACCGATGTTTACATAAAGTTTTTGAAGCTCGTTTTTACTCAGGCCACGTAAGGAGTATGGTAGACGTTTTAATATAACTTTGTTACGTGTTTATTTTAAACTGCTGGTTGTCTGCCAGACTTAGAACCGTTCTAAATTTCAATAATTTACGTGAGGTACTTGGATTTACTGCATATGAGGAATTGTTTGTTGTATTGACACGATTAAAAATCAATTAGGTAATTCAAGTCTCTATTTGTAGTGCTACGATTTCAAAGATATTAAATGACAATATTATTGTAATTTAAAATGTATTTCTCAAAATGAAAACGTCTTAAGAAGAATGTATAATATACATCTGTGATCTTAAGCAATACTCATTTCCCTCTCAACTCCCCATCAATTAGAACTGACAAAACAATCCCCGAGTCTCAAATTTTGAATAAAAGCGAATTATCGAGGTTTTAAAGGCTCATTATGAACGCGGTTCTTATAATGACTGCTGCTTTCTTGGCTTCGTAAGAACAAAATATTTGAAATATTTCTATTAAAATTTAAAGAATTTTTGTGATTCAGCTTTGCATACAAAATATTAAAAGAGTACTTAGCTTGTTGCATTAGGACAGCTAAAGCACCTCAACTAAAGTAAAGTTGATAGAGTTGAAAGCAGTTCTTCATTCATTTCATTTGTTCATTCAAAACACTAAATGCCAGATTTAGCAACAAATGAAAACTTGCATCATGACCTTTAAAATGGGTTGCTATGATCCTTTTTCTTTACTATTTCCTCATATTAATCCTTATCGAATGAATAACTTAAAAATAAAGCATTGATAAATAATTCATAACTATTTAGATTAAGGACAGCATGAATGGTAATAAAATAAAACAATTTGTTGTAATTTATACTTCCAATGATAAAGCTTACTTATTACTATTATTATATTAGTTTGTTTTCTTTGAATTTTTCACTGACTGCCTCGGTGGCGCAAGTGGTAGCGTAAGCAACTGCTGTACTCGAGGTCTCGCGTTCGATTCTCGGGTCGGACTAAATGTTTGCATGATCTGCAAATATTTGCTTCGGAATTTGGGTGTTTTCTATGTATATTATGTATGTATTTACAAAAAAGTATATATGTATTCGTATCAGTTGTCTAGTACCCATAATACAAGCTCTTTTTAGCTTGGAAGTGGATGGCATCTTTTGTTAGATGTCCGAAAATATTTATTAAACAAAATAATTATTTTCTCTAGCTTGTAAATGATGGATTTTCATTTCAAAATCATGTCATTGAATGAAATTCTTTAAAACATTTATAGAAGAATCTTTCGGAAATGCTTCTGCAATCGCAAAGTCTCGGGTCTATCGTTAAATATAAAGTATTAACCGCGTTTGGAGCGGCAGGATTCATATCTCGCATGACAAACGCTATCGTACTTACGTTCATACTACGGGCCGAGTATTTCCCGTAACGCACACCACCGCCTATCCTGTCTGTGCAATTTTCTATCGACACTATATTCTGAGTTTCAATGTGTGTGTAACACGCCATCTCTATCTAACGTACGTATTCTGTCTCTTTTACCGCAGCTATAGTTGTGTTGGCCCGTGTTCGCCGGTCCATTATTGTCTGTTTAGCCTTTGCTTTTTGTAAATAAATATTAGTTACTGATTCACGAGGATTTAAGCGATTGTTGATTGTTTATTTTTTTGGAAAGTCAATATTGTAGTTTTTCTAGGGCTGTGGGAATGGAAGAAATTTATTTATTGTTCTTTGTTTGGTCTTTAGTTAATATACAGATTCATAAAGGTTGTTCTTTAGATACCTATAAGTAGTGATATCTTAAATTTATCAGTTTTCTTTTTAAATATTTTACAACAGTGTTGTTAATTATATGAACATTACAGTTAGAATGTAAAGAATATGGATAGGTACCTTAATTTAAAAGTTACTGTTAATGAAAAAAACCTCATCTAAAAAAACTGTTATTTAAGTAAAACGTAAATATAAGACAGAAAAAAGTCGCTTGTGACAGAAAATGGAAAACAACGATTTATAAAAAAATGATCTCACATCATCTCTTCATCGACGAAATTTGACATACATACTTATTCAATGACTTTGTAAGTTTGAATCTACAAATAAAAGTAATATCAACAAGAAACTTTAACTACAAATTTTATTTATTTCGATTTTGCTGTAGGTACCTACCGTTCATCTGACTTGCATAACTTACGTTATCAGGGAAATAGCTAAAGACATAGAATAACTTTCAAAACGAAAGAATACATCTCGGGGGATGGAAAACTTTATTTAATGTGAACAAAGTCGCGGTGAAGAGCTAGTAAGACATGAAATTAAAAGTCAAATCTATATACGTACATCTTAAGAAAAACTAATGGATCTTAAAACAGATTCACTTCAATGGCCAATCATACTGGATAGACTCTGTTCGTACTAGTAGTGCTAAGTCTGGCCGCTGGTGTGCAGAGGGAGAGTGGGGGGAGGAGGGGGATGGGCGGTGCCGCGCATGCGCGTCGTTGCCAAGACGACGGCACGTACCAACCTGAGTTGGTGTGTGGGCAACACTGCAAGTGACTCTGTGTGTGTACCATGTTTCCTATTCAATAATAGCTAAACAAGTATCTTCCTTTTATTTGTCAATGAATAGCCAATGTTTAAAAAGTATTTGAGGCCTTTTTAATTTCATTCCTAGTTAAAAAACTATCATTCTTTAATTTCTCTTATAATTTTTTTCATATTGAAGTTTGAAGTTTTGTACCTGTTGAATAAGTTATTTCATTTACTACATTGTATACATCCATGTTCATACTTGTAAAAACTTCTACAGTTATTATATGAGCATAATTATTTCCACTTACATATGTGGTAAACATTCTGTGACGTCACAAGCTTTTCATTTTATCGCGGCGCATCATACCAACTCCCGTGTACCGCATTCCACCCTCACATGCTCACCGCGGCGGTGTGAGTGTGTCACGTCTCACGCACACTCGCGCCCAACCATCCACGCGATACGCCCTACGCTACATAACTACAAATGTTTGTTCCAACACTCTTTACTTCAAGTAGAAAACTCCTTCGAGACCTGAAAATGAATTTTACAAGGGCGCCTTTTTCTTTTGAGCGAACCTTTGGCTGTAAAACGGGGGCTCTTAACCGTTATAAAGGGCTGTATTGATAGTTAGTGGTTCCTTTGTAGTTTCCATCTCGCGGGACTCCAAAGTTATCGTAAAGATAAAAAATCCATACACATCCAAAGTGCCTATTTTATTTTAAGTGGCTTCTTTTGGCAACATTTTTTTCCTGATTATTTTAGTATGCAGTCATGAAGTTGGATATTAGGTATTATGGCAGCCTTGACCCACTGTGAAGTCTATAAAATCCGGAAAATCTGGTTCTTTATTCAAAATAAAACTACTTTCAATGTGGTGGTGGCCTGTTTTGAATATTTATTTACTAAAACACTAACAGATTCTCATAATTATCTAAGTTTGTTGATTTTAGACCGAAGGCTATCAGGTACATAACGTACGCCGCGGAAACTACCAGATATGGAAGGACCGACTTATAGAAATTCAAATTTACATCAATTCATAATAATACTTCGATAAAATCAACATTCAACACGTTATCTACGACTTTAAATGGTAATCAACTTGATCTACCTTTCTACTTTATGGACATTAGGTCTGTAATCTAACTTATCTACAACTTTTCATGATATTGAATGTTGATGTCTCCATCAGGTTCTCTTTAATAAACAAGGATCCAAACAACAAAAGGTTTCAGCATCGTTTCAAAATCATGAATAAAGAACATAGCAACAAGTGTTGGTATTGGTCTTGCAACTCAACACTGATACCATTCAAAAGTAACAAGTCTTATGTTTGCAAATTGAAGAATTGTGCAAAAAATTTAGACTAATGAATGCCAAGGCAACAAGATTTAGGTTCATTAGCCTGTTAAATATTGAGATTGAGATGTCTGGAAAAGAATCTGTATTACCTCTGGATCTAAGGGGGATCGTCCAAAAATAATCGATAATAATTCTGAAATTTACCAAAAAATCGATTCAGGAACCAAATAAGAGGCACTGAAGGTCACGGCCCCATCGATCCGGCGTAGAAAGTGAGACTGGCTGCCACTACTAACACCGTCCCGTTGGCTATGCAGGCTGAATTAATCGCGCATATATTTGAATACATTTCGAGCGGCGCAGTTCGGGCCGCGGTGTCGTCGGCCCCTTAAGTTTTAGCGATTTTGTTTCGGTACAATCGTTTCGACTACCAGCTGTTGGATCAAGGCAGAAATGACTTCGACCTCTGTAAGAACTGCTACCTGTATGTTATGAGCCTCGTGCGTACAGTTATGATGGAGAAGAATCTCGAAGACAAAATGATGCAATATTTCAGGTTTGCTTGTTGGCGTAGGTCATAGTCGAGCGTTCGAAGGTGTGTTTTGAAGGTTATTGACCGAGTTAATTATAAAGTTCTAGAAGGTTTTAGTGATGAGATGTTCGGCATGGTATTTTGAGTCGAGGTCGCTCCATGTTTGACTAGCAATCTATTTTGATATACTTTTATGGTAATATTTAGTGTATCTGAGAAGTTATTTATGCAGGTGTAAAATGAAATTACATCAGTGTCATTAATTTACATCACTTAAGTATAATATGTACTTTGTATAAAAATAATTAATAATGAGACTTCTAGATGTGATGTGAGTTATTTATTTTACGGTGAGTAAGACCTGCATTGTCTTTTTTGGATAGCCCACTAAATTTTGTACGGTTTTAGTTTTTGCCAAAACCCGATCAATTATATCGAAGCCAACAAGGGCTTATTATGGGGAAACTTAGCACTTAAATGTAAATGAAAATCATCGTAAAAGTTTCATACTGTATTTTTCCATACTTTTCTGCGATGATTTCTTACAGTTCTCCAGGAATCTTTACTGAAACGTGACATAATCAAAGCTAAAACAATATCATAGGAAGTATACATATGTTGTCATCACCTGTTTCTCATCGTTACTTGCCTATATTACACCATCAGACAAAATTTTACAAACTCATGCAAAAGTGACGTCTCAATGTTTATTATTGTGGTCACGTTTAGTAATTAGTTTAGTAAGACTAACAACATTAGCTGTGGTGTTGACAGCAGTTCGGTGTTACAGTTTTGAATTAGCTCAGCCTTCATACTTAATTTAGCTGGAATTCTAACCTGGTCGTTTAGTTGTGGTCAGGCTTTATGGTCTAACCAAGGAAATAAATAATTTATGATTTATTGTTTTGGTCTAAAGAGATTTTGCTATAAGAATACTCTTTGTGGCAAACTAGACGGATTAATTAGTAATACTAATAAGTATCTTATAAAACACTTGCTATATTTTAAACTAAATGATATAAAGAAAGATGATGTTTTTCTATAAAGGTGGTAAACAACAAGTAACATTTTAACAAAATAAAAACTGAGTTCAAGGTTGGACTCGATTTCTCTTGGATGCCATCATCAGATCTTAGTGTCCTTATCATGGTACCGTTGGGATATCTCCATTCCATTAAAAAAAGAATCATCAAAATCGGTTTATAAACGACGAAGTTATCCGCGAACACACATAAAAAAACATGTATACGGTCGAATTGTGAACCTCCTCCTTTTTTGAAGTCGGTTAAAAAAGGTTCCATGGCCACATATAAATGAATGATTTCTTGATAGTTTCATGAGCCGAAGTTATCTTTATGAGGATAATCATTATTATATCCTTAATTTACCAAAGATCTACCCTCGTGATTCCTTTATAATTTTGTAGTGAATACTGTACAGGATTAAGGTATTTGGAGTTCCAATACCTATTACCTGACGATTAACAACTCTCTGCTGTTTCAGATGGTACTTTCATAATTCGTAGCCTAATAAACAATATAAAATGTTATTTCTTCGAGTCGATTACAATTAATGTAACATTTCTTCGCACTAAAGCAGACGTCAGCTATGAGTTAATTTTACAACAGAAAATTAAATTTCTTATAATTTTCTGTATCTTATTTACTAAAGTCAGTGATATAGGGTAATCAGTTATTTACGTCTTGTAGCAGCACCACCTTAGCAACAGTCTCTAAAATACGACTAATACGAGTATATATATTCTAGTTTAGGTGACTAGTTAGAGTGTATTCATTTCTTAAGCAGATAAATCATCAAATAATTTAATTAAAGTCTTAAAAGCTGGTTGCTAAGTTTTAAAAATCAGAACTAACAGTGTTGCATTCATCATCCTGTTTTAGATGAAGTGTATCTAGATATTCAACAACACTTTTCTTGTTTTGAAATCTGCAACAAATAGGTAGGTCTTGAACTATCTTGATGTCACCATTTTCTACAGCTTCTTCATAACTTCTGAAACATAAAAAAAATAGATTTTAATAAAAATAGACGGCAGACAATTGACGCTCGACCGTGTCCGGCGCGAAGCGGGTTATTGTAAGGTCCTGGGGCACCATTCGAATACGTAATGCTGTTGGAAAGTCGAGCGCTGTCACAAGAGGCCTATTACTATTCCAGCGGTGTGACACTAGCAGATGTCCTGTACCTCAGACATTAGTGAGTGTACGGTGTAAGGTACGCACTAAAGTATAGCTTTTTATTTCAAATTTCGAAGTAAAAAGCCGTCTGTCAGGTGTGACGTTTTGAATGCGTTACGGTTATTTGTATTGAGGATTTTACCTGAATTGAGTACGTATGTGTAATCGAATGGTTTGTGCTTTGAATACAAAGACTTTTTTCTTTAAATACAGTAAAAAAATATTAACTTATAAATCAACATCTACATAAGTATAGTTGAATTTCAATTCAAAGACGTCAAAAACTAAAACCTGAAATGTTTTTTTATTTTTGGATTTCTTTGACTTTCTTGACTGCCTCGCTGGTCTCGCGGTTGGCGTGTGCGACTGCTGATCATGAGGTCTCGAGTTCGATTCCCAGGTCGGACCAAATGTTTGTATGATCTACAAATATTTGTTTCGGAGTTTGGGTGTTTTCTATGTATAATATGTATTTATTTATATAAAAAAAAGTATATATGTATTTGCATCAGTTGTCTAGTACCCATAACACAAGCTCTGCTTAGCTTGGGACTAGATGGCGTTGTGTGTTAGATGTCCAAAAAAAATATTTAGGTATTATTTATTTCTGATGCTTTTCCAATTACATATAAGGTATGTTGCTCATAATACATTGTTTGTTTATAATAAAAAACTTTCTCAGAAGATACTCAACGATAATATATAGAAGAATTGCATTTGATATAAGTTACCAAGTAGAATTGTTCTGTTTCAAGCGTGCAAAATTCGCCACCAATGATATCCACTAGTGTGCACGTACAGCGCTCGGCCATTTTCGCAGCCTACTTACGTTCGAAGCCATCGATGTTATCTGCCGATATTGCCTTTTTACCCACCCACCGTTACCGAGGATTAAAATGTTCCAAATGCAGGCCCCGGAATATGTCAGATATTAAACAGTTTCTTAGTTTGTGCTTCATTTTCTTGGATAGTTTGGGAAGTAATCTGATTATAACAGATTCGCAAGAGTTTGAAAAAGAAGTGAAAATTAGATAAAAATGTGTATTCTTCGCTCCAGAGTATTCCAGAAGAATCCATGGAATCTGTAATAAAAATAAGTACATGTATAATATATGCATCAAACTTGTGAATATGAAATAATAAAACGCTTCAAGAATCAAACTACGAGGTGTGAAAGGTTCCAATGTTGACTTTATTAAACGTTTTAAAATGTAAATTATCATTGTATTTCATTGGATTTCTGTCTATTATTGCCACTCTTAAAACAGTCATCTTTGTCAAACAGAGATCTGGACATACCAAACTCAGAAAGGGACTTTAATTTTTATATTTTCAGGAGCTTGTTGTGTCTGAAGGTGCGAACAATGAGCGGGTTGAGGGTGGGAGATGACGAGGCAACACCCCCTCTCGCTTCCTCCTACCAGCCCCTTCCGGGACGTTAACCTTGCTATTGCAATGCGCAACACGCGCTATACTTTTGTCGCTCTTGGAATAAGGTCATGCTCATTGCGACCCTAGATATATGGGTGAAGAACATGTGACGGAACTGATGGATGGCTGCTATGTGGGAAGCTTTGGGAAGCTTATATCTACAGTATTGTAGGCTTTCGGGTAATTGGAAGAGACAGATGGTCTAATCTACATATTGCTTGCGAGATCTAGGCTGAATAGACACTTGGCGTTTGAAATAAATTTATAAATCCTTTTTTAACCTTGATGATTGTATTTTGTATGTGCTATCTTCAGCACATTGTGCATTGGTAGGGTCTTAATAACTGAACATATTTTGAATTGTCTCTTGTCCAGAACGCAGTTCTTTAACTCTTTCAGGTTAGTTATTACTATGACATATCAATGCCTTCAGTGAAGTTTCACGGCCACGTAAAAAGCGGCTTTCACCAAACATCTGTGCGTATTGAGACAAACTCGAGACGCGACCCGCGCCTGTATGAAAGCGTATCTTATGCATTTTACATGAGCCGAGCCAGCCATGAGGCCCCTTACCTTAGCCTTCACACAGTCACAACACCCACACAGGGTAGCTCACGCACACACCCACCACCTATTGTCAGCGAAACAAAACACTCACACCACGCAGTACTCGTTCTAATTAGTTGTTTGTAAACACATGTCACTTGCACAGTCTTTGTGTGAGCGTAGATGCGTGAGGTATCGCCCATGAGTTATGTAATGTCAGCCGTACTTTCTGCAAAATTATTCTGTAAGATTTACTTCTCAGTTTAAAGTATATAGTGACGAGAACGAAAACCGTTAATACATTCTACAGTCAAATATGTGTGAAAACATTAGGTATATTCAAAAGATATTTGTGTTGTCTAGCGAGCGTCACATAATAAAGATAAATGGTCTGGACATTTGCCAGAAACATGAAAACTAGGGTTGGTGACTTTCATTCGTTTATAATATTTTGTTATGATACTTGAGAAATTAAACTTTTATTGAATAAAAAAAAACTTCGTTTAAAAAAAACCGGCGTCGGTGACGTCGTTGACGTTCGTCTCGAAATATAGCGAGTGCGGTACCTACTATTACTTTTTGGCTTGGCACCGAATTCAAACCTATGAATAGGTAGCACATACAAATTAAGTTATTTTATACTTTTTAGTTTTTGAAGTTGGTTTTTTTAAACGAAGTTTTTTTTTTTTTAGCTTTTTAGTCTTTCTCAAGTCTTTCATCATTATTTCATTTAAAATTTAATGATGTCTACAGAATATGAAGGCATGCAGACAATTGCTCGTAACTTCATTGCAGGCGCTCACGTAAATTTGAGGGTTTCCTTCGATTTCCTTAGGATCCCATCATCAGATCCTGATATAGTGGCCATGGGACCACATAGGGAGCATACCCTTTCTAATACAAAAAGAATTTTCAAAATCGGTCCACAATTGACGGAGTAATCGATGTACATACATAAAAAAACGCGATGAAATTGAGAACCTCCTCCTTTTGGAAGTCGGTTAAAAATAATCTTTAGTGAAGTCATTCGACCATTTATGGGGTGTTTAGTGGATGTTCCATAGTGCACGTCGGTGTATAATTGAAATAATCTCATAAATTGAATTGCTAAATAATCAATTCAGTGAAAAATGTCTTAGGCAGCTTTATTTAACATCTTATTCAATCTCGAGCAGTTCTGTGAAACAAAATATTTATGCAATCAAACATCGTCAAAAACACAACCAGTGTTACAACGTATAGAGAACCCATAACGTACGATAAGTCTGATCCCCCATAGCGAGTATTGTTTTTGAGCTATAATGAAGTCTTGAAGTAAGGCGGTGTCAAGGGCCGGCTCGCACTTTGCATATTTTTGTGTTTGGGTGCTCGTCACAACACAGAGTTTGGCATCGTTCTCCCAAACTTCGTAACACTCGTGGTGGATGTTTTGTTGGGTTAAACGAGTTTAATTCATTCGAAACAATATATTCTATTTGTTTGTGGCCTTATTTTTGAAATATATTTGGTAGTCAGTTAATATGGGTAAGGAATGTTACTTACACTATTTTTCATAAACTATTTTGAATTACTTTTTGCTGTTAGTTTGCGGTTTGATCTCATACAAATGATTTCTATTTTATTTAAAATTTTAAATATGCATTTACATTCTATATGAATGAAGATTATAGATATGAAGATTAGTGTTTTAAAAACATAATTATTTGAGCAGCTGTACTTTATTGAATAGGTCTGGTTGCAGTGGAGCTCTTTTTTTTCAATATAAATAGGAAACAAAATAATAATAACATAAAATAACTAAAGACACTAGATTACTAGAAGATTAGTGATAAGATCACTGATGTCCTAAACAAAACATATATTAGGAACCTAAATTTATATTCCTACTAGCTGATATATGCAACTTTGTATGCGCTTTTTTTCAATCATGCTCGGCTCCTATTGGTCTAACCTTAATGTTAACTACCCTATCTTAGGCACGTCACCTAAATATACATTTAAAAAATGAATAATCGATTACGACACGAGATTTATATATATTGTAAGCTCTAACGTACCTAGACCAGTCACCAGACGTGCTTATAACATACTAGCTGACCCGGCGAGCTTCGTACCGCTATATTTACATATCTGTCTCAGCTTCCCACATGCAGTGTACAGTCGCGGACAAAAAACACTTTACCCCTTATCTTTATTGTTTTTCTTTCTAGCAAAAAAAGAATGAATGAAATCGGACTATGTGTTATTGAATTACAACTAAGTACATATTTTGAATTTCATCCCCTCTCTCCAGGAAACCGTGCTGAATTTCGGGATAAAAAGTATCCTATGTCCTACCTCGTAGTATGAACTCAAATCATGCCAAGTTTCATTTGAATCCATTCAATAGTTTCGGCGTGATGCGCGGCCAAGATACAGACAGACAGACAGACAGAAAGACGGACAGACAGACAGACAAAAATGAAACAAATTACAGTTTTGGCTTCAGTATCGATAATAGAGAGCCCTCCAAAAAAAAATTCAAACTATCTATAATGTACAGAATTGGACCTGTTACATTTTTATTATAAGTATATACACACATCAAAAGTGTCTAGGGATCAACATATGTGTCTAGGGATCAACATATATTTTTGCAATAACTTTTCTCCTGATTGATATTAATTAAAATTTTCTTTAAGGATTCATCAAATAAAGTGTTTTCGTTTGTCACAGTAACGATAAACCAAGTCACCTTTGCATTAATAAAGAAATTTGCCATTTTCCTAATAAAAGGATTTTTGACATTTGAACCACTAACATTAAAGTTCGAAAAAAAGACTGAAATAACAGTTTTCTTTAAAATTTTATTAGGTAACTTAAACAATTAATAATCCGTGTTTCTACCGCGAACACTAACAACACAAGAACATCGGTTTGGCATACTCAAAATGAGTTCATCCAAACACGCTGTGGAATGGCCGCCCATGTTCGTTGCAACAACAAAAAAAGGTCTTCTTGCGACTGGATACCCTCCATATTCGGCAGAGCTCTTCTCTGTAGCATATCCCATGCATGCTCAATCGGGTTCAAGTCTGCCGACTGAGCAGGCCAGGGCCAAAGCCACATCTCAATCTCAAGAAATCCGCATAAAAATGCTTGATCCCTAGACACTTTTGATGTGTGTATATACAACAAGCTATGCAGATTAGTTCCTAATGCGATCTACTCATTTTCGAGTTTGTCGTGTTAGGAATCTGCATAGCTTAGCTTTTACCTTCTGCAAGAAAAACTGATGAATTATCAAGATTCTACAAAACTTGGTCGGATCGATGGAACCTCTGTCGGTGACGGCATAACAAACTAAATTCTGTTAAATGTACAAATGCACTGCTAAAACATGACGTTATTTTAAATCATAACACTCCTTTGGCTTTTCCCTAGTCTGGAAATTAACATTGCAAGAACAAATTTAAACAAATTGATGTTAGTATAAAATTACACACAATTATCTTCTAAATATTCTATATAAATATATGATAATAAATATTGAATCTCTATTTTCCTTGGTCACGCCATTACACGTAAGCGACTGGATCAATTTCAACAATTCTTTTAGTGTTCGATAGCTCGTTTCACAAGAATGTTATAGGCTATATATTTATAACATCACACTACGACCAAATAGAGCGGAGTATCAATGAAAAATGTTACAAAAACCGGAGATGATGCAGACGAAACTGCGTGACTCAGCTATTCAAATATATAAATGTTTTCTAAATATTTCAGTGCATGAATCTCCTTTAATAATCTAGTCATACTAGTTCCTAGGGGATGAGGGTGGGGGATGGGCGCAGTCGGGGAACCCCCTCGGTTAATGAACCCGCTGGGATGCAAGTTGTCGGACATTTCACAACAATATTAGTCCAGTTCTGAAATGAAGCCGCCTGCTTGCCAGAGATTTTGCGGTACGTTCATCGTATGCTTTTGGGGACTGCAGAAACATAAATATGGGCATAATGATTTAAAAAATAATTTAGTCTTGATGTCAATATTATTATGAGCACGTTTGTATGAATTCAAAGTTTTTTTACGCAGAAACTGTACTATGGTAACCACACTGCTGATTAACATACTCATATATGTCTAAATACATAAGTCAACCCCTATTTTTTTCCTAGATTGGTATTCAACCGACGAGGTCTTACCAGACAGGTCAGCTGCTAAGACAACTCGACCCGTGGACCAAATAAAATCGTGTTATTCATATTTTAAAGTTAATAAACTTGGCAAGGATCCAACTCTTAAAAAGTAAAATTTTAATAATCAAAAAAACTTATACTTCTGCAATAGAATACAATAGAGACTTAAGTCTATCTCTTTCTTTCTATTTATCTATTAGAATCAACGGAAAGGTGGTCAAATTCAATGTGTTTGATCCAAATACAATGTATATGTCCTCAATCAATAAGAATAATACTTCTCTAACTCAGAATTGTAACATTATTCTTCTCGGATTAGAGGAAATCCAATTAACATAAAACAGAGTCAATAAAATCTCTCCTAAATTCCAATATGGCCTATAAATGTGTCTAATTCGAATCGGAAAAATTGCAGCACTATTGCGACACGGTTCAAAAGTATAGAAATTAGTATTTTAAAGGAGAAGTTATTTCGAGTAGCTTACTTAAAATTGAAAGACAAACATAAATGTAAATATTTATTTTTCTACTAAAGGTGTTCTTTTAGTAATAATAAATAACTATGTATGGAAATAAAAGTAATAAACCAAACAAATCTATATGAAACCAAAGAAGGAATCAAAGGAATCGCGTATGTATAGAAAGAAACTTTGACAATTATACCTGAAAGTCTCCATAAATTAACACCCGTTCTATTTTTACTACCCTTTACTCCTATCTTAATTAATACTGAAGCCATTTCCGACTGATTACAATTTTCATAGGTATTTAAAAGTAGATTAATGTATGCTAAAGATATTTTGTTTCATTTCAATAAAATACTTGTAGTGAAATTTACTTTGTTTAGAGCTCTAGAGTTTTGTTGCTAAAATATTCGTAACCTAACCTTTTAAATGCTGAATGGTAATTATGACATTGTTCTTAGACTTGTTTAAAGTATATTTACTAAACTGCCTACGGTATTTCAAGTTGTCAGTAAGTTTACATTAGCCTAGCTTTATTTTACAAAGATTTACTTTATAACCTGTTTTTGTATTACATTTTACCAGTGACGCATGCGGTCGGGTGGACAATTCTCGAGCCGCGTAATACGTCCGGCGCCAGATCGCGCGCTGCTGGAATCTTAATGTCCATTAATCAGACATTGTGTGCAGAAATCAGCGTCACTGGCAGGCGCGCTAATCGCCTGCAGGTTCGGCTCCCGAGTCGGCTCTAACAAGAACTTGTTGGTCAGCAGGTGTACTGAGCAGCTTGAGAATAAAATAATTAAAATATTCTCACTCACTCACTCACTCACAAACTCGTCAAATCCTTTGCTGACAAACATAATTATATATTTCCAAATACATACATATTATAATAGACAAGCTTTTCGGATAAGCTTTTAATATTATAGCTTACTAGCTGTGCCCGCTACTTTGTACACATGACATTTGGATTTTTAAGTTATTTTTAATTTTTCATCGTTTAAACCTTCCCTAGACTAAGACACACATTTCAAAAAATCAGCTAAATCGGCCCAGCCGATGTCGAGTTTTAGCTAGATTTTTATATATAAGAAGATGATACTCACAAAGATGGCTTTCTATTGGTAAAATAATTTTCAAAATGGGTTCAGTAGATCAGTATCAGATCAGATTCTGCACGTTTGGCCTAGTGGTTTAACGGTCACCACGCCGTTTCCTACTTCGCCAAGTGTCGTGGGTTCAAATCCCACGTAGGACATCACTTTGTGTGATCCACAAATTGTTGTTCTGAGTCTGGGTGTTCTTTGTGTCCGTTACATGTATGTTTGTAAAGTCCCCCGCGACACAGGATTTATTCCTAGTGCGGGAGTTTTCTTTTAAAAAAAGAAAAAAAAGAAAAAAAAAAGGAAAAAAAGATTAGTAGATATTGTAGGGGGTAATTTCTATACTCGTAAATTATATGATCGTGTATATGACACAAAGATTTGTCCTTGGTGGGGATCGAACCGTGGACATTTGCAACTTTAGACTCACAAGATTGTTACCAGTCTTTGAGAGTTCCTAGAACCAATGAAGGGAGTTTCAACTCTGGTTACTTCACTGACTCAGTGAAGAGCGATGAAGGTATTATTTAGGAGTTGTTTATTATGAGACTGTATCACTCCGACGTAGTCAGCCCAATTGTGCTGAAACGTGGCTATCCCATGGGGCGGTAAATATATTTTAAAGGTTGATTGTGTTTTACAGATCGTTTATTATTACACTGCAGCCAGGGATATTATCGAAAATGGTTATCGTTGAATAAACGTTATTATTGAACGTTAATATTAAAACGAGTATTTTCACAAATAATACTGCTTTCGGTTGTTTGGAAAAGCTGTTGATTGAAAAAACACAAATAAACATTTGTTATTTTATATTTACTATTATTATTAGGATTTTTTCTTATAACAGAAATAAAGGTTCTACGAATGATCTTTGACCCTGTGCAAAGACTTGATGGGAAATGGCGACTAAGGAAGAATTTGAAATAGAAGATGTTATGGCGAAGCCCACCATCATTAGATAAGTAAAAGCACATAGACTATGGTAGCTTGATCACGTCGAAAGAACGGAAGAAGATCGAGGGTTTAATACAAAGGAGATGGAACTGTTGGAGCTTCAAGCCGACTGCTGGAGACAGGCAGCAGAAGATCGAATAGAGTGGCGTTCTCTTGTGTCGGAGGCCAAGAGACACTTTCGGTCATTGAGCCCATAGAGTAAGTATTTTGATTGATTGATTTTTTCACCGAAGAATTATACTTTATTTTAATATTGTTTTTTTTTTTATAGAATAGGGGGCAAACGAGCAGACGTATCGTCTGATGGTAAATGATTACCGCCTGACATAAGAGATAATAGAGAAAATAATCAGTAAGTTTCGTACCCAATCAAGTCGACGTTCAGCCAATACAATGAACAAACAAGACTAGTTGTATTTTAAAAATACTTAAAAATCCCAATAATACTGATTATTCTATTCCCTATATACAAAGACGAGCATACAATGGTTCTGTGGTGACGTTTGAATGGGCCGCCTTACTGGAAATTTGTTCGATCCCCGACGCTTGCGCATCGACGCGCGCAGTTTTGTCAATACTGTCCGCGACTGTACCGTTTAATCAGTTCTGTATTCAACTGTACCGCCTTTGACGAGTAATTGCTTGCAGCGATTGAAATGTTATTCTAAAGTATTGATACTGTTTTAATGGTTTTAATGTTCATAAGTTATGTTTTTTGTTTTAGAACAAAATGAAGACTTTTTAAAGTATTCAAATTGTTTTTTTTTTAAACTATAATTATGACCATAAATGAAATTATGCATGAGTTAAAGTTTTACTACTTAAAATAGGTTTTTCAATTTTTACCCAACTACGACGAAGCCAAAACAAATACTAAATTTTTGGCAGTCTATGTACCTATGTTTGTGTGTTCCACCGTAGCGTCTGAACTACTGATGAATAAGGTGTGAATAGATTTGTAATAATCATCATAAGCTATATTATTAAAAGTTTATATGTAGTCGGGTCATAGTTTTTTAAATATTTTTCTTGTTAACTTACCCGCAACTTGTGGTCAGTCATTTAAGTGCCTGGATATGTATACAGATAATTATACAAAGTCATTAAAATACACTTACTATTTTAGATAATTCAAGATATATTATTTTCAACAAATTTTAACCCACAGGCAAGAAGAAAGAAAATCCAAAATATCCAAATACTGGTGCTCGATAAGACATTAAACTTTATAATGAGGAGAGTATTTAAAGAGAACGCTTAAATATACAAGTGAAATAATAACAATGGTAACACTTCAATCAACAAGACAGCAAAAACGAAACGTACCTACGAGCAATTAAAATTGAAAATAATATCGAGAACTCGACAGACAATAACGACGCTTCCCATTAAAATAAGAGGCAGAATAATAAATGAAGCTGTGTTCAAATTAAAAAAAAAGAAAATTCTCGTCGCCACGAATGCATAGAATATGGCGGAGGTACGGACCAATCAAAATTCTACGTCAATTAAGTGAATGGAGATCGTAGCAAAAGGAAAATTGAAGGGAAATCTGAGGGTGCCTTCGATAGTGATGGACGAATATCGATATACGAAGTACCTAATCCTTACCAAGTTCTAAAGTATGTAAAATGAGTTATTAACATGAAAACACAACTTATTCTTTTATATTTGAGCCTGCCAAAATGACTCTACTAATTTTAAGTAATTTTGTTAATTAAGAAATAATTCATTTTAAACGTCGACAAATTAAATGTAGGTACCCGGTACCTATAATATTTTACTAAGAATAAGTTTCTCATCTTTATCTAATGCCAGTTGTCAGGTGTAAAGTTTAGTATTCATTTTACTTGAAAATAATATTTTTATTTTAGGAATAGCTAATAGCAAAAAAAATCTGTTTTAACAACTAGCCATCTATTCGTTTTTTTTTTCTTTGAAATGACATCTCCCACATTAGGAATAAATCCGGTGTTGCGGCAGACTTTAAAATGATATCTAAATGAAACAGACACAAAGAACAGACAGATTCGAGCCAATCACACCAAGTGTTGCCCCATGTAGGACTTAAATATTTCGGACATCTAAATATTTATATCGATAAATGACGGCCACATGATCTATTTGTATGAGCACATTACCCTTTCATGGTAGTGCGGGACAATCAATGGTTGACATCGAAAGGGTGGGCAGTTGAACGTATGTCAATGTATTTAACTTACTACAAGTGTGTATTAATCTTGTGCCAAGTTTAACAATGTTTTGATCGTGGATAGTTCTTCAATGTGGTCCAGCCCGATGAATTCTTGGTGTGGGAATTCCGATTTAAAAACGATGCATTCTTTGACAGTATAGGACTGTTCTACAATCGCTTTCGGACTTGACATTGATATGTCCTAAAAAGTAGTAGAGAAGTAAATAATTTTATTATTTATGTATTACATGACCCGTATTTGGCATAAGTAATCAGACATACAAAGAACAAGGTGATGCAACAGCGATTCGTATTTGTCAAGATTTTGTCAAATAAAAATTCTTGTCATTATTTTAAAATAGACCGTCACTAATTTTTAGAACAACAGGCTCGTCAAAGTTTTTACAACTTGTCATAAAAAATCTCGTCACTCGTCTTCATCGTCTACAAACCAATGCGTCCTTTATAAACTGTATGTAAGATGAACGGTGTCCCATCCCTAGTGTGTTAGATATGAAAGCGATGGAAATAAAGTTTGTTCGGCCCGCATTGTACAGCGCTCGTCGTAAATGGATTTTATCACTATATAAATATCTCCCTATCTTACGTCACGATACTTACTACGTCATGTCACCGGAATTCGTAACTGTTTATGCGTGATTTTTAGTATCGCGTTCTTTATACAAACCGATTTAGAGCTCAAGTATAGAATCACAGAGGAATACGACTATATGAGCCAGTTGATCTCCTTAAACTAGAAGCAAAGGAAGGGCGTCAGGTACATGTCTTATTTATCACCCTTTTCCTTTCCATTTCTTTACTGACTTCTTGAAGACTTTCTGAAAACGATTACTTTCTCAAGAAGGCTTGTCGTCCAGCAAGCAGCTTACTAAGAATACTGCTTTTTGTTCATCTCGTAAAAGACTCACATTGGTGTGTATTAGGTACTACACCGTTCAAAAACTTATAGTTAGAGAACAATAACATATGGACAGAATTTGTCTTTCTCAAAGTTTGAGTGAAATGTTTTCATTTATGTCTGCCTTCGCAATGAGTTTGGTAACCACCACTCTTGAATTCTGCTCATGCTTTCCATCAGGCAGAGTAGAGTCACCTTGGTAGGCTCTTTTTTTTGTTATTATTTATTATATAAAGAATAACCAGAGATACTAGCAT
The DNA here is from genome assembly GCA_949125395.1 of Diaphora mendica. Taxonomy (NCBI): domain Eukaryota; kingdom Metazoa; phylum Arthropoda; class Insecta; order Lepidoptera; family Erebidae; genus Diaphora; species Diaphora mendica. Next base: position 29,938,035 of record OX421316.1, read on the forward strand.
AAAAGTAAGTTAGTTCCCAAAGTTATTGTCTTTTCTTGTTTGAATTTTTTGATACATAAAGCACTGAAAATTGAAATTGAATTTTAAATTACAAAACAAAAAAACATTTACTCGAACTGATGTTGTAGGATATTTACATAGCCATAGGTGGCTTTACTTAGTGATCTCGTAAGATAAATAAATTAATCTCAATTCTCAGACATGACACTAAATGTTATCCCTTAAATAATTCCAATAGCCTATCAATTGATATCCCCGGAACCATGTTACCGCTAAGGGTCCGGTCGGTCAGCGGTCGAGGCCCAAAGGCTGTATTACGCGCGAATGGCCCACGGCTCATTTGCGCTGAGCGCTGCATCCAAGATGCGAGGGTCCAAGTCGGACCAAATTGGGTTAATAATAGGGTCATTACTTCCCTTGGTGGTTGTTAGAGGAATTCTGTAAAAGTGTGTAGTTTAGTAAGGCAATTTCTTACTATTAATATTTACTTTGAGATGGACCTTGGAAATTCACGCATCTTACGCAGGTACATTATATTGTAAATACATTTTTGGACATCTAACACACAACGCCATCTGGTCCCAACCTAAGCAGAACTTGTATTACGGGTACTTGATAACTAACATAAATATACACTTTTTTTTAAATACATACATATTATACACAGAAAACAATAACACTCTGAAACAAATATTGGCAGATCATGCAAACATTTGGTCCGACCCGGGAATCGAACCAGGCACCTCAAGTACAGCAGTCGCACACGCTACCACCGCGCCACCGAGGTAGTCTATGTGCAGCTTTAATATTGGAGATAAATTTAGCGAAATAGCTTGTTAGTTTCAGATGTTTACAGATTAAATTATTATTATGTTAAAGGTTAGGAGCATTAAAAGTCTAACTAAACTTCTGGAGGAACAAAACAATGTATCCGTTCTTCAAGGTACTTATTGAAAAAAAAAACAGTTCACTTCAAGACAATTTCAAGTTCAAGGCCAACAGTAGAAATTTATACAGCAAATCTGAGTTCTATGTAAATTATATTTTGTGTACCTATGCACAGTAAAAATAAAACTTCAACGTTCATTCGAATACGAGTAAGTAGTAGGTATTGAAGTTGACTGTGAAAATCTATTTAATGAATAAATAAGAATGAATTTGTTTCACAGTTGTACCGGATAACGTTTCAAAGACAGATAGTCATAAATATATCTAAAGCTTCTTTCAAACCCAAAGCTTATCTAAAGTTTCTATTCTTCCATGCATCAAAATCACAGAAGCGCTTTGAACCTCAGCACTTAGGACATCAAAGCGACGAACGTAAATGATAAAAGCCTGCCGTGTTTATGATATATTTGAAGGCTTCAGGAGCATACCGTTACGGCTTCCCACCTCTTTGATGGGCGCAATCCTCTTATCGTCTCCCGCATAAAAATAAAGGTGGTCCACCTGGCGGCCGCTGGCTGTGCCCTCTGTGACCTAACATCCGTATTTAGGCTGCATCGGTGCAGCTCTAACAACCTCGTACTAAAACAGAATATCGATTACTTTCGCTACTATAATGTAATCCCCCGCCCACTTTTCATTTTTTTAGCTCAGGATAATAATATAGTGGTCTCTGTCTAGCACGCGGGTATCCAGGGCGTCGCGGCGTTCCCCATGGCCGGGGCGGCGCCCCCGCATCCCGCTCAGCGGCCCCTCACCCGCCCGCCCCGCCGTATGTAAATGAACGTCTCATCGGTTATGTGTGCGAAAGCCTATAACAACACGGCACCGGCAACACACCGATAACTCGATGTTTGAGGTTTACTGCCCTGCCTGACAGCTTTTGTCCTATTTTAAATACGAATTTCAGATGATTCGCGTCTCGATGTCCTTCATGGGGTCGGTGGCGGTTCTCTTTCGTTTGTTATTTACGCGTATCTGTTAGATGTTGATAGTAAACAGAGGTAGTGCAAAGAACCTGACGAATACGACAGTCATGCAAATGTTCACTAACCGATGACAAAGATAACAAAGCAGGGGCAGTTTGAGCATAAACCATCTTCAAATACGTTCAATCTGAGAATCTGTATTTAGTTGAATAACTTTAAATTGTATGCAAATATGTTTAAGGTCGTATGTCGGTTGTAGGTTGCGAGGTACGTGCGGTTTTACTTCGCGCCGATGACGTCACGTGTACGTCGAAAATGACACTTTTACGAGCAATAATTTACATTATTTCGGTGTTAAGCCTCGCGTGCTACCCGATTGATTTTATGTCGGTCGCATCTCACATTTGCGTTCAGTTAAATCGAATCACTTGCTACACGACCGAGTTATTTTGTAATGGTGGTATCGCGTGAGCTTTTTTGACGTATTTGTTTGTTGTATTTGCCTTTGTTGGTCTTTTTTCAGGGAGTCGCAAGTTCTGACTGAAGGCCCAGTTTAACATTGTCGTAATTTTTTTAAAGTAGGCGGCTTCGACATTTTTTTTTGTGTCTTTAAGAATTAATCTCAAAGTTCATTTTTACATTCAGTTGAGAAACAGATACTTCTCTGTTAAAGCTTTTATAGATTCATCAGATTATAAAATTATAACCTTTAGAAATATATATTCATTGATATTGTGAATATGTATTTGCAAAGTAATAATAACAGCTTATTATCTATTAAATGCATCTGAATGTTTACATAACATACTTTTTTTAAATAACACAATCAGCTTTACCGGACTTTAACTTATAGTTTAATTCAGGTACCTACGAACTGATGTTATAAGAGGCTTAGGATTCTTTTATTCTAAGAAGGTACCATCAAAAAAATATGCGTCATATATTTCTTCACATCATACCTAGGTATAAGTTCTAAAGTCCAGCAGCGTGGCGATAAGGCGCAGGACACACGCGCGCACCCAATTAAGATCTTCATTAGGCGCCTTCCGCGAAAGCTGCGCCCGCGCCGCCGCCGGTGTAGCACGCCTTTTGTTGGACACAATAAAATCAATAGATTAGTGAAGCTGAGAATTGCTTTTATATTATTTTTCCTCACACGACTTAGGTCTACAGTCTTAAAGCTAATAAACATTTCCAGGGACAATTAAAATCTATAATTAATTCTGCGTACAGATCCATCAAGCACAGTGCCAAATATAATAATACTTATTTTTACGGGAATTAACGTGATCACTTATTGGAAGATATTACAAACCTTTGAATTGCCTGGCGTTTCGACCAGGTTGCACTGGCCGTGGACATAGGCTGACTGCGCCCTGTGTCCTCCTGTGACCACGGCCAGTGCAACCTGGTCGAAACGCCAGGCAAATCAGAGGTATGTAATATCTTCTAATAAGTGATCGCGTTAATTTCCGTAAAAATAAGTATTATTATATCATAAAACGCGAAAGATAAGAGAGAAGAAATTATAGTTACTAACACGTTTTAATAGGCCTCTCCCTAAATATTATTGTTAGTCTAAAAATTCAGTAACCTAAAACAACTGTATAAGAAAAAAGAAAAAACGAATTGAATTTCCCATACCTAATAAAATTATATCCCAAAAATATTTGCCGTTCTCAGCATAAATCAGAACAGCCTGTATATAGTACAAGTAAAGCGAATGGCTACAGGGTGTGTTAAACTTACTGGATTCCTACAGATATGAGCTCTGTACCTGTCGCCTGTGTAAATCTCGAACATGTACACTCGCGTTACTCAAGTGTTATCCAAAACAAATGATGATTGAAGCATTTAGTTAATAATTGCAGAAGTTGTTCATCAGCTCAATGGTGACCTGATTTTGAATGAAAACTTAGGTATATTTTAAGAAAAAATTAAACAAATATTTTCTTAAGGCTACATAAGTATTAATGAGAGTTAATATAATGATTACCATTCCTGTAGTAAAAGAATATATATTTGAGATTTTTGCTTTCAACCACCTTACTCTGGTTATCAAAAACTATTCCGGAAAATATTTTTCAGGTCAATAACAATTTCAATAACAAACCCAAAGAGAAAACTATTAGATATTGACAGTAAAATATTGTATTTTACAAAATAATAAAGCACTTTTGTCTCTACGAGTACGTACATCGACTGATTTATCATATTCCAGCGCAGGTTGGAGCGACAATTGTAATGTAAAACCGGGGCTGGATTTAGAACTAACTCGGCGCGAGGCGGCCCTGTGTCGTGACGTCGGGCTACGTCACGTGACTACCTGACGTGCACGTTCACGTTACGTTTACGTTTGTGAACGTAGATAGTAATGTGTGCCGTTAGAAGATAATTTCGTGAATTAATTGTAGAGCTTTGTGAGGTTGGTAGATAAAAACCGTAGACTTTGTTCGGTTGGAAAGTGAAAAGCATACATTTTATGAAAGCTTGTTTTAATTAGGTTTAATAGTTTCATTGTATCAATAAAAAATACCATTTGGTTTTTAAATAGTGTCTAGTGTTCTTTTTAATTCTACTGATTACTTTAAATTTGCCTGTGGAAAAAAATACGTTTTTTATATACATTTGTTGGGTACGTTTGGCCTAGTGGTTTGGCGGTTACCACGCCGTTTCCTACTTCGCCAAGTGTCGTGGGTTCAAATCCCACATAGGACAAAACTTTGTGTGATCCACAAATTGTTGAGTTGTCTTTTAAACAAAAATATATATATATACGGCATGTTTATTAGTTAAGTCAATTTCTAAGTAAAAATCGCAGGTAAGTTTTTAACCTACTTCAGTTTGACGTTCGACGTTTAGTGCTATGACGAAATTGTGAGGTTTCAGTCTTATTGGCCAATAACAGTCGTTTTGCGATCACTTAACCTGTCTGTCGTCGTTTGCGTAATCTGTCTGTTCTTTTCTACAATTAACTAATTTATACATACAGCCTTGAATAGGAAAGTTTTAGTGGATTTAGGATACGGAATGGTAAAAATTTTATCTGTTTGTTTATTTAATGTACACAATAGATAGATAGGAAAATTTATACGCAAAGGTGAGCCCAACTCAGGCCTAAGTTTACAAATTGAACCAGTAGTTCCTGAGATTAGTGAACATGATTATTGGATTAAAAGCTCTTTAATTTTGCGGTTTGCGTATGCGACTGTCGATCAAGAGGTTCTGGGTTCGATACCTGGGTCGGGCCAAAAAGTGTTATAAGTTTTTTCTTACAAGAAACCCCTAAAGCTGGTTGAAAGAGAAGCCAACCTCAAGGAACATTGAAAATAGAAAAGGCTAAGAAGATGAGATGATGCAAAAGCATTTTAGGTAGTTAATGGAACACAACACAGAACAAATCAAAACAAAATTAAAAGACTGTTGCCAGCTTAATGAAATTTGCCAACCGACTGAAATAATATCGCGTTTCTGCAGTAAATAAATTGGTCATAGCCATAGATTTCTGTATTATGTTAACGATGAGAAGGCTATTACTAAATAATACTGAAATAAAACACATATTAGAAACATAGTAAAATAGCGAAAGAAAAATTATTGAAACTCAGATAACTAAAAATTCTTCACAAATCTATTAATCAATGAAAAATAACGAACCAATTCTTTTAGCTAGTACGTTTAACAATCACGACTGTTGTTTCAAACCATTTTCATAGCTATAAACACACCAGTAGAAGTTATATTGGGTTGAGTTGTGGTGGAAGTGTCGTGTCAGTACAACGGCGACACAGACAGGTATCGAGAACAACAATGATGTACCTCAACCAGTCCGATTGCAAAGGGTTTTTTTAACCAGTATCCTCTGAGGGCTCCAGAGAAGTATGGCGAATTGGATAAGGCAGTTTTTGTTGGCTCTGTGTTTTGATATGAATCAGTTTTAATAAGTAGTTGAAGTTGACTCTTAATTTGTGAAGGAATGAAAGTGATTTCAAGTCGTCATAAGCAGTCCAAATTTAGTTAATGTTATTATCACTACATAGTATAAAACAAAGTCGCTTTCTCTGTCCCTATGTCCCTATATCCCTTTGTTTGCTTAAATCTTTAAAACTACGCAACGGATTTTGATGCGGTTTCTTTATTAGCGGGATTCTTTAATAGATAGAGTGATTCAAGAGGAAGGTTTTTATATATAATAAATGCATAATATATTATGGGAACACTGTTAATTTTCGAGGTTTCTAATGTGATGTAGCAAATAAACACATTTTTTGCGCTTACATTGCAAACGCTGGTTGCACCCTACGAGATAGATCAAAATAATGTACTACAGTATTGTACACCTTAAAAAGTGCTACAAAAAAGTCCGCGCGACGGTATATGTCTATCGCTTAGGGATAACCCACAACAACCATTTTTTATTCCTTTCTTTTTACGAGAAATAATGGCTTATTGAAAATCACTTCGTAAAAGTGATTTTAAGCAATACAGAATGAATCCTTATACAATTAAGTAAATTAAATACATTGTGCATTTAATATAGATCAAAATGGTCCTTTTCAGAATGTAATTTAAATGAATATATTCGAAGATATTACAGATTTAAAATGCACGAATCGTGTCGTCGGCGGGGGCATCTGAAATCCACCCGTGCGAAGCCGGGGCGGGTCGCTAGTTTATTTTAAAGAGAAGGAAGATAAACTGAGAATGAGCAATATTTCAGTACGTAGCGGTTGACTAAATCACACCACAGTTTGACAGAAACACGTGAGGATACTAGGGATTAAACCTCCTTCCATCTCCTTCTGCCGATGCACTTGATGAGCGACAAAGCACTTGTAATTTCTTCTTCAGTTACAGAAATTCATGGGCAGCGACAGATAGTCCCATGAGGTAAAAAATGTACGGTTAAGCTTAGAGAACGGATCAGGAAATAGTACACAACATAACCGATCAGGTTAGAAATTTCTTTAAGTTTTAATGACGCCAAAACCTGTCAAAATCAGTGCAGTTCTTTTGTTTTAACTGACAACTATCATACAGTTTAACTCAGCATACATAACAAGCCAACATGACTCAAGAAACAACTCTTAATAATCGCATACATTTGAATCAAAATTAAGTTGCAAGTGACAATAAATCAATCACTTATAGCGAGCGATCGTTTTAGCAAACCGATTAGCATGCACAGCAGTAAGTTGAAGTTCCGTACTGAGACATCTGAAGCTGTACCTGTAAAGGGACAATACGGACGCGTTGAGAATATTTTTCGAATGTTAACATGTTGTATGTGAAGCCAAAATAAAGCTTCTCCAATCTTATAAGACTATCGATGATGTATTCACTATATAATTAAAGTTATGAATAATTCAGGAGTAAATTACATAACAGAACCTTAACTTTTATTTCTTCTTAATGGAATAGGGGCAAATCAGCATGATACACAAGAGGCAGAAGCGTCACAGGTGCGTTGCCGGCCTTTGGGGATGGGGATGGGGGGAGGGGGAATGGGGGGAGGGGTTGGAGTATGGGCCTCTGGTATCCTCACTCACTCGGTGAAACACAGCGCAGGCGCTGTTTCACACCGGTTTTCTGTGAGGCCGTGGTGTCACTCCGGTCGAGCCGGCCCATGCATGAAGAAGCGTGGCTCTCCCAATGTATTTGGGATGGTTTTTGTTTCAGTAACGATTGTGAAAATTAAAATCTATTCTATGCAGTTAACATTATTACATATTTTTAGTATCAATAATAACTATGCCAATTTGGCTGCATAGGTTGAGTACACTTATACGATTCTGAGTTAAATTATGTTGCTTTTGTCTTGAGTTTCGAAGGATGTCTACGCCCATGAGCACAATTTAGATTTAAGAGCATGCCTGGCGTCATTAAATGTAAATTTCATGGTAGTACATATTTTTCTTAAATTAAAAAAATCTAGAATCATGAATTACCTTCAAGTGAAATATTGTGATAGTACCACATCTAATATAGCTAGCTCTTTGTGTGCTCGAAGACAATGAGCGCGGGCCCACACCGCGTCACTCCTTAAACTTCTTCGCCTTATTTCACTAGCCTTCCTTTTGTTTCCAGGGCATTTCTTTATTTTGTTGTGCGATCTTATTATTTTGCTACCGTTGGTCGCATTGCAACGTTCCCCGAGTTTTTGTTCGCATTGGCCCCGACGTACAGAAGCTGCGCTCGGAATGGAGTAATACTACCCAGGACTCCTCGGTATTGTGTATTTGTGTTCGTTTTTTTTTACTTTTCCTCAATGCCACGTCAAGTTTTTAGTCTCCAGCAGGTTTCATTCTATGTATGTTATGTAAGCCTCATGTGACATGTTCTTGAACGTGTATGTAATTATTTCTGCGTTCCAATTTCAGTTGGAATTATTGAAACGGCGGATGTGAGATAATTTGTCATATTCGTCTGTGTTACGTTCTTGTTCAATACTGTTTATTTGACGAACCTTCGGTGCAGGCTGATGAGATACCATTATGTAGGTTGATGGAGATGGCACTTTGTTTCTTGTATTTGTTTATTGTAATTTGCTTAGACTGTTTGGAAATAGGTATTTACAATGTTGTCTATTTGAATTTTTCAAATCCTTAAGATTATTCAACTAATAAAATAGTCTCAGATATATTTTATCTTTAAGATAAACTTATAAGAATGAAAACCAAATGAGGCTTAATTACACGTACGGGGCTCTTGTAAACAATACTTAGCGGTGTGAGCAACATAAAATACCAACATGGTAGCAACAAAACGAGCGATGGAGAACAGTGTCGTCTACTTAAGGCTAACTGAGATCTCCTTTTTAGGGAGGGGGGAGTGTGAACACCGCGTGTCTGTGAGCTAATTAACTGAAACATGCGCGCGCGCCGGCGCGTTAATCACAGCGCAGTGGCGCCCCCGCCCCCCGCGCACACACCACCGCCGCCCGCGATACACAGAGTTGCTTTTAGTGTGAGCTGTTACTGTAATCTAAGGAATTTCAATTAATTATATTATTTCGTTAATGAGTTTCGGATATGTTTGTGGAGATTTAGTATTGTACACGAAACGACTTTATTTTAAATTTAATTCATGATTCATGGTTTGTTTACTTCTTCGATTACAATTAGGGAATAAAGAACTTGTAAATGTATATCGAAATCTGTGAAAGCCACTTTGACTTCATTTGAACCACCCATTTTGATATTTTATATGGTTTAGTTTTACCACGTTTTACGTAACTTAAATAATAGTAATAATAAAATGTAAGCCTGAGAAAAGTAAAGAATTTTTATATCTTTTGGAGTTGCAATAAATCAACATCAGATGTCTAGCTTATGCCAATATGAATTCAAACAACTATTACTTTCAATTTATATTCAGTAGTCGGATGTTACGAAAAAGTTCGATCTAATTTAGTGAAACTACAACAAAATAAAAAAAAGTTGTCTGCCATGACAGTGAGTTCGTTTTTTGAATGCATCGAACAATCGGGTCTGAGTTAGGAATTTATTGAGCTGTAGCGCAAATAAATAAGGTGGGGTGTATCGTGGTATATGTAGGAGTGAGCACGAACTGGTCGCGCCAGTAGCGAGGATTGATCTTAGACATCAGCTGTCTGTCTCCGCGTCTTGTTACATATACAGGCTGATGCATTTTGGTTGTAAATTTACTATGAATTTTTAGGTGACATGAATTACTTTTTTTGAAGAGCTAAACGGCGTTCGGCGTTATTATATCGCAGGGTACAATAGATGCAATGCCAAGATGAGTCCAGCGAGCAGCAAAGGAACTATATACCTTTTCTCGAAGCGCTTCTATGTTTTTTTGCATCCTCATAACTTGAGTTTGGAAATTCAACGAGAATTTCCAAACTCAAGTTATGAGGATGCAAAAAAACTTTGACGTAAATAGTTAACTTATCTAAACTATTATATAAAGAGGTAAAGTTTGTGAGTTTGTGACGTTGTAGGGGGTAATCTCTGGATCTACTGAACCGATTTTGAAAATTATTTTACCAATAGAAGGCTACGTTATTTGGGAGTGACATAGGCTATATAATAACCCGAAAAGTGGAAATACTTTTTCGTGGTAGCTGAATTTGCAAAGTAGGTCGGAGAAAAAAATGTTAACCGCCCTACGAAGTGGGCACGGGTCAGCTAGTTAAACATATAGGTATTAGTTGTATAGCTCTTATGGGTGAGATTTTATTGATGTCTCTAAGCCTTTCATTATGTCACTCACTCATCACTGATGATCATTGAAATTCTTAACGTACTTCCTGATGTAGTAAAACACTTCAATTTGATATGTCTAGCTCGTACCAATTTTCATTGTTTTTCAGTGTTGTACAAACAACAAGAAAAATTGTTAAACTAGGAATTCTTACCCGCCAAATCAATGTTATGAAAATGTTAAGGATATTTCCTTTACATGGGCATTAGGTGAGAAATTTATTACTAACTTTCTGTTGAACGGCGGCCAAGTTACTGGGTTAAGGTTTAGAGGTTCTGAGCTTAGGATTGCAGAGTTAGCGAGTGTAGAGTCAGAAGCGTTGTTTTACATGAGATCTCATAACATTTTAACAGTTTGAGCCAGATGGTCTCATCTTGGCAACATTTTACGTGAAAATAATTTTGATGGGATCTTCTAGTTTCTTAAAAATATATATATTAAGGTGGCAAAATAGCAAGAGTAACGAAATTTGTGGCACTTGTGTCGATAGTTTGTAGCAAAACTAGATATAGCGGTCTGGGGCCTAGCTTTAAAGCTTTGATTAATTTAAGATTAGTCGTGCATAAGACGTATTAGGTTAAATACTTTTAAATTCAAAATAGGTACATAAAAGTTAATATTTATTTTGTAGCAAATGTTGTAAAAAGTGAACATCTGTAGATGTGTGCGGGCTCACGCGAGCCAGTCAGCTTAATGGTAACATAACTAACACATCCTGTCGAATGGGACAGTGTGTCTGCGAAGTGACTTTTCGTCCGATAGCGCGGCCACTGCATAGGCCAGGCCACAGGTTCCACCGAACCTGGACATATTACTTTTGCTAAGAATGTTACTACTATAACAATGAAGATCTTAGTTCAGCTATTAGTTTAATTGTAGGTTGCAAGTTCGATGAATGATCAACAATGTAGAAAAAGAAAATTATTTAATAAAGGTGAAATTGAAATTAACAATAAATTATCTTAATGTATAAAATTATTCTGTACGCGAGTGTCACTTAGTTAATCTCAAACGGCTAGACCAATTTCGATGAAATTTTGTGAATTCACGGATGGTGTGAAAATTAATTGGAATCATTAGGTGGCACTGCTATCGGTATGTCACTAAATTTGACACACCTTTCACTAATTCTAAGATGGTATGAAGTTTGCCGGATCAGCTAACGTAGCTATAAAATAATTCTTATTTTACACTTTAATCTCTCAAAATTAACCTTACGACAAAAATTAGCCTTCATGTAAAGAGAGAGTTAGAATAAGCTCTTTTTGTAGTTCTATTCTTCGTAGTGGTCCGTTGTAATTATATTAAGTACATAATTATTTAAGTATAAACAATTTGGAACTAAATATTCAAAAAAAATGAAGTCCTTTGCTGTAATTTCAATATTGAACTAGTTTGTTACTCTTTATATATGTATACTAGCTGACCCAAGCAACCTCGTTTGCGTCCAAACTACCATCCCCCGTTTTAACCCCAAAAGGGGTTGATTTCTAAAGATACATTATTAGTACACCTCCACACCGTCTTTAGAGCATACATTTTAAATTTCAAGTCTATTACTTCAAAAATATAGGACTTTCATACAAACGGCCAACCTCCGTTTTACCCCCTTAGGGGGGGAGTTTCGTAAAATTCGTTCTTAGCGGATGTCTACACCCTATAAGGAACCTACCTGCTACATTTCAAGTTTGTAGGTGTTATAGTTTCTGAGATTTCGTGATTAATAAGTGAGTGGTATTTCGCTTTTTAACCGACTTCAAAAAAAGGAGGAGGTGTCTCAATTCGACCGTATATATATATATTTTTTTTTTTATGTGTGTTCGGGGATAACTTCGTCGTTTATGAACCGATTTTGATGATTCTTTCTTTAATGGAAAGTAGATGTCCCGACGGGAAGGAAACTAGGGTCTGATGAAGGCATCCCAGAGAAATCGAGGGTAACCCTCATTTTTTCAGGCACGTACTATGTTTTTCGTATATTTTCTGAAGCTACACCGGTATTTGCGTCTGGTAGTCATCATTTAATGATGATGAGCTGATGATGAAAGGTAAAACTCCTTAACGGTTAGGAGTTGGAGGATAATCTTTAAATGTCATATGTATGTATGTTACCTTTAGTCGTATTCTTTCAAGTTATTTAGGTAAGCTGATGATGGAAGGTACAACTCCTCAACGGTTAGGAGTTGGAGGATAATTCTTTCAATTTCATACGTATCTATAGACCTTTAGTTGTATACTTTTAAGTTATTTAGGTGAGCTGATGTCACAGGCGCTATGATGACTAACCCCTTAATGTTTTTGCTTTAAGTAACTCGCCTGCTTCTTTCATCACGACATTTAAGCTTGGACACGATTCCTATTGCTACGGGGCAATAGGAATCGTGGACCACGTTCTCGGTAGCAGAAATCTTGCATCTCAGCATAATTTAGGAAACTGATCATACTCAGTTTTAATACGTGTTCAAACCACTAAAGTTATTCGCATCAGCAGAAATTATATGAAATAGTTCAACTTACTGATAACCTATGATTGTTTGCAATAAAAATGGAAAAATAAAAACTTTTTATAAAAAAAAAAACCGACTTCCAAAAAACCATCCGACGAAAACTCCCTGCCAAAAACCACTAAAAAGTGTAAAATAAACTGGCTCTTCATAAATTGCTATGTCCCAATTCTTGTCTATACCTAATTCTTTATTCATTTAAAGTAGTAGTACTATTGTGTATGCTAGGTACCTAAAATCTGTTTGAAGTCGGCGCCAAGCCAAAATGTAATAGGAGGTACCGCACTCGCCGCTGCCGTATAGCTAGCATAAAACAACCCAAGCGAGCAGACGCGGGCTGACGCGACGTCGTTGATGGTCCTCTCGAAATAAAGCGAGTGTGGTAACTACTATTACATTTGGCTTGGCGCCGACTTCTAACAGATTTTAGGTACCTAGCATACACAATAATACTACTATTTAAATGAATAAAGAATTAGGTGTAGACAAGAATTGGGACATAGCAATTTATGAAGAGCCAGTTTATTTTACACTTTTTAGTGTTTTTTGGCAGGGAGTTTTCGTCGGATGGTTTTTTGGAAGTCGGTTTTTTTTTTATATAGATAAATCTCTTGACGTAATTAAAATTTGATGGCGTGATGATATTGATAAAATTTGATGATATTTGGCGTTACCCAATATTTATATTTTTACCCCAAGACCTCTCAAGTGATAGGGCATCGCTTACTAAGGTCAACGTGCAAGGGACTCCCAGAGCAATCGACCTCCATTGATTGGAAACTGGAATTTATATAGGTATAATGAGTATACTGACTTATTGTGAGATTTGGCAGTGGGTGACTGTGGGATGATAATCAATCTGCGATTAGTGCTATATTATGATTTACAACAGCTTGCAATCGACCTGTGGGCTTAATGTCTTTATAAATGAACTTGTGCAATTTAAATAAATATATATTAGTAGATAGGCATGGCAGCATTAGTCTCAGATAACGCTGGTGAACTTAAGTTTATGAAGTTTTGTCACATAGCACGCAACTTTTTTATATAGAACTCTACAAGATATGCATGTATAACTATGCTGTAGTTGCCCAAAAATGAGTATTATTTATTCTAAATCTATACTAATATATAAAACTGAAGAGTTTGTTTGCTTGAACGCGCTAATCTCAGGAACCGCTGGTCCGATTTGAAAAATTATTTCAGTGTTGGATAGTACATTTATCGAGGAAGGCTATAGGCTATATATCATCACGCTAAGATCAATAGGAGCGGAGTACCAATTAAGAATGTTTCAAAATCGGGGGAAAATTGTTACGCCACGGGCAATAGGAGACGCAAACGAGGTTGCGTGGGTCAGTTAGAGAGATAATTATATAAGTAATAAGCATATGACTTATTTAATACATTAGGATACGGTAGTACAGTATAACATGTAATTCCTATATTACATTTGAGTTCTTAATCTCAGGGCTCTTCACTTCACAACACAAACATCTTCCAAAAAAAGAAATTGCCCAGCTTAGTGCTTCACAACGCTAAACCTTTCATGGTAAGGTTTTCTCATCAATGTTTATCTATACGAATCTGTTCCACATCAGTCAGCATTTCCACCCTAATCAGCATAACTAATCCTCATTCCAATCAAATAGTGTCCCCGACAGCCGAACATCACCAACGTCTTCAGGCCCCTTTCTGCGAAATGACCGTCCAAATTGGCACTCAGTGGAGTGTTAAGGGCCTGTGACACGCCTTCGGACGAAAGGTCATCGGGTAATTAACAGTCCCTCAAGCAATCACAGTGTGAGCGGCCTGTGATTGGCTGCAATTCGACCTCCCTTATAGATCAAAGGAATACTGTCACTTGTCAAAAGGAATATTTTAGACATCAGCGTTTGATGTGCGCCAGGCGACGATCTCCGATGTATTTTTAATTTGGGAACGATTTTTCCGAGTCATACATTATGTATTAGTCGAATATTGGAAGTTGAGTGACTGGTAATGCTTTCTGTTTATTTCTTTAGTCACAAGTATTCGTATGTTGGTATTACCTCTATTTATAAGTAATAGTACTTTTTACCTTATTTTCAAGTTATGGTAATACAAGTATTTGTTGCTTAATGCTAGTATTTGAGACTCGAGTATTAAAGCACCGGACTTGTGATCAAGTAGCTACGGATTCCACCTCATTCATTGCACTACTGAATTGAAATCATTCGTATGTGTTTCACAATGCTAAACTCTTTATAAAAAATATATTGATTAATAATTCTAACTCCCATTACCCACTAGACCCAATTGAGTGAATATGTTTTAACATTGCCTCCTAGCCAAAAACTTAAAACTCTTTATTATACATACGATTCATTGCATTTTTTTTCTTGGGTTTTTAATAAAGATAGTTTAATCCGATGGTAACTCCATCCCTATTGCTGCGAAGAGCCACCATTTCAGTCTGATACCAACCATGGACACAGTTCGCAAGAAGCAGATCCCATAATCATTTAAAAAGATGATTAAAAAAAATGTCGTTATTCAGTTACTTTTGTTTTAGTATACATACGTAAAGTATAATTTTTCTTGTTCTATTTTAAATAACGCTCTAGCAACAAAGTTTTTATAAAAAGCTCTCCCCGATGATTGAAAATACGCAAGTGAAGCCGCGGACACAACTAGTTTCTTATAAATATCAACTCCAAAGTTATAAACCAAACACACATATATATATATATATTTGGAAGATATTGAAGTATAAGTATATTTGAACACGAGCTACAGTAAGTAACTCAACCTTCACCCGAACTTGAGACGACGAAATACTTGGATACATAGAGTTGATATCTTAGGGTGTAAACAACCCTTTTAAATAGTTTACTGTCAGGCCGCGAGGGGGTGAGACAGGCAGAGCCGGGCGGCGGGACGAGGGACGAAGGACGGCTCGGCTAAATATCTTTTAGTATCTGCAAAACGTCTAATTTAGTAGCGAGGCTTTGATGTTGTCTTATGGAATATGACGTGAGTGGAGTCGTGTTTGTTAATTTTATCACCATTTTGATAACTTGATAGAACTTGTACTTGACAAGACAAAAATATATCTATGATCGATTTCTTGAACTTACGACTAGTAATATAAGTATTCCGTTTGTTCCAAAATTTAAAAATGCCTGCTTTAAACAATTTACATGAAGAACTACGTGTAGGGTTTTCAAGTTTTCATATTACCATGTACAGGATTTCAATTATGTCAATTAAATTGGCGTTTTTTTTTAATATTCTAGTTTCAAATTTTATTTTAAATAATATCGACCAAAATTAAATTGATTTCATAGTGGCCTCCATTGAATTGATGAAATGTGTGTGAAATGATTAGACTGCGATCAAGTTCGAGTTATAGTTCTTTTGTGATTATTATTTAATGTTTCACGTATTAAGATAATATCAACAAAATTTGTTATTTACACTTCTTTTGAAACTTTTGTACCTACAAAAAAAAATGAATCGACTCCACAGCTTGTCCTATTCTCCCCGTTGTGTAGAGACGTTCCCGGGAGAGCGTCCTCTCGCTTACTTATCCATCTCTATCTGATCAGCGTCCTCGACAGGAGATTTTGATGCGTCTCACTGTACCTATATATACGTACAGGTAATCAATGTTCACACTACGAGGTAATAGGTGCGTATTAGGGACTGTAAGGGTTGGCAGTGTGAGGCTGTACTACGAGTAGGTGTTTATTTGTCTTATTTTACAGATGCCGTGTTACTAGAAATGGTTTAATTTGTATATGGTATTGAGAGCTGATGAACAGACGGCTCATAGAGGAGATATGAGAGTTTGTGGCCTCAAATCTGCCCCATGATTCTGGGACTCTATAACTCGGGGTCTTAGAGTTTTGATCCAAAGCAAAGGAGAGAAAAATCTGCTGTTTAACACTGATTTTCTACGAGGCTGTGATATTACTTCTCTCAAGCCGTTTAATGTCGAAAACCCCTGACTTTTAACGTTACCGTATGTTCTTTAGGCTCGCAATGATGATTTCGGGTTAGAAAACTCACCTTAATATACCAGCAAGATAGTGACACGATTTTTAAAAGATCATATAATCATATGATCATAGAATAAAAAAGCGTCTGCCAGTCTCTTCAAAAGTCTACCTCACTGACCCTCCTCATTTATTGCCTAATGACCTTATTGGATGTAATGACATGACCAGCAAAATATACTTTATGTATTAATCTGAATCATAAAGACTATTTTGCTGGTTATATCTTATCTGGTGATGATCATGATGAAAAACACGAAAATAAACTTTAAAATTTCAAATCGTTAGAGCGAAAACGGCTAATTATACGAGTATGTCAAAGAACAACAAAAACAGATCCTCCAGATCCATTAATTTCTACATTAACTTATAAACCTTGTAGATATATTCAAAACAGCCAAGTAATCGATCTATATATATTGAACACAACAGTTTGCGCAAACACTCGTGTTATTTCACAGAGTGCTCAGCTATTATGGAGTACTGAAGGAGTCTCTTGAACGATTCGATCTTACTCCCACTGCCCGCAGAATACGCTTACGTAACCACAATTGCGTTGAAAGCAAAATAGCTTCTAGATTTCGCAAAATGTAGTTTTAATTTCGTCAAAAAACACGCAAATATATTTCGACACTGTTTCAGTAACGAGCGAACTTTGAAAAAAGAAAAGTAATGTTTGACATAATTTTATGATGTGTGTTGTAACAATATTTAATAGAAAAGCTAAGTCAATATAATTAAACGTACTCAGCCTCGTTCAATAGATTATGAGAGGTGGCTCGTGATACAAACATGTTTTATGTTCTGAAGTAGACTTTAAATGAGAAAACGAGATGTGGACAGTGTGGTATTTAAAAAAAACATAAAGTAGTCATGAAAGCTGCCGACAGCAGTGAAAACTCAAAACTATAAACAAACAGTTGTTTAAGCTCACCTGAAATGAACGACTTTGCTTTTTAAAAAAAATGCGCTATAAAAAGAAGTAAAAAATATAGCTCATGGAAAGCGTTCGGTGACGATGACGCGAGTTCCATGATTTCAAAAAAGGAGGAGGATATCAATTTGACTATTGTTTTATGTTTGTTAGGTACCTCAACTTTCGACTAGGTAAACCAACTTTGATGATTATTTTTTTATTTGAAAGCTGGTGCCTCCCGTGTGGTCCTATTACAAGTTGGTCCAGTTTTTGTGATTATTGTACACCAAAAAGTGCTCAACGTGCCTAAATAAGGTTTCACTTCAAAAATATTTGTGTATTTGGAATAAGCATTTTGCAAACAGGCACGATATTATTTATAAATTTAGATATTTATGTATAGATTTGTGGCCGGTTACGGAACTATTAAAGCAAGAAGTTCGGCAGTGTGTTAAGTGTACTAATCCGAGTGAACAAACATGGCTTATACAGTCTTAGGTACAGTACCTACATATACGGCATAGGTATTTGTGTACTAAAGGAATATGGAAGTATGTGCTTTATGACATATTATTTCTACATACATATCCCTGTTTATGTTATAGGCTACCTAGTAAGAAGTATATTTAAAAATAATAAAATCACGATTCTCAAGGAAATAGAGGAAAAAAAAATAAAAATAAAATAAATTCTCTTTTGCAGATAGAAACTGTATGTAGTAAATAAATTTCTTGCATAATATCAATAGAAATATATGGTAGTTATTTTTCAAGATAAGCGTGTAACTAACAAGGCAACCATTTGTGTCTGATATCAATAACGAAGCACAGTTCTGAAGTTAAGACTTGTCGGCAATTTGCAGTGATAAACATGAAAAGTTCGTCGATTGTCCCAAAGTATAAACAATAATAACAAATCGGTTCATCGACTCGCCTGTTTCAAACACATAACAGTTCGTTACTTCTGACTTTATATTATTTATTTCCGCGATTCTAACTTCTTTCAACTCGTAGACTATGAAAATTATCGTTGTTCTAAAACAATGTCCTGCTTCCGACCGCGACCCAAACTTCCCTCTACAGTGAGATTAAGAATTATTACCTCTTATCTCCGTCCTAAGTCGACGACTCGTCGCCTATTCGCTCTTACTGAGTCACACTCGATATCTGAGTGAAATTATTTCGACAAACTTTACCTAACGGTTGAGCGCCCCTGCCAGGACTCAATCGCTTACCAAACAAAATTCTACTTTATTTTTAGAGATATAGAACTTAATTCAGATATCGAGACATAGTGGCTGTTGAGACACGTGATTAGTGAAAAGCGGGAAACTGGGAATCATTTGTGAATTTTCGAAAGGGACAGGTGACGTGATATTATGCAAATGGACGCCGCGTGGGAGTGGGACAGAAACACAACTGAAGTTCAGCCGAACAGACGCGTCTAAGGATAAAATTTATATGCGGATGAAACGATTTATTACAAAAGCGTTGAGTAGGTACTCGAAATTAATTACACTAAGTTTTGCTTTCATTTTGTACCATTGTGCGAGGTCCGGGGATTTTCCTTGTCTTGTCGAGATATCGGCGGTTTTTATTACATCCTCGACAAAGGGGATTTCGGAGGTGGATATTTATGACAAGTTTGCAGCGCTTTATTTTCTTTATTTTTGTTTTTTGTCTCTGTGAAATATACGTCGGATGCTCGATGCCTACGCCTGTTGACGGAGACATTAAGTTGTGTTATCGTCGCGACGTGATCGACTATGTTTGCTCGATGTTTCAATATATTGTTGTTATGTACTCGTTATACGTAACGAGACTGTTTATTTGCTTTTTATAATGTTCTTAGACAGCTGCGTTCATTCTGTCGTTTAATTTGAAATAATTATCCATTTTTAGGGCTCCTTAGCAAAAATGTTAAAAAGGAATTATTTTTTTTAAAGACTTCTCCCGGATAAGGAATATACATCCTGTGTCGCGGGGAACTTTACAAACATACATGAAACCGACCCTGACTCAGAACAACAATTTGTGAATCACACAAAGAGTTTTCCCACGTGGGATTTGAACCCATAACACTTGGCGCAGTAAGAAGCGGCGTTGCGACCACCTAAACCAGTAGGCCAACCGTGCAGTCTTACCCTTAACCCCCCCTTAACCTTAACCCGGTGCAGTCTTAATCTTAGCTAAAGGTTCGTCATGTTCATACGTCCGTGCGTCTGTCCACATACTTACCACAATATATATGTATAGGAGAAAAACTTGACGATGTAAACATAGTGTAGAGACTGCAGAAATAACTAAAAGAAACAACAACTACGTTTAAAGTTGATTTTTCGCATTACTCGAGTATCAAAAAAGCTAGTTAGGATCAATAAGTCAAAGTGGTGACTTATAAACCTTAATAACACCGTTTTTACTGTAAAATATATATACCATATCATACTACATCGAACTAGGTTATTTGTTAGAGTTTTAATTGATGTGTATATAAAGCAAATAAATGTAATATAATAGATTAGTAATATCATCGGTCATTACCCTGGTCAGGCGATATCGTGTGTTGTGGCGACGTCCGGTTCCGGCGTGCGGCGCCACGGTCTACTTCCGGTGTCCTCGGCCGCCGTGACGTCACACCCGGTGCGCGTGTTACGCACTTCCGCCGCAAGTTACTGTAAATAACAGACATAATTTCAGGAATGTTGGAAAGATTCTTTGATTACTTGTGTATTTTGCGGCAAAATCTTCAAAGACATTGCTACCTTAATCAGATAAGAGTTGGCGTGAGATAGGTCTCAGTAGATCCCTCATACATATATTTACATATGTACATTTTACAGAAAAAAAGATTTTCCCTGTAATACTATGTATTACTATAACGATATATGATAATCTTAACTACTTGTGTTACGATAATCTTAATTTTTGCGTCTTACCTACTTTTACACCAGACACTACACTACACTTTCTCTTAATCATGTTTTCTCTCTATCCCACATTACTAAGTTTCAAAAGCTGTTCTCCATGTAGTTTAGTGTATCATAGTCCATAACACTTTAACAACGCGTGACTACGGCTTTTGAAACTTGTTTCATATTTTTCCGCGTCGTTTTTAGTCGTAGTTGGGTTTTAGTTTTTACTTTTTTTTATTGTGTCTATCTTCTTCGGAGATGGGTTTGATCGTCGACGATGGATTCGGTTCGGTTTGAATTTATTATTATCTAATAAATCAAGTGAGGTGTTTTCTATACAATTTAATTTTATTGAAACAATATTTCTAGAAATAGGGAACTTTACTATAAATGTTATTAATAAGCAGTATCATTATCAAACAAAGTTACCTCAAACTAGCAAGTATGTAAAAACTTGAATGCAAGAGCGATATTTTACTTCTAACAACATCTAACTTGCGAGTAGAAGAAAATGTACGGGCAAACTAAAATATTAATCCATAAATCAGACGGTTATGAAGAACGCTAGTTGCTGAGGTTTCAGTACACAGATCGCACAAATATCGTTCTACGTAAACGACCCTGTGCACGGAGAAAGTGTAACGGTGGGAGGGTGCATCCGATGAATATGTATGAGGGGGGCTTAGGGGTTGTCGGAGGTGGAGGGAGACGTCCGCGTGTAAATGGAAATTTCAAATAAAAATACCTCAAATATTAACATGAGCCCGATTCGTGTTGTTCCGCGTGTTTTTGCTTGCCGGACGGGACACGTATGATAACACGCCGCAATAAAAGCAACGTTTTAGCGCAGATTCGCTTTTTGAGTTATTGTACACGTGATTCGGTGGGGCGGTTTGTAATGACTTCTGTTGTATGGTTAGTGTGTTATTCGTGAATCGTTAGTTAAATTAATGCTCAGTACAAAGTTTATATGACTCTTTTTTATTTGTATTGTTTCCTATCGTTGTCACTTTCCAAATAATTTAAAAAATCTTGCAAATACTAGAGAGAAGGTTCTTAAATGATCACTAAGGACTGAGAAGTGCACTCTGCTCTTTAGCAGGTGTATAGTATGCAAACGATCTATGAAAGGAAGTTATAATATTTATAGATACTTGGGGTTTGTTCACTGTTGGTGTTTTACGTCAGTTTACGTATTACGTCTTATTGCTTTTCGTAACATTCATGTATAATTCTATACTGTTGGGAAAGTAATCTTTTCACAACAGAACCACAGTGTGTCGGTGTGATGTTTGTGGAAAATGAACGGTGTTTCAGTCTCGACAACCGCAATGGCGCACTGGGGACAGATTCTCGAGCAATACGTTTATAATACACGTGTGCTACGATTCAGTATATGTATAATCTAACCAACTTAAAAAACGACCCCCTATTCGATTGAGAGCCTCTTCAATTCGACTGAATATTTTTTGTGCATGTATGCTACTTTTGTACGTCAATCTAAACCATATATCGATTGTCTTCAATAATTAAATAGAATCAGTTAATCTACCAAGTGATACATTTTTAATTTGAAAATAAATAATTAAATAATTGATCTTATTTTAATAGAAGTAAATCTGAAAATCTCAATTCTAACAATTTAGGATTAAGAATTTAGGTTTTTCCAATTCATCATAATTTGCTACGAATTTAGTGATGCCAGTCCGGTCAAATTAGACCAAAAAATAAGAGTAAAGTTACCTAAATTCCCACCAAGCTGAAAATCGGTAAGATTGTTTAAAATATCATTGATAACTAAATTTGAAAGTTCCCCATCTTTCCCCTGTAAGGAAAAAAAAAAAAAGATCAAAATATTGAGTTTTGCACGATTTTCAGCAAAACGATAAGTTTTATCATAAAAGTAGTTTGGACAAAATTGTAGATCATAAAATTATCTAAAAAATGTATAAATTTTTTTTTTCTTACGAGCCACCGTTTCTGAGATTAACCATTCAAAAAGTTATAAAAGTTGTTTCGACTGCACGTTTGGCCTAGTGGTTTAACGGTCACCACGCCGTTTCCTACTTCGCCAAGTGTCGTGGGTTCAAATCTCACGTAGGACAACGCTTGGTGTGATCCACAAATTTTTGTTCTGAGTCTGGGTGTTCTTTGTGACCGTTTCATGTATGTTTGTAAAGTCCCCCGCGACACAGGATTTATTCCTAGTGCGGGAGTTGTCTTTGTAAAACAAAAAAAAAAACTTTTTGAATCGTTATATCTCAGAAACGGAGGCTCGTAGAAAAAAGTTTTGATATTTTTTTTAGATAATTTTATGATCTACAATTTTGTTTAAGGTACTTTTATGATGAAACTTACCGTTTTGCTGAAAATCACGAAAAACAATTTTTTTTTTACCTTTGACCTTGAATAAAACTTTTTACTTAAAGGGGAAAGATGGGGAAATTTCAAATTTTGTTTTTAATGATATTTTAAACAATCTTACCGATTTTCAGCTTGGTGGGAATTTAGGTAACTTCGAATGTCTAAATTGACCGGACTATTAATTTAAAATAAAATTTGGTTAGTTTT
This sequence comes from Diaphora mendica, assembly GCA_949125395.1. Classification (NCBI taxonomy): domain Eukaryota; kingdom Metazoa; phylum Arthropoda; class Insecta; order Lepidoptera; family Erebidae; genus Diaphora; species Diaphora mendica. The sequence goes on from OX421316.1 coordinate 29,961,083, forward strand.
ATGTACAAAGACAACTATATTAGCGGTTATTAAGGTTATTAATATATATCTAAGTGTATATATATATTACTAGTGGTTGCCCGCGGCTCCGCCCGCGTATATTTCGGTTATCGCGGCAAATAGTAGCCTATGTGTTATTTTGATGTATAAGCTATATTACTGTAGTTTCATCCAAATTCGTTCAGTAGTTTTTGCGTGAAAGAGTAACAAGCATCCATCCATCTATCCATACTTACAAACTTTCGCGTTAATTTTATAATATTAGTATAGATAAACCAGAGGTCCAAAAAAATATAATACTATGTGAGTTAACACATTTTTTCCCACAATATTCAATCATTTCAACATGTTGGTTTTAGATTTACAAATAACACTGAAAACATTACACTCTTTTTTTCTGAGCAATAATATTAGTGAAATACATGATACATATTTTATAACTAGGCATTCGGAACTAATTGTATGCGGACGATAACATCAACAAAATATTTAACAGTTTTAACACATTTGTTACCTTTCAGCGTCAACTTAACTGTTCACTGTGCCTAATTATTTAAGTTATATGTTATTTTTGGTAGTGATTTATAACTAAAAAGTACGAAAATATGTACCACGGATCGTTACAAACACGCACCAATAAAATACTTGCAAGTAGTATGGTATTATTAAAAGATTTCAGTAATACTTTGTAATTTTTTCTCATTTCGGTAAGTACCTAGATTTGTTACGGTCCTTTATGCGATGTCATCGCCGATTACAAAACGTTTCTCTTGTTTATTACACCCCTTGAACTCGAAAGAAAATTTAAACACGAAATAACTAAACGGTCGTAATAATGACATCATATTTGCCTTACGAAGTTTCAACAAGTACGTAAATTAACCCCATTTTACAATAATTTTTTTTTTTGACATCTAACAGACAACGCTATCTAGTTCCAAGCTAAGCAGAGCTTGTGTTATGGGTACTAGACAACTGATATAAATACATATATACTTTTTTTTTGTAAATACATACATATTATACATAGAAAACACCCAAACTCCGAAACAAATATTTGCAGATCATAACAAACAAATGGTCCGACCCGGGAATCTAACCCAAGACCTCAAGCTCAACAGTCGCCTACGCTACCACTGCGCCACAGAGGCAGTAGTAGTAAAATGGTTATAAAATTTATTTTAATCGTTGAAGATGGGAGAAGCATCTCGATTGCACACTTTATCATATACTAAAAGTACCTGGCTCAATAATTAGACAAGTTAGAAAATTACGAAAATATATTGGATTTCGAAATGTTCATTAAGTGTTCACTACAACCTACCAACAAACAAATGCTTACCCCATACCACCAAGTAAAAACTGCTGCACTAGACACGCCAACAAGTAAGATAGTTTTTTAGAAGTACGCGTGTATTTTATTGCCGAGGCAAATCTCAAGTACGCCTGTGGGATATCGGCTCTCAAGTGAAGCGCTCTTCTAGATGTTCTTTGGCTTTGTCGCGATTTTTTCACAAGAGTAGCGTATTCATGATTAATGGACTCACGATGGGGACGTATGTGTGTCGAGTATTGGAGCGAAATGAATCGCTGTTTTCTAGATTTCATGACCTACAAAGTATCACCTACTTCGGTAGTTGATAGTTTGGTACATACAAGGTTATATTACACTCTATCCCTGAAAGGGTAGACAGTGGTAGGATCTTGTTCCTATCTTCTACTACAGCTATCCTGCAACTACCACACAGTTTCTAAGAATGGATTGGGGAGTTTGAAATTAACTGAAATGCTACGAAAGAATTGCTTAGGGTTGTTATTTTTTGTAAAACCGTGGCGTACATGTTTAAGTCGGTCAATTTATGCCAAAACATTTTCCAATATCATTTTATTGGTGGTCAGTGAAGGAGTGAAGCTCTAATCTTGCATGACAACTTGCCCCAAAAAATTATAGGTACACAATTCTCTTCTTGTACTTTTAGCACTTCTCAATGTGTCCAAAGTGAGATAAAACGATATTCATACAAAGCAGATTTATATTAAAATGTCTTTTTTAACTATTTATTACAGGGGTTGCCATTCCATGAGCATATTCAACACTATTTAAAATTTACCAACCCTACTTTGGTTTCAAAGTGTTGATATTATCATGGGAGTTTTAATTTCGCAATTTGTCGCTGTGACACCCCTGGGCTCGGCGGATGGACAGATGGGTGCATCTTGCTGTGACGTATGTAGATCTTATATTTAGATAACCACACATTGAGTTGTCATTGTGCAGGGGTGTGAAATTGAGGTAAGGATTTAATTTTGTCTTGAAAAAATATTTATATGATTTTTTGGTACTTGGTCAAGTGTGTTTTTCATTAGAAAAAGATTTTTTAACTACTTCTGATTTGTTGTTGCTATGAAATGTTCTAGTAATGCGAGGTGATAATGAATAGTGTCCTTGTAAAGTTATTAGAAACTTGGGTCTAGTACTAATAGTAGTAGTTTTATTTTTTTACACTTTTGCCCAGCCCTTTGGGAGTACAAGCATGAGTATGAGTACTTACTACTTATTTCATGACCAGGTACGTAACTAAGCAACAAAAAAATCACATTTAAGCAGGTCTGATTTTTTTAAAGCACGTTGTCTGCAGCATTTCCTTGACTTGTTTGTATTACGTATTCCACATAAAGTGTAAATAGAGCCGCTAATCAAACTTCACATGACGAGCTTATGTAAATCACTCTAAAAGCATTGCACGTTGCACACAATCCGGCGAAATAACCTCATGAAACTTATCTTTTTATCTACAATTAGGATTTTGTCGCCTCCCCTCTGTTCCCGTACCCTGGCTTCAAAGGTCCTCTCATTATGCGACTTTATTGAGTTATCAAACGCCACAGAGGGAGATTAGTTCATACTTCCATACACAAATCCTATCATACAAGCTGACGCCTTCGTCACTATCGGTGTACCGCAAAACATTCCATCTACCGCACTTGTCAACGTATTTACGTTTAAACTAATTTGATCTTTAAAGAATTCATATAAAGTCCACAACTGTTTAACAAAGAACCTGTTTGACATATTAACCCTCAAATGAATTGCAGCTTTATAGTTTTAAATTAGAGTTGGTTTTCCAGTTATATGCACGTGAGGTGTATGCAAAACCTAAGTGTGCGTCCCCACACATCGATAGTTAACAAGGAAGTCGCTATTCCGTTATTTGTCAATGCAAATGTTTAATTTCGTCCTTTTAAACCGATAATAAGATATGAATTGGATTACTTTCTCATTTCGCTTTAGTTTTTGTTCTTTTTTTGGTTTTCAGTTTTTATGCTTACATTGATATGTCTATCGACTAAGTAAGGTTTTTGCTTGTTTGTTTTTTTTCTATGTGAATACTGAAAGACTAATAATATAGTCATTCAGTACTCTCGATGGAGTTGTTTAACCTTCATTTAGTCGACGATGTCATAATCGACACCAGTACAGGTTTTAGCAGCAACCAATATTCTTAGATCGTTTGGAACTGATGTGTCCAGAGGCGTAGTATGAGCTTAGTGATAAATCTTTTGATGTTGTAATCATTTACATACAATGGGAATGGTAAAACACTGAGCTTATACACAATGAAAAGTCATCTCAATTCATCCTTCCGCCGTTAAATACTCCACAAAAATCAATTAACAAACAGTACAAACGTAAATCATAACCCTTCAAGAACGCAATTAACACTGCCACCGCTCGCCCCCTCCCGGCCAATCGCGACTGCGGCCCAACAGACCCGAGACATGGAAATTTCAAATTGAGACCCGTTCATATCTGCGCTATATCTAATATAATACCTACTACAAAGTACCTACGAGCACAGGGGGCGAATGATTCGTTAGGAGTCAGTCAAGCGTTCATTCGTGAACAGGGTCGGGTAGGTACCTGTTATGTGCTGTGATAGTAAATATTTGCATACATATCAATGTGCTGTTTAGGGTTATGACGGAGCTAGATGAATAAATTGTATTGACGTTCAGTTTTTGATGTGCTGTCAGCCGGGTTCAGAGCAAATACGTTTTGTCAATTTGACCTTTAAGTCAAATGGAGATTAGGTCATCTCTTGTCAAGATACTTTGAATTCTAAAATATTCTATCCTTGTTATGGTATAAGATACGAAAATAATATTTAACAGTAGTTAGTAGGAGTGAGAATTTTTATTTTATTTTATAACAACCATAAGGTTGTTATAAAATAAAAAAAAACTTCTTTTAAAAAAACCGACTTCAAAAACTAAAAAGTATAAAATAACTTAATTTGTATGTGCTACCTACCACACTCGCTATATATCGAGACGAACGTCAACGACGTCACCGACGCTTCGGTTGTTTTGTTCATCGCGAAGAGCAGCTATCCCGCTCAAGGTCACGCGCGGCGAGTGCGGTACCTACTATTACATTTTGGCTTGGCACCGACTTCAAACCTATGAATAGGTAGTACATACAAATTAAGTAATTTTATACTTTTTAGTTTTTGAAGTCGGATTTTTTAAACGAAGTTTTTTTTTATTTTTCGCTTTTTAGTCTTTCTCAAGTCTCTAATCATCATTTCATTTAAAATTAAATGATGTCTACAGAATATGAAGGCATGCAGACAATTGCTCTTAACTTCATTGCAGGTGCTCACGTAAATTTGAGGGTTTCTTTCGATTTCCTTGGGATCCCATCATCAGATCCTGATATGGTGGCCATGGGACCACATGGGGAGCATACCCTTTCGAATACAAAAGACAAGAACAACAAGAATTTTCAAAATCGGTCCACAATTGACGGAGTAATCGATGTACATACATATAAAAATCCGATGAAATTGAGAAAGAACCTCCTCCTTTTGGAAGTCGGTTAAAAAATTAGACAGGTCTTCAAGTTGTTGTTGTTGTTTCGTGTTCGTTTTTGTTTCACTATATGTCGGAAACGTTATGTTCCCTTTGTAAAGATCTTTTTTGTCCTATTATTTTACAATGCAAGGCATCTTTAAAAGACAGAACTTAAAATAATTTTTAACTTTAGGACTTCAAAGCACTCTGACTTAATAGGAACAGACATGTGTAGTCCCAAGTATGTGACCCTGAACTTGACTTATTGTTTATCTACAACCATAGACAAGCCTACCAAATTATTAAAAAAAAAGCTGTAGAGTAAAGAGGCCACAGTGGTGCATTTCCGATCTAGCGGTTATGGGTTCGAACCCAACAAAATGCTGAGCCATTCGGGTCCTAACACCTGGAGCGGCTGGAGCTTATTTGAGAAGTTTAACAAGAATTGTAGTATGCATGTTTGGTGTTTTTATTATTTAAAAAATAACAAAAAAATCACTAAAAAAACCGACTACAAGAACTGGAACCACACGGTAAGCACCAGCTTTCAAATAAAAAAGAATCATCAAAATCGGTTCGCCCAGTAGTAAATTCTGAAGTAACAAACATAAAAAAATACAGTCGAGTTAAGAACATCCTCCTTTTTTGAAGTAGGTAAAAAAACATACAACAACAAACATTCAAATTTTACTTGTTTTTTGGAGTACCTACCTACCTAACTGCCTCGGTGGCGTAGTGGTAGCGTATGCGACTGCTGTGCTTGAAGTCTCGGGTGCGATTCCAGGGTCGGATCAAATTTTTGTATGATCTACATAAAAAAAGTGCCCAGTCGACGGCAGTAGGTTTGATAACTGCTACGTGAGTGACTACAGGACTTAACAATAGTTGATCGAATTTTGTCATTTTCAAGGGTAGGCATATGTATGTGTATAAATTGAGAGTATAGTTTTTTTATTGTATTGAAGAGAGTTTGTCCGCCATTGGGTCATGCATTGTGGTAAAATGTACCTACGCTTTTACAGTCAATATTTTAATACAAATAGTTAGCAATTCGTATTACACATGGGAAAGATTGATATCATTTGTAAGCGTGGTGAAGCGTGGGGTTGCAAATATAATATTCGACTGTATTCTGCGACAGAAGTAACACTCGCCCTCGCGTCCCCGCAGTAATCCGATCCGCGAATCCTCTTGGTAATTAACTACCAATTTCGTTTCTTGATGCATTTTTAAAAGCGTCCGACGGATTTTTAATGGTTATTTTATGGTGACGGATCACTTATTAAGTTTTTATGGCGGCTATAGTGTGACAGATGGGCTGTAGTTTGACACCAGATCTGAGGGCCAGCCTGTCTCAGCGGTTTGCCGAAATCGAGAATTAATGTTCTCATTTAAAGTGTCGTAACTGTGTTCAATGTTTGTTATATTTGTTTTTGATGTTAATTCGCGTGTAACACAATACGTGGACTGTTACTTCACTAAACGGTGGACATTTTTCTTTAGTTTGACATAACATTACCATAAACAGTCTTTTAAATGTTAGTTTTAAACATTTCCAGGTATTGTTCGCTGTTGTTTCTGTATCCATATTACTTAACATTTTATAATTTTTGATATAAGATTTTTTTTATATACTTAGTGGATTGTAAAAAAAGTTAAACTAAAAATGTGTTTTTTTATAACTTCAAATTAAACCACTCTAGAATTGGGTTTATGAAGTTGGTGTCAGTCAAAAGTGAATTCATTAAACCGTTCAATTACGAAACGTTTTGACTCAAACATTCACATTTTAAATAGCAATGCAGGACATTGTCTAGTAAAGAGTTAAAAAAATATCCAGTTCAGCTAATGTTAACTTATGAAACTACTTAATGTATACGATCTCTAACTAAAATAAATAGTAAGGAAAATCAAAATACAAGCAATACTTATAACAAAAGCAAACGCTATTAATTCAGCACATTATATTGTATTATCAATCTCCCTGGGGACACTGAGAAAATTAAAACAGATGATCTAGCGGAACAGTCGACTGCACCATAATTAAAAAGATAAGGAATATTGTCTTTTCGTACTAGCGTACTGGCGCGACGGCACCAACCCTTCAGCGCGGGAGGGATAGCGAGCTGTGGGACCGGTTAACCGGTTAGGGGGCCCAGGAGACCACACACCGAATCGGTTGCGCGCAACGCTGATTAAGTAAACTAAGATAACATTGGCAATATAGTGAAACGTCAAAAGTCAACAAGGGCAGAATGTTGCGGTAAGTTGATTCGGTGCTATTCTCAAGGGCTGCGAGTGTATTGTTGTCTCAGACGGTTACTGTTTGAGATGATTGGATTGGCTCTGGAGATGAGTGCTTCATTGTTTCACTCTCTGTTTGCAAAACAGGTTATCTTTACGATTTAATGTAGTTCCGTTTGTGTTTTGTTCGTGTTCGCTGTTTCGTACTAGGTTAATCTTTGAGTAGGTAGTTTAGAAACGATGTTTCTGTTCTTCATTGCTATGGAATATGTTAATTTTTTGTTCAAACGTAACATCCAATGTCTTAAAGAGAGAAGGAGGTGAATATAAATCGAGTTTATTAATGTCGTACTCGTACTAGTTTGGCGATATTTATGTTTGGCTGAAATTTTTATGAAGACCTTTTATTTGTGCGTTTTATAGACATAACTTATTTAATTGCCAAAGAACAACTTTGCGTTATCTTGATTAGGAAGATTTGATACTCAATATAGTGGTATATCTACAAATGAAGTAGTTATTAAAGTCAGATAGAACCATAAATTTTAGTAAATGAGATAATGCTTTTGTTATAAGGCTATTCGGCCCATAAAAAAACGTCGTATCTCTATTGAATCATCAAGTAAAAACTTTTTATTTAGTCTCATCTATTCATCTAGACTATTTTAAAATAGAGTTTAATTATATCTCTATTAATAAAATCGACTAATGGGAATACTTACGTACCATCGAAAAGTGTTATTGCCAAAATTGTATTCAAATTAACTTATGTCATTCAATTATATGCAGATACTTATTGTGTGCTAGCTGAAACTCGCGGTGCTACCCGCGGTTATTGTCATACCGCGGGTAGTGCCGCGGGGCGAAGCTAGTCTAAAAAAGTAACCCGAGTTACTCCTTATATCATCAGCTACCTATCAGTGAAATTCCCATCGAAATCGGGCCAGAGATTACCCGGAACAGACAGACACACAAAAATTGAAAAAAATGTTATTATGGTACATGTATATACCGTGTATACATACATATGCGTAGTAGAAAAAAGCGGTTATTTTAACATTATAAACAGACACTCCAATTTTATTTATTTGTATGGACATAGTAATCCAGGTATTTTTCACTGCCGTGGTGAGCGTCAAAATATAATTGACAGGCACTTCGATAAATTAATATCCAACGTTTCGAGTGCAGTAGTGTAGGAAACATAATCTAAAAATTAGTACCGGAGTACCGAAATACTCATCTTGAATATCGATGTTATATCGCAGGGTTCGGTGCACGTGGTGGAGAAGTCAGTACCTGGCTGTTTAGTATTCTGGTCGGGCATGGCCGTGTATTGATTGCTCGCCCTAGCCGCCCGCCGTACCACGCGTAGGGCGGCCTTTTTCAAAACAATACCGACGTAATGATTTTTTTCCCGTACCCAGTTCTGTTTTTGATGTTTAAGACGTGTAACTGGTGCAGAATTGGTTTTAGATTTGTTTCGAAGATTGTTGCAGTTAAATGGAAATTACGTTTACTGATACACACAAATTGTTTTTTATTTATTGGTAAGATTTTGACATTTTAGTTCAAAAGTCTATCAGAATATTTTTACTATTCTGTCTGGAAACGGCCGCTTACTCATCGACTTAGCTTCCTTCGACTTTAGCAAATACAAATACTACAGATTCAGCAAAAACAGTTCAGGGGTCGAATTGAAATTCATATTGAGATTGGAGATCTGCTATGAGGTAGTGGTTAATTCAATTCTTAGTTCTAACCCTTCGAATCGTGACACTCTAGTACAGGAAAATAAAAATCAGAACTAAAGATTTGGTAATTCAAGATTATAATGTTTGATATTGAAATAACAAGATAAGTAGGTAGTCATTTGTCAGGCACACTTAACCTAGTCTCTGAGATCGATCCGTGCAATCGAGACGGCACATAATATAAAGGTATGTAATGCATTTAATCCGATCTTGTTATTGGAATTCAATATAATTACAATCTATATGTTATGTATAACAAATTCTACTTTATTCCATAAAATTTTGCACAACTACTAGTTGTTTATTGATTGAGAACTTAAATGCGCTTTATTTTGAATCAGGTACCAGTCTATAAATCATTCTTTATCGCCATAAAACAAGAATGCCAGTAACTCTTTTATAGCCAATTTTCATGATTTATTTTTGTGTGATTAAATACGTATTTACCTTTTGTGTCGTTCGTTTTCTGATCTTTGCTAATCTATTTTAATGGAGTTTTTCGATTTTAAACGAAGATTTGATCACTTTAGAATTTTTCATAACCTTCGTTTAGCAGTGGACGGCTATAGGCTGAGCACATTAAACTATACATATAAGTGGGTATGATATATCAACTGGAAGAATAAACTTCGTACAAATTCAGCCACTTAAAACTCATTTGTAAATGACGAAGCGTGAGAGAAACACATTGAACACTTTCCAGATCTAAATAAAATAGGTATAATTTGATTTTCTAAATACTATCTAAAATATATGACGGTATGTGTACGATACTTTGTACGTAAAGTAAATTATTCAAAGTTGCACCATCCAAGAATGTTGTAAATTTTCTCAAAGACATTCCTTGATCTGATATTGTTGAGTGAGGGGTCGGTTTCGACCCGGAGCGGAGTTCCAAGGGTTATACTACATAGTGTAGTGCTAATGTTGTACGTGACTCGAGATTCTGCTAAAGTACAACTATTTTGAGATTATATCCCTATGAATTGGCCGCAAATGCCGTTTCAATTTAATTTTAAGATATAATAAGGTTATATGTATTGCAGTGAAAATAAGTGCTGCTTCCTATTTAGTTAAATATTTCTGTTGGCATTTTTTTATACACACAACGCCATGGGACTAGCCCAAGCTAAGCACGGAGCTTGTGTTATGCGTACTAGACAACTAAAATAAATACATATTTACTTTTTTTCTAAATACATACATATTATACATAGAAAACACCCAAACTCCGAAAACAATATTTGTAGGTCATACAAACATTTGGTCCGACCCGGGAATCGAACCCGAGACCTCAAGCACAGATACCTCATATACGCTACCACTGCGCCACCGAGGCAGTCAAAGCAAGTCGCAAGTCTTTGCTTTTAAAACTACCTTTAAGAAAATGTTGTTGAAATGTTCGTAATTCCTGATATATTTTGTCATGATTCGAAGTCAGGTCCCAGACTTCCAATCGACAAATCCAAAAATAGTACTAACTTTTAAACTGTTTTAAACTTTCATGGTCAGAAACATTAAAATAGAAATCTACGGGATTGCTACCATGTACCTTTTTGTTTGTGAGTATCCGATATTTCGGCGCTGTTGCAAGCGCCATGATCACGGAGTAACTGAAGATCTTGCGGGTGGGATGTTATTGGCAGACATATCGGTCTACCCTCTTTCGCAGTCTTTTACTACGATCGCCCCCGGTACCACTGTTCACTAACTCACTATTCACTCGTAATTGTTCTCGACACACAACACTAACAGTATCTGGTCGCGAAACTATGTTTTGTTGATTACGCCGGTTTTTGCACATTCGAATCACGGGATTCCAGACATTTGACAGTTTGAACCCATCCTCACGATTGAAATTTTTGTGTTTATTAATTTCAATCGCTTCCCTGACCAATCTAGGTATGTAGTGGCGTTCTGTCGTAATTATCTGTGGGTTGTGAAACTCAATCCAGTGATTTGGGCACGAGTCAATCAAATGCTTCGCGATTGCCGATTTCTGCTGGTCGTTGTTTTTGACCGCTTTTATGTGTTCGTTCATGCGGCACGCGATGGTACGTTTAGTTTGGCCGATATATGAACTCCCACAACTGCAGTCGATCTTGTAGACACCAGGCTTCTCCAAGGGGAAATTGTCTTTTGGGGATCGGAGACATTGTGCCACTTTTCTGAATGGAGTGAAGACAGTATTGAGTGAAAACTTATTAAGTATGTTTGAGATCTTATCTGTCACTCCTTTTATATAAGGCAGAAATGCTGGTTGTCTGTCTACCCTGTCCCTTCTCTGGTGGCTTCCTTTGTGTCTAGGTGGGAACTTCACCCTATGTCCATTGTTCCGTAGGACGCACCGAACATGCTCGAGCTCCTGGTTTAGGTGTTGGTCGTCACACAAATCATATGCACGATTTGTCAATGATGTAACCACGGAATCAATGTGCCTTGGGTGATGATGAGAGCTTGCATTGAGGTGTCTACAAGATCGACTGCAGTTGTGGGAGTTCATATATCGGCCAAACTAAACGTACCATCGCGTGCCGCATGAACGAACACATAAAAGCGGTCAAAAACAACGACCAGCAGAAATCGGCAATCGCGAAGCATTTGATTGACTCGGGCCCAAATCACTGGATTGAGTTTCACAACCCACAGATAATTACGACAGAACGCCACTACATACCTAGATTGGTCAGGGAAGCGATTGAAATTAATAAACACAAAAATTTCAATCGTGAGGATGGGTTAAAACTGTCAAATGTCTGGAATCCCGTGATTCGAATGTGCAAAAACCGGCGTAATCAACAAAACATAGTTTCGCGACCAGATACTGTTAGTGTTGAGTGTCGAGAACAATTACGAGTGAATAGTGAGTTAGTGAACAGTGGTACCGGGGGCGATCGTAGTAAAAGACTGCGAAAGAGGGTAGACCGATATGTCTGCCAATAACATCCCACCCGCAAGATCTTCAGTTACTCCGTGATCATGGCGCTTGCAACAGCGCCGAAATATCGGATACTCACAAACAAAAAGGTACATGGTAGCAATCCCGTAGATTTCTATTTTAACTTTTAAACTTTCGCGTTCCATGATATAATAATAATTATTTTTACGGGAATTAACGCGATCACTTATTTCAAGGTATTACATACCTCTGATTTGCCTGACGTTTCGACCAGGTTGCACTGGCCGTGGTCACAGGCTGACTGTATATTTTTAATCCACATTTTTAAACCAAAAATAGTATTTTTAATCATGTCCTCTCTTTTTGGGACTCCGTAATACTAACAAGAAACCGTAACGGTCCTACCGATATATATCTGTTTATTTATCTGCAACTTAGCAAGATTTTTAGAATCACCCAACTTTTATTTTAGTTTACTTTATAAACTCTTTTGCAAAAAAAACGGGCACTTAAGGAATTAACTATTTTATAGTTACTATTAGTTTGTTTGACAATTTTAGGTATTGTTATCCTCAGAATTTTATAAATTAATAAGGAAGGAATAGTTTTCATCAGTTATTACATAACATTTTGATTAAATTATTGAGAAATAATGTTTAAGGTCAAAACACTATTATTGTACCTGCTCGCTAAATAAAAATGAAACGCGTTAATTTCTTTGTTTTTCTTGAATACATTAAAAGCAGATAAAAGTTTAGTATTTAGTGTGACCAGCTGGCCAGTCCAAACGATGAATTCCGACTTCTAGCATATACGCTTCCACATCGCCAGACCGGTGGGCGCGAGCGTTGTCGTCCATAAAAATTGAGTTTTCGCCAAGAGCGGTTAAAGCGGGTTGTGCATAAGGAATTAGAACTTCCGTTATGTATCGGTGTCCAGTCAGTGTACCGTTTTCGATGAAGACTTACTCCGTACGATCCAAAGAATTTATTCCTGCCCAAAACATAACAGAGCCCCCTCCATAAGGTGTGATTTCTTCAAAACATGCCTCTGCAAAGCGTTCTCCTCGTCTACGTAGCACTCGCCGACGTCGGTCTCCACCATACAGAGATATCCTGGCTTCATCGGAGAACAATACCCTATCCCAGTCTTCATGAGTCCATGACACACAATTTCAAGCGAAGCTAAGCCTGGCAACTCGATGTCCACGGAGTAATTTAGGGCCGCGTGCCGGGCGATGACTGTGTATATTAGCAGCGAAAAGCCTCCTCCTGACCGTCCATAGACTAATTTGCACATTTCTTACTTCTTCAAGGATGTTCTTGAGGTCCACATAAGAAGATTTGAGATTTCTCAACGCTTGACTAACTAGAAAACGATCATCCCGTGGTTCGGTACATGTCTTTCTGCCAGAACCAGGCCTTCTCATGACGGAACCGGTCTCTTGATAGCGCTGCCAGGTCCTTTGAACTGTCGACCGACTCACATTTAGCCTCTGAGCCACGAAGCATTGGCTGCAACCTTCTTCAAGCAGTGCAATAATTTTGCTCGCTTTTATCACTTTATCTACCATTTTCGAGATTGCTAAACAGCAATAACAATACTTTCAAATGTCAAGGACATCAGATAATTTAATAAAAATTGACAAAAAGTTAATTAGAGTCGATATTAACTATAGGGAATTTGGGCCACAAAATGTAGTTAAAAGTTGTTTTCTTTGAAAACCAGGCTCAGTTAAAAATTTGAATTTGGAATGTACTCTTATAAACATTATGGCACTTTTATAACTGGCCAGTAACATGTTCAAATGATTAAAACCTTTTTGGTATTTTATTTTTTTCAGCCAGGAAGAAAATCGAAACCGCCCGTTTTATTTTTTGCAAATGAGTGTACATATTGCCAACTATAGTTTTAGAGCAAGGCCATTGTTGGTTTACGGTTAAAGCCTTGCTTCCTATTTGCTGTTCTGCAAAATTTGGGTTTTTTAACCGATCTCTAATGCAGATGTGATTTTTAACCATAAAACTTAACAATTCACTATAGTGAATATAGATTAAATTGTTAAAGTGCTATTTTCAGCATTATTCAATACTAGCTGTTGCCCGCGGCTCCGCCCGCGTGTATGTCGGTTATCGCTGCAAATAGTAGCCTATGTGTTATTCTGATGAATAAGCTATATTACTGTAAAGTTTCATCCAAATCCGTTCAGTAGTTTTTGCGTTAAAGAGAAACAAACATCCATCCATACAAACTTTCGCGTTTATAATATTAGTGGGATTGGCACTTGATAGATGTATTCACATGGAAAGTGAGACAAACCCGATCGTTCACACATGACTTGGGCTCGTATAAAGCTCGTGAATTGACAATAACATAATAATATTGTGCGAACGATTATCTCCACGCAATAAACGTTGTCGTAAAATTTCGCAACAGATTTGCGCCCACGCTTCTCGGCTGGATCATTTAAATTTTTCATTGTACACGTTCTCCTATAGGTAAATTATATTGATATTTTGTTACGTAGTGTTGTTTTGCGTCATTGATGTATCTAGTTTTACTTTATATAGACATGTGTTAGGTGCATACTCGTGTAAGAGATTATGTTTATGAGGATTTAATAGTGTCGTGAGTGCTCTTCGTCGCAGTAGAAACAAATCGAGAAATTGTAACGATGTTTCTTAAGCATCGTAAATATGAATAGGTACCTATCGCAAAACCTCGCTAATGTATTTGAATTAATAATATTAATATAATGTTTCAGAGATAATACCACGGGACTTTCTCTCCCTGTTGACCTTCACAGGTGATGTAGATTGAGAACCACTCCAGGGCAAATAAATTAAAGGTCCTCCTCGGTTACAGTTTTGTCTCTGTTAAATCATAAGTCATGTAAGTTTTACACATGTAACCTATGGTAGGTACCTATAAGAATATTAATAGTACCAAAGCTTAGCAGATGTAACATATTTCTTAAATTTTATTTTTATGCGTGTACAAGATATTGAAATCGATATGACAAAAAATCGATAGCACACCACAGTAGGGTGAAAGTCCAGATTAGCGGCCGTTATCCCCAATTTTATCTAAATACTGGCTATAATCCCGCCATGTACAATGGTGACAAAAATAATAAATACGCCTTGGTGACGCCCACGGCACAATAGTACCGGCTCTGTGTTTCAATATTTTTGTACTGGGGCCGGTAATGAAGGGGTCGAAAAAGCGAAATAAACTAACCCGCTATTGATACGACCGGTAGGGTAACTATTCCAATTGTCGTTCTACTGCAGTTTTTTATGATTTTGGCTACTGGACAATTGATGAATTAGTTGCTTTTATGCGTCAATTTCTTTCTTTATATTGCATGGTCTTTGATTCTTATGAAGTTATGATAAATGTAATCTGTTTTGGTTTATACAATGTCTCTATAAACGTTATTGTGTGTGGTCTAGTGGTACAGTAGTAGTAGTAAAGGTATTGACTGCTAAGTCAAACGTCACTTCATCGTTGGTTTGTCACCTATCTTGGACAATTAAATAAGTTTTGAACTCTATAATATTTTCATCTATAATATGTATTCAGAAACTTAAAGTTATGTTTTATTAGCAGTCTGGTTGCCTTAGCTAAATCTTAAGCTCTGCCTATTTTGGAAACTGACGACCGTGTGTAGGCTGTACCAGTGTTATGATTTCTAAGATACTCGAAAGTAAATGATTTCGAAATTTCGTATAGACAAGACGTCTGAAGAAAATTACAAATGCTTAATAAAATAAGCTATTACACATAGCAGTTAAAAACCCCCGGATATTTTAATAAAACGTAATGGCAAAACAAAAATAGTCTGACTCTCACACCTCCCCACGCCTAATCTCCTAACAAAGCATTGTTGGAACATTTTGGCGCGAAAATAATGAAGAGCACGTGGCATTCCCTGCCCCTAGACCAGGCCAGGGCAGGCTACACAATAGCCACGTGTCGATCGCTATCAATGGAAGACGCACAACAAAACGCATAGCAGTAAAACATTAACGGATGACTTATGGATGTGTGATTTCGAGAATGTTCGCATGACTGTTCAGACTATTTATTTTAATTACCCGTAATTACGAATCACTAATCCGATTAGCATGGTGCTTCTTGTAAATGTTTAGGATATTAGTTCCTAAACACTTTAAATTGGTAATCATACAATTCATTGTCAAGGTCACGCAAATCCTTATTTTTATGAAAAGTTGCTGCGAACATATTGCATGAGTCGAACTTAATTTCTCAGGAATTTTCTTCTAGTCGACACTTTGGGTTTTACATAGCTGTCTGTGGCAGGCGTATCTATACTAATATTATAAAGCTGAAGAGTTTGTTTGTTTGAACGCGCTATTCTCAGGAACCGCTGGTCCGATTTGAAAAATTCTTTCAGTGTTGGATAGTACATTTATCGAGGAAGGCTTTATATCATCACGCTAAGACCAATAGGAGCGGAGCACCCATGAAGAATGTTACAAAACGGGGGAAAAATTTTACGCTACGTGCAATAGGGTCTCCTATTTATGCGTCAACGACGTACGAAACGTACGACGTACGAAATACGTAAACGACTTTGCGTAGGTCAGCTAGTATTTGATAAAGTTATACGAGAGACTAAATTAAAAGTCCACTGTTGGACATTTGTCTATGCGTGAAAAACCATTTTGCCATGCGGGGTTTGAACTCATAACACTCAGCGCAGTGGAAAACGGTGTGGTGACCGCTTAAACCACTTTGTTGTAACACTTGCTTCGACATTTAGGAACAGAATCCTATCCATAAGCGCTGAAACTATGAATTTCTAACACCACACAGCATGCTTAATAGTAGAATACTTACTAGAAGTACCTTAGTACCTAAATAGGTAGTTAATTGCACCCATGTCTATATCGGAAGTGGTAGACAGTCGCGTATTAGAGGCCTGTATTTTGCCAATTGTATTACAGAAGGTACTTTAGGACTAGACGAAAAAAATTGGAAGTGTTAAAGAGTTTAGTAGAAAAAAGATATAAATATAACTGTTAACCACGCCTTGCAGAGTAAGAAGACTGGATTATAAATTTAACATATCAAAAGTAAGCAGAAATGACTTAAACATTGACACGCCAACGAAAACCATTCAAAAACATATTAAAATTATCATATCTGTTGATAATAAGGTGTTAACTCAAAGTACATTGAAACAGTCAGCATAAATCACGACTGACAATATAATACAATACAGCCTACGCTGAACAAAACAATGACAGAACGATCGAATGTAAAAACGAAAGCAAAAAGTGAGATACTGCACCCAAACATAAGCGATCATGACTTGCATTCGAATCGCGAGCAATAAAATAATAATTATACACATGTGACTTATTAGCTATACATATCATAAGTGAAAATAAACGAAATAACAAAATATATATGTACTATCTAAATACAACTCTAATTAGCAACAGTTAGGTCGAAAATTGTGAAGTGAATATTCAACATTACGATGTTTTAAGATGAAAGAGAGAATGTAACAAAACAACAAAAGATTTAACAATAGAAGTACGTCGTATCATTTGTTAAACGTCCCTTCTGATGACGAACACTATTATTTTATGAATGATGTTGGGGTGGATGTGGGGACCTAAATACTGTACTTTGTACTTATGTTCCAAACAATTTTAATGGCTGGCAATGTGTTGCGATATTTTGCCCATTTATGATCTCGTTTAATATGTCATATTTTGCTATTCTTCGTCAGTATTTAAGTTGTCTCTAGATTAAGATTTTAGTAGAAGCACGAACATAAATGTTGCTTGTAAATATTAAAATCTATACTAACATAATTTATCTTAACATCTTGAATATTGTTATTGTCTGTGTGTATTGTAATAAACTACCCAAAAATCTTAATATCTTTGATCATCAATTTAGAGGGATCTAATTTTATTAATTCCTCTGATTGCTGAGCTAGGTAGTGATTTTGATTCGCAGTCAGGTTAAGTAAAGGTGCGATGATCACGATAATTTATATTGAATGGCTGATCGAAATTATCGAACATTTGGATGAAATGTATTTCGTACACCAACCATGTCTGTCAGTATTCAGCAAATACCGTAGGTGAAGCCTAGTTTAAAAAATAATGAGGCCGTTGTGTCAATTCATTATCATTATCTGTTATTTATTAAACATAAAGTAATAAATTAAACAGTTTTTGTACTAAAAGAAAATAACAATTTGGCAATGATTACGCGATACAGGTACAAAAATGTAAAACAACAGTAAAAATTGCCCTTATTATTTATTAAAATAGGGCAGCTCATATACACATCCGTCGCTTTCATAAAGATTTTTTTGTCCTCATACAGGGCCTATATGGATTTTTTTCACATTAGAAATTGAACTTTATGCGTGTTTGAGAAGGTTCATATTTGACTGTCACTATTGAACTGGTGTCGAAATGTAATGTCATTTGACTAACGACACCTTAATGCTGAGTATTTAGTCTGGTGCGGAATGGTTTCATTGTGCGCGAGTAATGTATTGAAAAGTTTTAATTTTGCTTTATGAGTCGAGAAAAATGTGTGTCTACCCTCTCTAGCTTTAGAGCTGCAACCCCTTTAGAACTGGTTGCGTTTTGTAAGAGTGGGGTAATTTGTCATATTTGGACAACATTATAGTATTACTCCTTCGTAAGTTATTATGTTGATATTCACAACTTACTAAGTAACGCAACTAACTGAGTCCAAAAAAGGATAAAAATTATTCTAGTAAAAAAGAGTTAAAAAAAAAGTTTTGAGTAAATGAAATAATGCAAATAAACCCGTTTTTATGGATTTTTTTCGGAAAATTATATACATTTATATCATGATAAAAATATTTGTGAAAGATATTTACATTTGTCTAAGATTAACGGTGTGACATCATTACAATAGCAATTCTCTTTCTCTGAAAATGGGTCTGAAATTGAAAATCACAATCTAATTGCTTTTATTTTAAGTAGGCCGTATTCACGCACTTTCGAAACTTAGTGACTAGTTGCTCGGTTCTAAAAAATTACTCAAGAAACTCCTTGATTGACCTTACCTTAAACTCGGGTGTTTCTAATTTGTGAATAGTTTTTCAGCAGTTTATTTCTAAGAGTATGTCTCAATTTGAGTATTTAGTATTGTCTTATTCATTTAATTCACTCTCCTTGTAATCTAACTAAAGGGTTCGTGTGACCGATTTCCTTGTCCAATTACTATTCCAAATAGGGCCAATGAAACATTCTTATAAGATTATCGCTAGGACGTCGCAGAAAGCAATAAAGTCGACACCCTAGCCTCCCAGATTAACAGTTCTAATACCATAAAGAACGGCGATGGGGCTCCGCGGGGCTCCACGGGGCGTCTTTGTACCATTTTATTGGCGTCCACTGACTCCCCGAGGTGTATTGTTGCAAGTGGCTCGGCCGATTATTGGGCTCTTCACCCTACGGTATGATACGCTATATTTGTTAATTCTCGCTGGGGTAACTCATTTGTCGTAATAACCATTTAGCGCCGTCTATGAATGCTTATGGTATGAATGGTTACTATTTTAATGTTTGTGTGAATACTCCTTTATACTGTGTAGGAGTTGAGCATTCGCCTGTTGTAGAATGACTAGACTACACGATACATCAGTTACTACTTTCTCAGGAAATGGAGAAATAATATTACATTAAGAGACTTTTCAGTTTAAATAATTTTGGCGGCTACGAAACAATGGTGCCCTTGATTATGCTGGTGTACAAATGAAAATGACTGTGGCGCAGTGGTAGCGTATGCGACTGCTGTGCTTAAGGTCTCGGGTTCGATTCCCGGGTCGGACCAAATGTTTGTATGATCTGCAAATATTTGTTTCGGAGTTTGGGTGTTTTCTATGTATAATATGTATGCATTTACAAAAAAAAGTAATATATATTAAGTAACTAGCGACCCGCCCCGGCTTCGCACGGGTGGATTTCAGATGCACCCACCGACGACACGATTCGTGCATTTTAAATCTGTAATATCTTTGAATATATTCATTTAAATTAAATACTGTAAAGACCATATTGGTCTAACTTAAATGCATAATGTATTTAAGGTACTCAATTGGATAAGGATTAATGCTGTATTGCTTAAAATCGCTTCGTAAATAATCCATTATTTCTATTAAAAGGTAAATAATAAAAAATGGTTATTGTGAGTTATCCCTAAGAGACAGACATATACCATCGAGGACTTTTTTGTAGACCTCTTTAAGGTGTACAATACTGTAGTACATTATTTTGATCTATCTCGAAGGGTACAGCCAGCGTTTGAAAAGTAAGCGTGAAAGAATGGGTTTATTTACGACATCACATTAGAAACCTCTAAAATTATCAATGTTTCTCTACTATATTATGCATGTATTATAAACATAAACCTTCCTCTTGAATCACTCTATCTATTAAAGAAAACCGCATCAAAATCCGTTGCGTAGTTTCAAAGATTTAAGCATACATAGGGATAGGGACAGAGAACGCGACTTTGTTTAATACTATGTAGTGATTATATCAGTTGTCTAGTACCCATAACACAAGCTCTGCTTAGCTTGGGACTAGATGGCGTTGTGTGTTAAAATATCCGAAATATTTATTTATTTATTTAAAATGAATAGTTCTATTCACAATGAGACCAAAAAGCAACTTGATGGCCAACAGTCAGACCCATTTTTTCACGTTTGAAAAGTTTATCTATTAACGTATTTTACAATGCCGTCGCAATGGTAAGTAGTACCTAGATAAACATGACCGTTAAATAAAAAAAATAAAAAAACGATGAAACTTTTCAAACATTATGTGGGTATTTTGAAAGAATAAAATAAAAAAATTGCCAAATTGAAGCACTTAACCGAACAATTTATATAGTATTCAGTGCGCGGAACTAAATAAATATGCCCTGCGGCTACTGACACCACTCGGGAGCCCCTCACAAGTGCGTACAAAACTTTTCATTCAAACTAACTCAAGTGGTTTTAAAACACTTCAATTCTTTAATGCAGTCAGGTACTTGGCCGAGTACCCTTTTAAACTTAATTATTCCACACATTTAATCCATATTTTTATACGTCAAGATTTATTTTGTACTATTTTTTTTTAAATATGACACACGGACAGATTTCCGTAATTATTTATACTTTTAATATGTATGTACCAAAATTTTTCAAAAGCCTAAAATTTTAAATAATATGTAATAGGTAATATTTAAAATTTTAGGCTTTTCAAAATGTGCAATAACGATAAAAATTATGTAACTGTGAGGGTGTATATAATATGAGGAGGGGTATGTAATATTGGCCATTTAATAAAACATTCAATACTCGAAATCTCTGGCATGTCAATGTTGTCTCATGTTCAAATTAATGAGAAAATAAATCGTTTTGCTAAATCATACTTAGTAGTTCATTTAGACAAAATTTGTAAACAAGTAAACAAGTAACGAATTGAAATTGAAAAGAGCTGAAAAAATTGAAAGAACTGAAAAGAAAAGGTTTTTTTTTTTGTTTTTTTATAATTTTGACGACTCACGACTAAGATCAATCTATAGACACCACTCACAAAATAATCTAAAATTTTAACAAAAAAAAAACGACGTCAAGAACTGGACCAAATTGTAATGGGACTACACGGGAAGCACCAGCGTTCAAATAAAAAAATAATCATCAAAATCGGTTCACCTAGTCGAAAGTTATGACTTTATGAGGTTACAAACATAAAAAATAAATACAGTCGAATTGAGAATCTCCTCTTTTTTTTTGAAGTCGGTTAAAAATACGACAAGCCATTTGGCTCTAGGGCGTGCCAAAGAAATATACATACATACATTCACTCATGTGGTATTATGTGGTATGTGGTCGCATAAAAGTTACTTGAATTGGAATTATAGTATAAGAAACACTATTTCAACGTGTCTGCTATGAGCAGAGTGGCGCAGTGGAAGCGTGCTGGGCCCATAACCCAGAGGTCCGTGGATCGAAACCACGCTCTGCTAAAATAACTTTTTGTTGTTTGTTTTGTTATCTGTCTTGTTTTTATACATTATACCGTAGTTCGTTTATGTTTTTACATCTATATCTATAGATGCTGTGAAGTGGTAACATAAAGTTTCGTTTGAAAACAAAGGGACAAACAACAGCGGCCGACTACGTTTGTTTTATCATGGGATATTGATAATTGGCTGCACGTGTACTGCTTTCGGTTCAACCAATGTTTTTTTAAACGTCCGACCGCGTTCTAACGCATCGTGGCCCTTTTATATATTTTTTTTGAAAACAATGTAGACACACTATTAGTTTGTTAGTCTCGCCCACCAAACGCGAATGGTTGTTTCGGGAAAAAAAATTAGTTCCACGCCATCTATCGATAACAATTGGAACTACAATAATTCTTGAAAATATTTCTTTTAAATTTTGATATTTTTTATTACTTGCATATTAAAAAAGAAACGATATTTAAGTTTCGATTGCAATAAATAGCTAGGTATATTATTTTACACAAATTCAAGATTTGAACAGAATGCTTTTTAATTTTGTTTAAAAATTTATTAGACTTGGTGAATAAGAATACTCGAGTGGAATATGTAATAAATAGATTGCATACAACCTCACTAGACGAGATGAGTGACACGCTCACCCTCCCAACTTCATTACACTACCCTCCGTCACATTATTATGTAAATTCCAATTTAAAACCACTTGTTATCTAGTTAGTAACGAAAAATACCTAACTACGGGCCCCAAATTAGCCGGCGGCTGCCTATTGCACCGTACATAATCAATAGCAATTGACAAACGAAGCGTTCTCCTGTCAAATTCTAGTTTTCAGAGCAACAAAAGACTTTGCAAATTTAGTTTTGCAGTTAGGAAAATAATTCTCCAAAGTTATTGGTGGTGTAATTAGGGTATGTAGCTGCATTGGCGTGGTATGTGTGTAGCCGTAGGTGCGTAATGGGAGTCTTGTTATGGTAATCGGTACCCCGAGGCTGAGATGCTGTGAGGGTACTGCAAGATTCAATATTGGAGTGGTCATCGATTGGTGAGGACTGTAACAGTTGGATATTGGGAGAATTTCGCACATGGTATTGTGAAGTGAGATTGAAAGTTACTGTATTTTTAACCGACTTCAAAAATGGAGGAGGTTCTTAATTCGACTATTTTTTTTTAAAGTTTTGTTACCTCAGAACTTTCGACTGAACTGGTTTTGATGATTCTTTTTTATTTTAAACCTGGTGCTTCCCGTGTGGTCCCATTTCAATTCAGTCGAGTTCTTGAAGTCGTTTTTTTTGTTAAAATTTTGTATTGTATATTTCAACATACATACATACACAGCCTGTCAAAATCATAACCCTGCTTTGGCTTTGCCGTAGTCGGGTAAAAATAGGGATTTTTTATGCGTTAAGTCAAATTAATATTGTAAGATTTGTTGCGTAGAAACATCATTGTGTATTTATCCTTAAAGTAGTAGGCAAAGGTGTATGAAACGCCTACATTTTGCCCTAATCTCAGATCAAATAGAAAAAGAGTAGATAACGCACCGCCTTGTTCTTGTTGAAGCAGAAAAAAGGCGCGTAGTTATGTTGTCGTTACTTATACGATACTGACGAAAAGTAGCGTAGTTTATAGCATAGTTAGTGCGTAACGGGTGTGTTTACTTGGAACTACGCGCCTTTCTTCTGCTTCAACAAGAAGAAGGCAATGCCTTATCTACCTTTTTTATTTGATCTGAGGCGCTAATATAATTATTTCACTTCCTTCATGTGGGCCACGGAATATCTATTGACAGCAACTAAACACGTTAGCTATTAGATAGCAAGATGCAATAGATATATTTCAAATTATAATAAGGTAAAAATCTCCTTTTACCTAATTTCTACGTATCTACTTTATTCCTTTAGATTATTATAGGAAAGAATAATACTCATACAGATAGTTTAGGGAATAAAAGTCATAGATGGATTAGGTCAGGTTACCTGTAATTAAAATGGGATTGTCGTGAAAATAAAAATATGATAAATAGTTATTTAAGTATAAAATGGAAATTAAATTGCATATTTTTTTATGCAAGCAAGATTCCCCAAGATGTGTGACGACACTGATGTCGGCAGGGTTGAAGTTATTAACGGTTTAATTAGCGTTGAACTCTTTTAGATAAGTTTACTAATACTATTCGTCAGTTTTATTTATTGAGTTTTTTTTTAAATTTCTTTCATTAGATATTTAACATACCTCTTTTCTAAATAATACTTTATTTACTGTATCTTTTTTTGACGGCCAATGTCGTTTTATATTCGCTTGCTTTCAAATAAGCTTTTGCGATAAAAATTGGAAAACGAACTTATCGCTGCTGCTTTAAATTACCAGATTATTTGTTATTTTACTGAAAGGGATTCATCACAATCATCAGCCTATCGCAGTACACTGTTGCACGTAGGCCTCAGGCCAGGTGGAGTGTTGATTTGCGCAAGCGGTCAGGTCTGGATGCGAGAAGCCTAAAATCGAATCAAGTGGCATGTAATTGGAGAGACCTAAAAAAAAAATATGCACTATGGCTAGCTAGGGTGGGTTTGGAATCCGGCAAATGTTCAAAGTTCGATTGCCACAATTGTCCATCAGACATGAAGATAAGGCTATCATTACAGAATTTACATACGTATTAACTAACAATAATACATGTATATACCGATAAGTATGATATTATAGTGATATGATAATGTAGATAACTAAGCGAACTGGCACAGAAGCGGCTCGGCGTATCACGTACTTGTGACGCATACCAAATGCCATTCCGCATCGCGATGAGGTCATCCGCTATGAGTTATCGACTCACACCAAACACATAAATACCATTGCTTTATTAAAATACCAAACTAAAATCAAAATCTATTTTATAATGCATTAAATTAAACTTCTCATGTGCAATGCTACGTCTTCATCAAACAAAAGTAAAATACACTACATTCGACAAAAAAAAAGTTCGCGAAGGATAGCTATCATTCATCCTACCAAATTGTTTGAATTTCAAACATTATTACTAAATCGCGGGACTGACGATAATTCAGAAGCTTAGTCTAATATATTACAATGTTTACTTACAATACGTAAAACGTAACGTGCACGCGATCTCTCCGTCTCCCTCCAACAAAACTTCTATCTCTCTTTTATTTGACAGATGACAATGCCATGTGACACGTCACTTACCGCCATTTTCCGTACAGTCATTGAAAAAGGAACCAATGGTGTTCGCGCGCTCATTTGACAGATAACAGTCACAGATTAAATAATGAACACTTTTACATCGAATGTCACTTGTTGTTAAAAATAATAGAGAAAAACAATTTAATAATACTTGATATAGAGCTTTTTATTTGCTTGAAACGTTAGAGAAGCAGCGAGTTCGCTGAAAGACGTAGCGGCACTGGCTGAATGTCGGCTTTACTCTCGCTCGTTCTACTAAATTTTCAATTCAAACAGGGTCTTTATAAGGGTAGTGACGCTGTACAAAATTTACATATCGGCGTAATAAACCAAGCGGGTGTCTGATTTGAATTCGGAACGTACTCTAAATGGGAGTTTTGCTGTGTGTAAAAAGTTACATAATTGTCGTTTTGTTTATATAAACAATACATTACTTATACGCCCTTTATAGGATCGTAGCGTGGATCTCAACGTGTTTACATGGTTTACAGTATAACAAGCAAGAGCAATGCTTATACTTTTTGTTTAAAAATGTAAACAACAAAATTAAAGACATTTGGAATAGTTTAAATAAAATATTTCAGTCCTGAGTGTAGTTGACATAGCAAAGGTTAATTCAACTTATAAATGACTAGCTGAACCCCGCGGTGTTTCCCGCGATACGACAATGACCGCGGGTAGAGCCGCGGGGCGAAGCTAGAAGTTGCCTAGGTTACTCCTTATGTGATCAGATATCTATCAGTCAAAATCGATTCAGCCGTTCCAGAGATTAGCCGGAACAAACAGACAACATAAAAATTAAAATTTATTTTTTTGATGTAAGTATCGTATGTACATTCATTTGCATTTAGTGAAAAGCTGTTAATTTGAAATTACAATATCTATTTGTATGGATTGATATAAATACTAGCGTGTAGCTAGTATTTATATCAATCCATACAAATAGACTGTCTTAACCTAGTATTATAATCACATTCCATATCATACCTTCCTGTGAAAAAGATCAATGATTCCATATAAAAAGGAAAGAAAAAACGAACTAATGAATTCTACAACTTTTTTATTAATTCATGATTTGAAATTAGAATGATTGTTTATTTCTTAAACGGTCTGTTGAGAGCTGTTGAGAGATTGATTATCTCAACACGTTGAATGGTCACTCAATATTTATTTAAGCAAGCAAGTAGTCTCATTACACAAACATGTATGCTACGGATTAGCATTTCGCTGCTTATTACGCGCTCAGCGGCCCCCGTTTAACTGTTTACTACAAGCGTTTATTGAAATACAATTACGAGTAGATTTACCACTTAATTGTATAATTCTTAGTTTAATACTAAATTTAGACGTTGTAAAACAAGAAAACCAATGTTCACTTTGATTGTATATATAAAGTATTTTACAAATAGGTTGACAAAACCCATGAATGATAGTACAAAAGTTATCAGTTGTTAGTGTATTTTATGGTTGTCGAAAATCATTAATGTATTTAACTACTTGTGGGTAGAAAAGCATATCCAGCCTCTTCTGTGTAGGTCTGATGACTGTTTAATTCTGGTTTAGTTCCCTAAGCTAAAATAAGCGGCTCAAAGAGAGAGCGGCTAGAGAGCATATAGCAGTCTTACCGTCGTCATAGTTGTATCGTAGGTAACTGATAGATTCCCCAATTATATCGCTACAAAAATCACTTAAATTAAAAAAATAAATTACAGTTACGACTGCCATTTCGATTTATACATTTCAGAACAAAATCATTTACAATATCGACACTTGATAATGAAGTCGAGATGTACCGAGTTAACCGAGTAATGAGAACGCGACAGCTGAAACTGAAGATCGATATGCCCGCTAGCAATGGCGCCTCGGGCTTATCCACTTACAGCGAGCATGCGCGTGAGTCACTCGATCTTAATCTTTTCACACGTGCCACTATGAAAAATGATCCACCGTTTAGTGAAAATTTACTATACGTTATAATTAATAAAAGTGTATTGGCTCGTAAGCTAATTTTGCTTAATTTAAGCGAAATTGTACAACGACGTTAAAGTTGAAATTTTGTATAATGTATGTAGTGAAGTCAATCCCTTAGAATTGTCAAAATAAATCATGTACCCTCGACCAGAGAGGGAAACATTTCTATTAGGTATGTCTTGTATTCATCATGAAGTCAGTTTATAAGAACAATTATTATTCTTATAAATAAACAAAAATACAAAGTTTCACATTTAAACAGTTTGAAATTTGAAGACTTCCTTACAAAAAAATCAAGTTAATTTTAGAGTTGTCCGGAGCAGAGCAATTGCGAAAACGAATGACGCAAATATTCTAGTGTTTCTATTGTACACATTATATTGCTTATAAAACTTGCCATTACTAAGCTCTTTGGTTGAGCAACCATTTTATGTATCATTCGATATTAATAACTCAATTCTGGATGCGTTCTCAAAACTTTAAACAGTTCACGCTGAATTACAACTTAAAAGGTTTGACCAAAGTTAAAGGTTTAGTTAGACTTACATAATACATCTATACATTGGCAAATAAGGATTCGTTAATGAAGTCAAGTTTCACAATTTATTTCTCTA
This sequence comes from Diaphora mendica, assembly GCA_949125395.1. Lineage (NCBI taxonomy): Eukaryota > Metazoa > Arthropoda > Insecta > Lepidoptera > Erebidae > Diaphora > Diaphora mendica. The sequence continues at coordinate 29,988,668 of OX421316.1, forward strand.
CTAGCTGTGTCCGCGGTGTTACCCGCGATTGTTGCAAAATTAAGAGGTTTATTTCTAAAATACTCTGAGTTACTCCTTACATTATCAGCTATATGCCAGTTAAAGTCCCGTCAAAATTGGTCCAGCCGTTTCAGAGATCAGTCGGAATAAACAGATTATTTCACAAGCTTTTTATTAACTTGTAATGTATGTATGTATGCTTGTATGTTTGGGTGGAATCTTGCAACTCAATTTTTAATCGATTTTGCTGAAATTTGCAAGCATATATGTATACAGCGTGACAATACAATATTATAATGACATGGATCTGATCTGATGCTGGAGCTGGAAGGTGGCCATAGGAGCTATGTAAAGAAACGTCGCAACATCATCGAGTTTGGACTCGTTTGATTCGTCTCGAGGCATTCCAGTAAAAGCTTGTTTTTAAAAAGCTTTTTAATTTATTTCATGTAAGTACCGTATATACTTTCATAAGCATATAGTGAAAAGCTGTTAATTTAAAGTTACAAACAATCAGACACTTCAATTTTATTTATTTGTATCGATTATAGTTTTGATATCTTGACAATGTGCAATTGCTGTAGATAATAAAATACATGCAGTTGTTACTGATAGACATTTGTTTTGATACTTTTTTTTTTTGTAGGGCCCGCCAAAATGACTCTACTCTGCCTGGTGGAAAGCATAAGCAAAATCCAAGAGTATTGGTCGCCATACTCATTGCGACTGCAGACAATGCAGTATGGCGACCCACACCATGGCGGCCTAGCGATGCTGCTGCATCTTTTAGTCTAGTCAACAAGTATGGAACTTGTTGACTAGACTATTTGGGCCTCCGGTCTCGCACTCACCAACGAAACACGACAGCATGAACGTGGTCATTTTACGTTGATTTTCTGTGCGAGGGTAGTACCGCCCCGGTCGAGCTGGCCCATTCGTGCTGAAATCAGCGTGGCTCTACTACCTTAAAAAGACTCTCTATAATCCCTTCCTATTTCGGTGTGATGATCATAATTATTTGTTTTTGTCAATAAACTGTACTTTATAACTACTTACGCAATTTATGTATGAGCAGAGTTGTAGTGGTCTATTTATACCAGAGCCACAAAAATTTTTTTTTGCTTTCTTTAAAAGACAACATCCGCACTAGGAATATTTTTGTATCGCGGAGAACCTTAAAATCATACATGAAACGGACTCAAAGAACACCCGAACCCGGAACAAGAATTTGTGGACCAAAATAAGTGTTGTCCCTTGTGGGGTTTGAACCCATAATACTCGGCAGATAAAATTGGCGAAATGTACGCATGCAGTCAAACCCTTTTCCAAACACTTTCAAAAATCTGAGTAAAACCAACTATAATGGCATTAACACATTAGCACGTTCATAAAATAATTACAAATTTTAACAAAAAAAAAACCGACTTCAATCTGGACCAAATTTAAATGGGACCATTCGGAATGCACCGGCTTTCAAATAAAAAAAGAATCATCAAAATCGGTTCACCCAGTCCAAAGTTATGAGGTAACAAACATAAAAAAAAATACAGTCGAATTGAGAACCTCCTCCTTTTTGAAGTCGGTTGAAAAATAGGAAGAATTGAATAATAACAGCAAATGGTAAACGTCACAGGGATTGAACGGCTTGTTAGAGTATAACCTGCATTTTAAAGTCTCGAAAATACAATGAAATACACGGCCGTGCAGTGTTTGAATATTGATTATGGACGTACGTCATAACGAATATAGCATCCATTAATATCCTTACGGATAGGTATGTACGTATTAATAAAAGATTAATTTGGTAAGACTTGCGAATAATTTGAAAGACGACATTCCCAATCAACATTCAACTCATTAATGACAAAAGACGTAACAAAACATTCTAAATTCAAAATTTAAAATTGAGACACGAATTACGGGAGACAAGCAACGATGATCGGAGGCCTGCGTTCGTGGCCACTATCGATTTTTCCGTCCACCCCCAACTTTGTTGACAAAGGCTGGTTCTTAAGCCAAATGAGATGCACCCTAAAGAATATTATGGGCAGACATCGCTCCACTATCGCTAGATATATTGTTGTGAGCGTAGATATCTCGGCGGGCTCATATCGCCACTTTATTGATCTTTTAACCGTTCCGTATAAGGTAGTACCGTGGGTTTATTAAAACGCTGTGTTTGCTCATTCATCTGTGGAACATTCCAACAGAAAAGCACAGTAGTCTGTGTTGTTTGATTTTCTTGCTTTATCTGCTACTAAACAGTAGCTACGGCGCGGTTACACGAGGAAGCTGATGTTTAGTTGCACTTTAAATGTTTTGCAAATTGGAATCCTTTTCACTTTGGGGATCCTAAGTCATCTTTAAGAAACATCGCTGTAAATTATTTTGAAACTTTTGAGTTCCAATACAATAATTCAATAAAACAATATTAAATAATACATAGATTTTTGTTTGTTGTCGTTTTATTTAGGAAAAAAATGTGTATATTTTAAAATTTCCATAATACTTTACTACGGGGCTAGACATTCAAAATTTAAAACCTTTAAAAACAAATTTATAAGATCAACAGGAAGAGATAAATAGTTATAATCTTTGGAAACTACTAAAGTATACGAATAGATCGCTACATTTTATCCACTTACAGTATTTTGTTCATACGTCACCCATGTCCAGAATCTATAACCCGTCCGCAGTGTTGTGTACGGCATCAATAGTCATTGTCCAAGCCAGACGCGTCGATAAAAAGATTACACATTTGCGTATATGATTCGTGCGTGACGTGAATAGTAATGTGTTCCCTTTCCAGCCCTCCTCACCCCTCTCCACTCGGTCGAACAATAATAGATTTTAATCGGCAACCAACCTTGGGTGTGCGATTTCATTAATTTTTTGGTTTCACGTTCATTTGAGGTTTTAAACGTGTCTTTAGAATTGAATGATAAAATAACATTGTACATGTCCTGATGGCTTATTTCTGATAAGTAAATTTAACAATTAAATAATTTGAATGTACAGAACTAGTGGCTCTGACAAAATAATTATTTATTTATATTTATTTTATTTTATTTAATAGGTACAGATACAGATAACAGACTTAAAAAATACAAAACACAGTCTTAACAAACACAGTAAACCTGCCATCCAGTTACAACTGTACACAGCTTAAACAGTAGAAAGTGCTTCGTTTTAGCATAAGGCTAACAAATTATAAGAAAAATTATACGAAAATTAAAAGAAAAACCAACAAAAAACAAATCTATAATTAGATACACAGTTACAAACTAAATATATAAAGAAAACTGAGCTGTGTATTAAAATTAAGGTCCGTTGCAACGAAGGAGAGAACACTTGAAGGCATTGAGGCCTTCGTGAAAGATGTCTAAATGTGAGCACACGATATTATAGTTCCTGCACATTCTTTTTTTTTTTTTTTTTTTTTTAACTTTATTAATAACTTTATTAACTTTTAAGAAACCTTATAATAAAAACTAAGTTACTTCAACATACAGTGATAACTCAGTGGCAGCTACAAACACACGACTTTATATAGTTTTCACATCACTCATTTATATAAATCAATCACATCTATCTACAGCTGACTACTTTATGTGTAACACTTGTTGGTATTCCAAGATAAAAAATAAAAAAGTTGAATCGGTTTTAAGCAATACTTACAAAGAGAACTGATGTATTATGTAATAATGATAAATGAAGATGCTAACTTAGAATATAAACGATGCTTTGTTTTATTTTATAAAGCAATATGATCACAAACACGGTCTACGAAAACAAAGCAACGTCGCACAACAGTCGCAATAAATACCAACTAACATTAGATAACCTCTAATAATACTTATATTAATACTACAAACATTGTTCGTTACACATATTTATTAGTTATGTGATTTTTTTTATGATGTGAGGGTACATGGAAATACGGAACTAAGCAACAGTCTGATGTATAGCCGAAACTTACCCGTGAGCTATAATGACAAAGCCACTAAGATCACCATTTACAATTTTACAACTAGATGAGCTACAGTTTGAATTGAGATCAAATATACATTGTTAAAAAAGAAATTCCAAGTGTCAATTGGCGGTATACAAAGAAAAAAAATTCTTTACCTTCCGTGCTAGTCGAGACTGTGTTACGGCAAGGTAAGATTCTCGTTTCACAAATAACAGCTGTATGTATTAGCTTAAAGACACATTTTCTAATGACAAATTTTATGAAATGGAACATTGTATTGAACAAAAGATTCCGATAACAAGTTATAGTTTAATGTAAAACATGTAGTATAGGCAAGAAAAAAAGACAAATAATGGGATACATTTTAGAGCAAGATACCTAATGCTTTTATTTAGCATTTGATAACAGATAACTTCATTTCCGTTACTAGGCAAAATATGTGTACACAATTTATGACATATAATGTATATATTTATTTTTGATAGTTATCATATTAACGTTACTACACAATAAAACTAATATATATTATACTATATATTATAACAATACAAATAATTGTCATCTATAACAAAATTATTATATACTACATATCGATTATATAAATAAAATTACATACACTATGTTTGAATTTGTATAAAATGTTCAGTTCGTTCATAATCCAAACTACTCAGAAACTCATCCAGAGCCCCCTTACAGCCGAACTTTGACATATCTTTTAGAGACTTTATTTTGCTAATTCGATTATACAGCAATGGACCCAAGAAATGAAAGAAATTCTGGGCAAAACTAGTATTACACGCAGGTACGTCAAATATATCATAATTTGCTCTTCTGTCAGATACATTGGTACGTTTTTTTCGGGTATGTTGTCTCAAGACAATATTTTTTATATAAAGTTGGCGAGCATTCAGAACTTTGAACTCTTTATATAGTGTAGCTGAAGGATATCTAAAATGTTTAAAATTTATTATCTTTACTATACAACGTATCGCCCTTTCAATTTTGATAAGTGTATTCTTCTTAGCACCGCCCCAAACAGTAATACCATACATAATTATGGACTGACACAACGTTAAGTACACTGTCTTGTTGACGCTGTCGTCTTTTAAGTTTCTTATTCTTTTATAAATAGGGATAAGTTTACGCACACGAGATTTTAGGTTAGTAATGTGCTGTTTCCAATTTAAGTTTTTATCAATTTCAATGCCAAGGTATTTGACGCTATTTGTTTTAGATAATATGTAACAGGTGCAATCATCTGATCGTACACAGTTTTCCATATGAGCTTTCAACATAAAGTCTGAATGTGGCTGCAAATTTTCTCTTATGCTAAAAGTAATATATTTTGTTTTTTGTAAGTTCAATGTTAATAAATTGCAATCAAGCCATTGAATTATTTTGCAAAGACCTATCTCGGCCGCCGATTTTACCTCTTTCCATGTGGACTGTTCAAATAAAACTACGGTGTCATCAGCAAACGTAATGACTTTTGCGTTTGGAATTATTATGTTACAAAGACTATTTATGTAGATAATGAACAGTGTGGGTCCCAGTACTGAGCCTTGAGGAACACCGAAATTTACTGATTGCTTGGTGCTGACAACATGGCCTATCTTTACAGATTGCAATCTATTTCTTAAATAGTCTTTAAAAAGTTCAAGTGGCACACCTCTTACACCCACAGATTCTAGTTTTCGAATCAGTAAGGGGACAGAAACAGTATCGAATGCCTTGGCTAAGTCCAGAAAGATACCAATGCATTTTTTTTTACCGTCAAGACCTTCCACAACACCATTAACTAAGTTTTCAATCGCATCTACCGTTGATTTCCCCCGCCTAAATCCAAATTGGTTTTCAGAAATAATATTATATTTATCTAAATATTTTATGAGCCTAGTATTAATAATTTTTTCCAGAATTTTAGCCAAAGTAGGCAACAGTGATATCGGACGATAGTTGGTGATACTGTTCCTTTCCCCCGACTTATAAATAGGTATCACAACAGAGTCCTTCAGAACTCTTGGAAACACGCCAGAAGACAGACACAAATTAATTATATGTGTTAAAGGTGCCAATAAGTTATTAATGAATTTTTTCATGAAGACAGCTGATATGCCGTCCCATCCTGTAGAGTTTGTATTCTTTAACGACATTACCACTCTATGTATTTCTAATTCATCGGTTTCTAGTAGCATGAAAGAATTCAATGGTGTAGAATTACATTTGAAATCACGAACCAGATCATCCTCTGTAAGTTATAACTTATGTAGGATGTCCTCCGATAAATTAGCACCCACATTTACATAATAATTATTAATATAGTCTATGGATTGTTGAGGAGATGATTTTATTTTTAACAACTCAGACGGTACTTGAGACGCATCTGTTGTTCTTAAATTGCATACATTTTTTATAACATTCCAAGTTTTCTTGATATCATTTTTGCTATGTCTCAATTCCGATTTGTTATATTCATTTTTTAGATTGTGCAGAATTTTATTACAGTGGTTTCTGTAACGTTTATAGGTGATAGCCAAATCTATATTACCAGGCGATTTTAAATGCCTTTTATGCAGTGTGTCTCTAAATCTCATGCATCGCAAAAGGCCAGGCGTTAACCAAGGCCGATAAACTTGCTGCCTGTTAGGTACGGTACATGAGACGGTGTTTTTTTTAATAACATCCTTTACTATTTCAATTAATTTTTCTGTCGCGTCATTGGGATCTCTCATCAAAAGTAAACTTGACCAATCAATTGTTTTTAATGCAATATAAGTTTTGTCATGATTAAGTTTTGCTATAGACTTTTTAGTTCTATTTATACATCGCAAAGTCATAGGCACACTGAAGTAGATACTGCTATGATCAGTTACTGATGTTTCACAAACAACAGTAAGAATTTTATCCTTAGGTTTTACAAAACAGTGATCGAGGCAACTATCAATACGTGTTGGGAATAAATGGCTAGGAAAGAGATTATGACTGGCAAGTAAATCCAAGTATTCATCAGATGTTTGGTCGACACTTTTGTTACTTATATCTATATTAATGTCACCAGTCAAGTAAACATTTGGGATATTTTTGAGATCAGTTAGAAGTCCATCTAAGGAGTTAAAGAAACTATTCGTTGCTATAAACGACGGCGATCTATACATACAAGTGAAGGCATGGTTATTTCCTATTTTGATGATCAAACAATCCGCATCAATAGTATTGGGCTCATAAACGACGACACTGTTTAGACTACTTCTCACATATACAACCACTCCACTATTTTGATTATGGTGTTTATTAGTATGAAATGCATTATATTGCGGTACTTGAGGTATTAAAGTCGAATTTTGCAGCCAACATTCAGTGAGTATTACAATATCATAGTCCAGCCCTGTTCTGGCCATTATAATTTGAAAGTCATCAAAATTTTTATTTATGCTTCTTATGTTTTGAACAATAATTTTAAGCGAAAGATTAGTGTCAAGCCCGTACTCTGCAAGCGCCTCTGGATCCCCAACCAAAAAAGAATCACCAACGTTGATGCTATCAACATCGGTGACGACCTCATCTAGATTGCTACCCATAGCTGTCGTAACAAGAATATAGTGTAAAATTTTGGAAGGAGATAAGAGTTACCGAGTTTATACTGATCGTGATGTTATTGTGATCCGTAAAAGCTTGTTTGGATTTCACGCATGTAAGACGAACTAAATAAATGTAATAATATATACAAAACCCACATACATACCTTAAAATATTATGATAACATATATACATCAACTTAAACACAGGGAGATCGAACATGCAAAAGAATTCATGATAACCGAAACCGTAAGTGTTACTGTGATACTTATTCAATTTACTTTCAAGTGACAAGATTGACTTCCCTAATGACAGAAGATGTTTACCAGTAGGTAGTCACTCCTGAGAAAGATCCTTGACTTGTGTTAATGAATTGAGAACAATAGCCGGTAGACCCTCTTCTTTACGTAGCAATATATTACCACGTGAGGTCCAGCAATATTTGTATTTACCTGATCTGACTAGTTCTCTAGCAGCTGCCAATATCTTCTTCGATATCGGCGTTAGGGATTCGGATATGTACACTCGTGAGGCAGGGCCACTATACCCAAGATATTCAGTATTTATTGGTCGCTCTTTATGATCAGAGTTAAACTTTTTAACAGCTTTTAATAGTTTTTCTTTCTGTTTAGTTTCTTTGAACTCAATGACGATTGGACCATTATTTTTGCCTCTACGGTATATGTTTGCGGCCACGTCAGTATGCTGAATGTCTAGAACATTACATAAGTTCCTCACAACCTCATTCACATTCTGTTTAGTGGGTTATTGTGTGAGACATTATTATTGCAGGGAGGAACACTAAACAATTGTGGTATACGTACAGATCGCGTTGGTATTTTAATTTCAATGTTTTCTATGAGATTACTGTCGATTGTACAATGTACAATTTTGTGTAAGATGCACAAGTCGCCCATCCATCTTCTATTTTCCAAAGACCTTAAAGAAAATTTTTGTAATCGGTCAACATACTCCGGTATTTTGCGTCTTAGCCCACATCTTGAGCAGAGAGCTCTCACGAATCTCCTCTGCACCGCCTCTATTCGGTCTATATGTATATTATAAACTAGCTGACCCGGCGAACTTCGTACCGCCATATTTACATATCTGTCTCAGCTTCCCATAGACAGTGTAAAAAAAGAATGAATGAAATCGGACTATGTGTTATTGAATTACAACTAAGTACATATTTTGACTTTCATCCCCTCTCTCCAGGCAACCGTGCTGAATTTCGGGATAAAAAGTATCCTATGTCCTACCTCGTAGTATGATCTCAAATCATGCCAAGTTTCATTTCAATCCGTTCAGTAGTTTCAACGTGATGCGCGGCCAAGATACAGACAGACAGACAGACAGACAGACAGACGGACAGACAGACAGACAGACAAAAATGAAAAAAAATACAGTTTTGGGTTCAGTATCGATTATAGAGCGCCCTCCAAAAAAAAATTTCAAAATATCTTTAATGTACAGAATTGGACCTGTTACATTTTTATTATAAGTATAGATTGGAGACCATACGGGTGAACCATATTCCAGAATACTTCTTACGAGAGAGTAGTATAAGACTACAATAGATCTTGTATTTTTAAATGGTCGTGCGGTGCGAAGTATAAATGAGAGCATGTGGTTAGCTTTGTTGCATATGTAGTTGTAGTGCGATCTAAAGTTAAACATGCAATCAAATATAACTCCTTATCTTATATCTATAGGTGCATTTTCGAAAGAGTTAGAACAGCAAATATAAATCTGATAGACCATACAAATCACCGCAGTGCTACCATACTACCGTAGTGTCAATGTAGGCCAATGAAAAGTTAACACGGTTACAGAATAACAGTAGTACTAATACTGACAAAACATTAAATTATTAATTATGTGTCATGGGTTTCGTTCACGAAGTTGTAGGTGGTCACAACTTCTTATGGGACTACTACAATCACACACTTCCACGTTTATATACATACGATGTTATAACCCAGTTCATTGCCTACATATCTGCAGCTAAGCACGTCAAGCAGACAAGATATAAACAAATTGTATGTCACCATTAAGCTTTTAAGCAGTTTGCTTGTTAATCTAAAGTTTATTGGATTACTTCTAGCAATGCATCCATGTCCCAGGACCATGCACAAACGAACAGGCTCAACGGTACGACCTTATAGAAGACAAGTGTTAAGTCATCCTTTCGTTCCATTGAATGATTTTACCAGAACCCCATTCTAGTCTTGGGCAATGATAGTCCATAATATCAGATGAACCTACCGGCGTCAGCTTGTTCCAACCTATTCCTTAAAGAAAACGTCTTACATTTGCAAACAAAACAAAAGCTTTAAGTATCGTCTAAATCCTTTCCCATCCGATTGTCAGCAGATTAGTCAGTTCTTGTTTTTTATCTAGTTTATTTTGAAATATTAATGGTGAAAGCATTAAGGGCATTAGCCCCCTTGTTATTGCAGTGTGAGAAATTTGCATGGCCTTTGCATAGGGCGGCCGATGTATTCGTCAACACGTAAATAAATAATGTAATGCGATTTACATTCGATGGAGCACGGAACTGCAATGCTGGTCCTCTTTTGGGAGGCTGAAATTAAAAGATAATAAATAAACTACTTATTGTATAGTTTAGAGGTTTCTCTAAAGCTTTGTTTAAGATATTTTATGATGAGAAATAAGTTGAGCTCTAATTTATTAGTTCTTATAGTTGATACAGTTATCAAATCTTTAAAGTTCCACCGATCTGATTTGACTGGTCTGCTCGTTTGGTAGATCCTGACTATTAATCTGGGAGTGTGAGCGTGGTGTGTTTTCTGCACTGGGGAAATAACGTTGCGATGAGTATAAATGTATGTTTAGATGTATTTATAAGAGTACAGGCTCTGTCTAACTAAAGATCTTAGTGATTATGTTGTGGATTCGAAAAATGCTATAAAATAAAATAGTTTATGCTGCACCACCCGCGTGTATGTTGGTTCCCGCAGTAATAACTGCCCTATGTCCTTCCTCAAGAGTCAAAGTATCTGCATGCCAAATTTCGTTGAAATCGGTGCAATGGTTAAGCCCTCAAAGCGTAACAGACAGATAAATAGATAGGCATAGTTACTTTTGAATTTATAATATAAGCACGGAGAGTATGAACTCGCACTTAGAAAATATAAGTTAAAGGAAGTTAACAAAGTACACACATCAAAAGTGTCTAGGGATCAACATATGTGTCTAGGGATCAACATATATTTTTGCAATAACTTTTCTCCTGATTGATATTAATTAAAATTTTCTTTAAGGATTCATCAAATAAAGTGTTTTCGTTTGTCACAGTAACGATAAACCAAGTCACCTTTGCATTAATAAAGAAATTTGCCATTTTCCTAATAAAGGGATTTTTGACATTTGAACCACTAACATTAAAGTTCGAAAAAAAGACTGAAATAACAGTTTTCTTTAAAATTTTATTAGGTAACTTAAACAATTAATAATCCGTGTTTCTACCGCGAACACTAACAACACAAGAATCGGTTTGGCATACTCAAAATGAGTTCATCCAAATCACGCTGTAGAATGGCCGCCCATGTTCGTTGCAACAACAAAAAAAGGTCTTCTTGCGACTGGATACCCTCCATATTCGGCAGAGCTCTTCTCTGTAGCATATCCCATGCATGCTCAATCGGGTTCAAGTCTGGCGACTGAGCAGGCCAGGGCCAAAGCCACATCTCAATCTCAAGAAATCCGCATAAAAATACTTGATCCCTAGACACTTTTGATGTGTGTATTTACTAGTTAACTTCACGATATCTGTAACAGGAAACCCAATTATTGACCTAAACTGTCACTGACTATAATCTGTACTCTATACAAATAAATAAAATTGGAGTGTCTGTTTGTAATATTAAATTATCTGCTTTTTACTAAATGCATATGTATGTATACACGGAACATATACCAAAAACACATTTTTTATAAATTTTGTCTGTCGGTCTGTCTGTCTATCTGTGTGTTCCGGCTAATCTCTGGAACGGCTGGACTGATTTTGACGGGAGTTTTACTAGCAGATAGCTGATGTAATAAGGAGTACCTTATGCTATTATATACTATATTTTTTTGACTAGCTTAGCCCCGCGCTGTTACTCTTAGTTGTAAAGGTAAACAGTAACCGCGGGACTCAGCTAGTATCCTTTACAAAAGTAAGTCTTGAACACCAGAATTGAACATGTAAGTAGTTGCAGAGAATGCTAACATTTAATACTTGTACTGTTTACATATCTGCGCTGTTATCATACACGACAATTTACCTAGAAGCGTCTATATTCTGTGAATGTTCATGCAGCAGTTTAGTACGTACGACTTCGATTCGATTTAATTACGATTTAATCGCATTTTCAGCCGACTTCAAAAAAGGAGGAGGTTCTCAATTCGACTGTTTTTTCAATGTTTGTAACCTCATAACTTTCGACTGGGTGAACCGATTTTGATGATTCTTTTTTATTTAAAAGCTGGTGCTTCCCGAATGGTCCCATTTAAATTTGGTCCAGATTGAAGTCGTTTTTTTTGTTAAAATTTGTAATTATCTGCTGTTTTTTTTATCAACTCAGGATAGTTTACGGAAGACAAAGAAGTGAGAAGGAAGATGTTATAATTATTATATTCAATGTGACGATTAGACGTATAGTAAATGTCGGTCCTGTTGATGTAGAAGTTCGTGAACGTTACTGCTAACCTGGAGTAGGTAGTCTTGATTTCAAGGACAAGTAAATATTTAAGAAGCGTTCATTGGTTCTATAACTATGTGTAATTTATCTTTAATAATATGTATGTATTTAATAAATATAAAGAGGGGTGTTTATCAGCGGTCATTATAATATTTATTATTCATAACCGCTAGAATGTTCTTTAATCTTGTTTTTTATTTACATGAACATTATGTGTTATCGATTATTTAATTTTACAAAGTCGTATCATGTAAAAGCCTGTTAACTTAGCCACGAGGTTCCTCAAACACAATAACTTCGAAGTGAAAACTTGATTAGTTCCAGCAACTCGATGCCTGTATTTACTCACATACTACACACTACATATTGAGTATATACTTTAATATGCATACTAGCTGACCCACGCAACGTCGTTTGCGTCTCTTATTGCCCGTAGCGTAATAATTTCCCCCCGTTTTTGAAACATTCTTCATTGGTACTCCGCTCCTATTGGTCATAGCGTGATGATATAGATAAACTTCCTCGATAAACGGGCTATCTAACACTGAAAGAACTTTTTCAAATTGGGCCAGTAGTTCCTGAGATTAGCGCGTTCAAACAAACAAAAACTCTTCAGCTTTATATATTAGTATGGATGACCCACGCAACGTCGTTTGCGTCTCCTATTGCCCGTAGCGTAATAATTTCCCCCCGTTTTTGAAACATTCTTCATTGGTACTCCGCTCCTGTTGGTCATAGCGTGATGATATAGATAAACTCGCTAAACTTCCTCGATAAACGGGCTATCTAACACTGAAAGAACTTTTTCAAATTAGACCAGTAGTCCCTGAGATTAGCGCGTTCAAACAAACAAAAACTCTTCAGCTTTATATATTAGTATAGATGACCCACGCAACGTCGTTTGCGTCTCCTATTGCCCGTAGCGTAATAATTTCCCCCCGTTTTTGAAACATTCTTCATTGGTACTCCGCTCCTATTGGTCATAGCGTGATGATATAGATAAACTCGATAAACTTCCTCGATAAACGGGCTATCTAACACTGAAAGAAGTTTTTCAAATTGGACCAGTAAGTAGTTCCTGAGATTAGCGCGTTCAAACAAACAAAAACTCTTCAGCTTTATATATTAGTATAGATGACCCACGCAACGTCGTTTGCGTCTCCTATTGCCCGTAGCGTAATAATATTCCCCCGTTTTTGAAACATTCTTCATTGGTACTCCGCTCCTATTGGTCATAGCGTGATGATATAGATAAACTCGATAAACTTCCTCGATAAACGGGCTATCTAACACTGAAAGAACTTTTTCAAATTGGACAAGTAGTTCCTGAGTTTAGCGCGTTCGTTCAAACAAACAAAAACTCTTCAGCTTTATATATTAGTATAGATGTATTTATTATACTCTTCTAAGATCTAATACTCATAATCAACAACACATTTATTTGGATAAAGACTAATATTAGGTATTATGTTGATAAAAACTCTTAGGCAAATAACTTAATAATAGGTACCAACTCTTAGCATTTTATACTCGTGATAACTTCTAAACGAAATGTCCGAATGGGATGAAACAAAAAGTAATTTACTTCTACATAAATACCCTTGATAACATAATGTTTTATTTAGATAAGGATTAATATTACGATAAACATTTAACGTAGTTTCTTTCTTCAGACGATTTAATAATTTTTTTGAACACAAAAGCGGTTATTGTGACTAAACCATGATAGTTAGATATATGCTCTCGCGGACTTTTTTGTTGATCTTAATGGGGCCTACAAACCCATAATACATTATTTTGTTCTATTGTCAATACTTTCTGCAGCGCACGCAAAAATAGGTTTTCTATTTCACACCTTGGGTTACAAAATAGCAATTTTCTTACGGATCTCTATTTTTTATGAAAATATAATATAGCCTATAGCCTTCCTCGATAGATGGACTATCCAACACTGAAAGAATTTTTCAAATCGGACCAGTAGATCCTGAGATTAGCGCGTTCAAACAAACAAACAAACAAACTGCAGCTTTATAATATTATATAGTATAGATTTAATCTATTGTACTTTACACTTTACATAAATTACAAATATCTTATATACGACTGTCTTGGCGTTTTATTGGTTAGTAATCATGTTATCAGCCCTCGTAGCCAAGATGTAAGTATTTCACGTCGATTCTGTTTCTACAATAGCTGTCGTCTCTATTCTTTAATATTATTGGTTAATATATTGAAATGACCACGTGACTTAGCGTTAAGAAGACATCATTCCAATTCAAATCAAACCATTCCAAAAATTTGTTAGTTTTCTAATAATGTTTACATTTGTAGAATGTCAACTAGGCTAGGGGAACAAACCTGCTCAGCCAACGAATTCCCTGTCCTCCTTTTTTATTCCGATTTCGAGGATTTAATTCCTACCCAGAACAAACTATTTTGTGTGAAGAATATTTGTTTGATGTGTTTACCCTGTCATAAAACTGGGACACTAATTGATCTTGTTTTAATTTTATTGAAGACATTAGTCTACAAATAAAGTAGGTAGTCTAAAGGCCCGTATTCACTTTGATTAGTGCGAGTGCAGGTGTGAAGCGCAGGCGATCAACGATTAGTAGAAAATTAGTGGGGACCGCGAATTCGCTGCCCACACGGACTTTCCACCAATCACCCATCACCCGCACTATGCACCTGAACTCGCACTATACAAAGTGAATACGGGCCTTAATGAGTGGAAATTTAGAATTAAGTCGTATGCCATTTGTAATCTACAAGGTACTTTACATATCTATAATTAAATACCTATTTAATTACTTGACTTCACTGTGGGAATGTATGGTTTAAGATTTATTTTAAAACAAAAAAAAAAGATTATCGTATTATTGCGACATACAACTTAATTCTCGATAATTCCATGACCTTGGGGAACCTAACTCGGTAGGTATATTTTTTATTTCCGTACCAAAAATTACAACCGAGGCTGCGGCTCGGGCTACAAGAAAGCTGAGGCCATAATTATCAAAGCGCACGTATGTCATACGACGTTTTATAACATATATATACATGATTATTACGTTGCCAGTTGGCATTTTTAAGCTTGTCACGTAATTTTTGTAGCTTGTAATTTTAATTAATAATAGTAATATTATTAACTAAAATTTCACCAGTCTCTCTCTCACTCTCTTGAGTGAAAGTAGGAGAAACGAGACCACAGAGATCAGCAGTCGGCGGCAGCGGCGGAGGCGGCTGCGGAACTCTGTGGTCTCGCTTCTCCTACCTTCACTCATAAAATGTTGACCACTTTTCTGATATAAGAACTCTTTGCTAATATTTAAAAGAGTATTGTTCGAGCATCTTGATAACCCGTGAGTTTTACTTTATATAAAAAAACATTTTTACAGTATAATAATACAAGTTTTACATTACAATATCGCACAAGTACGTAATGAGATACATTACGATATTGAAATTGGTGGAATAAGAGACCCTTTACGAGCAAATATGTTATAAGAATGTTACAAAATCGGGGGAAAATGTTTACGCTACGGGCAATAGGAGACGTAAACGACGTTGCATGGGTCAGCTAGTTTATTTATATTTTCCCTGAGATAAAATTATTTAGCATGTGCACGTATTTTCTACAAAGATTCATTCATTCTTAAAAAAAACAAAAGAGGGTTTTGCCAGACAAACACGCAGACACAAAAACATTACATCATTTACATTTGAGGAACGGAAACAACACTTATGTATAAATTGTGGTATTAGATTAGTATTAATTACTAGTACAAAACCTTAGAATTATAATACCAGTTTATTAAAAACCTTTCAAAATAGACGCACACAAACAAATATATTATTTCTAACTCGAAATAGCAACCGTAAAATAATTCTAGTTTTTTGTATGAAACAAAAACAGTTGAAATATCATTTAAAATAATCTTAATGATGTTATGTTTATCTATGCCTTGATATAAGTTGGTTTTATTTAATTATAACGTTTTTATATGCTGTGTTTCTACTAGTTTGGTACGGAAATAAAAAATATACCTACCGAGTTAGGTTCCCCAAGGTCATGGAATTATCGAGAATTAAGTTGTATGTCGCAATAATACGATAATCTTTTTTTTTTGTTTTAAAATAAATCTTAAACCATACATTCCCACAGTGAAGTCAAGTAATTAAATAGGTATTTAATTATAGATATGTAAAGTACCTTGTAGATTACAAATGGCATACGACTTAATTCTAAATTTCCACTCATTAAGGCCCGTATTCACTTTGATTAGTGCGAGTGCAGGTGTGAAGCGCAGGCGATCAACGATTAGTAGAAAATTAGTGGGGACCGCGAATTCGCTGCCCACACGGACTTTCCACCAATCACCCATCACCCGCACTATGCACCTGAACTCGCACTATACAAAGTGAATACGGGCCTTAATGAGTGGAAATTTAGAATTAAGTCGTATGCCATTTGTAATCTACAAGGTACTTTACATATCTATAATTAAATACCTATTTAATTACTTGACTTCACTGTGGGAATGTATGGTTTAAGATTTATTTTAAAACAAAAAAAAAAGATTATCGTATTATTGCGACATACAACTTAATTCTCGATAATTCCATGACCTTGGGGAACCTAACTCGGTAGGTATATTTTTTATTTCCGTACCAAACTAGTAGAAACACAGCATATAAAAACGTTATAATTAAATAAAACCAACTTATATCAAGGCATAGATAAACATAACATCATTAAGATTATTTTAAATGATATTTCAACTGTTTTTGTTTCATACAAAAAACTAGAATTATTTTACGGTTGCTATTTCGAGTTAGAAATAATATATTTGTTTGTGTGCGTCTATTTTGAAAGGTTTTTAATAAACTGGTATTATAATTCTAAGGTTTTGTACTAGTAATTAATACTAATCTAATACCACAATTTATACATAAGTGTTGTTTCCGTTCCTCAAATGTAAATGATGTAATGTTTTTGTGTCTGCGTGTTTGTCTGGCAAAACCCTCTTTTGTTTTTTTTAAGAATGAATGAATCTTTGTAGAAAATACGTGCACATGCTAAATAATTTTATCTCAGGGAAAATATAAATAAACTAGCTGACCCATGCAACGTCGTTTACGTCTCCTATTGCCCGTAGCGTAAACATTTTCCCCCGATTTTGTAACATTCTTATAACATATTTGCTCGTAAAGGGTCTCTTATTCCACCAATTTCAATATCGTAATGTATCTCATTACGTACTTGTGCGATATTGTAATGTAAAACTTGTATTATTATACTGTAAAAATGTTTTTTTATATAAAGTAAAACTCACGGGTTATCAAGATGCTCGAACAATACTCTTTTAAATATTAGCAAAGAGTTCTTATATCAGAAAAGTGGTCAACATTTTATGAGTGAAGGTAGGAGAAGCGAGACCACAGAGTTCCGCAGCCGCCTCCGCCGCTGCCGCCGACTGCTGATCTCTGTGGTCTCGTTTCTCCTACTTTCACTCAAGAGAGTGAGAGAGAGACTGGTGAAATTTTAGTTAATAATATTACTATTATTAATTAAAATTACAAGCTACAAAAATTACGTGACAAGCTTAAAAATGCCAACTGGCAACGTAATAATCATGTATATATATGTTATAAAACGTCGTATGACATACGTGCGCTTTGATAATTATGGCCTCAGCTTTCTTGTAGCCCGAGCCGCAGCCTCGGTTGTAATTTTCAACTAACCGCACTTATATCATAATTTACTATTATTGGTGCTCCGCTCCTATTGGTCTTAGCGTAATGATATATAGCCTACTAGCTGTTGCCCGCGGCTTCTCCGCGTGTATGTCGGTTATCGCTGCAAATAGTAGCCTATGTGTCATTCTGATGTATAAGCTATATTACGGTAAAGTTTCATCCAAATCCGTTCAGTAGTTTTTGCGTGAAGAAGTAACAAACATACACACAAACTTTCGCCTTTATATCTTAGTGTGATTAGTAGGATAGCCTTCCCCCATAAATGGGCTATCTAACACTGAAATAATTTTCAAATCGGATCAGCGGTTCCTGAGATTAGCGCGTTCAAACAAACAAACAAACTTTTCAGCTTTAGATTAATAATATAATATGTAGTATAGATTTAGTGGAGGTTGAAAAAATTTTTCAAGGAAAGCAAGCTCCTACAGCACAACTGAAAGAAAATATAAGTCTACGTAATAGTTCAATATTAATTTATTGCTATAGCAGTATTAACATATGTTTACTATTTCAATATGGGTTATTAAATATGCACATTCTTTTGTCACTAATTAATGCAATTATAAACTTATAATACTTACATTTTACAAAAAGCCTTAGGGAGGCATATAAAATTAATTTCGAAGCTGCTTTAAATTAAAAGTTGCTGAGCATTTACTGACATCTCAATAAAAGTAACCAAATGTATTGTACTGATATTATGTATTCAACCAGATCTCAAAATACTATTTCGTGACTTAAATCTGATTTTAGTTTGAACTGCGTCTATTTGTAAGAGAGATTTCGTATGTAAAAGTTTTTAGAAATACACACAAAGCCAGTCGTTATTTCTGTTCCGCACAACTGGACAAATAACACGGAGAACAACACTTAATTCAGAAATCAAATCGCCACAATCGAATAGCCTCCCTTAGTCCGTAAGTACATAAATTAGGAGCGAACAAGCGCGGGAAGGAAGGGGCTGGCCAGCGCTGGCTTCCGCCGGACACACTCGTATGGACCGCCCCTCCACACCCCCCATATGCCCTTGCTGTTCTTTGTGTGCCATCTGATATGAAGACCTTTGAAGTAAGGTTTCGCTTGATGGAATGGAACTGTCATATAAAGGCTGTAGTGAAATTTATTGGGTAAATATTTTTTTTACATTTACTTTATACTTACTACAAGAAACTGTGCTAATGCAAGATTTGAATAGATAAAACAATATACTAGATTATTAAGTGCTTTTTTCTTATTGTGTTGGTGAGGTCGTGTAAAAAGGATATCAAACATCACGCTTATTAGTGATATACTTACGATATAACTTCCAAAAAGATTTGTAAGTAAGTTAGAATACTAGGTGTAAGTGTGTAAAACAGTAAAGTTTTTAGTACTCATTTCATAATATTAAGAATATTATGGTGTGATTATTTGAATAGATAATCGCAAACGGCAATGTTTGTGTATGCCTAAACGCTATAAACTCGTTTACTTAGAATCATATGAAACTGAGGTTTGCGTCTCCTATTGCCCGTAGCGTGATAATTTTCCTCCGTTTTTGAAACATTCTTCATTGGTGCTCCGCTCCCACGGTCTTAGTGTGATGATATATAGCCTATAACCTTCCTCGATAAATGGGCTATCTAACACTGAAATAATTTTTCAAATCGGACCAGTAGTTATTAGCGCGTTTAAGTAAACAAACAAACAAACTCTTGAGCTTTATGTATTAAGTATAGATAGCTTCTTATTTGTATGATGTTATCCTATAGATGACCATAAAAGTAATGGACATGTCCACTAATGAAAAATTGATATTTCGAAATGAAAGAGGATCTTAAATGTACAACAAATTGATACTTTACAATCTGAAACAAAAGTGTCTACTGGGACTAACTTAAATTCATCTCTTAAAAATATTCAATTTATTAATACTTCATGTTTCAACCTATTGGGATTAAATTTATCCTTTAATTTTTTTATTTTATTTTTTATTTTTTAAATGACAACTCCCGCACTAGGAATAAATCCTGTGTCGCGGGGGACTTTACAAACATACATGAAACGGACACAAATAACACCCAAACTCAGAACAACAATTTGTGGATCACACAAAGTGTTGTCCTACGTGGGATTTGAACCCACGACACTTGGCGAAGTAAGAAACGGCGTGGTGACCGTTAAACCACTAGGCCAAACGTGCAGTCTGAATTTTCAGACACTTTATAGTTTCTGGTACATATTCACTGCTTTTAAAAAAGTTATACAAGTAGTATTTAGTCTGTAGTAGTTTCTGGTACATTTTCACTGCTTTTAAAAAAGTTATACAAGTAGTATTTAGTCTGTAGTATTTTCAGGTACATTTTCACTGCTTTTAAAAAAGTTATACAAGTAGTATTTAGTCTGTAGTAGTTTCTGGTACATTTTCACTGCTTTTAAAAAAGTTATACAAGTAGTATTTAGTCTGTAGTAGTTTCTGGTACATTTTCACTGCTTTTAAAAAAGTTATACAAGTAGTATTTAGTCTGTAGTAGTTTATTGTACATATTCACTGCTTTTAAAAAAGTTATACAAGTAGTATTTAGTCTGTAGTAGTTTCTGGTACATTTTCACTGCTTTTAAAAAGTTATACAAGTAGTATTTAGTCTGTAGTAGTTTCCGGTACATTTTCACTGCTTTTAAAAAAGTTATACAAGTAGTATTTAGTCTGTAGTAGTTTATTGTACATTTTCATTGCTTTAAATAAAGTTATACTGGCACCCCAAATACACCTAAAACTACAAATACCTACACCTAAGAGACACTTGATATAGAAAATTCACAATTCACAAACTGTTATCTTTATATTACTTCACATTGTTTCGTCTTCATATTTTTTGCAGTGCAACTGACCTTTAATAAATTGGCTTTGCAAGTTTTTTGTAACTCCTAGAGGTAAGTTCCACTCCATGAATTTTTACGTGCGTCAAAACATTTTATTTATGACACTAATTATGGTAGATTGTCTAAGATCATGGCAAGTTTCATTATTTTTTAATGAGCTATTACATACGATGATTGAAACGATATTTCTACTGGCGGAAATTATTTATTTATTGCGGCATTTGCTTCTCTTACTGCTAAAAACACGCTTACAAAAGTACCTAATAATATAAAACAGATACAGACAACTTAAAAAAAAATAAAGAATAATTTCCCGTTTGCCCCCTATACAATACAAAAAAACAGCTAAGTGCGAGTCGGACTCGCGCAGGAAGGGTTCCGTACCATTATCTATACATTTCAAGCGTCTATCTGTTGCCGTTATCCATATCGAGCAAAACCGAGCAAAAATAATCACGTTTGTTGTATGGGAGCCCCCTTTAAATATTTATTTTATTCTGCTTTTAGTATTTATTGTTACAGCGGCAACAGAAATACATTGTCCGAAAATTTCAACAGTTCATGAGATATAGCCTTGTACAGACGGACAGACGGACAGCGAAGTCTTAGTAATAGGGTCCTGTTTTACTCTTAGGATACGGAATCCTGAAAACAGACACAAATAGGTTTTTAGTCCCTCACTATAAATAAGACTTCTTCTAGAGAAAATGTAGCAGTTGTATTAAAAACGTTTTACTCGAGGACCCTCTGATTTCTTTCAGATATCACAACTAATAAAGTTAGACTCGTCCCTAAAGTTCAAGAAGTTGCCGATAAACTGCTCTAACAGTGCAATATAGATTGATAACAGGCCCTGACTTGTCACTCGAGATCGGAGGGGTCAATGTGGGGAATAGACATATACTTGTATCAAAGTGTGAAGTGTTATAAGTGTTAAATGTACTCATATGAACATCATATCGGTCCTGTGCCTGATCTCTCCCCGATCGTGTCCGTTAACCGTCCCATTAGATGATGAAAGAGAGGGAACAGAGAGTGCACCTGTGTTTGCGCACACACTTGTGCCGTTGAGACTGGCCGTCGTGGCCGTTATCGGCTAGGAGAATTATGAACATCATAAAAGTTCATTATACTGACACCCTTACTAATTTAATATCTAGACAAATAAATAAAATTAAAATGCCAGTTTGCAATTTCAAATTAACAGCTTTTAATTAAATATATATGGAAGAGGGTACTTACATCAATAAATCAGTTTTTTTTTTTTTTGTCGGCCAGTCTGTTTCTTACGGCTGGCTGGACCAATTTTGACGAAACTTTTACTAGCAAATAGCTGATATTATCAGGAGTAACTTAGACTACTTTAATTTTTTTTTAAATGTATAAAATTAAAACCAATGACATACTGAAAAACTTCCGATTCAAAAGCAAGAACACCCGTGGGTAACATCGCGGGGCGCAGCTTGTTTTACAAACAAGGTTTACTTCATCTCTTAATTATTAAACTGATATTAATAAATTTTCAGAAACCTTTACGAAAAACGGCTTCAGCCGTGGCCCCCTGGTATTGGTATTAAAATTGACTAGATATTGACGTTTGGCCTAGTTGTTTAACGGTCACCACGCCGTTTCCTACTTCGCCAAGTGTCGTGGGTTCAAATCCCACGTAGGACAACACTTTGTGTGATCGGATGAAGCGGACAAAAACATACATGAAACGGACACAAAGAACACCCAGGCTCAGAAGTCCGGGTGTTCGTTGTGTCCGTTTCATGTATGTTTGTAAAGTTCCCCGCGACACAGGATTTTATTCGTTTAATCTGTTGTATAGTGTTATTTAGAACGTGAATATACTTTTTTAACTCGCTGTTGGTCTAGCTATAAGTCGGAGATTGACTCCCACCACCCAAATAAAAGTTAATGTGAAGGAACACAAATTTATTTGTGAATAGATGTTATTTATCAACAATTATTATATAAGTACAAATGTACTCGTATATATTTAGAAATATGTAAGTCCATTCATCAGCAGTTTAGTGTCTAATTTATTATTCAGTTATTACTATTAGCTAACGGTATTAAGTTATTATAGTATGTGTATTAAGGTATTTATTTATGGTTCGCTAGCTGAGTAAGGTAACATATACCGAAACAACAAAGTCAGAAGATTGTACAAAATCGTTTCCACACTTTTACACCCCGAGGGTTGCGAGATCAGCTAAACTAGTGTATTTAACAGTGGATGTTGTATCTGTTGACATATCTCGCCCTCCGGCTCCTCTCCGCTCTGTTCTTATCCCTTTACTGCCGGTTAAGTGTCGCCACTTACCGCCCTGATACTCGCTCGCCTTCATTTGGAACAAGCATACAGAAATTACTGGATATGTCACTAGTTTATACTAATAGCATTATCATCTATCATCGAAAAGAAAAGTCAACCATTTGCAAACCTTAAAGAAAAAAAATGCGTGGAGTCTCTCCGCGCGGAAGAAGTGAAACTTCGTAATGTGCAAACTGTGCTTTCATACCCCCTCCATGGTAGCGTTAAGCGTTTGAAAACTTCGTAATGTGCAACAGAGCTTTCATACCCCCTACATGGTAGCGTTAAACGTTTAACGCAACCTTGTTGGAAGTCGCATTAGAAGTTTCACTTCAAAAGAGAGTACTCACATCTCAAGGGCCTGAAACGCACTTGTGACTCCTTGATTATAGTCATTCATAGGCGGTGGTAGTACCATAAAAAATATGGTGTGTGGTGATAAAATATGGTATATTATGGGAGGCCCAGACGTCAGCACAAATAGGCCAATTCAACCGAAGTGAAAACGGCTTCAGAGAAAACTAGTCTTAAACTATTTTTTCTTGAATTCCAAGGAGTAAAGTCTAAAGATTAAAGGGTTTCTCTTTTAAGATTTTTAATGTCATTTCAAAATGATTTCAGGCTATGTATTTATTTAAAAAAAATTTATTTTTCGTATTATGCATGTAAAAAGAAAAATTATTCAATAGGTTTATTTATGTCAGAGAAATATTTTTTTAAGATTATATTATGTTTAGCTTTGAACAGGAGGTAAGGTACAATACCCTAAAATATTTACTGGCAAATTAGCCAAAATAAATATTTGTTTAGTGTTGGCAAAAAGTTAATCCGATAAACGATTAAAAATTACAATTACATGTTAATCACAAATTGTGCGATTAAAATTAATTAATCGTAATCAGAACTTTTCTGACTACGATTATTAATGGTAATCGTTAATCACGATTAAAAATGTATGATTAATAGATAAAGTTTTAAAAGGTTAAAAAATATAAAAAATTACATAGCTAATCAAAATTTTTTGGTCCTTTTTTTGTCTTAATTATAAAGTACAATGGACGGCCTTATTGCTAACAGTAATTTCTCCCAGGCAACCTATGTATGTACATGTGTGCAGGCAACAGCGCTGGTTGTAGTTGTACACACAAACATACATACATATGTAAATGTATGTATATTTGTGTGTACTATATATATAATAATAATATGTATATATGTAATATACAATTTTATATAACATAATACATATACATACATAGATAAAAACAAAAGCGGCCAAGTGCGAGTCGGACTTGCCCATGAAGGGTTCCGTAGCAGCAAGGAACATAATATATTTTTTTGTTTTGTTTTTATATTTGTGTTGCTTGAATGAAAGGTAAATTGCGGTTCACGATTTACGAGTATGACGTATTAAAAAAAAACTACTTCAAACCAACTTTTGGTGGAAGTCTGCATGGTAATGTAGACATCATATATTTTTTAGTTTTATCATTCTCTTATTTTAGAAGTTGCAGGGGGGACATTTTTTACCACTTTGGAAGTGTCTCTCGCGCAAACTAATAAGTTTAGAAAAAAATGAAATTTGAAACCTTAGTATCATTTTGAAGACCTATCCATAGGTCATACATAGGCAACACGTATGGATTTGATGTTATAATTTTTTTGAGTTTCAGTTCTAAGTATGGGGAACCCCCAAAATTTTACTTTTTTCTATTTTTGTGTGAAAATCTGCGGTTCACAGAATACATCTACTTACCAAGTTTCAACAATATAGTTCTTAAAGTGTCGCATAAAAGTGGCTGCGTCAGACGGACGGACAGACAGACAGACAGACATGACGAATCCACAAGGGTTCCGTTTTTTGCCATTTACTACGGAACCCTAAAAATGACAGCTAAGACTCCAAATCGAAGAAATATATGATTCCTGACTCATCTAGCATGTAACCTGTAAAAGCTTTTGGCTTCAAATATAGACAAAGTTTTTTTTTGCCTGTCAATAAAAGTACTTTAATCGGCTTAATCAAATTAACGATTAATGATTAATGTTATTACGAATATTTACGATTAAGTTAATTCCGATTAAAATTAATCAAATTAAGTAATCGATTGCAAAAATAATCGATTAATGCCAACACTGTGTATGTGTAGCCTCTTCCAGCATGCTCACAGCTTTGTACTTTCCAATGAGATCGTTGGTCCACTAGAAAAGTTACGCGTAAGATCTCTCGAAGTTCACACGACGCAATAGACGTTTTATGAACCATTGCTGACTGAGGGTGAAACCGATCGGTTCTGCGTCAGACTTTTATTTGGTTTGGCTCTATTAGATGATCCACCGATTGCAGGGGACATTTTGATATTGGAACTTGATAAAGTGGGTTTAAATGATTATTACAGAAAAGAGTTCAAACAAAATATTTAAGGTTGACAATTAAGTAAGTCGTAATTTTTACTTGTGAATGTTAAATTATATAAATATTAACATTATTACATAATGGAAAAAAATATTTGTCCTTCAAAATGTATGGTTTGATCCTTCCAACATATTATATTGATAACGATGTCATCAAAAATGATACTAACTAGCTGACTTTTTAACAGTTGCTTAGTTAATATAATATAATTTAACAGCCACATTGTCCTAAAAATTGCGTAGTTCGTTATCCCGGTCCTACGCTCAAAAGTTTTTTCCCCTGCTACCCCTGTTAGCTACCACAACTGAAAACCAGCGTCAGGTTTCTCGCCTGACACCATGCTGAGTTGGGTCCATTTTTGGTACCATATAATAGTTTTTTAATCGCGTATTTTTTTTGTTGCCTAAATAAATATTCTTTCATTACATTTTTCATTTCACTTTCAACTTTTTTTAAATGTTGCAACACAGTACTGATATTATCAATTAGATTCAAATAATGCAGAAGCATCTCAATAGGCCGCCAAAGGGTTAGTCACCATGCTGCATTGCATCATTGCATTGTCTGCATTGAAAATAAGTAGGTATGGTGACGATTACTCTTGGATTCTGCTCATACTTTGCGTAGAGAGTAGGGTCTCTTTAGCACATATAAAATAAGTCTTTCAAGCAGTTTGAACAGACGCGATGATTTGCTTCAAAGAAAGTTTTAATGATATTTAGCGATATTATAATTTAAGCGTACTATGCAAGATACATAGTGTGTCGAGTACACCTAACGAAGATACACGTTCATTTTAAATTCTATTCATTCTAAAAAGCCACTATTATCAATCACAAAATCGCTTTACACTGAACAATGTCACAATTATCATTATTATATCGTACAGTGCGTGACGCGTGCGCGGTTACGCACTGTTGCTGGAACACCAATGACAGTCACAAATTAAACCAGGTAATTACATTATATGCTACTCACAGAGTAATTTTGTCAATTTTCTGATCTGATCTCCGATCTTTCCTTGAAAAGAGACGAGGAGAACGCTTTGCAGAGGCATGTTTTGAAGAAATCACACCTTATGGAGGAGGCTCTGTTATGTTTTGGGCAGGAATAAATTCTATGGATCGTACGGAGTTAGTCTTCATCGAAAACAGTACACTGACTGGACACCGATACATAACGGAACTTCTAATTCCTTATGCACAACCCGCTTTAACCGCTCTTGGCGAAAACTCAATTTTTATGGACGACAACGCTCGCGCTCACCGGTCTGGCGATGTGGAAGCGTATATGCCAGAAGTCGGAATTCGTCGTTTGGACTGGCCAGCTAGAAGTTCGGACCTCAATCCCATAGATCATGTCTGGGACGTTCTGAAGCGATGAGTGAGATCAGTGCAGCCGGCTCCGCAGACCATCAGAGAGCTAAAGAATGTGATTACCGCGGAGTGGGAACGTATTCCCCAAGAAACCATAAAAGATATACTCGCTAGCATACCCAGACGAATGCAAGCCGTGATTTCAGCAAGAGGGGGTCACACTCAATACTAAACTTTTATCTGCTTTTAATGTATTCAAGAAAAACAAAGAAATTAACGCGTTTCATTTTTATTTAGCGAGCAGGTACAATAATAGTGTTTTGAGCTTAAACATTATTTCTCAATAATTTAATCAAAATGTTATGATAAAACAGATAAAAACCATTCCTTCCTAATTAATTTATAAAATTCTGAGGATAACAATACCTAAAATTGTCAAACAAACTAATAGTAACTATAAAATATGTAGTTATTTGCTTAAGTGCCCGTCTTTTTTGCAAAAGAGTTTATTTTAAAATCCATCGGTCATTTAAAGCAGGTATAACATATTATGGTTTGAAGATGCCAATGTATGCTTGTATTACAGAGAAATTTGGGAAACCTCGCGTACTTCTATTTATAATTATTATTTCATTAGAAGGGTGTTAAATCTTGTCTTTATCAATGGCGTAGCATCCAGATTTCATTTATGAGCTTTGCAATGTATCAAAGGCAACCATGTTGAACAGACTGTACTAAAATACCCATTGTTATATGTTTGAACAGACTGTACTAAAATACCTATTGTTATCTGTGTTTAAAGCTACCGTCAGCTGAATTATACTGTAATAGAGCAGTTGAGATTAAATCGCATCGAAAGCGCTGTCACAATAGATTTCCCTCTCATATTTGTATCAATTACTTCAAATTAGCGTACAGTTTTATTTCAGTGCACGCCGGCTAAGACTTAGGCAATGCATTGAGATGCAATAAATCGCGTGTAGGTATACGAGTGCAGTGCTCGCCCATGTTTCGATAGTGGCCGTTCACGACTGCGGCCGCCATTAAACCCGCAAACAATCACCGCACTCACAGAGGTGCCGATAGCTTATAAAACCATACACGAGAGGCCAACTAAAGAGACCCACTTTTGTTTTCCCTTTACGCGGCACATTTTGTCATTATTCGTGGCACGTGGTCGCGAATATATAATGTTTTATTATTAGAGGTTACGACTTCACGCCTTTAGCGGCGCACTGCGACTGATAATACTTTCATTTGTTCCGAGAAGCAGTTATCTTCGCTGGTACCGCGTGTGCTGTTTCGTTTGTCCGCAACTTTACAGACGATAAACGTAGCGTTGAAATAGTCGCGTTAACACGTCGCGGCCGACGCGAGCATACCCGCTGCCTTAATGCGTGTCTTCTAATTGTAATAGGTCTAATGCCGCACTAAACTTAGCTTAACATTTTACTAGGCTCTTAGGACACACTGCATTGTCTCGGACGGAACTAATCACCTGTTGACACTAACTAATAGCTGAGAATGAAAAGTAGGATGATGGCCGTGTAATTCGGTCTTAATTTTCATTTAAATTATGGCTCATTTATAGGTATGTATTAAGCAAGCCGATAATCGTGGGAGAGTCACGCTTCGGCATGAATGGGCCGGTCCGAACGGAATGTAACTACGGTCTCACAGAAAACCGGTGTGAAATAGTGCTTGCACTGTGTTCACCGAGTGAGTGAGGATACCAAAGGCCCATACCCCAACCCCTCCCAATATCTCCCTGAAATCTAGGCACTATCCTTGTAGCTACTATCAATAGACACTTAGGTACTAGTGGTCAAATCCTGTACATTCTGACTTTGACTATATTTACTATGCTAGCTGACCCGGCGAATTTCGTACCGCCATATTTACATATCTGTCTCAGCTTCCCACAGGCAGTGTACCTACAGTCGCAGACAAAAAAAACTTTTCCCGTTATCTTTTATTTTTTCTTTCTAGCAGAAAAGGAATGAATGAAATCAGACTATGTGTTGTTAAATTACAACTAAGTACATATTTTGACTTTCAACCCCTGTCTCCAGGAAACCGTGCTGAATTTCGGGATAAAAAGTATCCTATGTCCTACCTCGTAGTTTGAACTCAAATCATGCCAAGTTTCATTTGAATCCGTTCAGTAGTTTCACCGTGATGCGCGGCCAAGATACAGACAGACAAAAATTTAAAAAAAAATACATTTTTATTTTAAGTAGTAATAGATATCTATACTTATAATAAAAATGTAACAGGTCCAATTCTGTACATTAAAGATATTTTGAAATTTTTTTTTGGAGGGCTCTCTATAATCGATACTGAAGCCAAAACTATTTTTTTTTTCATTTTTGTCTGTCTGTCTGCCTGTCCGTCTGTATGTCTGTCTGTATCTTTTTTGCTAGAAAGAAAAAATAAAAGATAAAGGAAGAGTGTTCTTTTTGTCCGCGACTGTACACTGCCTGTGGGAAGCTGAGACAGATATATTAATATGGCGGTACGAAGTTCGCCGGGTCAGCTAGTAGATAATATGTTCATTTAAAAAAATAAGTTTCTGTTTAGCCTATTTTATTTAATTATAACTTAATGCACTTTTGTACATCGGCGGACTAAATGCCCAGGGCATTCTCTACCAGTCAACTTTTGGGTGGTGTAGAAATCTCGTGAGGTAGACGCACATAGGTTACGTACTTAAATAACTAAAGTATACATTACCCAGCATTACATAGCTACATAAGTGTGTACATACAAAGACAATAAGTACATAAATATTATAAAAATCCATAGGTACTTAAATTATAAATGCGAAAGTAACTCTGTTTGTCTGTCCTGCTTTCACGGCAAAACTGCTGCACCGATTTCAATGAGATTTGGCATGGAGATACTTTGATTCTTGAGGAAGGACATAGGCTACTCTTTGCTGCGATAACCGACAAACACGCGAGCGGAGACGCGCGCAAAGCCAGCCTTTTTACATAAACAAACATATTTGACTGCCTCGGTGGCACAGTGGTAGCGTATGCGACTGCTGTGCTTGAGGTCTCGGGTTCGATTCTCGAGTTGGCCCAAATATTTGTATGATCTGCAAATATTTGTTTCGGAGTTTGGGTGTTTTCTATGTAATAATTTGTATGTATTTACAAAAAAAAAGGATTTATGTATTCATATCAGTTGTTTAGTACCCATAGTACATGCTCTGCTTAGTTTGCGACGTTAGATGGCGTTGTGTTAGATGTCCGAAAAAAAAGTTTACATTAGTATAGTTGTACACACGTTTTACCCCTTCGTTAAAGTAGGTACTACCTACTGTTTAGTTAACTAACACGATTCTTATGAACAACACTGCAATCGATTGTAATTATACAATTCAAAACCAATTGTGATTCCAATTTCCCCTCACAACAATGGACAAAAATTGTTCAAAAATTAAACTTTAAATTGGGCATTACACGCGGTTTTCGATGACGTAGATTAACATCAATCATTCGTCAACGCTCGTCAATCGTTTGTTGGGCGCAAGCGGAGCGAGGAGTAAATCATAGTGTTGGCACGTCACATTGACACCCACATCCCGAGTTTAGAGCCAGCCCCACGACAATGAGATGCGTGTAGGCATTAAATTACGTAGACACAATATTACATTATTTTTCTATTTTAGAACGTAAAAATCTGGGGCTATGGTATTTGTTTTTTTTTTAATAAGAACCAAAGGGGAGCAAGGTAGAAGATTTGAAAAGAAATAGCAAAACTAAAGTTAGAACAATATTTTTGAAGGGAAAACTTCTATAGCCGCGTTGAGCAATTTTTGGTAGGGGAAAATGTTATGGGTTCGCGTCACCGACATGCTAATGTTTTACGTTGATAATTCAAGTTTTCACTTCTATCGGCAGTCCTTATGACTACCTTTTTTTTTAAACTAACCCTACTATGTGTACACTTTTAATAAAATGTATGAAGCCTGTGTCATTCGCGACATTGTTACGAATCTATTAATACCTCATTCATTAAAACCGATTCAGGAGTTAAGGCGCTAAAATGGAACATACAAACAAACATAGACTGACAAAACTATTACCTTCCTTTTAGCATTGTCGTAGACGCCGTCGTAGTAATAAAATCCTGGGGAATGGACATAGAGATATTTTTAGTGCTTTTATCTAAGGGAGCGAGTAGGCATTCAAAAATGTTAATTTGTATGTCCTTTCTGTGCATATAATCTATGTGTAAGCGCCAGCGCAAGTCAGCGTGCACGTTGTGGGAGACGCGTCGACAATGCACAGGAAGTGTCGACCAAATCGAATCACGCGCGCGAACATACAGACAAATTTTATATTTATACGCTCTCACAACCATTGTTTAAACCACACGCACTCTTTATTGTTTTGGACTTATGGATGGAGTTATGTGGCGTGCCATAAGACCAATGCTCTCTGTACGAAGTGCTAAATAAGAATATTAGATTACCATAGGAAATTCCTTTTTAATAATAGAATACCCATTAGAAATTCAAATAGCAGAAGTTTCGTATTTCACACTTTCGTAAAACACAATTGCGCACGACATTAACTATTTAACAGTCCATAGTTTAAAGCGTGATCGCGATGAAATTCAAATATTTACGCGCAATAACATTTATCTAGCCGTAAACATATTCGATCATACAACATCATCAAAACATTATTGTGATGGTATGTGAGGTTGGGCAGTGTCTCGCGGGCCGTCGCGGCCGCAGCACCCACATGTTCGAAAAGCAATTTCAGCACAAAACGAATTGCTCACAAAGGGGCCAACCAACGATAGAACTCGCAAGTATTCTCGGAAGACAGCAGGCGCGCCCTTATCGAGGCTGTAAATCAATATATGATTACAAATTTAATGCTACTGTTGGACTATAAATCAGAGATTTTAAATTACGAGCTACCAGCGACGTATCACGACGCGTGAGGCCCCCTAGTGCTGCGCTGTTGTGTCGACACTCGATAAATCCGAGTGTAGGCCGCGAGAGGCACCTTGCGTGTTAGGGATGCACTTATAAATAGAATTGAAGCTGTTATAATTGTTTGGTATTGATAAATCATTAACCAAGAACTTGATGTTAAATTGAAAATAACTGAAATGTTATTACACGTTTTCGTTTTGTGTATTTTATTGATTTTAATATTAAAAATCTCGTCTTTATGCATCATGAGGGATTCGATATTTTATAAGTTACTTCGTTATTAATCATACCTGGGTGCTATGAGACATGTTATGTAGGTAAAAAGAAACTCAGACTTTATAACAGATTTTGCAGCTTGCTAATGTTATAGATCTAACACTAAACTGCATAAAGTTCTTGCCGTGTGTCGCTGTTTCACCTGTTCATAGTCTCAGCTTCTTTCTTGAAGTTAGTATTATAAGGCTAAACATGTAGCATGTAGTATTCCTCTATAATTAATATTTCCAATGTAGAACAAACTATTTAAACATGATTGATAATATTACTAGACATTTCAACAATAGAACAAAAAACAGTGCACCTTTATGGCAATTAATTGTTAACTGAAAATCATGGTTTAATATTTATAACCTACCGAGGCGTCAAAGTCTTATTTTTAAAAGTTTTCTTTATATTTTTATCGACACACGATAGCAAGTGGTCACGCCCTACGCATGTCAGCACTATTTGCGCGTCACAATATGATGTAGTGCGCACAATATCCACTGTTCCAACTATTCGCGAGTATCGTCTGTTTATTGTACCACTTACATTTGGCGAGGTTTTATTTGAGATAGGTGAATGCTAGTTTTGCCAACATGTTTGTTTGATGGAATGGGGATTAGTGTATACTTTATGCTGAAGTGGGCGTCTTTGCGCGATGATAATCACATGTATTGTAAGGTAGATTTAAAGTTTAGCACCTTCTACAACTTAATATTTATTTATCGCTTGATAGGCATCAATAAATATAATGTAGAATAAAATATTCTACAAAAAGTTTTGGCTATTAGTTTTTGAAATATTCTAAATGATTTAGTGTAATTATCTTGTTGCTTTTATAGGTTATTGGAGTCAATCACTAGATTGAAATCCCTTATTCTGACTTCAGAAAGGTGGAGGACTGGAAAGGCACTTGTGACCCTTGAGTTCTATTTCAGTGGTGTCCATCAGCGATAGTTTTCACCATTAGGCGTTCTTTCTGCTCACTAGCCCCGATACCATTTATTGGTTTGCTTGGTGTAACACTAAATACACCAACATGGTGATTGATTGGGTGTCACCAAACCAATGAAAAGCAATTAGACTACGCTAGTAGCACTAAGCTCGATCTATCAATGGGTAAGGTACTGCATCAATGAAATTGCTGTTATATTTCAAAAAATAATCTGCTAGACACACAACAAATCTATGACGAACGAGATATGAACTGGCACAGAATTGGCCCAACTTATGGCTGTCAGAAAGAGATTCTATCAACCCAATCGGACTTCGTGAAATCTTCATTATCCCTACGATTTACTTGCAGGAGTCTTCTCTAATGGGTATAGTTACCAACCTCCATAGCCTATGGATATAGGGTATAGTTTTAAGCTCATTTGGTGACATCACTGGTTTATTTTAGACCTTGCAATAGGGATATAGATATATCTTTGCCCGCGGCTTCACCCGCGTGTTTGTCGGTTATCGCAGTAAAGAGTAGCCAAGTCCTTCTTTTTTTTTATGTATGGCCCGCCATAATGACTCTACTCTGCCTGATGGAAAGCATAAGCAGAATCCAAGAGTGGTGGTCACCATACTCACTGCGAATGCAGACAATGCAGTATGGCGACCCACACCATGGCAGCCTAGTGATGCTACTGCATCTTTTAGTCTAGTCAACAAGTATGGAACTTGTTGACTAGACTATTTGGGCCTCCGGTCTCGCACTCACCAACGAAACACGACAGCATGAACGCTGTCATTTTACGTTGATTTTCTGTGCGAGGGTAGTACCGCCCCGGTCGAGCCGGCCCATTCATGCTGAAATCAGCGTGGCTCTACTACCTACTGAGTAGGTAGTAGAGCCTACTTTGGAATCCTTAGTTGTTTTCCTTTGATTGTTAAGGAATCAAAGGATATACTTTGATTCCTTAACAATCAAAGTATATCCATGTCAAATTTCATTGGAATCGGTGCAACGGTTTGGCCATGACAGACAGACAGACAGAGTTACTTTCGCATTTGTAATATGTATGGATTTGGGTGACTTTCATAAACTTCTACTGAGTTTATCAGGGTTATCTCATCGCTGTTGTTTTAGTGTTGTGTTTATTTTTAATTGTGAATATTTTTTTATATAATACTAACGCTTGAAATTGCACTATTACAAAAACTACTCAAAAATATAGATTTTAGTTTGAAACCGTTTGCCTTATAATTGCTACTAATCATTGTTCATTTACTTAGTCCTATTAAAGAAAAAGCTGTAAGTGCAGATGAAATTATTGTTTTAACCTATTAATGTGGTAGGGTGTAGGCAACAATTATGGCCACTATATCACCGTGACAGCCGCTCACTGTGGTTAAAACTTAATACATTTAGCTCTGACCTCGGGCTTTATTAACGTAAGAATTTCTTTTTAG
The DNA here is from genome assembly GCA_949125395.1 of Diaphora mendica. NCBI lineage: Eukaryota > Metazoa > Arthropoda > Insecta > Lepidoptera > Erebidae > Diaphora > Diaphora mendica. The sequence goes on from OX421316.1 coordinate 30,023,218, forward strand.
TTGTGCAATTTTAATCCAGCTGTAGGGTTCAGCTCATGTAAAAAAAACCGGCCAAGTGCGAGTCGGACTCGCGCACCGAGAGTTCCGTACAAACCTATAGGTATATTATATGATGTAACTAAAAATTTATGCTTTTCGCAATGATTCCTTTATCTGTGCCATAAGACGTTGCTTCGTACCAAATTTCAAGATTCTGAGTCCAAGGGAAGTACCCTGTAGGTTTTGATTCCCTTGCGAGTGTCGAAAATTTGCAGCATAAACGGCTATATCTTTTGATTACGTTGACTTAGAAGTTTGATTTTTTCACAGCTCTAAGGGACATTAGACCTTAGTATTTGATATGAATTTCAGCTTCATACCTAAAAGGGTTCGTTTTTCCTTTTGAGGTACGGTACCCTAAAAATATCGGTATCTTTTAGTAAACTAGTGTCAGTTTGTTAAGCAATTAATCTTTTTCATTTAGTACAGTCACATTAAGCAAAGTTTAAGTTATCTCTCTCCTCCTCTGTGTAGTTTGATTTCAACGGAGTTATGATAGGGTGATAACGGATTCGAAACCCATTGAGTACAGTCCCAACGTGAATCTGCTGCTAAAAGACAAGCATTTAACTTGACTTTATTAGTAATCTTTACAAATCTAAGTGTTTTCTGATCTTAACTTGTTAATCAAATGCAGTGTGAGATGCATTACATGAAATTATGTATAATAAAGTTATCTATGTTAATAACATTTAAAAGAACTGACCCATATCACATTAGTTAATAATCAAACTCTGCCCTAAGTAGTTAGTATTATTTAGGAAAAAAATGTTTTCATCGATTAACCATAAATTTTAGATTAAATTCCTACGTACAATTTTAACTGTAAGGGACTCATACTATTAGAATGATAGGATAACTGTGAAATGAAATGAAATGAAATCATTTATTCTGCAATTAGGTTACATGAACACTTTTGCAAGTTAAACTTTTTTTTTGAGCAGATGAGTTCGGCCTTACCTAACTGGACTATCCCTGAGAGGAAAGGACGAAATAAACTCAGGGATCACCGTCTCTTTTAAAGTCCAGACAATATGCAAAAGACATTATTTCAATAAAAGAAATACGATAATTACAATTTGAGTCACAATTACAATCATCAGTAAAGATAATAATTTTAAAAAAATGTCAACAATAGCAATAATTTAAATTGTATTTGTTTCAAACTATAAATTATCGTCACATCAAAATGAATTTAAACATTCAAAATAAACAGCATGTGCAGAATGGGCAGCTCAATCCCAGGCGGTTTTATCATCAAGATATTCTGCTATGGTATAATACCCCTTTGCGGATAACTTAGATTTTATGGTATTCTTAAATTTCCTTAATGGCAAATTCCTAATATCAATAGGGAGTTTATTGTAAAAGCGTATACATTGTCCCATGAACGAGTTGCCTACTCTGTGGAGACGAGTGACGTGAACACTAAGATTATGTTTGTTTCTGGTATTTACAGAATGAACATCACTGATTTTAGGAAACTTTGATATATTTTTTTGAACATAAACTACATTTTCGTATATATAGTGTGAAAATGTTTGTATTGTTCTTTAGAAAATTCATAGGAACCAATGTCAATAGACATTTTTTTAATTTAAGTATAAGAAGATGGATGACGCGCTTGATTATAAAATCTATTTAAGTGAAATAATTGATCGAACACTCATTTATTACAACCATCACCGTTCAACAATTGATAAACGACCTTTTTTTAAAGATAAATTAATATAAACTGTTTGTGGTACAACCTAATCGACTAATTTCGTTCTCAGTATGAGGGAAAATACCTTTCATGTTTGTTCGTGCGGTTAAAGATTTTTGTAATGAATTATGGGAACTTAACCCTTCGGGTCACGGTTTTATGACGATGCTATACGGAAATAAAGTTTACTGTTTACATTACTGTTTACATCGGTTTTAAAATCTAAAGGGTTTAGATTAACATTGGATTTCTGTAATTATGTCCGGAAAAAGTAGATATAACATCACATATATTGTGTGGTTCATTGAACTCTAGTGTAAAATTAATTAAGATACAGAAAAAAGACGTCTGTACTTAATTAGTATTAAAGTACACAAAATCAAGCTGAAAGCGAAGAAGTGTTTACTGAAATTTAAAAACATCAAACCATGTCGTCCCAGGCGTAATGATAAAACAAGTACAAATTATTAAAAAAAAAAAACCCGACTGCGTCAATATTTAACAATAAAAACATATAAGTTTTATATATTCGATTTCGATTTTTTATACCACACTCGATTTATTTTGAAATCATTTTTTATATATATTACTTTTTGTCGCCAAAAATCTTTTTTTTTAAATTTTGATGTACCTAGTGTCACTCTCACGACTAAGACAAATCTATTGACACCACTCACATAAAAATACGACCAGCCGTTTAGGCTCTAGGGCGTGCTAAAGAAATATACATACATACCCTCGAAAAACATAACCCTCCTTTCGCAGTCGGGTAAATAGACCAATCAATAGGTATTATTGATTTAACATTTAAAAGGTTAGAGAGTTTGAATCTCCTAGTCGTTAGTCAATCCGATCCGATACGGAGTACAATCTGGATCTTCTTCTAAACAACAGCTCGAGCGCGAGTGATGCAAGCAATAACTTACATTTGCTAAGCTAATTAAAAGGCCAATATCCCGTTGCTACCATTGCTCTTCCTACTTATTTACTTCAGCTTACAATACATAATTAATTTTCTCATAGAATACGAAAGTTGCTCGGTTGACTACAAAGTTGCCCCTTATTATGTTCGTATAACTAAAATCAAAGTTGGCTAACTATGACTATTTGATACGCCCGAAGCGTAGGAATAGGTTCTAAGCTAACTATACCAAGGATACGAAAAATCATGGTATCATGATATTACGACGAAATATGTTGTTTTCATCGAATCAGAGCCTTATATAAGCCTGAGGCGTCCACAATTTGTTGTCGTCTGAGACTCACTGCCAATTCACGAGCTCACTTTCAGCGCATCCATCATTGCCTTAACAAAAATTATTGACATTTCCTCGTGACAACGAACAGGTGCTTGTCCTCATTGGACATCGGTTTTGTGTTTTATACTTTCTCTGTTTGCAGTTAAAAGTTACATGGCCAATATCCGAATATAAAGCGTTGAAATATTTCTTTCCTAATTTTCACTTTTCGAGAATTCAAAGACTTTCAGAGAGAGAAAGACTTCGTTCAAATATAAAAAAGATATTTTCGAAGTATGGACATACTTATGAACGAATTTCAGAATCGATGACTTCGTTTGAGAAAGCGATGAATTATATCAGTTAATCGGTCAAAATCTCATATGAGATTCACAAAAGGTTGAACTGGAATTAAATTTTGATTTATGAATGCCAATTTGGCCATCGGTAGTGTTTCGTTAACGGTTGCAGATTGAGATCATCGGTCACTTATCGATAACTGCACTTTCTGTTGCTTCAGTAATCGTTATTTTGCTTACATTCTAGTCGATGAGAAAATTTCTTTATTACATGTCTTACGGTCTTGTAAATCTTGTTGGTGGCGACGGTAATCAATATATCAAATTGTATATTATCCTTCTGCAATATTTTACAATTCTGTGTCAATATTTTGCGAATATTCATATGTACCACGCAAATTATACTGAGACTTCCTGTGAAATCCATTTTGGTATTTTCCCTATATCTTTTATCAATTAACTTTTTCTTTTCCAATTTTAATATTTTAAATATTTCTTACCTTTCGAAGATCACGAAACAACAAAATACATTGTTGAATGTGGAATAAATCAGCAAAATGAGCAAAATGAAACGGCGACGTGTTATTTTCCACTTTTTCGGTTTTTCTAACGTGTATAATTTTTTAGTTGCAGTTGCATCTGAAAAAAAGTAGATTTAGAGTCTTCAAAATGTCTTCATTTTGGTGAACAGGTATTAACATCTATTCCAAAGGAGCCCTCTGCTTCAGTAACAAATTCAGTCTGTTGGTGCAGCTGAGGAAGTTGTAGACAAAGGTTTTTTAGTCTTAAAAATATTGACAGATGCATCTAGTTAGCTGGCAAATTTCTCTAAGGTAACAATTAGTTTTACTGTGAAAAAATTGGTAAAATGTTGACCAAGTTCCAATGAGTTACAAGGTACTTTTTTGCCACGTTAAAACCTCAGTTCTGGGCAAACATTCCAATCTTGACTTGATCTATGACAATCAATAGTTCTACCCTTGTTCGCATGAATGCAAGTATATTGTGCATAAGCACTATAAGTATTACAGTCGTTACTCATTTAATATATATTTGATCGTGTCACATTAGGTTAGTGTTGTAACACTAATACGGCAACGCATGTTGTAAGTTAAAATTACCATCTACGAATATACATCAACCCCTTATAACAAAACATTGTGGAGGTGAAAACAAGGGCTGTCAAATAGAAACAATAAGATTTAAAAGCGAGAAACACGTCGCAGGTCGGACGCAGCACTAATGACTTAGCGAAACCAGCCAGCTCCTTCTAAAATTAAACAAGATAAAAAAGCGAGCAAACGATCGATCACCACTGCTCTCAAACAAAACTCAGAAAAAACCAAGTGAAACGATGTATGGAACAAATTAAAAGCTCAGCATGAGGCGTCTCCGGCCCACGGTACACGGCTCAGGGCAAATATTAAAGCTGTCAGTTTTGTGTAATTTGAAGGCTCGTTTTCGAGTTATAAGTTATGTTATTGAATGTTTTGGGGGCATGTGCGCGCGCGCCGTGTGAACCCACCTCTCTGGTAATGAGCTCCAAGCAAACATGAGAAAGTCTCTTTATTTTTATTAGAAAATTGAAATAATATTTAAACAATCAGTGTCTTTTACGATACTCAATGGGCGCTATAAATACCTTATGGTAGCTGTTCAAACATGCATCGATATTCAATCCGTATTTAAGTATTTGTTGAACGACCCAATACGACTAGTAGTGTGGTGCACAATAAAAATACCATCAGAATGAGCTGTCACATTCTAAAATGGCTGGCATTACGATAAAAACCGTTACTGTTAAAGTTGCTAATAAAACGTTAGAAATTATTGCTGTTGCACCGACAAATCCATTATTAGACATAACGCTAATAACGGTCATAATGATAGTCGCTACTCATTTTGCCAAATGAGAGTCATTTACTGTAGCGTTGGATTGCTAATGCACCATCAGGTGTGAGTGCACTGCATTCGAGGGATGCGACTCACATTGGGCTATTTTTTCAACACAAAGGCAATAAAAAAGCGCTAGTCATGCTCTAAATGCCTCCCCGAGTCGACTCTCAAGGCGTCGGCCAAAAGAAACAAACAAAATTGTAAGAAGCGCACAATCATGCACCCACAAAATTATTTTCGCTTCGTAACACGTGTCAAATTTCAATTTTACTAACGTCGAAATTAACAGTGGGCGTAAACAGATTATTGATATTGTAGCCGATAAAAAAGTAATCGATGATCGCATAGAGCGCTCTCTTATTGTTATGAAAAAAGCAGCCATTGTTACATGTTTAGGGCATTTTTTTTCAACTTCGATTAAATAGGCGCGCGAGTTTCTTAAAAAAAGTTAAACTTCATCAATCAGTGACGGTGTGATTGTGTACAATAGTGTTTCTCGCAATCGCCATGTGTAATCTGCCCTTTCCTAGAATGCGGTACGATTTTTCACTTTTTAAATGAGATCAATTTAGTGACTTTTGAAATCGGGCGATTGTAGTTGCGTGCGATCCTATCAGTATAAATATTGGCTCCTATTCAGTTTTTGACATCAACTATCCAATATTTTGATGTGATCATTCCCAATATTTTTTACATGATATCAAAAAACTGATAAGAACTGCTTTTTAAAAAGCTCAGATAAATTTGAGTGAGTGAATAAGTCAAAATGTGCGTGCAGTCAAACGAAAGACAATGTCCAGTAAAGCATTATTCATTTTAATTAAAGCCTTCGTTAACTTTGATTAATTGAAACAACTTCGACTCATGAACGCTGTTGCTGGCTTACGAACAATCGCAGATACTTGTTTTTAGAGCGAATAAAAAATGCACATATTTTCTTACTTTGTATAATTTACTTATTATTTACGGGTATTTAAAGTTAAGCTAACAAAATAATCAAATGCACGCATTCATTTTTGAACTTGTCTTCCACCAAGTCTCTATTGTTATGTAACATACCTACTTAGGTATATATTTTTATAACAGTACGTTTATTTAATTCTATATCATATTTGCTCAACAACAATACTCTATTTAAACGCGAAATTGCAACATTTTTTCACTACAATTACTTCCCTCCCGTAATAATGTTCTAATCATAGGTTTGACACCCCAGCACCCATTCTTTTAAATAGTCGTCCTACATCTACGCTTAAATACGTGTCCATTGCTGTGCTGTGTAGCTTGCTGTTTTTCGTTCGTTCGTTATATTGAGGTAATGGAACGTAAATATCGTGGGATAATCATTGTTGTATGTATTGTGGCTTCGAGGCGTGGAGCAGTACGGCCTTCGTCGAAAGCCGAGGTTGCTAATACATGGGTTGTGGGACAAGCAGGGGTAATTACAGCAAATGTTCCGCGTTTGTGTTGACAATGCGACTCGGTTATCACAAACTAACCCCTATTTAAAGAACGAAGAAAATTAAAAAGTTATAAAACTAAATATCTAATAAATCACTTATAAGAAATATGTGGCAAGAAAAAATTATTAGTCTTTAGTCCAAGGCTAAAAAAAATGAAAACTAAAAACGCTTAAAAAGTTTTTATAAACTATAAAAATAGAAATAGTTCATATACAAACTTTATTCATACATCGTATATTAAGTTTTCTTCTATTCAACCTTACAGTAGTTGCTGTGTGTGTGACTTATTAGCACAGTTCCTAGATGTAATAATAAAATGGCGAAAATGTATATGCTTTTAAGTATTTTCCACATGAAGAGTAATGACATAACCTTACAGTATTTAAACAATAAAATGTTGTTTGTTAATTATATCGCATTGTATAAGTTTGTTTTGAATTATAATAAGAACAGTTAATATAATATAAAGCCAAGAAAGAAAGGTGATGGATGAGAGGCACGTGGTGCGAGAGACATATAAAAGATAAACGAAATGAATGTGATCCTAGAATGACAAGGTCCTGTCGTTACTATGGACGGGGAAAAGCAGAAAAAAAAACCTTACAGTATTCAATTGTTACAGAGCTGAATTCTTCTCTCCATTCGTTACTGTTTTGTATTACAATCTTAAAATGTTTTTGGCCAATGTAGGATTTTATTTTCAACAGAAGTAGGCAACAGTTTCAGTCTTCATGAATTTATCGTGCATTCATTCATCGCGTAATGTTACACAGCTAATTAATCAACAACTTCTTACCCGCCCTTCAAAAGTTTCTCTTAAATTATGATCCCTGCAGCCCACACGATTGCAGCATCATCGCCTACCTGACGTGTCTCAAGAATTGACAATTTTTTTCTTCATCCTACAGACAGGATGCGCGCGCGCCTACTCGCACAAGACAAAGCGCATTAGCATACCGCACGGGGCGCTAGGTGTGGCTGAATTAATCACGTCCCGGCTCGTGCCATACGTCGGGTTGATCAAGGAATTTCGTTAGGGTTGTTATTTTCTACCTTCAGGACTTCATCTTCACCGAGGGTATTCTAGAAATAATATTGCAGTGGGTTTAGTGCACTCAAGGAGAAGGTTTCAGTGTGACGACGCGAGTGTTCTTATTGTCACTGTGTTTTATATTACATTCAAAGTGCCGCGCAGACAGTATAAGGACAAGTTAGATCTTCGTGATCCCATAAGTACAAACTAATTCGGTTACCATGGAATAGCTGTAAATTGTTGGTGCTATGTAATTAGGATTTAAAGAGCAATTGGTAAAAAGTATAGTATTTCGTTGTAACAACACAGTTTTGCAGGGCAACCAAATGATGATCGTCTTGCAGCCAACGTGTTATGTTTAGACGAAGATATACCTACATATCATCAACAGACTTAATAGCCATTGCTGGTTGCATGTAAGCCTCTCCCTTGAAAAGAGGTTTTGGGTGAACATACATATACCTACATACCTATTACTTTATATTATGAATATTATAAAGCTGAAGAGTTTGTTTGTTTATTTAAACGCGCTAATCTCAGGAACCGCTGGTCCGATCTTTCTGGAAAAATCTTTCAGTGTTAGAAAATACATGTATCGAGGAAGGCTATATGCTATATATCATCACGCTACAACCAAAAGGAGCGGAGCGACAATGAAGAATGTTACAAAAACGGGGGATTTTTTACGCTACGGGCAATAGGAGACGTAAACGACGTTGCGTGGGTCAGCTAGTATTTTATATATATATGCTCCCTCAGATTTTGATGTTACTTAAATAAGTTAACTATGACACTGTTTAAATAGATATAAGCAAATTTATTAAGAAAATTTATAAAAAAGCACTAAACACTATAATAAGTTAAAATGAAAACGTTATTGCCTTATAGTATTCACTTGTTATGTTCTGAATGAGCCTATGCGTTTAATATTCCATTCAACCATCAAGTCAGTATCAAAGACATGAATGGTAGATATATTTGTGAATGAAACACATGAAGGTCTGCGATGTACGCATCATGAACTACATTGTACTCTAAGAAATGTGATTACCGTCACTAATTGAAAACACATTTGATTTTATTTCTTAATGCTCAGAAAATAAGGCACAGGTCATTATTGTACATTTGCAGTGAATAAAATGTTCATTTATAAAACGTAGATCATGTTATCGTATTAACAATTGACTATGATAGTTAAGGTTGTGGCAATAAAATTCAATTCAGCGTAGTATAATGATTCTATGGCTGTCAAATCTGTCAAGTCATCAAAATATGTATTGGGTGATGAAGATGATGTTCGATATGGACTCACAACGGGTACAATAGGCGACGAGAATTGATTTGAGATCTTATGATTAAAAAGTGTTAGAGGATTGTATCGATTGAAATATTTGAATTATTACAAGCTCTTAAGCCGTTCAATCGTTAGAATTTATTAGTAACAATCACAAACAGTTCATTGTATTTAATCTTTCTGCTCAAATCTAGAGTAGAGTTTAGGATACAGGGGTTTTACCTCAGTAAAAGAGGTATGTTTAAATACTTACTCAGCTTTTTTCTACCAGAATAATAATCAGAGGCGTTTTTAAGTCCATGTTTTGACAACAATCATTCTAGACTTATTTAAGTAATAAAATGCCTAAAAGGTATTTTAGGGAAAACATGGAAATTGAAAGAATATTGTTTGTAACGTTTGATAAAAAGGTAACATTGGAAAATAGTTTCTGTTTGACTTACATTTTCCAATCCATCCGTAAAAGCTGTAAACTTTTCCTATCATTAGCTTACTTAAGGATACGTGAATTGGCCGTTGACCGAAAAGCTGAGCCTAAAGGACCTTCTTTAGGTTCAGCTTTTCGGTCTTATAGCGAGTTATTAAATATTCTTATAGCGGGCGGCGGCGTCTTAATACAAATGAGATTGTAGATATAGTCACTTAAGATCAATGCTACAAATTTACCTTAAGGTAAATTTGTACACAATACCCATTTTACAATACCCAATACCCAAGGAAACAATACCCATTTTAAGATTGTCCCATTTTTATATTGTTACTAGCTTTTCCCGTGGCTCCAACCATGTGTATGTCGGTTATCGCGGTAGAGAGTAGCCTATGTCCTTCCTCAAGATTCAAAGTATCTCCATGACAAATTTCCTTGTAATCAATGCTGCGATTAAGCCGTGATAGCGTAACAGATAAACAGACAGAGTTATTTTCATATTTATAACTAGCTGACCCGGCGAACTTCGTACCACCATGTTTACACATCTGTCTCAGCTTCCCACAGGCAGTGTACAGTCGCGGACAAAAAAAACACCTTTCCCGTTATCTTTTTTTTTTCTTTCTACCAAAAAAAGAATGAATGAAATCGGACTATGTGTTATTGAATTACAACTAAGTACATATTTTGACTTTCATCCCCTCTCTCCAGGAACCCGTGCTGAATTTCGGGATAAAAGTATCCTATGTCCTACCTCGTAGTATGAACTCAAATCATGCCAAGTTTCATTTGAATCCGTTCAGTTGTTTCGGCGTGATGCGCGGCCAAGATACAGACAGACAAAAATGAAAAAAATATAGTTTTGGCTTCAGTATCGATTATAGAGAGCCCTCCAAAAAAAAATTTTTTAATTTCTTTAGTGTACAGAATTGGACCTGTTACATTTTTATTATAAGTATAGAAGATATCAGTATGGATTAGGTACTTTTATGCGCTGGCTCGACCGGGGCGGTACTACCCTCGCACAGAAAATCAACGTAGAATGAGAGCGTGCTATCATTTTACGTGCTGTCGTGTTTCGTTGGTGAGTGCGAGACAGATACCCAATGATGCAGAAGCATCACTAGGCCACCATCATGTGGGTCACCATGCTGTATTGTTGCATTGTCTACATTCGCAGTAAGACTACCACTCTTGGATTCTGTTTATTCTTTCCATCAGGCAGAGTAGAGTCATTTTGACAGGGCCAAACATAAAAAAAAGGAATTCCAAAGCTTTATGACCTTAAGATATCCTACTAATATTATAAACGCGAAAATTTGTATGGATGGATGTTTGTTACTCTTTCACGCAAAAACTTCTGAACGGATTTGGATGAAACTTTACAGTAATATAGCTTATACATTAGAATAACACATAGGCTACTATTTGCAGCGATAACCGACATACACGCGGGCGGAGCCGCGGGCAACAGCTAGTATATCATAATTTAAGTCAAAAAGCCATACGGGCTTTTTAAGTTTGTTACTTCAAAGACTTATAGTCCCTGCAACGTCTGTCACGGTCTCTTCCCTTTCACTTTAATATCAAAACAATTCATCCGTCCCATTCATACTTTATTTCACAAACCTTATTGTTTATCGATCGCGCAGGCGTTTATTAGTAAAATTTAAGGGCTATTATGTTATCGGTGGTCTGGTCGTCGACAGATCTTTGTTCCTGTAAGCACACAGGAACAATGCGGCCGCGTCTTGTGCGGCCTGTACTCTTTGCCTTTGTCTCGATGTCCGCGACGGCCACGATCCATGAATGTATGTGACTCATAGCTTAATGCCTTAATTTCTGTTGATTCATATTTTTGCAGTTCTTATATTTCTCGTTGGCTTATAGCCCTGGCTTTTGAAAAATATTCTCTAAAGAACTTTCTTAAAACTCTCTACTTGAACGTAGTCGAGCATTTAAATCTTCTATTTATATAAAAACGAATCGCCGAAATGTATGTACGCGCATAACTTCTGATTAACTGCACCAAATTAAATAATTCTTTTTTTTTTATGTGTTCCTTATTGTTAGGACAAGGTTTGTTACAAGAAAAATTCAAAGATAACGGGAAAAGTCAATTTTATTTTGTCCACGACGGGAAGCTGAGACAGATATGTAAATATGGCGGTACGAAGTTCGCCGGGTCAGCTAGTATTCTTATAGAAGTGTAATTGAAATATAAACTGCTGTGTCATATATAATTTACAAAATAGAATGTTAATCTTTCGTTTTTGTGCTGTGAAATACAAATTAAAAATTACTATTCCTATTGCATTGTACATATATATTTAGGACTCCCGTACGAAAGAATTATACAAGTGTTAGTATCAGTATTCGTAAATATAATGTACTGTGAATTAGATCATTGCATAAATTGTCAGGAATTAAATAAGATACGATGTAATATAAATTTGATTTTCAAATCGTGTATTTCTTAGCTTGATGTGCTTGCTACGTTTTGTAGGAGGCGTGGCTGCAGTGTCGCAGCGTCCCCGGGAACAAAGACGTTTAATTGTCGGTTATCCGACGATAAATCCACGCAACCACTCATTATTCGATATCGGAACGTTGTTAATTGAAACTTTTGTTTTTTTAAGATCAGGATTGCAAAATGAGTAAATATATACGTTGAGATGTGGTATGATGAGTTTAGGGATGCCCCACATCACATTGTGTTACTCAAAACTATAATCTTATTTATTTATTTATTTATATAAGGAACATCAACAATATACATATACAAAACTGGTTAACATTAGGAGCTGAAAACATAATCTTATATGTATATCTATTATAGATGTACACAACAATGTTTGTAAAGAATAACACCAAAATAAAAAATAAAAATAATTCAACACAAGTTATACACAATTACATGCAAAAATTCTGACAATATTGAGAATAAATAAAAGCAGAAGCAAAAACAAAATAAAATAAAGCGAAAACACAAATACAGTTCCACAAAGGAGAACCAGGTCTATTACTGCATTATTCTTTGCTTAAATGCCCTGTAGGAATCGTGAAAAATGTCAAGATCATCTGAGCGTCCACATAAAGTACCCCACATAGTCCACATAAATCTTAACAACCTTCTAAATATAAACACATGTAACTACCAAAAGTTAAAAAAATTAGGGTTTGATTTCAAACACAGTGCCTATGTCTACCTACTTCATAAGACTCCACCAAAAATAAGTGAACAAGTCAAAAAAGCTGCGCGAATAACAGCATATATATCATTCTCACCTCGCACTCCAATCGGACATTGATTTATATAGATGCTTTATTTGATTCGATTGTATCATCAGAATGTCATAAATCGACCTCCCCTTACCGCGTCCCCTTCGATACCGATATATATTTCCACAAGAGTTTTTCCTGATGTCATTATGTCCATATAGGTGATAACTGAATCCGCTCTGGTATTAGGGTTTATTGGGATTTCGGCTTTTTGATGTTTGGTATGTCTTATATTTACTTTGTGGCTTATGGTTGTTTAAATCTAATATTATTTGTTCGATAAATATCTCTCTTGATATTGTTGCGTGATATGTTGTCAAGGTACGAAACTCTCTTCTCTTCTTTAAAACGATTACAAGGAAATTTGCAGACGAAAACCTTTGTTGAATTATTCGAAATACAGAAAATTTCGTGTAATATATATCGAACGATTCAAGTTTTCCAAAATAAAATTTTGATGTTCCTATGAAACTCATGCCAGTATTAATTTACCGAGTAATATATAATACAAAAGTTTGACGACCATCAGTTGCCGAAATGCATGGATTGTTCTGGTACTCTAATTGCATTATGTGTTTAGAAGCACAAACAACATTTATTCTCAGTTAGTTCCACTGACAGCTTCCGCAATTCATCCCCATCTTGTCAAAGTTCGGTTCCTGACCGTGGCCACATTTTTTCTTGTCCAAATAAATTAATACAGGCGTCTTGGGACCACTCCACCCGGCGACTTGTCAAATTAATTTCTTCTCGCAAGACAATTTGTCTGCCGCTTGAGGGCTACAAAAAACTTCAGTATCGATTGCCTGGCGATTAGTCAAAGGGGCCAGAACCCTAGTTCCGATAGGGTCTATAACTTCCAACATTATAGTTTTAATAAGATTTATATGGTGATCATTTTTTTCTTCTTCTATATGTATTCGTCAGTTGATCAATTTAGTTTCATTTTATTATCAGTTTTTAAGAGACAGAAAACTTGCTGTTTTGTTATGAACTAGTTGCACGTACATATCAATACAATTTTTTTAGAAATTTAATACGTTTGTAAATCAGGTAATAGAAACTCCTATTACACATGGTATAGCCATTAGATATTGTCAGTATAAAATGAAATTTAATACAAATATCAGCACGGGTCTTTAACTTGATTGACTAACTTTATATTTTTGATTAACTCGGGAAGAGTCGTCTACGGCGGGTAGAGGACTCTTCCCGAGTTAAAGAGTTTGGATGCCAATAGATACCAGTGACCAATGTCAACAGAGCTACGAAAAATATCCCACGCACAACTTACTATGCTTAACATTCAGACCTGAATAGTTAGGTATACCTGAATACCTACCTGAACTTAATAGGAATACCTGAATAGCGACGTTTGAAAAAATTAAATAAAAGATCTTTTGCTTTTTTTTTAGTTTTTTCATTCCTATTTTATTAGAATTGGCAAAATAAAAGCAACTGTACTTCAAGACTCGCACAAATTCCAACCAAAATAAACTTAGGCTGGAACCCATCCTAGGAACATCTTCCAAACGTCTTGAGAAAACTGAAGTCGCTAAAACTTTTTATAGGTAATAAAATAAATAGGCAGTCGCTACGCACGACCGCATCGGTGCCTCCATTGCCGCGCCCAAAATTAAAGTGCGCTTTTTTGAAAGCAGCAATCTGCTCGGTCACACTCGATAAAACCGCTTCGTGCCGATTGCGGTCTTCCGAGCTACGTGAAACTAACTCTAAGGGTGCAAATGCATTTGGCAGGTATCTAAGTCAGGTGTTACAAAATCTTCTGTTATTAAATACTACTTTGTTCTGGCTTAAATATCTGAGCTGATAATAAATCCCAATGTCAAAATAATAAGGCCTCATCTCGCTACAAAACCATACCTACCTAGGCATGTACTTCTATACTAATATTATAAACGTGAAAATTTGTAAGTATGGATGGATGGAGGGATGTTTGTTACTCTTTAACGTAAAAACTACTGAACGGATTTGGATGAAACTTTACATTAATATAGCTTATACATCAGAATAACACATAGGCTACTATTTGCCGCGATAACCGACTTATACGCGGGCGAAGCCAAGGGCAACCAATAGTTTCTCATAAAGTTTGGCATGTCCAAAAACACCTTTCAGAAGTCTTTATGTCCATTGTCAAAAAAAAAAGGTTATCTTTTCTTCGATACTGCGCCATGGTTGTCTAAAAAATACTATCAGCGTTATACATCATGTTTTTGAAATATATCATAATACTAAAATATTTTTCTGATTTTTTTTGCGACAGTCCAACCGCCGCATGTGATCTTTCTATACATTTTCACCTTTGCAGCAGTTGGTATTTGCGATCGGTAGCGGTGTCCGGGGACCGAGCAGCTTCACAATTAGCCTCGCTAATGTCTTAAAGAGTTATCTCCGAAGGGACGCCGTGCACACAATGTGAATAAGAATTGTTAATGCAGATACTGCTAAGTAGTGGGAATGTTTTTAAAAAGTAGAAGAAATTTTGTAATAATCCGAGAGGTAACTCTTTTTTCAGTCCTTGGGTCCACTGAGTAAAAACATTATCACTGTAGATAGAAATCACAAACGACTCGATGCTGTTATTTCTAGGTAACTAAAAAAGTACATAGATATTAGAGCTTAAGATGGTTTGTAATGTAAATAGAAATTCATGTAACTATGACGTATTACCTAAACTACATAATAATATTAATTGCAAATCTTACAAATCTATCTAAACTACATTAGTGAACTAACCACCAACGACTTCATTTAAAAATGATATTTGAAAATGACAAAACCGCGATGCTACACAATTTAGAGACGCGAACAAATGTGACGTCACAGTTCTCGTCAATACGGCGTCAGTTGTCAGTGACAGGACGATATGAGTCCAGCGCAATATTGTGGGGTTCAGATGAAAATATTCGGAAGGTATTTTGAAATGTAGTCTTTATAAATATGTGAAGTTGTTTTTTTTTAAGATAGCTCTTCTTTTTAGAGACCATTTATATATAGGAACAGATGCCTGCTTGATTTGAATTTCAAAATACTCTTTTTTATGAGATGGGGCAAACGAGCAGACGTATAGCCTGATGGTAAGTGATTACCGCCGCCCATGGACACCCGCAACATCACAAGTGCGTTGCCGGCCTTTGGGGGATGGGGAGGAGGGTGGGGGGAGGAGTTGGTGTATGGGCCTCCGGTATCCTCACTTACTCGGTGAAACACAGCGCATGCGCTGTTTCACACTGGTTTTCTGTAAGGCCGTGGTATCACTCCGGTCGAGCCGGCCCATGCATGCCGAAGCATGGCCCTCCCACGGTACGCCCTCCCCTTTACATCCTTGTCACAGTTTCTAAAGAATCTATCAATTAAAAAAAATAAAGAACGAAAAAGAAAATCAATATTATTTTATATTCTTTTATTAACAATTATGATTAATAATAATTTGAGTACATAAATAGTCTAGGATAGTTGATTAATATACCACTTCCAACCAAATATCTTCTTAGATTCAACTCGTGCTCAACTGTGCACTATACTTTAGTTTCAATTGAATTGACTCTTCGAGAGTCAATTCAATTGAACCTACACTTTTTTGTCTTTGATTAAATCTCGTTAAAATTTTCGTTTTAATAATAAATAAAAAGGAATGAAATCAAAACCCAATAAACATCGAGTTAGCAAAGTTGTCAAACCAAAATTGAAACCGATGCACATCAAAAAAACACAAAACTCGTAACAATGTGTAATGCAACCCCAAAGCTGTCGCTCCAACAAGGCAACGAGGCACCATAACAGAGCGTGGGGTAAACTTCGCGACCGCCACACGACGCGAACAACCACAGTACAACTCCGCCGAGCCACAATTAACTGTAACTGCTGTTGCCTAACTAACTGAATGCTTTGGGATTGTGATGTGTGTTTCATTTTGATGTTGTGTACTAAATAATTAGACGTGTTCCAAGATTCATTGTTTCCAATTGTTATTTGTTACTCTGTTTCAAGAGACGGGTAAAACTTATATAGTATTTGAAAATGTTGTTACGAGGCTTAGTGATTGCTTTCTAGAAATGGTGACGTTTAAAAATGATAATACTTAGCACCTTGAGACCATTTATAGGAACAGATATCTGCCTTTCTTCTTTCAGAATTTCCTCACTTCTGATATGATACCCAGTGTTGGGAAAAAAGTGTTTTGTTTAATACGGTTATTGATCTGCCATTCAAAGGCTTAGAAATCTGCTTAGAGAAATAAAATCTTGAAAATAATATCTCTGTCGAAAAATAAATTTTCCCTATCTGTAAGGAACCATTAGCAGACAAATTATTTTTGATTGATATAACTCTTAGACATTAGTATATTTTCAAAACTACTTGTACAATGTCTACAACTCAGATAATCCTTGAATTCATGAACCATATCTACTTGAAATTGAGGGATAATATCAGATAGGCCGGATAGACCGGAGGCCCAAATAGTCTAGTCAACAAGTTCCATACTTGTTGACTAGACTAAAAGATGCAGCAGCATCACTAGGCCGCCATGGTGTGGGTCGCCATACTGCATTGTCTGCATTCGCAGTGAGTATGGTGACCACCACTTTTGGATTCTGCTTATGCTTTCCATCAGGCAGAGTAGAGTCATTATGGCGAGCCATACATAAAAAAAAAAAAATAGATTTAGATGCTATAAATTATATATGCTTGTAAATTATATTTTCATAGAGGAAAAATAGATTTCAAAGCTCTCGAACTTGATGGAACTGGAATACGAACACATTATTAACACTACATTCCAACGCATACAAAAAATGTTCAAAGCATTCGCGACGTCGCCGCGTCGTCTCAGTCATTTTCGCAGCTCACCCGTCAATTTCATCCTTACATTATCCATTCCGTCGCGTCGCATAACCACGTAGTTTCTCCATCCATCACCGGGATCATCTCGGTGCAGTGTGGCTGGACCCTATTGTTACCCTCCTTTATATATAATTTGATTTCAACAAGCTGTCGCCGCCGCACATTCGTGCCGCCTTTTGTGTGCTCTTTAATTTTAATCAAATTTTGATTTTGATTTTGGAATAGATGTTAGCTAGTTATTCATTTATTCCCCAATCTAATATTTTGTTATCTTGTGCGGTTCACTGTTTCTTGAACATTCCAGTTTAAAATGATAAAAATAAGATAAAACATAAATATAGATAAAATAACCGTGGGAGACCCACGCTTCGGCATCAATGGGCCGGCTCGACCGGAGTGGGTGAGGATACCGGACGCCCATACCCCGATCCCCTACCCCTACCCCCCCCCCCATCTCCAAAAGGCCGGCAACGCACTTGTGACGCTTCTGGTGTTGCAGGTGTCCATGGGCGGCGGTAACCGCTTACCATCAGGCGATAAGCCCGTTTGCCCATCATTCCATAAAAATAAAACAAAAGTAAGCAGCTTTGCCCGATCATGCTTGCTAGTATATGGATATTCATGTACAACAATCGTTGTATTTTAATTGATTTTAATTATTATGCAAATTGTTCAACATTTTAAAATTAATTGATACAGAGATCAATTTATTTGACAAACATATAAAATACGGGTAGGTATAGACTATTTACATAAAACTATGATTTAACACATTCGTTCATTGATAACCCATAGTAAAAACGTCAAAATAAAAAAAAGGAAAGTTTATATAAAAACCTTCGGATAATATTCTAATAATGAAGTCCTTCTGAATCTGGTAATAAAAAAATAATACAATATCTTCGGAGCTACAAGGGGCATTGACCCTGACATTGAGGGGATTATAAGAAACAGTTCATCAAGTTAGTCAGTTAAATCAATCAGAGTTCAATCACTCGAAAACAAATTTAGTTTAAGTTCCATAACAACAGCTTTGAATATAAATTCTAAAGGACTTGATTCACTCGAAACTCATTTTGTGATTTTTAGTTTTAAACATATCCGATTTATTTTGTATTATTTATTTTCACTGAAAAATCAAATCACACAGCAATCAGCTAGGGTCGCTCTTAAATGAATTAACCACGGGTCTGAATCAAGAAAACAATAACCGCAAACAGAGGGTAGTCGCAACATTTGTGTCAATACCTTCAACCCTTATATTGTCAGCGGTGAAATTAGACGGCCCTACAGTTACACTGAATATTGCCACGATATTGGAGCCTTATGTAACTTTTGCTGTAGTTATGTTTGAGTTTAATTTAGTTGGCAAGTACATAACACGAGATGTTGTGTTGGAGTCGGTAGTTTGGCTTGGGCTTAGCTAGCACTGGGTTTATAGGCTCCATATACGAATGCATGAACAGTGTAGTGGTAGTGGGTCAAGTGGTCACCCGGTACTGCGCTAAATGTTTTTGGGCTCGTCTCTACATGGGATAACGTTCTGTGTGATCCGCAAATTTTTCTGAGACTTTGTACTTTATGTATCGGTTTCGTGTACATATGTTTGTAAAATGTCCATTACACAGGATACATTTCTAGAGCAAGAATTATCTTAAAAAGATTAAACAAACACGTAATTGTGTAGGGATTTATATAATTATGTTATTGGAATATATTAGTTCCAATAACATAATTATATTTAATACATTATCTTCTTGTGCATTGTCTTCATGAGTGCCTCGGTGGCGCAGCGGTGGTGTATGTGACTGCTGTGCTTGTGGTCTTGGGTTCGATTCCCAGGTCGAATGTTTGTATGATCTGCAAATATTTGTTTCGGAGTTACATATAAAATGTATGTATTTACAAAAAATATATATATGGTATTTATATCAGTTGTCTAGTACCCATAATACAAGCTCTGCTTAGCTTGGGACTAGATGGAGTTGTGTGTTAGAGGTAAAAAAAAACATTTCAAATATTCTTTATAAAGTACTCTTTCGTTTATACTCGTAATATCAGTATGATGTCGCAGGTTACATGAAAAACTCACGTAAAAATGAGTAAAAATTTTGGGAGGCTTCTGTAGGTACGTTTTAATGTCCAATACATGTGTTTATTTCCTCGAGCACTCATGCTATTAAGGTCTTTCCCCATTTGAAAGTTTAGAAACATGTTCCCATTATGGGCAGGATTACGGTTAATTCGGCGCGTCGACTTTAACTCGGGCCGATATTGCGCCCATATGGCGTAGGTACTGCTTCCCCTACATCGGTTGACATTATTGCTGGATTAATTATTAATCTCTCATTGTAAAGGAAATAAATCAATGGTGATTGGTCACATCGGGTAGATTTTAGGAGTTGCCAGTCTTGGATTTTTTTTTTGTGGTCTAACACGAATCTAACTACAAAATTTCCAATGAGAAAAATAAAGTTGTTTTTTTATAACTTTCCAGTTCATTCAAAAGCCTTCAAAATATTACTTTGAACTCTATTTTAGTCTCATGCTTTTAGCTAAAACCGACTTCCAAAAAACATCCAACGAAAATTCTGCCAAAAAAACACTTAAAAGCGTAAAATAAACTTGTTCTTTATAAATTGCCTATACCCAATTCTTTATTCATTTAAATAGTAGTATTATAATGTGTGCTAGGTACCTAAAATCTGTTTGAAGTCGGTGCCAAGTGACCATCGCTTTGACTTTTGTAATTGTCCGTTTGTATTCTTTTTGGCTTAGCACCGACTTCAAACAGATTTTAGGTACCTAGCACACATTATAATACTACCATTTAGATGAATAAAGAATTAGGTATAGGCAATTTATGAAGAACCAGTTTATTTTACGCTTTTAAGTGTTTTTTTGGCAGAGAGTTATCGTTGGATGTTTTTTTTATAAAAAGTTTTTATTTTTCAGCTTTTAGTGCAAACAATCGTAGGTAAGTAGTAAGTTGAACTATTTCATCAAATTTCATCATCAAGAATACAAATTAAGGTCTATACCTACGTACGTTTAATATTAAAATCATCCTCTAATCCGTAACTCTTCAAGAGTTTAACCTTCTACCATCAGTTCACCTAAGTAACTTGAAAAGATACGACTGAAGGTATTTAGATACGTATGAAATTGAAAGAATTATCCTCCAATTCCTAACCGTTGAGGAATTGTACCTTCCCATTCCATCCTCAGCTTAGCTAAATAATTTAAAAGAATACGACTAAAGGTAGCATACATACATATGATATTTAAAGATTTATCCTCCAACTCCTAACCGTTAAGGAGTTGTACCTTACATCATCAGCTCATCATCATAAAATGATGACTACCAGGCGCAAATACCGGTGTAACTTCAGAAAATATACGAAAAACATAGTATGTGCCTGAAAAAATTAGGGTTTCTCTCGATTACCCTAGGATCCCAGCATCAGATCCTGATATGGTGGCAATGAGACCACCTAGGGAGCATAACCATTCGAATACAAAAAAAAAATTCAAAATCGATCCACAATTGACGGAGTAATCGGTGAACATACATTAAAAAATAAAAATAAAAAAACAGTGGAACATAGAACCTTCTCCTTTTTGGAAGCCGGTTAAAAAGGAAATTACAACTCCAATATTCAGGTACTACGTTTTGCTGTTATTTTTATATATCGTCATTGCGCGTGCAAAAGTAGCTATGTTTTTTACACACTTTACAGGAGACGGAAAAAACAGTTTTTTTCGAAAAATGCTTCAAATATTTAATAATTATATCTTAATTTGATACATATAACAAATTTACGTGGGTTTAAATTTAATAATTATTATAAAAGGTGAATTCGAAACATAGAGTTATTTATTTTATTGTTTCGTGATAGAGCGACACTGAACTTGACCAAAAATCTCGCTATGTGCAGTGAAGAAGCACAAGCACACGCAAGCACACACACACAAGCACAAATTTTTGCATTCAGCCGGTTAAACACATTTTAGCTATGTGAATTATAACACTTGGCGTCTTTAAATGAACCTTTCAATGTTTAAATGTCATACAGCTATATAAGCTACATTCCATAACTTTCTATATTGCGTCTATCACATAGCTGTTTTTACAGTATGTGTGTTTTGAAATAACGCATAAAAAACCGAAAATGACTAAATAACACATAGCGACTTTGGTACGCGCAACGTCGATATTTTAAATTATTTACGTATGATTTAGTAATATTTTAGTAATGTAGACGTTTAGGTACAAAATATATCGCAACCTTCAAAAATATATAGTTTATATAATAAGTCTTTAAATACACTTATATTCACTTGTACTACTGGTAGAAATAAATAATACACGAATATATAAAGAAATCATCGGTAATCCAAGCTGTATATTTACTGTAAACGGAAAAAATTGTACCTTAATTTTATTTAAATGTTAAATTTATTCTCCTTTTAAGTGCTACTGACATAATACCGCTCATATTAACATTCAAATGCACCGTAAATATTTACATATTTACACATCTAACACAAAACCACTGACTTCGCAAAATTTACAATAAAACAATTTGTTTACACTGCAAACTAGTTATCCGTCTCCATTGTTGATTTAAAAAAAAAAAAATTTCACCCTTCACCAGAAAGGGTAAAATTAAAAACTGTTCTAATAGCCACAGATGAAAAAAATTGTAGCTGATTTGTTTTCTATTTTGCAGAAGGTCTAATGTTTCATGTCGATTATTGTTGGACTGTGGCATGCGTCTGTGTGTGTTCGGAGACAAGCGTGACGAAATTGTGCATGGGGTATGCGGTGATGCAACCCTTCAGTTTCACACCGCGGTCTGTGGCCGCGTAGGGATGCTGCTTAGATGATCTGAGAGGTCTTGATCGTTGCATTATTTTTATACTTGATAGTTTTTCTTCTGTTAATAATAATATGAAACTACTGCTTTATGCCAAAGATTTATAAAATATACCCTAATATAATCATTTTTAAAGGCTTAGTGTTTCTTGGGCGATGGTAGTCATTTATCTTCAGGTGACCTGTCGTCTGCTTGTTTGACTCTTAGGCTAGTAAAAAAAGGAAAGTCTGTCATATTTGCTATATATTTAATCCAATATATATATCTATTGTAAAATAAATACGTAAAATTAGTATGGATAAATTCTTGCTCAATCATGGGACAAATTTAATTAGAAAAAGTATCAAAATCATTTTTCGAGGTATTTCTTGTTCCCCACGTGGAAGCGTAAAATTCGTACAATAAATGCCTTTGTATTGTGCACCCTGTTGACTTTTGGACAGACCGATACACTGCGACAACAGAACTATCAAACAAGTTTTGGGTACTTTTTTATTTTGGGAATATCTTTTAGAATGATAGCAGCAAATCGAAATCTTTGAATATTTTTAATAAATTTGGGTTTTGTTTTAACATTTTTTTATATTAATTTCACGAGCATAATATAGGACAAAAAATATTTTCGCGAGAATTTTTCTGGAAATGTTTTATCTAAGATAAACTTTCAGCAAACGAAATACCTGGTCAGTTTTATAAAGTATGAATAATGAAATAGTACTAGAGGAATTGACACTAATAGTGAAGAAAGATTATAAAACAAAAGTAATCTCAAACTGTATTAGCGATAAAAATTAAAGAAAATATGTTGGTTATTAATTCAATTTATCTCATAAATCAATTGAAAAAATACTGACTGACTGACTGACTAACTAAATAGTACTTTGTACAGACCAGTTTGTGACCCTGTATAATTTTTATTCAATATCATTGCAACGAAATAGTAAAATAAAATAGAGTTTAGATTAGTACAAAACACATTTAAGTAGATCAACATTTTGTGGAACATAATAGATAAAACTCATACATTTTTAAAAGCTGATAAAAATTACTAAAGTTTTACGACATATTTCAACCGATAGTATTCCAACAAAGGCAATTTTCGTCAGACAGGTGAACTTCACAATTGAAAAACATTTCAAAATTGCCCTCAGTAAGTAAAGTTACTCATTACACGGCGATAACATCTCGCGATACTATCGTCCGACATTATACGGCACGTCATGTGTTATGGACCTGTTTACGACGGAGAAAGATAAAGGTGGAAGAAACCCCTTGACTAGAGACAGGTGAATTAATTGGGTTAGCAATAATTGTATACTAGTTAGGTTTAAATTACGCACAGGTGGGGTATAGAGATAGGTTTGTGCCTTGACATACTTCCTGATTGATAAAAAAACACTTATTACTTATGTTTTTTTTTTTTACAACTTTACGCACTTTTGTACATTGGCGGATTTAATTTCCAAGGCATTCCCTACCACCAGGTAGGGAATGCCTTAAATTCCAAAGGTTAGCTAACCTTCGTTGAGTGTAGAGTTTTTTTATGTATTTATTTATTTATTTATTTATTATAAACTTTATGCACTTTTGTACATCGGCGGACTTAATGCCCAAGGCATTCCCTACCAGTCAACCTTAGGGTGGTGGAGAAATTTTATAAGGTAGGTGCACATAGGTTACAGATGAAGCAGTAAACGAAAAGGTAACAGTTAACTGCATACAAAAACTTATGAACAAATATATACGAATGCAATACATACATCATAAATACTAATAAATATATATGATATACAATATATATGGACATATATAAAATACACTTACACATATTTATATTTTACTAAATTCGTACACTATGACAGCTTGAATTTAAGGTATATTATCGATTATATGATTCCGCCATTTCGTTGAAAAGGAGATTATGTACTTTCTTTTTGAATGTTAAACGGTTTGTGGCCATCCTGACTTCGAGCGGGAGCGCATTCCAGAGTAGTACTGCTTGGACAAAGAACGAAGAGTTCACGAAGTCAGAGTTGTGGGAGGGACATGAGAGAAGCAGATTATTAACTGACCGAAGATTTCTGTCGTGGTTAGAGCACAGGTAACGGAAGTACGGAGTAAGGTACGTAGGTGAGAATGGCGATTTTAGAAATGAAAATAGAGAAGTAAGTGCTCGCTGATTGGGGCGCAGGCGAACAGGACATGGTCATACTTCCGAAGATTAAAGATGTATCGAATGCAATTATTGAGAAGACGGTCTAGTTTATTGAGGAGATCTGCATTCAGGTCGAAATAACATACATCACCATAGTCGATTATGGGTATTATTAAGGACTGCATAAGAGTAGTTTTGGTTTTAGGAGGCAGGAAGTTCTTGAGACGGTATAAAATTCGCAGGTTTCCAGTCACTTTTTGGCTGACGTGAGTAACTTGGGCTCGCCAATCAAGGGTCGAGTCAATGAGTAAGCCCAGATCCTTGACTACCGAGGTGAATGGAATGACCGATCCGTTAAAGATAATCGGTGAGACTGAGGCAGTATCCAGTCTACTCACTATACGTTTGCTGCCTACTATGATCGCCTGACACTTGGTGGGGTTAACCGATAGTCCAAATCGAATAGACCACGACTTTATGACTTCCAAGTCACGGTTGACTTCGTCAATAGCTTGTGTTATGTCTTCTACTCTTGCCTGCGAGTACACTTGCAGATCGTCAGCATACAGGTGATACGAACCATGAAGAGGGGAGATAGTATGCCGCCTTGAGGGACGCCAGCGTAGAGGTCACACCAATTCGATGTCGAGTCATCAACACGAACACACTGCTGTCGTCCCTGAAGATATGTTGAAAACCATTCCAGTGCCTCTGAAGGAACCATAAGATGTGTAAGGATAGCTAAAAGGATTTCATGGGTGACGGTGTTGAAGGCATTAGAGAAGTCAATTAATACCAGTACGGTAACTTTGGTGTCTTCCATACCCTTCCTTATATCTCCAGTCACTTTCAGAAGAGCGTTAATTGTGCTGTGACTGGCTCTAAAACCGGATTGTAAGGGGCTTAGAAGCTGGTTTCTGTTCACATATTGTGAGAGCTGCTTATGAACACAGGCTTCGAGAACTTTAGATAGAAAGGGAAGAATAGAAATTGGTCGAAAGTGTTCAGCAAGTGAAGGATTATTAATTTTTGGAAGAGGGATGTAAGCCTTGCGCCACAGAGAAGGAAAGGTTCCAGAGTCAAGAGAGAAATTGATTAAATGAGTAATCGCTAAAAGAACACAGTCCAGTATGGTGACTATCATACGTCGGCTAATGCCATCACATCCTACAGCGTTAGAATGTATAGATAAGACAGTCCTCTTGATATCCTCAGGAGGCACCGGAGAAAACGCAAATGAGTCAATAGTAGGACTGGTGAGACCAGAAATGTAGTTCAGCGTTTGACACTTGGTTTGAACATCCAGCGTATAGTTTGTCTATAAAGTCGTGACATGAATGTTTAAGGAACTAACATTATTCATGTGCCTGGCAACACCAAAGACAACCAAATCTATGTACATCAGCTGTCATCAAGTTTAAGTTGTGGTATACTTTTCTTGTTGTATTGTTTATTGTTTTAATTAAACTGCATTAAATTAAGACCAAATTACGTAGCAAGGTATCAAAAATGAGTAAGGTAAATCGGAGTGGCACGCGGAAGTGATTTTTAAAGTTTTCCAGCGATGTTTCGCGGAGTACGTAGCTGGACGAATCTTGTGGGATTTGGATGATGTTTATGGGCGCACAGCATCTATGACGGGTATGTAATCGTATTATTATTTGATTGTAATCTACCTGATGTTACAAATTTACTTAATTTACGATTTGGAGACCAAAAAAAGGCATTGTTTACATTACACATTTTGAGGTTATATTGACATTGTAAGTAGATAATATTGTAGTACGACCATTTCTTTTGATACTTTAGAATTTGAATTAATTGTTTCATGTCAATTAGTGTTTTTTTACTTTTTTTCAGGAAAATCAGAGAGTACGGTTAAGCGGATAGGAAGGTTTTAATAATTATGGAAAATTTGAAACTCCTGGGAAACACAGGCAAGGCCGACCAAAGAAAGAAATGGATGATTTGTGCTCTGCGCCTACTCATTTGGGCTAACGTAAAACAAAAAGTGGCAGCACACAATGTTGGGTCACGCGATGTGAAGCAACTTGCTGAAGAGGCTTTCAGCAGCATCACAGGTGAAGTATGGAAAAACTGCTGCCATCACGTTGAGAAGCTTGAAAAAGAATACTATGAGAGAGGACATCACCTGTACCAAAATATAGACGAGTTGGTTATTCGTTTAGGCCATGATAGCAGCAGCGGAAACAGCAGCTGCTGTAGTGCTGACAGCGCTGCTGATGAAAGTGGCAACGAAATGTTTCTGTACATTGAATATTTAGAATTCGAGGATGAGAGTGAATAATAAATCTCTTTTTTAATTATAATAATTGTATTTATTTATTTGTAACTGGTAGATATACAAGCAGTTAACAGTCTAGACTTGATCACGAAGAAAGTGTTAGTAAGTTAGGTACGTGCGCGCGGTTGAGAGCCATCTGCGCTCAGCACGGTGAAGCTGAAAAAGCCGCTGACGGCCATCAGGTATCAGCATAGTCCGTCCGAAAATAAATTACGATTTTATTCTGATTCAATTAAAATGCTTGGTAACTTATTTATAATGTAATTACTTATTTTACTGCTAGTATCAAACTCATTTTGGTTAGACTATATAGGGTTGCTACATGCGTAATAGAAGCGCCATCATTTAATGTCATGACTTTATAGACAAACTATAGTTGTAGATGAAAAATAACGGTTGATATCATTCAAACCAATTGTACTACTGAACACGGAATGTTGCTTTTTGCCGATACCTAAACTACCGAGAAATTTCCAGATACTGGAACTAGAAGAGGACTCAATGTTTTGAAGAATATGTCGGCGTTTAGCGTTGCGTATCACCTGATTGCACCGATTTCTCGCAGACTTGTACAGATTCCATGTATCCTCGCAACGATCCCTTTTGAACCGAAGAAATGACTTATCCCTTCGTCTCATAGCTGATCGGACCTCCTCCGACATCCAAGGTGCCGGGGCACGTTTCAATTTTACCGTCCTGATCGGAGCGTGAACGTCATACAGTTTGTTTATGGTCTCATTAAAAATACAGATCTTATTATCCACGTCGGTAGCAGTTGCCATATTCGTCCAATCTATCTTTGTAGCATCTGCTTGTAGTTTTTCGATGTCCAAACTTCGAAAACTGCGAATCTTTACAATTTTAGGAGGTGATTTAGGAGGCTTTAGCATGTAAGAAAGGAAGATTAATTCGTGACGGGAAAAACCAGGAGCTGGGAGTTGACCGTGGGATGAGGCAAGGTGTGGGGTAGAAGTGAGAATTAGATCAAGCCAGGTGTCTTGGTGGTCAATATTATGGTGAGTGGCTTGAAGAGGCAGGACATGGAGGCTGGTAGCTTGGATGATTTCAAGGAGATTGCGTGTATGGGGAGAGGTGGGGGTTAGAAGGTCAGTGTTGAAATCTCCCATGATAATGTGATGTGAATGTTCGGACCCTAAAGATTCCAGAACTGTTTCCAGACTGGAGAAATAGTTAACAGTAGGGGGGCAATAAACTACTCCTAGAATAACGTTTACTCCCTTTACACAAACCTGGAGGAAGAGAAATTCTGCACTGGGGGTAAGATCAGAAGAGGAAGAGGCTACAATTTTGTGAGGTAAGAAGCTGCGGAGGTAAACAGCAACGCCACCACCTCTTTTATCCAAACGGTCATTACGAATGAGGTCAAAACCAGAAAGAGCGTATGAAGTGGACAGTAAGTGGGGTTTAAGCCAGGTCTCAGAAACCAGGATGGCATGAACATTGCTGTCAAAGAAAGAATCGGTTAAATCATCATAATGGCTGGGGATACTTTGTGCATTTATATGACAAACATTTAGATAAGGACGTGATTGCATGTGAAATATTTGTCGCAACTGATCACCCAGCGTCTCTGTCACTGAACTGTAACTATTATCTTCTGAGGTGTCATCGGCAGAAAAAAATACATCATCATCGCTCATTAGTGTACCTATATAATTAATAAAAAAAAATAAGATTAAAATAATAAAATAATAAAAAAGGACCCAAAAAAATACGTAATATTATAAATGCAATTTATGAAAAATAACCTGAAGCTAGCAGATCACATTTCTGCACCACCCGCCAGCAGGCACACACAAAATTAATACTACTCGTAATACATTGTATGTAGATTTGATTATAACAATAACAATGACAGACATTTGTACTTAAACCAAATAAAAGGAAAACAGACACTCATCGTCAATATCTAGTTTACGTTTCTGAACGAACACGAACGAGAAAAAATAAAAGAAAAAAATAAAACGTAACTGTAACTGACAGATGACAGATTGGTGTAGTTGTCAAAAAAAAAGTAAATAAATCACGAACTTGTAGGTAAACACAATGTATACAATATAAAATAGTCTTGAATACAACCAATATAATCCCAAACCAATTGTGAGCAAGTTAAACCATTACAAGGATGACAATCGAAGACTGAAATTGTTACTGTCGCCGTGAACTTTTAGTGGCTGCGCTGGAACTCGGTTTGGGCGGGGATTTAGTTTTAGGATACTTAAGTAGAAGAGGCTCCAGATCGTCCGGTGATGTTACTTTATGCCGGCTGTTATCAGAAGGCTTGATGATTATGTGTCCATCCTGTGTCCAACAGGCCGACATGCCGAAATGTTGCCTGGCCGTGCTAAAAGCCGTCTGTCGAGTTTTTGTTAAGAATTCTCTCCCCGAGATGCCAGACCCTTTCAACGTCGTCTTCTTCTTCCAGATAGCAGTTCGAGTCTCCACTGCAGAAAATCTGATCTGCATCTGAAAATGTATGGCCCTGACAAAATGACTCTACTCTGTCTGATAGAAAGCATAAGCAGAATCCAAGAGTGGCCGTCACCATGCTTATTGCGAATGCAGACAATGCAGCATGGCGGCGGCCTAGTGATGTTCTGTATCATTGAGCCTCCGGACTCGCACTCACCAACGAAACACGACTAATCAGCGTGGCTTTATTAATTGATAGATAGTGATTTAGATTTCTAACATCACCTTACCGGACTTTAATATACGGTGGCGACTTCCACATACTGCGCATCAAGAAAAACACACGACACCGTCATCTACCGGATATACACCGAACTACGGAGTAACGTACAATACGAAGAAACTACCAATCCTTAATCACGCAATAAAAGTTCTCGCGCCAATCTATACTTATAATAAAAATGTAACAGGTCCAATTCTGTACATAAAAGATATTTTGAATTTTTTTTGGAGGGCTCTCTATAATCGATACTGAAGCCAAAACTGTATTTTTTTCATTTTTGTCTGTCTGTCTGTCTGTCTGTATCTTGGCCGCGCATCACGCCGAAACTACTGAATGGATTCAAATGAAACTTGGCATGATTTGAGTTCATACTACGAGGTAGGACATAGGATACTTTTTATCCCGAAATTCAGCACGGTCTCTTGGAGAGAGGGGATGAAAGTGAAAATATGTACTTAGTTGTAATTCAATAACACATAGTCCGATTTCATTCATTCTTTTTGTACTAGAAAGAAAAAAAAAAGATACCGGGAAAAGTATTTTTTTTGTCCACGACTGTACACTGCCTGTGGGAAGCTGAGACAGATATATTATGTAAATATGGCGGTACAAAGTTCGCTGGGTCTGCTAGTTAACATATATACGACATCCCAACATCAACCGTTGGGCAGTTGGCCCGCCAGGCATGATCACCTCGCCTGGTCGGAGGATCCTCCCTTTGTGATGGAGGGACATATCACCTGTTCCTCCACGGTGGTGACCCCGACGTGATTGTTCCTCCACAATATAAACAGCTTCAACAGCTTATGAAAGTACAAAACTGTTTTCTCATATGCAAATATAAATCTTATTTCCTACAAAACTTTTCCCCAAACAAAGTTTGGGTCGGCCTTAGGTAAACTATAGCTGAACACAACCTTTTTCTATGAAGCGACGGCCATCAGATCTCTGCATCCCAAGTAGGTAGGTACTAGATGATATTGAAGTTTATAAGCACCTAAAATACACACATCAAAAGTGTCTAGGGATCAACATATGTGTCTAGGGATCAACATATATTTTTGCAATAACTTTTCTCCTGATTGATATTAATTAAAATTTTCTTTAAGGATTCATCAAATAAAGTGTTTTCGTTTGTCACAGTAACGATAAACCAAGTCACCTTTGCATTAATAAAGAAATTTGCCATTTTCCTAATAAAGGGATTTTTGACATTTGAACCACTAACATTAAAGTTCGAAAAAAAGACTGAAATAACAGTTTTCTTTAAAATTTTATTAGGTAACTTAAACAATTAATAATCCGTGTTTCTACCGCGAACACTAATAACACAAGAATCGGTTTGGCATACTCAAAATGAGTTCATCCAAATCACGCTGTGGAATGGCCGCCCATGTTCGTTGCAACAACAAAAAAAGGTCTTCTTGCGACTGGATACCCTCCATATTCGGCAGAGCTCTTCTCTGTAGCATATCCCATGCATGCTCAATCGGGTTCAAGTCTGGCGACTGAGCAGGCCAGGGCCAAAGCCACATCTCAATCTCAAGAAATCCGCATAAAAATGCTTGATCCCTAGACACTTTTGATGTGTGTAGTAGAATAGTTCTTAACTATTTCGTATTACCTGTTTGAACATAAATAGAAATAAATTAAACAAATAAACACATTAAATTAAACAAAAAATCAATAAGGATGTGTACAAAGTGTTAATCTTCTGCACGAAATAGATTACCTACCTGTATCGTGAAGGTCAACCTTTAGCTAAATGACCGCAACGTGTTCTAGATTTAATTAATTAATGAAATACATACAAGCAAGACCACTTTTATGTTGTACATCAAAAAGTGGAAACCAGGAAATCCTCGATCGTCTGTTAATTGTATACATTTGTTTGTTAATCTGCTAATATACGACCTATAAATATACACATATATGTCTTATATATATTGATTTATTAGAATTCTTAACAAGATGCTTATAGTATGGTAATTATTACTAAAATAAAACTATATTATGTATGTATAATGTATACGTAAGAAATACTTATTAAATTCGGTTATATCATTTGTAGTCGCTGTTTGTATATGTCTAGTTTATATTTGTAGAATATGTTTTTCCTTTGTAACATATTTTAATTTGGTCCTAAATCTTACTTGTTCGAAATATACACTTTCCATAAACAGCTTTACAACACCCAAAGATTTAACTGAAATAAAATGCCTGTGGTATTAAGTCCACGTTAGGCAAAAGGTATATTTATATAGTCTTAATAGATTAAAAAACATATTGTTTTTTAATCTATTAATCTTTTTCAATCCTAGAGCTCCCTTCTACCTCAAAGAACGATTCAAGTTCCTCAATGACACACATGGAAAATGTCTAAGGTCATTCGAAAATTTGGGACTGGAGATGCCTCAGCATTCCACTAAGTTTTATGATCAGTCTTTCACTGTTCAAGCTGTACGCTCGTGGAATGCATTGCCCATAAACATTAGGCAAGCGAAAACAATAAGTGGATTCAAGAAGATGGTTCACGAATATTACACATCATAATTGAGTCAGTCACACATTAGGATTTGTTTGGGAGTCTTCTCTCTCTTAAATTATAGTTATGCTTATATGTATGTATGTATGTTTATCTATTAGTATGTAAAATTATGTGTTTTATAACTATGTGTGTAAGTTTATAAATATATATATATATTGTACATATGTAAATATATGTGTGTATGGATATAAATAGTTTCTTAATTCAAACTCAATGCACGTCAACTACTACTGTCTCTCTGAAACATTTGGTCCATCCTAAGGTTGCCTGGAAGAGATTGCTTTTGGCAATAAGGCCGCCCTTTGTACACTACACTTCGGACACTTTATGTATTATGTACTTATTTCAATCTGTAATATGGTGTGCAAATAAAGAGTTTTCTATTCTATTCTATTCTATATATACGGTCGAATTGAGAAACCTCATCCTTTTTTGAAGTCGGTAAAAAAACTTTTTATAAAAAAAAAACCGACTTCCAAAAACATCCAACGAAAACTCTCTGTCAAAAAACACTTAAAAGCGTAAAATAAACTGGTTCTTCATAAATTGCCTATACCTAATTCTTTATTCATTTAAATAGTAGTATTATAATGGGTGCTAGGTACCTAAAATCTGTTTGAAGTCGGTGCCAAGTGACTATCGCTTAGACTTTTGAAATTGTTCGTTTGAATTCTTTTTGGCTTAGCACCGACTTCAAACAGATTTTAGGTACCTAGCACCCATTATAATACTATTATTTAAATGAATAAAGAATTAGGTATAGGCAATTTATGAAGAACCAGTTTATTTTACGCTTTTAAGTGTTTTTTGACAGAGAGTTTTCGTTGGATGTTTTTGGAAGTCGGTTTTTTTTTTTTATAAAAAGTTTTTATTTTACAGTTTTTAGTACAAACAATCGTAGGTAAGTAGTAAGTTGAATTATTTCATCAAATTTCATCATCAAGAATACAAATTAAGGTACGTGTAATATTAAAATCATCCTCTAATCCCTAACTGTTGAAGAGTTTAATCTTCTATCATCAGCTCACCTAAATAGCTTGAAAGTATACGACTGAAGGTCTTTAGATACGTATGAAATTGAAAGAATTATTCTCCAACTCCTAACCGTTGAGGAGTTGTACCTTCCACCTTCCATCATCAGCTTACCTGAATAATTTGTAAGAATACGACTAAAGGTAACTTATATACATATGATATTTAAAGATTTATCCTCCAACTCCTAACCGTTAAGGAGTGGTACCTTACATCATCAGCTCATCATCATAAAATGATGACTACCAGACGCAAATACCGGTGTAACTTCAGAAAATATACGAAAAACATAGTATGTGCCTATAAAAAATGAGCGTTTCCCTCGATTTCCCTGGGATCCCATCATCAGATCCGGATATGCTGGCAATGGGACCACCACGGAAGCATACCCTGTCGAATACGAAAAAAAAATTCAAAATCGGTCCACAACTGACGGAGTAATCAGGTAACATACATAAAAAAAAAATACATACAGTGGAACATAGAACCTCCTCCTTTTTGGAAGTCGGTTAAAAAAGAAACAGTGGCTTTTATTGGTTAAAAAACACTAAAATCTGTATAATATTTGCAAAATCTTGCCTACTGTTTTGGAGGTATCGTACCGATCAAATATTTTCGAGAGCTGATTCATTAAACGATTTTTCACAATAATACTGAAATTAAATGTTCAATATTTTATTCCTATATTATTAATCATTTTATAATTTCTACTTAGACTTAGTATTAAAGCGTGTTTTCTTAGTTTATAACTAAATGTATTTATTCTGTACTAGAAACCCGCCCAGGTTTCGCACGGGCTCTATGGCAAATATAATATAGCCTATGTTACCCTGAGAAGATGTGCGTCTTAATTTTTTCCGACGTATTCAACAAATATCGTTATATTTTAGCCAATATACTCAAAAAAATAACAAATTATATACGAAATCTTCCTCAAGAATCAGTCTATCTATTGGTAAAAACCGCATCAAAATCCGTGCAGTAGCTTTTGAGTTTATTGCGAACCGAGAGACAGACTGACGCGGCGGAGGGCTTTGTTTTATAAAATATCGTGATACTCAAAAAAATAACAAATTTTATACGAAAGCCTTCAACAAGAATCAGTCTATCTATTGGTAAAAACTGCATCAAAATCCGTGCAGTAGCTTTTGAGTTTATTGCGAACAGAAAGACGCGGTGGATGACTTTATTTTATAATATGTAGTGATTAAATGTATGATACGGTTTATGTTTTGTACAAGTTACGACATACAAGATTCTGTTTCAGTAGCAGACCTAGCAGTAGTGTTATCTATCTATATATATAAAAGAGTAAGGTGACTGACTGACTGACTGACATACCCAGAGATCAACGCACAGCACAAACCGCTGAAGCTAGAATCCTGAAATTTTGCGTGTAGGTTCTTTATGTAACGTAAGTGAGCACTAAGAAAGGATTTTTTGAAATTCCACCCCTAAGGGGGTGAAATAGGGGTTGAAAGTTTGTATGGAAGTTCGTCATTTTTTAAGTAAGAAACATGAAACTTTACTTTTAAGCTACTGATTAAAAAAGAGTAGATACGTATTTAAGCGTTTCTGGATATTCTACCCCTAAGGGGTTAAATAGGGGTTGTTATTTCATATATAGGTCAGTCTGGATATCCGTCATTTTTTAAGTTAGAAACATAAAACTTTATTTTTTGGCTGCTGATTAAAAATGAATTGATACGTGTTTCAGCCTTTTTGAATATTCTACCCCTAAAGGGGTGAAATAGGGGTTGAAAGTTTGTATGGAAGTTCGTCATTTTTTAAGTAAGAAACATGGAACTTTATTTTTGGGGTACTGATTAAAAATGAATTGATACGTGTTTCAGCGTTTCTAAATATTCTACCCCTAAGGGGGTGAAATAGGGGTCTAAAGTTTGTATGGAAGTTCGTCATTTTTTAAGTAAGAAAAATGAAACTTTATTTTTAGGCTACTGATTAAAAAAGAGTAGAAACGTATTTAAGCGTTTCTGGATATTCTACCCTTAAGGGGGTGAAATAGGGGTTGAAAGTTTGTATGGAAGTCCGTAATTTTTTAAATAAGAAATATGAAACTTTATTTTTGGGCTACTAAATAAAAATGATTAGATACGTATTTAGGAGTTTTTGGATATGATGCCCCCAAAGGGGTGAAATAGGGGTTGAAAGTTTGTAAGGAAGTCCGTCATTTTTCAAGTGAGGAACATGAAAATTTAGTTTTGGGCTACTGATTAAAAATGAGTAGATACGTATTGAAGCGTTTGTGGATATTCTACCCCTAAGGGGTGAAATAGGGGTTTTTATTTCGTATATAGGTCAGTCTGGAAGTCCGTTATTTTTGAAGTTAGAAACATGAAACTTTATTTTTAGGCTGCTGATTAAAAATGAATTGATACATGTTTCAGCGTTTCTGAATATTCTACCCCTAAGGGGGTGAAATAGGGGTTGAAAGTTTGTATGGAAGTTAGTCATTTTTTAAGTAAGAAACCTGAAACTCTATTTTTGGGGTACTGATTTAAAATGAATAGATACAAATTTAAATGTTTCTTAATATTCTACCCCTAGGGGGTGAAATAGGGGTTGAAAGTTTGTATTTAAGTTCGTCATTTTTTAAGTGAGATTAACATGAAAATTTATGTTTTGGCTGATTAAAAATGAGTAGATACATATTTAAGCGTTTCTGGATATTCCACCCCTGAGGGGGTGAAATAGGGGTTTAAATTTCGTATATAGATTATTCTGGAAGTCCGTCATTCTTGAAGTTAGGCACATGCAACTTTATTTATGGCTACTAATTAAAAATGAGTAGATAGGTACCTCGGTAGGTGTGGGTAGCTCGGGCAGACTTTGCAGTTAAGTAGAAACAACTTCGAGGACGAGGTGAACAGGAGAATTCAGCCGGGTTGGGCAGCGTTTGGGAAACTTCGTCAGGTCTTTTCATCGGCAATCCCACAGTGCCTAAATACGAAAGTCTTCAACCAATACGTCCTACCTGTCATGACATACGGTGCCGAAACGTGGACACTTACGACACGGCTGGTCCACAAGTTCAAAGTCGCTCAGCGTGCTATGGAGAGGGCTATAATAATAATAATGCTTTATTTTTCTCATCACAAAAGCTCAACGTTTCTCTAAGGGATCGCATCAAGAATGAGGTGATCCGGTAGAGAACCAAGGTCTTCGACATAGCCCACAGGATAAGTAAGCTAAAGTGACAGTGGGCTGGCCATATTAGCCGCAGAACTGATAACAGTTGGGGTAAACGGGTTCGTGAGTGGTGACCGCGTCTCGGCAAACGTAGCGTAGAACGTCCACAGGCCAGGTGGAATAATGATCTGCCCAAGACGGCTGGCAGGAGCTAGATGAGAGAAGCTGAGGATCGAACCAAGTGGTGTGCAATTGGAGATGCCTATGTCCAGCAGTGGACTGCGATGATGATGATGAGATACGTATTTAAGCGTTTCTGGATATTCTATCCCTAGGCTTGACTGGAAGTCCGTCAATTTTTAATTTAGTAGCCTGAAACTTTGTCTTCAGGCTTCTGATTACAAATAAATGAATACACATATCAGCATTTATGGGAATTCTATTCCTAAAGGGGTCAAAAGTGTCTATGAAAGTCAATTTTAATGGACTATTGATTATAAATAAATACGTTTAAAAACATGAACACAGTATTCATAGATACTTACACAGTTTTAATTAAATACGTATAATCAACTTCCACGCGAGCAAAGCCGCGGGCAACAGCTAGTATATATATAAAAGCGATATACCACTCACTTATTAATCACGAAATATCAGAAAGTATAACACCTACAAACTTGAAATTTAGCAGGTAGGTTCCTTATAGGGTGTAAACATCCGCTAAGAACGGGTATTTCGAAACTCCACCCCTAAGGGGGTAAAACGGGGGTTGGAAGTTTGTATGAAAGTCCTATGTTTTTGAAGTAAGAGACTTGAAATTTAAAATGTATGCTCTATAGATGGTGTGGAGATGTACTAATAATGTATCTTTAGAAATCAACCCCTTTTGGGGTTAAAACGGGGGATGGTATTTTGGACGCAAACGAGGTTGTGCAGGTCAGCTAGTATAGATATATATATATATATATTTAACTGCACGTTTGGCCTAGTGGTTTAACGGTCACCACGCCGTTTCCTACTTCGCCAAGTGACGTGTGATCCACTTGGCTTGTGATCCACAAATTGTTGTTCTGAGTCTGGGTGTTCTTTGTGTCCATTTCATGTATGTTTGTAAAGTCCCCCGCGACACAGGATTAATTCCTAGTGCGGGAGTTATCTTTAAAAAATAAAAAAATAGAACATGGTGAATAAACTGAAATATATTCATTCTAAAACTTAAAGTTAAATAGAAGGTTTCTATTTAACTTTAAGTTAAAACAGCGAAGAAACAGTTACCCCTAAAGTATCAATATTATTAAATGATTTCCTTCCATTTATCAGACAATGTTTAGGTATTGCAAAATTGTTATAATAATCATATTGCAAAACACTCATGTCCTCATTCCAAGAAATACAAATTTAAAGGAAATATTCGTGGTTTTAAAACTTATTCAGTTACCTAATCGAGCATTCAAATTTATTTATATACCATATTTTGACATTAATATATTCTCGCTTCATCGATATAATATTATCTCTAAATCTATATCTTATTTTTTTTTTTAAATTAGTAATAATTATTATTATTGTAGCTCAAAGTATATTAGTTATCATGCTACTTTAGATAATTGACACCATTAATTCGTTCTAAAAATTAACTGCGTCGTTTTGTCATTTAGCGTTTTGTTATATAACCATGTTTACGCTACATAAATACATTAGATATAAGACAAATACGCCATGTCAGTATTTCTAATGAGATTCAATTAGTTAGCTGTTAATTGCAAAGTCACCGTCAGTGGGAGGCAACGATGTATTGACGATAGTAATGCATCTGCGCAAGCGCAACGAGGGTTGACAGATAATATGGCGAGTATTACAAATGAACGGTTTCGTGATAATTTTTAGTTGAACTAAGTAGTGGCGTTTCAGAATTATTAACCAATATACATTAAAAGTAAGAATAAGCCGTTGGATGCAGGCTGCATTAGTGGCCCATGTCTAGCAGTAATTCTAATTGGAACACAAAGTTGTCTTTCGTTGTCTTCGTCTACAGTTGTCCTTCGGCTGAGGTGATGAATAATTTGAATCTACATGTGTGTGTTGAGCGGCCATCTGATCTCACACTAGGCAGAACCTACAGACCGCTAGGTTTGAGATCATCGGCTCATAAACTTACTTATATATAGTGTTAAATACATAAATAATATTTAGTAAATTACAGAAAGACAAAACAACTGATGGTGCAGATACCGCATTGTTGGTCCCAGGTCTGAATTCAAGTTACGTTATCTGGTTGAGCAATTATAATCATTAGTTTAGCCATTTGAGTACCAGACCAGTCTATTAATTGCTAATTATTATTTAATTACCATTAAGTAACTCTCTTACAGTTTTAACTATAACTTGTTAGAAAAAATAGAATTCATAACTATAAAAATACCGAGAATTATAATTGTAAGTATAAGCATACCCTTGATATGATAACCTTATTAATTTTATCAAACACTTCTTTATACAAAAAACAGGCCGGCAGGTGCAAGGTTTGATGTCCGATACGTCATTGTTTTGTACCCTGGAAGGGTTAAAAGCTCACGTTATAAAACTGTTAATGAATTGGCAAGACGCTATAGTTCTATTTTTAGATTTTGAGTAAATTAACAATGTCTTGTCTTTTAAATGACAAATCCCGCATTAGTTATATATCCTGTGTCACGGAGGACTTTACAGACATACATGAAACACACCCAGACAGTACGACAATTTGTGTATCAAGTGTTGTCTCTTGCGGGATTTGAACCCACAACACTTGGGTGGAACAGTAGGAAGCGGCGTGGCCACCATTTCAAGCACCAAGTCATACGTGTAGTGCAGTCCAGCAAACTGTTACTTAGGTCACTTCAGTATAATTAATACGAGCGTGAATGTATAGTATAGATGTTTGTACCTCAATCACATCAGATCGGATCTGCATGAAATTTAGCTCTAAATTGTATTCCGTCAGATATATTTGTATTTAAAAGACTGTCATACTTTTTAATTCGTAGTTGTTTAAAATGGGGTTCGGAATTTTTTCCATTATTATTTTCTATTTTATGTATGAATCGAGTAGATAAACGAAAATAGCAAATATTTAAAGGGTTCAAGATGTTGCACAGAGCCATTGACAATAGTTTATTAAATTTAATGAAGGTATTTACATTTTAGTAAAGAATGAAATTAATGAGAAGCTGTTTAGTAATTATAATACAGTCTGGCGTTCTAGCTATCCAAAATCAGCCGTTCATTTCTTCATTTGATCCGTTGAGCCCCAGTGACAAACGGTTGGTGTTGCGAGTCTCAATAATTTGCGAGCAAGTTGCGGAATTCAGTCGTGATTAATCAACGCTGGCAACACTTCATCGCGCGATTATAAGCTTTTAAATATAGACGGGGGTGCGCCCGGTCCTATATAAATTAGCTGGCGATGAAAACGATTCAGCTTAGTGATGTCAACTGAAAATATCGGTATTTATCGATAATTGATAAGCTATTTCTTGTATAACTGCTTAAATCAATCTGTTTGCTTACAAGGATTTACATGGGTAAGCAATAGCCCTATAGTCTGTTACCATAACCAAATTTTGTGTCTTCTATGTCTAACATCTTCCTGAGAGTTGCCAGGCCTATTCATTCGTAGGTTGGATAAACAATCTTAGGTCAAAAGTTCACGTTAGAGTCAAAACTTAGAACTTGGAAATATTGAGGAGCCGGAGATCCTCGGAGATTTTCACATCGTGAAAAACGAATACAAAGGTTAAACAATCTCTTTTTTATATGTATAGCCCTCCAAAATGACTCTACTCTGCCTGATGGAAAGCATAAGCAGAATCCAAGAGTGGTGGTCACCATACACGTTGCGAATGCAGACGGGCCTCCGATTTCGCACTCACCAACGAAATACGACAACACGAACGCTGTCATTTTACGTTGATTTTCTGTGCGAGGGTAGTACCGCTCCGCTCAAGACGGCCCGTTCGTGCTGAAATCACAGTGGCTCTACTACCTATTGAAATAATATCTAGAAGAAATAATATCTATGATAATAATATCTACAAGTATCCGAAATTCCTCCGAAATTCTACGTTTGATTCAAAAGTAATTTTTTTAAACGCTCCTCAAAATTGGATAAAGATCTTTTTTCTTATTTTATCTTATGAAAAACACATTACCTTTATGATTAAAATTGCAACAATAAACTTTGATGAAATTGATAGTAGAAGTAGGACCTACACTGACAATGCTATGTTTATTTAACACATGATGATAATACTTCTCTTTTTAAATATAACAATTACTGAAAATAGAGTTACACAGCAGATGCATCAAGCAATTTATCGATAAGGGCATTGTTCATCACTATTCAACCCTTTCCCCAGTTACCGCGCTGCAGCGCTCGGGGCGCAACGAAACAGTTAACTAAATTAAAGTGAGTGTGAAGACCGCTGCAGGGTTAACTATTCCATTTCGTTTATTGCGCACAACTCTCTTAACCCTTCAACGTTTAATAAAGATATAGAGGCCTATTAACTAAACTAAGTTTACTTTTTTAATGAGTTCTTATGGTTGGTTAATATATTTCGGGTGATTTGTTTCAAAGATTATATTAACTTTTTCGTATTTTAATGACGTCTTCATTATTAGAATTCAGTAACTGAGTTTTTTTATGCTTTCACATTAGTCCTTTATTGAAATGCTTATTATATTGTTCTATATAAATTTTATTCTAAATAAATACTGAATTTGACCAATCCATAAATCATATTTCTTGATCATGAGGTCTCGGGTTCGATTCCCGGGTCGGACCAAATGTTTTTATGATCCACAAATATTTGTTTCGGAGTTTGGGTGTTTTCTACGTATAATATGTATGTATTTACAAAATAAAAAATGTATTTATGTATTTGTATCAGTTGTCTAGTACCCATAACACAAGCTCTGCTTAGCTTGGGACTAGATGGCGTTGTGTGTTAGATGTCCGAAATATTTATTTATTTCATTATTTATTATATTTGCTATTGCAAAATTTTTAGGCGATTCCACTTGGTAACCTTGGTTAAAAAAAACATAAAAATCAAGGTACCACTGCTATGTAGAATTTATAATTTTAAGAAAACAATAAACAGAAGTAATTTGTAGTCAAATGAAACAGTTATTTCTTATTAGAAATAGTCTTTACAGGAAACATATTTTTTTTACTAATATAAACTTTATACTTTCATACAATATTGCGTATGACATTTGTAACGCGCTAGATGCACTAAGCATCATCTATAGGTATTTAAGTACCTATCTAGTACAGTATAAAAGCAGTTGAATTTTAAATCAAGTGCTTTCATACATTATCATAAAAACAACGCCACGGTGCATTAAACTGGTTCTTGGTCAGTCCACTAGGTGCTTAAGTCACCAGATGATCGGGACATCGTCACGGAACAGCATAAAATACGGCATACTGATGCGGGCACTAAATAACCTATTATCGTTGTTTTGCATTTTCTTAGAATCCTGTATCTCAATAAAATATATAGGGGCGGATAATCTTAATATTCACGGTAGCTGTAGAAATCGTTACCTGTAATTATATCTATACGAGAAGGCTTCCATAGAAAAAAATATTAATAGGTACGGGCTATTAAGCTATTGCCTTTTTAGAACCACATTAATTGTTAATTACTTCATCAATCAGCATTAGCTGATCAATTCGTTTTATTTTGCAAAATGTGAGCAGAATAGTTTTGTTATGAATGAACAGATGTCTTAGCTATTGGACTACTTAAGTATGCTTTAAATGAAGATTATGCTTGCTGATATGTGTGAAAATATTTTCCATTTCGACTGCCTCGTTGGTCTCGCGGTTGGTGTGTGCGACTGCTGATCATGAGGTCTCGGGTTCGATTCCCGGGTCGGACCAAATTTTTGTATGATCTACAAATATTTGTTTCGGAGTTTGGGTGTTTTCTATGTATAATATGTATGTATTTACAAAAAAAAAGTATATATGTATTTGTATCAGTTGTCTAGTACCCATAACACAAGCTCTGCTTAGCTTAGGACTAGATGGCGTTGTGTGTTAGATGTCCGAAATATTTATTATTTATTATTATTCTCTCATACAATATGTTATGGGAAACAGTACCTTTGCATTAAGAGTATAACATCATCACGGCTGACACAAACAGGCAGTTACTTAAGTATTTTTCATTCTCGTTGTGAGCAATTATCATAGTTCAGATTTTAAGATTATTCTTGTCCGGAGGATGGGCGTCATTTCCCACGAAATTGAGATAACCAGTTCCATGTTGTCAGTAGTTAAATTAAAGTTTTTCTTCAAATTTTGCTGCAACACAACAGAAAGGAAATACAAATACATAATATTCGCAATGAATAATACCTCTATTTAATTATAAGCGCACGCTTCTCCGCCATATTGATGATATAGCTAAAGCACTTATTACTGGAGTATTTATGGCATTTTCCGCCAAATGGACGGTAAGTGTTACGCATAATGATACACAACCCTTTCAAAATCACATGTTTTATGTATTATACGGATATATCTTCAATGACGTGTCATCATCGCAAGCTTCATTGGAATTGGTAATGGCAATGAAACTCCCGAATTTAGCCAGTTATTTTGTTATTCGGCCGATAGTTCCAAAGGATTCCATTTACTGAACGCTTCAATGTACACACATCAAAAGTGTCTAGGGATCAACATATGTGTCTAGGGATCAACATATATTTTTGCAATAACTTTTCTCCTGATTGATATTAATTAAAATTTTCTTTAAGGATTCATCAAATAAAGTGTTTTCGTTTTGTCACAGTAACGATAAACCAATTTTTTTATTATTATTTACTATTTTGGCAAATTTCTTTATTAATGCAAAGGTGACC
Organism: Diaphora mendica; assembly: GCA_949125395.1. Taxonomy (NCBI): domain Eukaryota; kingdom Metazoa; phylum Arthropoda; class Insecta; order Lepidoptera; family Erebidae; genus Diaphora; species Diaphora mendica. Next base: position 30,066,467 of record OX421316.1, read on the forward strand.
TTTGCATTAATAAAGAAATTTGCCATTTTCCTAATAAAGGGATTTTTGACATTTGAACCACTAACATTAAAGTTCGAAAAAAAGACTGAAATAACAGTTTTCTTTAAAATTTTATTAGGTAACTTAAACAATTAATAATCCGTGTTTCTACCGCGAACACTAACAACACAAGAACATCGGTTTGGCATACTCAAAATGAGTTCATCCAAACACGCTGTGGAATGGCCGCCTATGTTCGTTGCAACAACAAAAAAAGGTCTTCTTGCGACTGGATACCCTCCATATTCGGCAGAGCTCTTCTCTGTAGCATATCCCATGCATGCTCAATCGGGTTCAAGTCTGGCGACTGAGCAGGCCAGGGCCAAAGCCACATCTCAATCTCAAGAAATCCGCATAAAAATGCTTGATCCCTAGACACTTTTGATGTGTGTATTAACGAATGCCTCGAACTGACACGCGCTGACATCCGATAATGGATTTTGTTTTGATCGGTCATTTATTTACATAAATACATTAACCATTTTCAATTCGTATTTGATGGAGACAACTAGATCTGCCAAAGTGTTAAACTCAGAATAGTTTTATAGACAGGTATCAAAATCAATGACTGAAATTAACATTTGACAACTTTTTGCTGCAATTTATGTTTTAATTTGTGAATCAATTTCATAATAATTTAAATTTTTGCTATAAACTAGAGACTTATTCTGTATTTTAAAATCAAATATTTAAATTATATTGATACATGCAGCCTAGTAAGTATTTCATGTAACAATATTACACTATTATGTAGCTTATTAAGTCGAGACTAGAGATGTAAAATATTTGAATAGTAAATTAATTCATATTAGTATATTCTTGACCATTCAAGCAATGTTCTATATTATTATTGTAGATTCAGCTCAGATTTAGACTCACCCGTGGAAACACATGATGTTAAATTAGTAGGGAGATACAAAGCTCAATTTTTAATCGACCTTTAAAAACGGAGAGGTTTTCATTTAGTTCAGATATCATTTGCCAAATCCGATCAGTGTAGCTTGCCAATTCATATTTTTTCTAGTATAAAGCACTAAGTTACCAGTCAAGAGCGTTCTTCGTCAACTTAAGATATATATTTCCACGGTATAACATCCGGTTTTAAAATCTGCGTAATGGTCTATTATTGTGTAGTGTACTTAAACACCTCTTAGATTATTTTACATTGTGCAAAACTATAAAGTGTTCTGGTGGTAAACAGGACCTAAGAAGGTAAATATTACCTTAAATGCAATAAACCTGTAATCGGTTGCCTACTCACCCACATTTTATTTACTATAAGTTGCCATATTAACCTCCGACCGGCTAAGTGGTTGTCTATTATAAAATTTGCTTTCTATTAGCGTAATATAAGCATTATTTTTTATTACTAATATGTCTGAGCAGTTACGATCTCAAATATTAATAAAACTCTTGAGAGATTTTCACACCTGTAGATAAAACTATAGTGGTTGCTATATATATAACTATAGTATTGCAGGACGTCCACTTCTAGTATTTGTTATCTAGGATTGTTGATAGACTCAGTTGTAGATTTCCAGACCCGGGACTTGATAAAACAGGTTATTGCCATGAAGGGCTTGCGATTAAAAACACATTGGTTGTATAAATAGTTTTCTACTACAGCTGATGTGTTTTTGAAGATTGAAGACAAAATTTCACGACAACTGCCTCGTTGGTCTCGCGGTTGGCGTGTGCGACTGCTGATTATGAGGTCTCGGGTTCGATTCCCGGATCGGACCAAATGTTTGTATGGTCTACAGATATTTGTTTCGAAGATTGGGTAGTTTCTATGTATAATATATAGGTATGTATTTACAAAAAAAAGTATATAGTTCGCCCCCGGGCTGTGACAAGAGTGTCATCGGCGTAACAAATTACGCCCAGCCCGGGGGGGAGACGACCTCGTAGGACCCAGTCGTATCCCACGTTTCACAGGAGTGGTCCAAGGACAGACCCCTGCGGAACGCCGCACGACATGGGTCGCCGTCTCAAGACGCCCTCTCGGTCCTCGTACACGACGGAACGCTCCTCTAAATAGTCTGCCACTAGCCGCCTCAGGTACTCTGGCACCCCGTGGTAGTGGAGTGCTTCCCTGATGCAGCTAAATGGCAGACTATTGAAGGCGTTGGCGATGTCCAAGGACACCGCCAACACCACGCCGCCACAACTCACTGCCTCTTCGGTCACGGCCCTGAGGCGCATCACGGCATCGACCGTCGAACGCCCCTCTCGGAATCCGAATTGGGCGTCCGACAGGTCGGGCCCCACCTCACAGAGGTGCCGGACAATGCGGGCAGAGAGTATCCTCTCAAAAAGTTTACCCGCCTCGTCCAGCAACACGATGGGCCTATAGAGGTAGTAGAGCCACGCTGATTTCAGCACGGTAGGGCCGGCTCGACCGGGGCGGTACTACCCTCGCACAGAAAATCAACGTAAAATGACAGCGTTCGTGCTGTCGTGTTTCGTTGGTGAGTGCGAGACCGGGGGCCCAATTAGTCTAGTCAACAAGTTTCATACTTGTTGACTGGACTAAAAGATGCAGTAGCATCACTAGGCCGCCATAGTGTGGGTCGCCATACTGCACTGTCTGCATTCGCAATGAGTATGGTGACCACCACTCTTGGATTCTGCTTATGTTTTCCATCAGGCAGAGCAGAGTCATTTTGGCGGGCCAAACATAAAAAAAAAAAAAAAAAAAAAAAAAAAAAAAAAAAAAAATATAGGCGCCATACGGGCCATCACTCGGGCTGGCCCGGGGGCGGTGTTCTTGGAACGGATCCGAAGAACAGCCGCCCCAACCTCCGATTCCCTAATGGGCGGCTCATCGTCCTCTCTACCCCCGTCGTCTATAACCGCATAGGCCATCGACGGGGGTGTGTGCTCCGCCCGCTCAGGGAAAAGGCCCTCGACCACTTCCTGCAGGAAGCTGGGGTGGAGAGTCTCGGTAAGGGTGGCCAGCTTCAGAGTTTTCCGCGATTCGCGGTCTCCTCATGAAGCTGGTCCCCACCACCGTCTCCACGGTGGCGTCGCCTGCTACGGGTGTAGGACCTCCGGGCACGAGTACAGGCCGCACGGAGGTCCGCCTACTCCTGGGACCACCAGTAGATCTCCTTCCGAGGAGGCCGATGACCTTGGATGCGGGGCATGGCCGTATCGCAAATTTGCGTAATCGCATTGCGAAAACGGCCAGCCCCCACGTCGACGCCGACCTCCTCAACATTGAATAATGGCCGCCTCCTCTAGTAAGTCCCTATCCAGCTTGGCAACAGCCCATCGCGGAAAGCGGGAAGGATGCCGCGCCATGTGACCCCTACTGGGGCCCTGGGACCGGCAGAGCTTGAATCGTATGTACAAGTGATCCGAGAGCGACCTCTTCCAGGACACACCAGTTCCTTGCTCGTGCGGCAACAGCAGGGATAGCAAACGAAAGGTCCACTATCGACCCCCCTTGCTGTCGCACGCACGTAGTTGTTTATTACCCATAACACAAGCTCCGCTTAGCTTGGGACTATATGGCTTTGTGTGTAAGAATCCGAAAAAAAAATGGCCCGCTGCCCTCTGCAACAGTATACCTATATGGTCATGTTGAACTAAATCCTTCTTCTCCTTTTCAAAGTTGCCTGTCTTAATAGTAAAAAGGATGTATTTCGCGCGGCTCAATTAAGTAAAAAATAACTGTTTAGACGTGTACCTATGATTCGTTTAAATTTCTAGCAGCCTACTATCCAACAACATTGAAACCTTTCCATCTTTTAGTGTTTTAAAAAATAACTTGACTAATTGAAAATAAGGAAAGACCTGGTAGATTTCCTACGCTGGAGGTTCGATAAAGTTCTTCGCTAGATATATAGACACGTCATCAAGTCTTATAATATGTCGCTATCTATATCTAACTTTTCAGAATAACATATCCTGTTAGTGACAGGTTGTTGAACAAACAAGGAATATAATAGGAACTTGAAGGTCGTCACGACACGAAACAAGATCGTAGGGCAATATAAATACTAGTTGAACTATAGGTATGGATAACTAGGTAGGTACCTACCGTTTTGATTAATTGCATACATAATGATAATTGCATGCATATAGGTAGGAAATCGGAGAGCATTTATTGAAGGTCTTTTTAATCTTTTATTTACATTATTAGATGAAAAACGTAACGTACTTGCAATTTTCCTTCCTGAAGTGGGTGGTAATAGTTGTAACACAATTCTTGAACTTATAGTTCGAAATGTATCTATTACTGACTTCTATAGAAGCAATTATACTTTAACTGATCATCTTGTTATTTTTTAATACCAAAAAAACCTTTTTGTTACTTAATTATTTTTTAATATAAGAATACTAGTTGAGATGCGCATCTGCGTCTTCCAAAACACATTGGTTGTATAAATAGTTTTCTACTACAGCTGATGTGTTTTTGAAGATTGAAGACAAAATTTCACGACAACTGCCTCGTTGGTCTCGCGGTTGGCGTGTGCGACTGCTGATTATGAGGTCTCGGGTTCGATTCCCGGATCGGACCAAATGTTTGTATGGTCTACAGATATTTGTTTCGAAGATTGGGTAGTTTCTATGTATAATATATAGGTATGTATTTACAAAAAAAAGTATATAGTTCGCCCCCGGGCTGTGACAAGAGTGTCATCGGCGTAACAAATTACGCCCAGCCCGGGGGGGAGACGACCTCGTAGGACCCAGTCGTATCCCACGTTTCACAGGAGTGGTCCAAGGACAGACCCCTGCGGAACGCCGCACGACATGGGTCGCCGTCTCAAGACGCCCTCTCGGTCCTCGTACACGACGGAACGCTCCTCTAAATAGTCTGCCACTAGCCGCCTCAGGTACTCTGGCACCCCGTGGTAGTGGAGTGCTTCCCTGATGCAGCTAAATGGCAGACTATTGAAGGCGTTGGCGATGTCCAAGGACACCGCCAACACCACGCCGCCACAACTCACTGCCTCTTCGGTCACGGCCCTGAGGGGCATCACGGCATCGACCGTCGAACGCCCCTCTCGGAATCCGAATTGGGCGTCCGACAGGTCGGGCCCCACCTCACAGAGGTGCCGGACAATGCGGGCAGAGAGTATCCTCTCAAAAAGTTTACCCGCCTCGTCCAGCAACACGATGGGCCTATAGAGGTAGTAGAGCCACGCTGATTTCAGCACGGTAGGGCCGGCTCGACCGGGGCGGTACTACCCTCGCACAGAAAATCAACGTAAAATGACAGCGTTCGTGCTGTCGTGTTTCGTTGGTGAGTGCGAGACCGGGGGCCCAATTAGTCTAGTCAACAAGTTTCATACTTGTTGACTGGACTAAAAGATGCAGTAGCATCACTAGGCCGCCATAGTGTGGGTCGCCATACTGCACTGTCTGCATTCGCAATGAGTATGGTGACCACCACTCTTGGATTCTGCTTATGTTTTCCATCAGGCAGAGCAGAGTCATTTTGGCGGGCCAAACATAAAAAAAAAAAAAAAAAATAAAAAAAAAAAAAAAAATAGGCGCCATACGGGCCATCACTCGGGCTGGCCCGGGGGCGGTGTTCTTGGAACGGATCCGAAGAACAGCCGCCCCAACCTCCGATTCCCTAATGGGCGGCTCATCGTCCTCTCTACCCCCGTCGTCTATAACCGCATAGGCCATCGACGGGGGTGTGTGCTCCGCCCGCTCAGGGAAAAGGCCCTCGACCACTTCCTGCAGGAAGCTGGGGTGGAGAGTCTCGGTAAGGGTGGCCAGCTTCAGAGTTTTCCGCGATTCGCGGTCTCCTCATGAAGCTGGTCCCCACCACCGTCTCCACGGTGGCGTCGCCTGCTACGGGTGTAGGACCTCCGGGCACGAGTACAGGCCGCACGGAGGTCCGCCTACTCCTCGGACCACCAGTAGATCTCCTTCCGAGGAGGCCGATGACCTTGGATGCGGGGCATGGCCGTATCGCAAATTTGCGTAATCGCATTGCGAAAACGGCCAGCCCCCACGTCGACGCCGACCTCCTCAACATTGAATAATGGCCGCCTCCTCTAGTAAGTCCCTATCCAGCTTGGCAACAGCCCATCGCGGAAAGCGGGAAGGATGCCGCGCCATGTGACCCCTACTGGGGCCCTGGGACCGGCAGAGCTTGAATCGTATGTACAAGTGATCCGAGAGCGACCTCTTCCAGGACACACCAGTTCCTTGCTCGTGCGGCAACAGCAGGGATAGCAAACGAAAGGTCCACTATCGACCCCCCTTGCTGTCGCACGCACGTAGTTGTTTATTACCCATAACACAAGCTCCGCTTAGCTTGGGACTATATGGCTTTGTGTGTAAGAATCCGAAAAAAAAATGGCCCGCTGCCCTCTGCAACAGTATACCTATATGGTCATGTTGAACTAAATCCTTCTTCTCCTTTTCAAAGTTGCCTGTCTTAATAGTAAAAAGGATGTATTTCGCGCGGCTCAATTAAGTAAAAAATAACTGTTTAGACGTGTACCTATGATTCGTTTAAATTTCTAGCAGCCTACTATCCAACAACATTGAAACCTTTCCATCTTTTAGTGTTTTAAAAAATAACTTGACTAATTGAAAATAAGGAAAGACCTGGTAGATTTCCTACGCTGGAGGTTCGATAAAGTTCTTCGCTAGATATATAGACACGTCATCAAGTCTTATAATATGTCGCTATCTATATCTAACTTTTCAGAATAACATATCCTGTTAGTGACAGGTTGTTGAACAAACAAGGAATATAATAGGAACTTGAAGGTCGTCACGACACGAAACAAGATCGTAGGGCAATATAAATACTAGTTGAACTATAGGTATGGATAACTAGGTAGGTACCTACCGTTTTGATTAATTGCATACATAATGATAATTGCATGCATATAGGTAGGAAATCGGAGAGCATTTATTGAAGGTCTTTTTAATCTTTTATTTACATTATTAGATGAAAAACGTAACGTACTTGCAATTTTCCTTCCTGAAGTGGGTGGTAATAGTTGTAACACAATTCTTGAACTTATAGTTCGAAATGTATCTATTACTGACTTCTATAGAAGCAATTATACTTTAACTGATCATCTTGTTATTTTTTAATACCAAAAAAACCTTTTTGTTACTTAATTATTTTTTAATATAAGAATACTAGTTGAGATGCGCATCTGCGTCTTCCAAAAGGCTTACAATTATTTTCACAGTTTTTGCAACTTTTTTTTTCGACTAAAATCTATATATTATATCCTTTACCTTGTCTCGATAAACGGACTGCCAAACACCAAAATATTTTTTATATCGACCTAGTGATTCCTGATATTAACGCGTTAAAACAAACAAGCTCTTCAGCTGTATAATATTACATTACATTATTTTGCAGTTAAACTCTAAATTAAATAATAATTGATAATACATATCATACTCACTTAGTTATTTACATATTTATATATCCAATTAGTATAATATATTCAGTCGTAATAGATACATTTGTATAATCAAACAACGATCGCGTGTATCAAGATCAATTCATTTACAACCGCATGTGCAACATTCTAATACAAGACAATGAAATAATTGAACAATAAAATAAAGTGAACACAAATATAGCTTGTTCGTGCGTCAGTTTTTAATTTATTGATTCTTTATTTGTGCACGTTAGGAGAAGTTAATGCAAATATTGCATGTGTATTTCGTAAGGTTATTGCTATTGTACGTAGCTGTATTTATCTTTTTCTTTTTATTGTTTAGTAGCTGAGCCCCACGGTATTACCCGCGGTACAACAAAAACTGTGAGAAACGCCGCGGACAAAGCTAGTCTAATAAAGTAGTCTAAGTTACTCCTAACATCTACCAGTGAAACTTTAGTCAAAATCGATCTAGCTGTTCCAGACATTAGCCGCAACAGACACTCCATTATTTGACATTATTTGTATATGAGTAGATTCTAAATTTAAAGTTACTAAATTAGCTACTACTTACCATTTTAATGAACAACACACTGATTAATTGCAGAATTGTTGATTTAATTTCACTGAATATTTAAGAAAAGCCTTTTAAAACATTGGCAAATAAAATTGTTCATTATATACTAAACTGAAAAAAATACATGTGACTCTTCACAATAATAACCTAACCTATAAATGTTCTAAGCACCTTCGTCTGTTTGAATTCCGTCTTTGACGCGCAAATTCTGAATGCTTTAGTAAGTACATCGTTTATAAATTTACATAACTAATGTGGTATTAGTAAGTTTATCGCCTAGTCATAAACAATTAACAAAATATTTAGAGTTTTAATAATAATATTCTATTTTAATTCATAATTCTTTATTCCTAATATCACTTTTAGAATTACGCAAGCAGCACTGACTTCAACCAGACTACTTTTTGGTGACAGTGTGAAAACTCCTGGAAACAATTTAACTATATACTTTAACCAACTACTACGGATTATTATCGTTTTTGGATCCTATTTTAGGCACAGTGTAAGACAGTGTCGTTTCATTGAGTTAGATTGTGATACATAACCCCACTGAAAATCTAGGTTTAATGAAAACCCGAAAGGAACTCACAAAATAAAACTATTTACTAGTTTTTAACCTTTAACCAAACTAAGTAAAAACTTTTGATAAATTTATATATACTAGGTATTTCACCGGGGCCATCATTAGAAATCTATTGACATCTCAATCATTCATAAAATCGTTTCAATAGTTTAAGGGCTACGTTGGAACATGTATGTTCCAACGTAGCGCTTAAACTATTGAAACTAGGCTAGACTTAGGCTGCTAGACTAGGCACTCGCAGTATGTTGACCACCACTCTTGAGTTCTGCTTATGCTTTCCATCAGGCAGAGTAAAGACATTTTGGAAGGCCCAAAACATTTTTTTTAAAAAGTCGGGTAAATGGGACATAATCCTACATGGTACAATACTTTGTGTGATCCCATGTAGGATTTCCACATGGATTCCACGGGTTTTCATGTGTGTTTTTGGGGTCCCCCGCGACACAGGATGTATAATGCGTTAGATTTCTAGAAAAAAAAGTTGTTATTGTTTATTGAGCTAGCTTTTATCTTCACATATAAATATCCAAACTTTTTTTTTTTTACACCTCATATGATTTCCCTGCAGTGTCGCCCACGGCCATTGCGGCGGGTTTTTTGGCGGTAGCTAAAGGTTAATAGAAAGCTGTGAGACAATGCGTCCGGTGACTTCGTACAATGCCCATTGTTTTATGTGTTGACTCACCATGGCCCACGTATTCGTGTTGAAGGTTTAGGGGAATATGTGGCGTTGATTGTCCCGCATGGTAACAGGTTGTATGCCTTCTAATTTTAGAACTTAATTTTTCGATTCTCTTTATAATTTATTGGTACTACTGAGTGGAAGTATATGTATGTTTTAACAGAGTTAAAAAGGCTGCGGTTCTCTATGTGAGTTGTATATCATCATCAACAACTTTTTATACTCCACTGATGGGTATGTGACTCATCCTACAAAAAAACATTTGGCTTATTATAAAACGCTGTCCAGACGGGTTAATACTCTTACTGTTGTGCTATTATTATATCTAAACAGATATCAGTTTTCAGAGTTCCGTAACCCAAAGGGTAAAACGGGACCCTATTACTAAGACTTCGCTGTCCGTCTGTCACCAGGCTGTATCTCATGAACCGTGATAGTTAGACAGTTGAAATTTTCAGAGATGATGCATTTGTTGATTGATGAGATTGAAGCTTGAAATGTATAAATAATGGTACGGAACCCTTCCTGTGCGAATCTGACTCGCACTTGACAGGTTTTTTTAATTAAATCAGATGAATATAATGTATTATATTGTTAATGATTCACACATTTCTTAAAAACAAACTTATGTATTATTTAGTTTCATGTGTTAACATTGTATATCGAAATAGTTAGTGAAAAGTAGTTCATTAAACAATCACAACTAAAAACCCTTTTTTTTTCTAAATAACTGCGTAGTAAATTTACTGTCATAAACCAGTTTTTAAAAATTGATTCTCTACAACACCAATTTCTATACAGACACTTATAAAACATGCAGTGTACTTGCAGAACGAGTAGTGCGGTAGCCGGACGATCTATCACCGTGACTCGAGTATATACACAATAAGATAATTACTCACCGCCGATGAGTACTTCTCAACGATCGATTGGTTAGAGACGCTTTACATATCTACTTTCACGACTTTTATTTATATTTTGGCACATTTTTATTGACTGTACGATTGGCCTAGTGCTTTAATAGGTCGCCACACCGCTTTCTGCTGCGCCGAGTGTTGTGGGTTCAAATCCCACATGGGACAGCACTTTGTGTGATCCACTAATTGTTGTTCTGCGGCTGAGTGTTCTTTGTGTCCGTTTCATGTATGTTTGTAAAGTCCCCCGCGCCACAGGATGTAAATTCCTAATGCGGGAGTCAGGGAAAAGACAATTAAAAAAATAATTGAGAGTAAAGGTACACTATTTGCTAGTAAAATTATATAAGTAACTATCATTATCGTGTTGTCAGGAAAGGGGTTTCGATGACTCAACTAACTACTCAACAAAAAAGGTACAATGTTTTTTTATCTTCGCCCGTTTAGCACGGTTAACGATTGTAAGTGAATGTGCTTCACTTCACATTCACTGATGAGGAATACTTCTTTACACACTTCTATTTCTTCTCCTATACACAGACAATGTAACTAATCGTTTGAAGACCAAATCATTGGTTTACATGTATTATTGAAGTGTATTGGTTGAGTGTTGACATGTAGCCACTGCTATGCTAGACACTTATCTTCTGGAATCTTCTAAATCATTGAAATGATAGTTTAAAAAACCTTATCTCTAACCTTAAACTCTAATGAAATTATTATCTATTTAATGTACATATATTAACTTGTTTGTATTGTCCAGATGTTTTCTAGATGTGCTTTATAATAATTACACCTTCAAATATCACGTTGACTAAATTTTTAAGTAAATGAATTAAATTAAAAAACTTTTTATCAACAAGCTTTTACTGGAATGCCTCGAGACGAATCAAACGAGTCCAAACTTGATGAAGTAATAGAGCCACGCTGATTTCAGCACGAACGGGCCGGCTCGACCGGGGCGGTACTACCCTCGCACAGAAAATCAACGTAAAATGACAGCAGCAGTGCTATCGTGTTTTATTGGTGAGTGCGAGACCGGAGGTCCAAATGGTCTAGTCAACAAGTTCCATACTTGTTGACTAGACTAAAAGATGCAGAAGCATCACTAGGCCGCCATGCACGCCATGCTACATTATCTACATTCGCAATGAGTATGGTGACCACCACTCTTGGATTCTGCTTATGCTTTCCATCAGGCAGAGTAGAGTCATTTTGGCGGGCCATACATAAGAAAAAAAAGAAGTTGCGACGTTTCTTTACAGAGTTCCTATGGCCACCTTCCAGCACCAGCATCAGATCAGCTCCATGTCATTATAATATTGTATTGTCACGTTGTATACATATGCGTGCAAAATTTCAGCAAAATCATTTGGAGATCCGGAGTCGAGCAATGCCAATGAAGAATCAGCAAATCGGAAAATTGTAACGTGTCTGCAGCGAAAAAAATCGAAAAGCTGATAAAATACCTACACGAGAGAGATTTAAACGAAAAAGTCCTGAAAAAATGGAAAAACCTGAACGAGTTAAATAAATTATCGATGACCTCGGGTCAGTGTTTTGAAGCGCATTTTAGCTGGATCGATATGCAGGACTCGAAGGTTTATTTAACCCAGCGTGATTGTCCTAAGTGTTTGTGGCAGTGTGGTCAAATATTTGTAAAAAGTGATTATTTGAAACAATTTGTTCCCTGATATCGAACCGGAACCGATATCATGGATTTTAAAAATAATAGTTATTTAGTAACTTATGATTATTTTTCTAAGTGGTTGGATATTAAACTAATAAGAAATAAAAGTGCCAAAACCATAATTAAAGATATTTAATTTCTTTAATAGACCTATTTTGTAATTTTGGCATACCTAATGAGATTGTTTCTGACCATGTACCTTTTGACTCTAGAGAGTGTAAAATATTTGCTAAAGAATGGGGATTTAAATTTACTTATAGCAGTCCTAGGTATCCTCAATCTAATGGTATGGCTGAAAGAGGCTATAGGCTATTGCTAAGAAAATGTTGTTAAAATGTCATGAAGATAAGACTGATTATCGTGTAGCTTTGCTTCAGTACAGAGCTTCACCTGTATCAGGCACAAATTTTTCTCCCAGTGAATTGTTAATGTGTAAAAACCTTAAAACAAAGTTAATTGTCAATTGTCAGTATTTAAAACAGAAATTAAATCATGAAGTCAATCAACAATTTAATAACACTAATGTAAGAAATGTAAGAAATTATAACAAAACTACTAGAGTCAAAAAAGAGTTTTATATAGGACCAAATATTTGGTTTATAAAGAATGTTGATAAAAATGTATGGATGGAAGGTAAAATAGCTCAATTTAATGGCTATAGATCTTACACTGTAATAGATAAGAATAATGTTAAGTATGTAAGAACCTCTTTCCACATACGCTCAGCATAAGCTTTGTGTTTCACCAGATGTCAACACCCAGCGTGAAGGTCACTCACCACTCCTGGTTGAATAGGTAGTTTAAGGTTTTATAACACCATAATGTAATTCTGTATAAATAAACAAATTGTAAATTAAACCTAAATTACTCTAAAAGGGGATGAAGAGTAGGCAATATGTAAGCACAAAAATATAGGCAATATTAATAACTAGGTACTTTTATTTTAAATAGGTACTTTTATTTTAAAAGGGGATGATGTAATGGAACGCAACTATCAGTCAACTGACAACTGTCAAATTGAAACTGAAGTTTCTATGTGTGGCGCTCCACCCCCTCTCTTCCTACTTAGCTCAACTGGTGTACGCACGCTATTTTAATATATTAAGAAATACAAGTGAAGAAATACAAGAAAAACAACAATATATTCTTTTAATTTAAACCAACCAACATTACATGGAGATGTTTGAATAAAATGTAGTGTAGATATCTGCTTCAAAATTTAGTTGCAAGATTCCACCCGAACATACAAGCATACACACATACATACATTGCAATTTAATAAAAAGCTTGTAAAAAGTTACGAAGTGTAAATCCTCCTTAACAGTTCATCAACAAAACCTCGCAGATTTGAATTAACGAGGTACATTTCTTATTGTTATGACCATCTTGAGAGGTGATTGTATGCCAACATATAACCTTTCCAGTTAAACAAATAGCCTGGCGGTGTGATCGATTGGCACATTAAACTGTACGCTGTAATTTATACTTCTATGGTCTGCCAATCAAGAAATTGATATCACGTAGGCGGGTACGTGTGAATCAATATCATCTATAGCAACTACTTATTGATTTCTTATCAAGTCTTTGGTTTGCTATGAACTATGTATGTAAAAAACGTAATAATATCTGTTGATCCAGTTGTTCGTGACCCTAACTGTTATGTCGGAATTTATCCTGGACAAGTAATTGTGTGTTGTGGACAATCATTTTTTGTTCTGTATCTTGGATGTAATTTATCTATACTTATAATAAAAAAATGTAACAAGGTCAAACATTAAATATAAATTGAATTTTTTTTTGGAGGGCTCTTTAATAATCGATACTGAAGCCAAAACTGTAATTTTTTTCATTTTCGTCTGTCTGTCTTCTCGTCTGTCTGTCTATATCTTGGCCGCGCATCACGCTGAAACCTTTTTTTGCAAAAATAAAAAAATAAAAGATAACGGGAAAAGTCTTTTTTTGTGTCCGCGACTGTACACTGCCAGTGGGAAGCTGAGACAGATATGTAAATATGGAGGTATGAAGTTCGCCGGGTCAGCTAGTATAATATGTACGTATGCAGAAATAAATAAGTATTTATTATAAATATACATACTCATTATAAAACGGTTATTTACGGTCTAGTTACAGATCAGATGTATGCGACACATTTTTGGAAAGCAAAGGTTTCATCACTCCTTCATAAAGAGAGTTGGTAAAGGCGTATAAATAGCCACATCTTGCCGAATAATTTCAACTTCTGTAGTACTAATTTTGTTGCTGTCAGTCAGGAAATTTAAAGAATATTCAGAGTATTTTAAAAGGAAAAATAGATAATAAAGGAAAACAATGGCGAGATCTGCTGGGTTATACTTACTTACGTAACGACTGCCTCGGTGGCGCAGTGGTAGCGTAAGCGACTGCTGTTCTTGAGGTCTCGGGTTCGATTCCCGGGTCGGACCAAATGTTTGTATGATCTGCAAATAATTGTTTCGGAGTTTGGGTGTTTTCTGTGTATAATATGTATGTATTTACAAAAAAAAGTATATATGTAATTATATCAGTTGTCTAGTACCCATAATACAAGCTCTGCTTAGTTTGGGACTATATGGCGTTGTGTGTTCGATGTCCGAAATATAAAAAAAAGTATAAATTGATGATTGAAACTAGAACATGTCAGGTTCACAAACGTATAACTGGAACTGACTATTGACCTTAAATCCTACGAACGTATCGTATACCTTACAATCATTCGTATTTCATAGCTTGGTTCTATCATTTTAAATCAACGGTCTTTATTTTATGGTGTTTTTAATACAAGGTTAATTTGCATCATACCTCAGAAGTATTATAATCACAAATTTTACCAAAAAAAACCATATTAGCTTTAAAATAAAAAAAGAATCAACAAAATCGGTTCACCCAGTCGAAAGTTATGAGGTAACAAACATAAAAAATAATACAGTCGAATTGATAACCACCACCTTTTTTGAAGTCGGTTCAAAAAACTAATCAACAATTGAAAATCAACTTTACTATTTTCTGTCATGTCACTGTAAATCAAAGGTCAATAGAGGATATCTAAGAGTGTGTTCACATGAAAAATCACAGGAAAGTGAAAAGCCACTTGTCTGGTAATTGTTTCAGCGAACGTCGGGGCAGGACGGGAGATAAATCGCTGATAAATCAGATAACAAGGAAATAAAACCCACTGCTGTAGTTAGGCGGACGAACAGTGGGCACAATGTGTGGGGCCACGAAATACGTGTTAGAATATAGACGAAGGGAAACATAATTAAATTATTGCTAAATTCCATTAATAAAGATGTAGAAAATGAATGGGATGAGAAACACATTCCTGTTAGTGTCGCTTCATCATACGTACACATTTCAATTCTCTCAATGACATAGAGCTTGCTTCTTTTCCATGTTATTATGAGTTTTATAAACATTTGTGGGTTATAGGCATTGAAGTGCCTACAGTATTTACTCATAGATTTCACGCATATTTAATAGCTTTATAGACAACAGCGAAGCCAAAGGAAAGGTTAGTTAATTTTGGCAGTGTATGTATGTTCCACCGTAGCACCCAGACTGCTGAACCGATTTTAATGAATCAGGTGTCAATAGATTTGTAATAATGACCCCAGTGCCATAGGCTATATAAATTTCATCAAAAATTTTAATCTAGTCTGGTTATAGTTTTTTAAAAGTTTTTTGTATTGTACCAACGATCGCTTGCTTAGGAGCTGCATGTCAACCGTAGCAAGAACTTTGTCGTAGCAGATGGTCATTATTGGGACACAAGGTAGACGTTCGTCGATTACTGACAACTGCTTATGATGTTGCAGTTTCAGAAGGAGCTGTAGGACTCTTCTTGTCTTTTTATTGAGTGGGAAACATCTCTCTTAGGATTGACAAATGGCGTCTAACCTTTCAGTACTAGTGTTATATTGGAAAACAGAAACTTGATAAGCTGCGCAGTATTAGGATCATGGTTCCAACCAATGGATGTGTGTTTGGACATAAGTGGAATGGACCATACACCGATACGGTACATAGAAGCATCTATATTAATATTTGTTTGGTACGTTTTTGAATACAAATGATTAATATACAGATTGAATGGTTTCTATCTGTTGCTCATAAAAATTATCAGTTATGTTTTTTATGTAAGAAATGAGTATGGGCACTGCTACTTTCAAATTTAAAAAAAGAAATGTACACGTAAATGTATTTGCACAGATTTTTTATTTAATTCTCAACTTCTTCATTGTCAAATTTGATTCAAGTTGGAATTGGATATTTTATTTTAATAAAACTTAAACGTGAAAATATCAGATGGTAAGTATTAACGTTGCTTATTACGATCGCCTTTTAACTGATAAATAATTCTACAGTTATTGGTACTCAGGCTCGCTAACGGGCGGACCGGACCGAACCGGACTGCAGGACGCCTATGGCCGAACACAAATCTCATGGGCGGTCGAATTTGCGGCTGATTGCCTTTTTTTGCGAACACTTATTGAATACGAGCCCCTCAGGATTACAGGGATTCTATATCTCAAATCGGTTGGCGATCATTTTCTTAAGGTTTTCTTACGGATTTGTCGACTTGTTGATTTTAAACTATAATATTGCGTAGAAACACGTAATAAAATGTGTTCGGTACCTTTGCCAGTGAGTTTTGCATTAACTAGTTGCATTGGGATTTGTGACAAAGAGAGTACTATAAGTATCCTTTGGGAGTTAATATTGAATATTGACTTTCGTGAGTGAAAATAGTTTTGCTGAAGTAAGTTTTTCGAAGTTTACCGATAGAATACCCTTATTATTATGAGGAGCTGAGGTATTTTCCCGTCTTCGTAATACTGAGTATCAGCTTAACTCTGGCCTAAGCACCGTCGAAGCTGTAACTCTTTTAGTTACAAATTCCAACTGAAAATTAAATAAACTTATAGGATATGCATGATTCAATTTTTAAGATACTAAAAATAAGCCACTACTTATCGCACATCTTCTACTTGAAGCATTCAAATTTAAAAATAAGAGTGTTACTGGGCTTGCATACAATATTGACAAAGTCTAAATTGCAGTCCCTCAGAAACCAACAGCCAACACAGAATCTAACTTTTCCTACCAGTGGCTCAAGAGAACCTCACAAAAAACAAATGAATCAATTACAAAGGCTCGGCCAGCAAAAACGCGAGGCATTCGACACGGCCCTCCACCGCTAATGTGGTCTCTAATTCGCTCATTTGCTGGACATTTGCCATCGGTTTGCGGTCGAAACGTTTTTATGGCACACGGCTCTATGTGGTTAGGAGCTATTTGTGGTTTTGTGGTTACGTACTTAATGTTATACTGTTTACATATTGTGAGGAATAAACTATAAATTACAAAAATTATGCAGTTTAAAAGTTATTTTTTAAAACAATGGCATGTTAAGAAAAGAAACCTGTTGGTTTAATTAATTGTTAGTGAACCTGAGTACTGAACTAGAAGTCGAGTGTTTTCCAGTGCAAATAACTATGTTATGATGACTAAGTGCATAATTTGTTGCATGTTTGACAGTAATGTACTAAATGTAAACTACGCGTTCACTGTGAAATACTATCTACTACTACTACTACTACTACTAAACTACTAGTCTATCGTAGCACAGGCTCTGCTAAGTTTGACAGCTGTTTGGCACATGTTGCGTCGTACTAGTGTTTATATGCCAATGCTTTAGATATAAAAGTACATATTAATTTGAACGGCCGTCTCTTTGACCGATTTAAGTGCAAATTAAGATTAGATTAGATTTACGGCACCTTTTCGATTTTCATATTGAAGGACTTATGATGATAATGCTGATTTAAACAACACAAAATTATAAATATATATATCCATACGATGTTATTATATTCTATATTTTGGTTTTTGCTAGTGACATTCATAAAAAAAGATATTAAAGGTTATAAAAAAGTAATGCGTCCAGTTTAAATACAAATACCTTTAGATTTATATCATTAACTAAAGTCATAATTTCACGAAACACATGCGGGCTGTACCTTTTTATAAAGAGCTTTTAGAAACAACCAGTACACTCGTGCTTTTATGAAACAAACTCAACTCTGTTGGCGTAACACAATAAATACGGGGACTCACCGGACCAACTTTAAACAGAGCCATAAATACGGCCGCTCGTAAACCGGAACTAGACCTGAAAGTTTATGCGGCCAGCGCATAAATCATATGTGCTGCCAACCCTCCTGGACCGAGGATTCCGGGGAGTGTATGAGCCGTCCCGCTCCGCAATATGTCATCTCGGTCAAGCAGCCGCTATTTGTCTTGCAAAAATTCCAAGAAACATCTTAGGAATGTCCCATCCCCCTAGGGCAGCCGTGACCAACTGTAGGAATGTGTAGGGTTACACCTAACACTCCATGTTTTCGGAGATTAAAGAAGTTTTATTGACGGGCGAAGTCGGTTCGAGGCTGCATACTTTGAAAGATTCACCAAACTAAACTTCTTTAAGGAAAAGTTTTATTGACTATTTCCGTTCAGTTTCAAATAGAATAGTAAAGTTTGCTTATAATGATAAAGCTTTAGGCGGTTTTTTAACTGGCACATGGTCTGTCACATGGTCCTAAATATTTTTAAGACAAATTGAAGATCAAAGATTCAAATAAATCGCCAAAATTTGCACATTGAGTAATCAGGTTGGTATGTGCGTAGGTTTTGTAAGAAACTATTTTAGTTTTCTTTAGTTAAAATATAAATAAATATTTCGGACATCTAACACACAACGCCATCTAGTCCCAAGCTAAGCAGAGTTTTAACTTATTATTATTTTAAATTAGTTTTATTATATATTTAAAACAAGATGCGTGTACCTCCACTGGGTAGTGTCAATGCTTAATTTCAAACAGTATCTACAAGGATAATATAGGATATAAACACTGCTTTTTTAAATACACCTAAACCAGCAAATATTTCAGATCTCCTTTTAAAATATTTGTAAATTATTGTACATAAGTCACTTTCAAACCACTGCGTAACTGCCCTGTAACTCTAATGTAAAAATTGACATTCACAGTACATCATTTTTCATTGTCCTCGAAATACAAACAGTAAAGGGAAATCAAAAGCCAAGACGAAGGTCTACACACATTCGTTGTCCAGACTGATTGTGCCACGGCCACGGCAAATATGAACCGAAATGCTGCAAACAACACTGATTTGTTTATCGAGGGCGACATTTTCTCTGAAAATCTTGTAACTTACTTTGTATTACTGCTAAAATAATGCAAGGGCATCACTTTATGTTGACAAGTTACGTATGGATTTATATGTATGTAATTGTTATCGTGTTAAATTTGAAGAGGTACAAATGACTTACCTAGAATACATACAAATACTCATTCTGTCCTGGAAGAGGTTATCAGAGACTTATTAAACGCCTATAGTAATTCTTTCAAAATATTTTTTACATATGTGGTTCTACTTACTAACATTAACAGAAAGACAGGTAACATACTATATTGCAACAATCGTTTTTGGTGTATAACGAGACTTACACGCGATAAAAATGCGAGCGGTGTGACCCGTATGAAACGTCGGGATATAGAAGGTATCGTAAGTTTTTTAAAATCATTTTTATCGCAAATAAGTCATGCCATACAACAAAAACTATGTGAAAGAGTCGCGAAAGTCTAAAAACAGTTATACTAAACACTATAGAGTGGTCTAGTCTCCTGTAGAGTTAGTGCATCTACGTATACCATCTAGTTATGTCGATCCAGAGACAAAATCAACGTAAAATAAAATTAAACTAACCATATTCATCGAACTTAGTAAGATAGATGTACTACAATTACACACAGTTAGCGAGCACATCATGTGACCTCAGGGCGCGGGTGTTACCGACAAATGGGCTACGAATGGACCGCAAAAGAGCCGCAGTTACTTGCGAGGGTCGCTCAAGGGAAACTAACATATCTAATGATGATCTTGTCACTGGGCAATCTTCTGAGAAGTTTGTTTGCTACGTAATAGTTGTTAGTAAAATTTAAATGATTTTAGAACATAGATCTTGCATTAACATACGTCAAAGAGATTACAGGCTAATATAAATATGTTAGTATTTACAATAAAAATAATTATTTTTGAAACATTTGTATTATAACTTGATCCCGCGGCGTTGCTCGTGTTAATGAAAATTTTATCAATCAATTCACTGTCACTTGGAGATAGTAGGTGGTTTACCTTTAACATGATCTATTCCTATACCCTGACTTCACGTGTGTAGTATTTAACGAATAATAGTTAAGTGTTTAAGGAGTGAAAGCCTGAGAAACAAATTAGCTCTCTTACCTTTAAATTACAAAAACAACCACCAAGCTATCGGTTGTATTGTTATGCTAATATAACACGTTAAAGTAATGCGTAACTTGTTATGTATAATGTGTGTCATTATATATAGTGGTTGATTTTCGGCCCTTTAAATCGCAATATCGAAATAAATTCTAGAAATATGAATGTTGATACAAAATAGGATAGGTCTGTGTCTAGCAGTGGATTGCGATAGGTTGATGATGATGAAGATGATGATGAAACAAAATAGATTTGTATCTACTAATGTTCTTAGCAAAAATGATTTTCACAGTAAAAATAATTCAATTTAAATACAATAAAAAGTTAGTTAAGTGAGTTAACAGGCGAGACGCGTAACCACAAAAGGGTCCGTGCAGCAAATGGGCCGCAAATGAGCCGCAGTTAGCACCTGTTTGGGATGTTACACCAATCGCTAATGTCAAAGACTAACTGTCGACTCGTACATACTCGTATGTGTCTTCGACTTCAAGATGACAGCTTTAAATATTCAGTTTTACTTTGTGTAACCACATTGGAATCACGCTATTTCATTTGACATTATTTGCTAGTACTTATCAGTCAATATCATGATCACAAAGCTTGGTCTAAAGATCAACCCTTTGTGTTATTTTATTTTTATTTTATTGATTTAAAGCTCATCCATTTTAACCTCAAACAAAACAAGCGAATCGAGAAGAAAAAATTAGAGCTATCTCGTCTAGTTATTTATACCTATTCAATTTCTCATCATATTTTAACTGCCTCCGTGCAATTCGAAGTTCGAATTGTAACTTCTAAACTTGATTTAAAACTTTAGATTTGCGTTCCATTCGATACATAATAACTAGTTTTCTGACTCCATAACTGACAATTGGCTACTGTCTTCTAATACTTGTAAATAATAGTCTTTCCTATCGTTTAAGGGGCACAATGGTATGTGACTACCGTCGCCCAAAGTTAGAGAAGAGGATTAATTCTGTTTTAATCACTTGATGAAAAGCAAAAAAAGTATTGCTTATTACCAGCTTTCTGCGAGACCATGGTTAACCACTGTGGTTTAGCCAGCCCAAATATGTTGAAGCATAGTTCTGCCACTGTAAAAGTTTAGAAATAGGAAAACTTTTGAGGAAAATGCAATGAACAATCACCTTACCCAGATCACAATCATGTCAATTATTCGTGACTTTTTATAAATAGAGAAACGTTTTTTAAAATGAGCTTAGGCAAGGCAAGGTGCAGTGTCCGGTCTGATCCGATCGTATTTGCGTAAGTCGGCCGGCCTAATCCAGGGATTATTGACGAGACGTTGCTCCGACCACGCTTATTAGAGCGTAGTGGACGTGATAAGATAATAGCGTCATTAAAATAATCTGACTTTGAATGCGTAAAATATGTGAATGTAATATACGACCTATTGATCATATTTGTACTTTAGCCAGATATTATCTATGTTCGTTATTTTATTAGACTTTCCAATTATGGCACATATATGTATCGTACTTTATATTGATAAAAAAATCTTTGAGCACATGGTAATAACCAACCTTAATAACGGATTTACAAGTACTATATTTAATTTTGCACAATTGTAAGGAAAACCATATATATATGTATATAGTAATTCCATTGACATAGATTCATGAAATTTTGGTGACAAGCTTGGTTCTATAACATATAAAAGAAATCGAGTAACTGGCTATTAGATTTAAATTTGTTCTAGCAAAATTTTAAATTTGGCTAGACAAGATTATGTTATATTAATGTATTAAGGAGTACAATATATATCTGTCATAAAATGCATGCAAGCAGATGTATTTTGTATTCACTATTTGGAACAACACTTTTAATGAAAATTATTTATGTAAGTCAAATTTAAAGACTAAGTTCTCTCAGCCGCTCCTACCTTGTACCACACAGATCTAAGACGCCCGTCCCAGCCAACAAGCAAGGGTCAGTCCAGGCATGCCAATTTGCTTTGTCCTCGCTCACCTCGGATAACTAGCCATTATACAGACCTTTGATCACGATAGTTTACAGGGAATTTTCATTGGCTTTTCTCCAATATTACTATATATATTATTTACTATTAATTTCTAACAAGACTTTATTACCCATATGTTACTATTTATTTAACCGATTTTTTTTTTCTAGTTTTTAAGCTATTGCATAGTTTTTTTCGCGGGCTTTGAGTCCTTTGAGCGCGGCGACCGAATCAAGAAATTCCGTAACGTAACGAAAATAAAACCTGTCAACCGAAGCTCGCACGGATCGAGACGAGCTGCGAGCTACTCCGAAATCTGTCTGTCTCTGTCAGACAGATTTCGGTCAGACAGACAACAGTCTGGGTTTGCGCAAGTAAATTTGAACGTGTATGTCCAGCTTAAGCAGCTGTTTGTAAGAAAGTATAATAGGTGTATAGGTATCTATCATATCATTATAATGCCACACTCACCGCATGTGCGCCTCGTAAGTTTACATGTACAAAGAAAAAAAAATACTGTGAATAAAACAACCCCTTCAATGACTAAGACATTTATTAGGAATAGTTTAAACCGTTTATAGTATGCTGTGTAACGAAACCATATCGCTACTTTAAAAAAGTGATCAACGCCATCTAGTGACGATGTTGGTAGTAATTTAATAGTTTAGTATTTTTCATTCACAATATTATACATACTGCATAAATAAAAAATAGTTAAATAATTATAATTGCATAAGTTGATAAAAAATGATATGCAATAGCTTTACCGCGGCAATCCCCGAGTGCCACACGTCTTTTTTTATTTTGTCATATTTTTTTTGTTCTTGTCTATGGTCCAACCTATTTAATATTTCTTTTTTAAGCTTTTGCAAGTTATAGTTAACTTTTGAAGAAGTATTAGCAACCTTGACGGTCCACATCTCGATGAATTTTAATAAAAACTAAGTTTAGAAAAAATGTTAGCTAAAAAATGTAATAAGTGTTGCCCAAAGGTGCATTTTTCTTTACTATACTTATCTAAAAACTACTAAATTTTAATGGCGTTTATTTTAACCACGATTAGTAATACAAGATCAGATAAATACCTAATAGAAATAAATCGAGCTTAAGACTGTAGTCCTTGAGCGTGGGAATTTGTGATTGAACACCCACATTCATATTTTACATGCACACAAACGCATCGGGCACTGTTGCATACTAACCCTGGCAACTAATAAATTTACTTTCGGTTTTTTCTTCTAGTTACATATTCATTAACTGTTCGCCTTTGAAGAATGTTTAGAATGTTCTACAAAGCACGCAATGTATCTTAGTCATATCGGTAAGCCCGCGGGCTTTAAGTAACTCGTCAACGGCCGAGAATGGGGTTCAAGTGTACCTATTCATTTTTAATTCATTTCATGGACAAATAATATTTTTTTACACAGTATAAAATTAAGTCGCTCGCGCTATCTGTCAGCTTAGATCTTTTACAGTAATCAACGGATTTTAATGCTATGTTATGAAATAAAATTTGTATGATATATGTTATATTAATGGAACATAATGTTTCTTAAAAATATAATTTTTGATCGCTTTTATTGCTCATATTGACTAAATTTTACTACATAGATCTTACTTACTTACGTACGTTTTTTAACTTTTTGACAAAAAACGACGCTGAAAAAATATGAAACAAGTTTTGAAAAGCCGTAGTCACGTGTTTTTAAGAATTATGGTACGTTTCTATTTTAATTTAAGTTTTTACTTTTTTTTATTTAAAATGTTTTGGTGTAGTGATAATAATAATTTATATGCAAAGTATATTTTAAATACCTAACATAGAAATATAAAAAAAAATGAATAAATACGAACAAAGTCACCAGCAAATGCTAATAATACCTATATATATATATTTGAAATGTACAAGTAACACCCTTTCCGATGATACCAAACACGGCATATTTATGTCAAAATCATTTTTTAATACAGTACTTTATGTCGGCTAGAGGGCGCCAAATTAAATTGAGTGACGCGTCATAAAGCCTATAAGCAGCGGACGATCAAGACACTTCTAACGATACCTCATTGATTCAGTTCTAATTAGTAGTTAAGGAGCTATGAGGGAACAGATGAACATACATACATACTATGTATGTATGTATGTTGTGTCTGTCAAAATCATAACCCTCCTTTGGCTTTGCCGTGGTCGGGTAAAAAAATAAAAAATACAGTTAATTTATAAACTCCTTCTTTTTTTAAGACGGTTAAAAAACAAACTATTTGTCTTAAAATTAATATTAAGAGTAAAACTTTGAAATGGAAACTTCCTTAAATATATAATACTAGCTTTTACACGGGGCTTCGCCCACACAGATTTTCATCCCCTGATTTACCCCCTTAGGGGTGGAATTTCAAAAATTCCTTTCTTAGTGCTCACTTACGTTAGATAAAGAACCTACATGCAAAATTTCAGGATTCTAACTTTAGCGGTTTGGGCTGTGCGTTGATCTCTGGGTACCTATGTCAGTCAGTCAGTCAGTCACCTTCGTCTTTTATTTATATAGATTACAGATATCAGATAATGTAAGGGATAGGGCATCTATTGTTTTACAATTCACCAATTGACTAAATTCGAACTTAAGAGATGAATAATAATGGAAATGACGTAAAGTGTAGATAGGACCCTTTTTTACAATTTTTGTCTGTCTGTCTGTTTGTTTGTGCCGACTACGAGCTCTGGAACGGCTGGAGCGATTTTGACTGGATTTTTACTGATAGGTAGCTGATGATATAAGGAGTAACCGCGGTTGGTGTAGGATCGCGGGTAAGACCGTGGGGCTCAGCTAGTTTTTTTTTTCAAAAAAGACAACTTCCGTATATATCCAATAAATCCTGTGTCGCGGGGGACTTTACAAACATACATGAAACGGATACAATGGACACCCAGACTCAGAACAACAATTCGTGGATCACACAGTGTTGTCCCATGTGGGATTTGAACCCACAACACCTGATACAGTAGGAAGCGGCGAGGCAACCGCTTAAACCACTAGACCAACCATGCAGTCAAAAATAAAACTGTAATTTTAAGGTCTTTCATTATTTCAGTAGTAGTTATTCAATTCTAAAAGAAATCATAAAAAAAATTTTTTTTACTTTTTAAGAACAATTTCTCAAAGTGTCTCGGTCTGTCAAAGTGTATTCAAAGTACTCGTCAAGACAAATCAAACGACTTCAAACTCGATAGGTTCCGTCGTTACAAAGTTCCTATGACCACCTTCCAGCTTCAACATCAGATCAGCTCCATGTCATCATAATATAGCATTGTCAATTGTCACGCTATATACATATGCCTACAAAAATTCAACACAATCGGTTGAAGATATCTGCAAAATTTAGTTGCAAGATTCCGTCTTAACAAATATAGTTAGATATATACATACATAGCAAGTTAAAAAAAAACATAAAAATAAGTTCTGTGTTAATAAAAAATACTAAAAAATTTCTTTGAAATTATTCTTTAAAAAAAATTTTTTTTTTTTTTTTTTTTTTTTTTTTTTTTTTATGTTCAAGCTACCAAAATGATTCTACTCTGCCTGATGGAAAGCATAAGTAGAATCCAAAAGTGATGGTCACTATACTCAATGTGAACGTGGACAGAGCAGCATAGTGACCCACACTATGGCGGCCTAGTGAGATGCTTTTTCACGCCCCGCTTAAAGGACTCGGGATCATAATGGGAAGGAAACACGTGTGGTGGTAGTGAGTTCCATGTTTTGATCGCTTGACACAAGAAGGAAGAACCGAAACGTTGCGTTCGAGAGTGTATGTCTTCCACTCTCAAAGGGTGACTGCGAAGGCCGGCACGTGTTGTCCTGTACAGGAAAGGAGAAGGGGGGACCAGTTGGAAGAGCTCTTCAGAACACTCCCCGTGATACAGGCGATAGAGGACTGCCATAGAGGCGATATCTCTTCGCAGCTGCAGGGGTTCTAGGGACTCAGTGGCTTCGGGACTACCGATGATGCGGACTGCTCGCCGCTGCAACCGATCGAGAGCGTCAATTAAATTCAAGAATACAAATTAACAGTTACAATTCGACACTCACTGGCAACCCACCCTAAAACTTGTCATTTACGTATTATGGAGCTCAGTGCGAACTACAAACGGACGTGGTGTCACCTTGAATATTCGGCGGGCACTGAATTTTTTGAGCGCGATTAAACTTATTTATTGCAATTTACGGGAGACGATATCTACGTACTAAAATGTATGGAACTTTTGTCGCTAAAAATGAATGATGTTTAGCCTTAGATTATGGCTTTTTGGTGAGAATTAATAAAAAACTAAAACGGTAAATCTTTTCTCCATACTTTCTTCTCGCGAAATAAGAAAAAAACATTTAAAATAGAGCACGAAATAGGACAGAGTGTGCTAATTAAAAAGGTCGATTTCGATGATTTTGATCTTTGTTAAGGCTTTTTTTCACAAAAATAAAGAATTATTTTATAAATGTCACTCGGTAGATTGGTAGACTGATTTCTTAAACTACTGAGATTTTTTTTTTAGTGTCAAATATGAATTGAGTTGTTTGTGTTTTGTAAAACTGCAAGTGCCTTTTCGCGCGTTTTTAGGGACGCGCCCCTTAAGTAAGTCATTTCTAGTCAAGCAGTGTCTTAATGGTTTCCTGTCTTGTGGTTATTATTGTCATCAATACAAATGCTAAATTTCTGCCAAGACTTTCCTTTATAAGTATAATACCTAAATAAGTTGTTTTTTTTATAATTTAGGTGTTAAAATACAACTTCTAGTTATCGATATATTTATTTTATTTATTTATTTATTTAGTGGCATTAGCTGTATTATATTTAATAATAATAATAATCTTTATTCACACAAAAGTTTGGTTACAAAATAATCTACATAATTTATCAGTAGGTAAATATAACTATTGAACCAAAGATATCTCTGGTCCCCACACTAGGATTCCCTGTGTCGTGGGGACCAGTCCCTTCCGTAAGCTTTAAATGGTTATAAAAAAAATAGATGTATTTATATAAATGTGATCAAATCCAAAGAAAAGGATACAAAAAAAAACAAGATAAAGAAAAGACAATACTAAGTGATAAAGAAAAGCAAAGAAAATTATAAATGTATAGAATAGTATGTGTCAATATATACGCGCGTGTGTGTGTGAGTGTGGGCATGCGTGCGTGTGTGCGTGTGTGTGTGCGTGTGTGTGTGTGGTGTATATTATGAATGTAGGTGTGCGTAGGTCTGAGTTCGTGTATACCCTGTATATTAGTAAATGTGTACTGTATGTATTTCGGTGATGCGATGTTCGACTGATGTTAAATACCAGTGTTTAGCAGGTTTTCAGCATCGACATAGTTTTTTTGTATTAGCCATTTCTGGATGGTGTTTTTAAGGCGACGTGATAGCAGGTTTATAATTTCGTTGTTAGTTTTAAATAATTTGCGATATAGATAGGGACCTTTATATGTAAAAGATTATTGAGCAAAAGCAGAACGTGCTCTCGGCGTGTCCCACTTGAGTGTTCTGTGAGACGCTCGCGTTTTGGTTTGTGCAACTTTATGAAAGCGGAGAAGTACTGAGGTAATTTAAAGTTGTATCACGCGAAGGACGTAGCATTCTGAGTAAAGTGTGTTGGTTGGATATCTCCACGGTTTTTTAAATGCTATTTTCAAAATAGCTCGCGGGCTGCGTTCAAGTTTCAGGAGATATGTTTTCTTCGATGCTCCCCAAGCAATAATCTAAGATAGATTGACAGAGACAGAAGTATACAGCTCAAATAAGACGCGGATCTGCTAAAGACCTATTTTTTTTAATATGTGAGATAGCTTCCTTATTCGTTTCGTAACTGCATCGATGTGCGATTTCCATGATAGGTATTCATCAATCATTAAGCCCAAGTATTTTATGCACGAAACTTGTTCGATACTCGTGTATTGTCATGGCATTGAAGTAGAATGCTTGGAATCGCATGTGTGTAATTTTATATTTAATGCTTCCTTTGGAGCAGACCTATTTGTTATGCTTATGGGTATGAGTTTGGTTTTGCTTGCGTTGAGAGTAAGTAAATTATTTTTCAACCATCTGGCTGTTTCTTTGAGGCCTTCCTAAGCTACATCAATGACCTCTTTCCACGTTTTAGCGTGAAAAATTAAAGCGGTAGGTATCATCTGCAAATGTAAAAATATTAGCCTGTGGCTGTTCAAGAGAGCAGAGATCGTTGATGTAGATCAGAAAGAGAGTGGGACCCAAAACACTGCCCTGGGGCACGCCGAAACCAATATCTGCATTACCACTTGTGAAGTCTCCTATTCGCACTCGCTGCTTTCGCTCACTTAGGTATGATTGGAACCATTTTAACGCTATTCCTCTAACTCACAGTAGTTCTAGTTTTTTTTAGTAATATTGGTCGCGAGACAGTATCAAATGCTTTCGCCATGTCCAGGAAAATACCAACACATTTCTGTCCGTTATTAATTTTATCTGTTATAAAATCAACAAGACTCGTGACGGCATCCTCCGTGGACCTGGCAGAGCGAAATCCAAATTGGTTAGGAGCCAGAAGCTCATTCACCTCAAGATATTTTAGTAACCTCAGATTGACTACTTTTTCAATTACCTTAGACAACGCACTTAGAAGTGAGATCGGCCTGTAATTTGCCAGTTCTAGTGGATCACCCACTTTGAAAACAGGAATCACCTCTGCAATTTTAAGACTATTCGGAACTAAGAATGAATATAAACTATCCCTGACGACAGACTAAGATTACATAAATAGGCTACAGGGTTGGCAATCACATGTTTGTTAAGTTTTAATATGTCGTATGTCACTGACCTCTATAATATGTACCTACTAAAAGAGGTTAGTGATACAATACCAATCTTGCAGTTTACCGATTCGAGTGAAGCAACAGCGGAATTCGAATTCAAAAAGTCACATGTATAACCGATAGCCCCTTCATGTGGAGAATTCTTTTATCAGAAAGACACGTAAGTATCATCATGTACTGCGACAAGAAGTAACATTCACTCGGTAGAACTTGTCTTTAAAATAGAAATCTAAAGCCAAACTGCGATTACTTATATTACCTATGTTCTAGGTCATTTGTCAGCGTCTCTCAATAAACAAAAAATCCCTGGTTTTCTTTTTCTGGTGAAGTTATATATTCTATAGCTTTCCTCTATAAATTGACTAGCCAACAAAAAATAATTATCCTAATTGGTCCAGCCGATGACCATGCGTCATCGGCCAAAGAAAGGAAAGGCCAAGGGAAATAGAAATTCATTTATATATATATATTAACAAAACGCACGTATGCGTATGTTTACTAAATATTTATGCGTATATATAGATATAGAAATGCAGTGTTTTAAGTAAATCGAGTATCAGCATCAGATGGTGATGTGGAGGGTGTGATTGCAGAGGACGGAGGGGCCGTAATGATGTACCGGACCAACTCTTTCTGTATACTATTTGTCGCCTAGATATATGTATAGAGGGGTTAATTCGACTGCATATTATTTTAATCATCAGTTATCTCTTAAACCACTTTCTTATGATATTAAGGGCAAACGTACAGACGGGACATCTGAAGTAAAGTGACTTCCGTTGTCTATGAACACCTGCAACTAAGGAGTTACTATTTTTGTTAGTACTACCTATTCCTTATTTTTATTTCATCACTTTAATATAAAGAAACTTATTGCTATAAAGGACAAGGGTTATTAAATGTTTTAAGACCCATAAAATTCTTAAGACGCGTGTAGCATTTTGAATTAAGTGTATAAATTTGGTTGCATAAATATGTAATACTAAATCTTACTAATATTATAAACGCGAAAGTTTGTAAGTATGGATGGATGGATGGATGTTCGTTACTCTTTCACGCAAAAACTACTAGCCGGATTTGGATGAAACTTTACAATAATATAGCTTATACAATAGAATAACACATAGGCTACTATTTGCCACGCTAACCGACATATACGCAGGCGTAGCCGCGGGCAAGAACTAGTGTATTATAACTTTAGAAGTCTGAATTTAAAGTATTCCATGCTAATTGACTTAAAATTATAGTTTATTTTGTAATAAGTTTTTTTATATTGACACGTATGATTCCTAAAAAGACCTGCTCAGTCTGATCTGAACAAGACAAGTGTTTCTTAAATTATACACAATACATTTTTGAATTAAAATTACTTGTACTTATTCCACTATTTTATTTCTGTTTACACCTGACCAGTTTCGCCTTATGGCATCATCCATGCCATGCATATGGTAAAAAAATTATACACAATACACCATACCAAAAATAAACAAAAGTGGTATTACCAACTCTACATAATACTGTTGCGAAACTATCTTTTCGAAAAAAATGCGTCTTAGAGTAAGTGTGAAGCCGTGACATTTGGCCCTTGGGGTCTTTTATTGCGACCGGTTGGTATCTGATGACCGGGACCTAAGGGCGTTATCAGCCGTTTAGCGAGGAGTTGCGATGCCCTGTTTATTGCGTCGTAAAACTTAAGTTTTGAACTCTGTGAAGAGGTGTTAATAACTTAAATAGTAGATTAGAGAGCCTGGATTACAGTTTCTGTAGGTGTGTTATAAAATAACTCAATGGTTTTGTACCTAAATTCTTGACAGTTTGCTCTGGTAAAATTGCCTAGACCTACACAATAATAGTTGCAACACTTTAAAAAAAAATGGTTGTCTGTAAAGTCTGTTTACGGATGATAGTTTAACGTAGCGCCGCATCTTTCTCTCGCTTCCATTTAAGGCTTTAAGTGCAAGCGAGAGATAGATGACTCTCTCTTGACTGATCAAATTTAGAATACTTAAATTCATTTTATAGAAATCAGACACTCCTTCGTAAAAAAATGATATTCAAAAATCTCTTATCACTTGAAAAAATCTGAAGACGTGATAGTTAAACCCATGTAATCTATTTCTTCTTAACAATCCAGTGTGCCAATCATCACTAGAGAAGGAGGAGAGTGACTTTTGTGTGAGGGCCGCACTAGGCACTGAAGAGCGTAGAAAGATTTTCGAATTTGCAGTGAAGAGGCTGTACGTTACCATTGCAGAAATAGTTAATTGAAAACCCTTTTAAAGTTACACATATACAAAACGCACCGACAATTATGGTTCCTTAACTGTCATAATTGCAGTGTTACTAAACAGTATTGCTTAGTAACAGGTGTATTTGCGGCGTAACGCATGAAATGCGTATGTGTGTAAACTTGCAATTATCGACTGAGTAATAACACGCTCAATTTGATCAGGATTGATTGGAGTGTATTCTTTATAATACTACTGCAAATATATGACATGAAAGTCTCGTGTCAGTTTGTTAGTTACAATGAACTCCAAAAGTTCTAACCTAAAGCTATTTTTTTTTAAATGAGTGTTTTGCTGTCGTGCCTAAGAAATTATAGTTAACATTACGCTTAGACCAATAGAAGCCGAGCAAAGAGCCACAGACGATATTGCGTGAGTCAGCTAGTTATCTTATAAATATCACATTTAAAACGTTATCTCTAAATGTGATAACTTTCTTCGATAAAAAACAAGACACGTGTCATTCACCTCTTAATCAGCCATAATTTTTTGTGTGTTGTGTTGAGCCTGTCAACTTACTACCATGCAGGAAGTAAGTCATCACCGAAACTATCAATAAATCTCCCCATTATGTGGAAAAGTGTCGCCGTTTCGTTACACTAATCAGTTTGTACCCTGCGATACAGGTATTATTACCCGAGGGTGGAAGGTGCAGAACGCGCAACGGTCAGCGCGCACCTTGCGACCACCTTGCGTCTCGTATAACGTACTGTGTCCAGATACTACAAGATATCAATTAATGAAACCTTCATAAAAGCATACCAACCATTATTATATCAACGGAAATTGTACATTAAAATTGAACAGTTAAAGTTTAAACTTGAGTGTGTAACCGTGTCAAGGGTGAAGGCGGAAAGATGTTACCACCCCACATTAAGATTAGGGTTATTTAGCTAAATATAAAACGTGTTTTTATGCTCTATATTAGTGGACACGGCTGTCTAGTGAAATTAGTAGGATTCTAATTTGGTTGTCTAAAATCCGTTGAGATGGTCGATAACCGTGCGGACGCCGTAGGGGTCAGGGGGACCGACGTGGGTCTAACTTTAAATTAGTTTATTTACGCGTCACGGTGTTGGTTTTTCTTTTGTTCTATTGACGGACCGTGGCAGATGTAATAAGTTAATTAGTATTATATCGGAATAAGATTTTGTTCACAGTACCTTTATAAGCGTCAGATAGTAGATATTTTTTTACAATGTGTGTGTTGTTCTGCTTGTGTTTTAAAACGAATTATTGAACCTATGGACTACTAACCAAGTTTGAGGTGAGTGAATTATTTAATACCTCTGAAATGAAATCTTAGTTTTCTTCCGTGAACTCGAGAAATAAATCAATTTATTCCGAACCACAACGAACAAGATTTTTTTTATGAAAAATATCATGTCAGTAGGTAGTATATCGACGTTAGAGAGAGACAAAGACTGGTTAGCCAAGAGCATATAAAAACAATAACTGTTAATTTGCCAATAGTCTTATAAACAAGCGTCTCATTTTAAGTATAATCTGACTTGATTTTATATTCAGATCTAACACATTACCTACGCTAGAAATGTGTTGATATTTATTTATGTAGTACTTTCAATAGTACACAACAAGCTATAAAACACTCCGATAATTAGTAGCAAGTATTTTAAAAAGGCTTTAAATTAATGCACTGCTACGATGTAACTTACACTTACAATAATTATTTTCTTCGCTAGAACTTGAGATAGTATCCAAGGGTTATTATGTTTTAAAACTGCTAGATGTAATGTTTTAATAATGTTGTAAATGTACAACATTACTAAAACATTACATCGACCATTTTTTTTATATAATTTTCTTGTAATGAAAATTATCATCATCAATAGGCTTGGAAGGCTTATTATTGGGCTTGGAAGAATAAGAATAAATAGAGTTCTTTGTTTCTTTTGAAAATGGATGTGAAATTTTATATATTTAATTGTATAATTACGTAAAGTGTTTTAAAGGTAGTAGAGCTACACTGATTTCAGCACGAACGGGCCGGCACGACCGGGGTATTACTACCCTCGCACTGAAAATCAACCTTAAATTACAGCCTTCGTGCTGTCGTGTTTCGTTGTCGAGTGCGAGACCGGAGGCCAAATAATGCAGAAGTATCACTAGGCCACCGTGGTGTGGGTCACCATGCTGCATTGTTGCATTGTCTGCATTCGCAATGAGTATGGTGACCACCACTCTTGGTTTCTGCTTATGCTTTTCACCAGGCAGAGTAGAGACACTTTGGAAAAAAATCAGTTTCGTTTTTTTGTTGTGTGGGCCATATGTACATAAAAAAAAGAAACTGAACATTTCAAAGGATATGTTTTTAAAGGCTACATAAAAGTGTAGTAAGTTATTAGTAACCACCCAGTACGGTACGGCACAGATCGCCAGAGTCAGGATATTTAGTAACACATTGGTCTGTGTCACCGTTTAAAATTTGAATGTACTACTGTACATGGAACGTAACCAGACGCCGTTTGATCACTCATTTCTTGCACAAGTCCTATTCCGTATAAGGGCGGCAAAAAGATGTTATGTTCGATCAAGTATCACCACTTGCTTTCATCAGTTATCTGGGGGCACGGTCGTGCCCCCGCCAAGACGAGCCAAGCGAAGCGCAAGGGCACTACCTACCTTTTCTCGAAGTGTTTGTTGTTTGTTGTTGATGTTTTCCAGAAATTTGTAATGAAAAATTCGATATTAGAGTGCAATGAGCTTTTTTATGGTCAAGTGACTTCTGGCCACCCTAGGGCAACTAGAACTCAAGAGACAGAAGTGTAATGACGCCTTTTAAGTCCCTCTTCCCAGAACAAAGAGTGATTGGGGCTCTGGTAATGTCACTCACTCAGAGCAAAGCAACGAAAGGACTAACAACTGAAACCTAGTGGTCAATATCATCATCAGTATCATCAATTTAGCTCCACTAAGTCATCTAAGTCACTAATGCCCTGTTTCACAGATTGCAGGCATGTTTCGGATAGCTTTTCTGAGAAATAATTTGACGTACCTTCTATATAAATTATGTCAAATCCTATGTCAGATACACTATCCAGAACTTATCTGTAACCCGTGAATAAGGACCAAAGTCATCTATGTCACGAGCCGCACAAGGTCATCTTCTCCGCTTTTCATTCAATGTGAGAGATTCATTGAATATTAGCATCATGATTGCTAAAAGAAATCCAGTGCGCAACATTCAATGTCTAAAAAAACTTCTAATACAATAATGATGATAGAGAAAATACATAATGTATCTACTCAGAAGTATAATGACACTTGTATTGATAGTGTTACTATGAAGCAGATCACACGTAATAAATATGTATTATAAGCACTAAACGATGACTTTTTAACCGACTTCCAAAAAGGAGTAGGTTCTATGTTCCACTGTATGTATTTTTTTTAATATTTTTTTTTATGTATGTTACCCGATTACTCCGTCAGTTGTGGACCGTGTTAAAAATTTTTTTTTGTATTCGAAAGGGTATGCTCCCGAGGTGGTCCCATTGCCAGCATATCAGGATCTGATGATGAGATCCCAGGGAAATCGAGGGAAACTCTCATTTTTTATAGGCACATACTATGTTTTTCATATATTTTCTGAAGTTACACCCGTATTTGCGTCTGGTAGACATCATTTTATGATGATGAGCTGATGATGTAAGGTACAACTCCTTAACGGTTAGGAGTTGGAGGATAAATCTTTAAATATCAGATGTATATATGTTACCTTTAGTCGTATTCTTTCAAATTATTTAGGTAAGCTGATGATGGAAGGTGGAAGGTACAACTCCTCAACGGTTAGGAGTTGGAGGATAATTCTTTCAATTTCATACGTATCTAAAGACCTTCAGTCGTATACTTTCAAGTTATTTAGGTGAACTGATGATAGAAGGTTAAACTCTTCAACAGTTAGGAATTAGAGGATGATTTCAATATTACACGTACGTTTAGACCTTCATTTGTATTCTTGATGATGAAATTTGATGAAATAGTTCAACTAACTACTTACCTACGATTGTTTGCACAAAAAACTGAAAATAAAAACTTTTTATAAAAAAAAAAACACAACTTCCAAAAAACATCCAACGAAAACTCTCTGCCAAAAAAAGCACTTAAAAGCGTAAAATAAACTGGTTCTTCATAAATTGCCTATACCTAATTCTTTATTCATTTAAATAGTAGTATTATAATGTGTGCTAGGTACCTAAAATCTGTTTGAAGTCGGTGCTAAGCCAAAAAGAATACAAACGAACAATTACAAAAGTCTAAGCGATAGTCACTTGGCACCGACTTCAAACAGATTCTAGGTACCTAGCACACATTATAATACTACTATTTAAATGAATAAAGAATTAAGTATAGGCAATTTATGAAGAACCAGTTTATTTTACGCTTTTAAGTGTTTTTTTGGCAGAGAGTTTTTAGGCGATACGCTCACCAATTACGTCTATCACATTACACTCATTGTGTGAATCGCGGCTGATCACGATATAGCTGATCTTATAATATTATATGAACGTATTAGCTGTGACGCTTCTATGAATGACAGGTGGAACTGTACTAAATGAATGTTTAAATAACAAGCACAGTTTTAAGTTAATCAAAATATTGCCAAAAGAACTTAAGCCGAAGAGAAATCCTTTATTCTAACATAGACAGGACTGTATCTGTATATGTATAACACATGGTTATACATATACAGATTTAAGGGAACGGAACACAAACAATTATAATACCTTGTGCAATGCCAGAAAAGGCGCCTATCTCAGCATATTGCTGCAGCCTGAGTGACTGCAGCGCTGGTATTACGATAGAGCCCGCAAGGCATTGGTCTAAGGTTGGCTGTTTGACTGCCTCGGTGGCGCAGTGGTAGCTTATGCGACTGCTGTGCTTGAGGTCTCGGGTTCGATTCCCGGGTCGGACCAAATATTTGTATGATCTGCAAATATTTGTTTCGGAGTTTGGGTGTTTTTTATGTATAATATGTTTGTATTTACAAAAAAAGTATATATGTATTTATATTAGTTGTCTAGTACTCATAACACAAGCTCTGCTTAGCTTGGTACTAGACGGCGTTGTGTGTTAGATATACGAAATATTTATTTATTTAAGGTTGGCGCAATAAGAAATCATTCCAAAGGGCTACTTCAAAAACTTGATCTTGGCCATGGCCGACGCCAATCCTCACAATGCTCACATTGAGAATTTTTCATCAATACGCATTTAATTTATTTAATGAATAGTCTAACTGCTCGTGACAAGGATCGTTGCCATGTTGGCCAAAAGCTCGGGTGTCATTTTTTTTTACTTTATTCATATTACCGTAATTAATCCCTAACTAACATAATATCAAAGACACAACATAATGGTCTTGAAGGTCAAAAATATTTATTGTTTTAGTATGTGAATTAACCACTTTTAACCAGAGCAGTTCCTTGCGTTGATGACCTTTTAATGGGATTTTGAATTTTCATTGTATTTGAGTCTTCGTATAGATCCAGGATTAAATTTATAGTTCTACATTTATTAAGAAACAAAACTTGTCATTAATTTCGAGCCAATAATAATTATTGCTTTCTACAAATCTCTAGATAGTATAAGTGGTTTATAGATCACAATCGAACTCATTGAAGCCAAGTCGCAGATCTTATCGGTTCTTACTTCGCTGCATCGGATTTATTAGTGTTTATGTATGCGCAATTATTAGCTTGTTTTTGTAAATGGCACTATAAAAAGATTGAAACTGATACATTATCCTGTCGTTAAAAAAAATCAACTAATTATTTGTGGAATGATTTAACATTTTTAAGTTAGTTCTTTGACATTTTAATTATATTAGTGAATCGTCTTTTTTGTAATATTTGACAGGCAAACACATGGCTCCCGCGTACTGTAGTACCGCTCGTGTGTTTTGCATTTAATCTCTAATAAATAGCACCCAAGTTCGACACCTACAGTAGTTCTATTAATATAAACTATTTCATAAAAACATACGGCATCTCTAAAAATTATATTGTGTCTTTTACCAATAAGTATAAGTATAGCAAATAGTTATACTAATACCTCTATTCATTACTACACTTATCAATTAGCAAAAGACGCAATCAATAATGGTTATTTTTAAATTGTTGAATTAAATAATATTTATATTTATTAATCTATTTTTAAAGGTAAGTGACCCTGTCTGAAAAACTAGAGTCTATGCTTTTGATGGGTACCCACCCTGAACATTATTGTGTACATATCGATTTTCTCTACTTAGATGTGTTCAGTTATTATTTTATCTATTTATTTTGAATACCACAATTTGTTGTGTCTTAACAAGATAAAACTTTAAAAATAAACATAAATTTATAGGCATTACCTTTTTCTTTTAGAACATTACCATAATGTAGGTTTTGGTAATATAATTAAAATAGGTACTATCCGCTAAGGATACAAGACAAACATTTTTGTAACCTTTTGTTGTTTTTATAACAGAATTATGTAAGGAGTTTGTCAGTCCTTGAAGACAGACAGCATACTCGCAACATTGTCAGTTGGAAGAGGAATGTGTAACGGTTTTTAAAGGTCTGCTTCACGGTTGAAAAATTTAAAAGATATGTGTTTGTTCACCGCTTGGTAAAAAACCCCTTTCGTTCAAGTTTACACATATAAACTCCCGTTTTATACTGAGTAATTATTTCAGTACTAATCACAGAATAAGGCCCAAACCTATTGTCATTAGCTAGGCAAATATATTTCAAAATAATCAAACGTATTTATATATTTCTAAACACACTTGACTCTGAGTCTTAGGTACCCGATATGCTTCGGGAATAAAACACGCGAGTATACCCAGTAATGTATCTAGTTTTTGTAGATTATCGTTATGATTATTATTGATTCAAACTTTATCGTGATTGGATTACTATTTTCTCTTAAGTAATAACTCACGATGTTCTCTTTTTTGTAAAATGGCATATTGGCTATTTTTTTAACTACACTTATAATAGCATCCAAACTTTCAAACAAATCTTTTAATATTTAAACTGATTCCCGTTATTCGAGACACTAAACCAAATACCTAATTCGGCAGTAACTCTTCCATAAAATTTACCATAGTGACCATAAATGTCGGAAGTGGTCCGCGGAGACACCGTTTAGCGGGACAGTCCGCGCCTACGTCGCCGCGAGGTCTCCCCAAGTGTCAATGGTCTCTCCGTGACATTTATTAACGGTTAGAAGGGTTGAGAGGAATTCCTGGAGGCCATTTTCTTTTTCGTATTGAGGGTGTTTGTACTGAATGATCGGTCTGTGAATAAAATCAAAAGTTTTTTGTTGGACATTCGTCGTGCGAGTTCTGTTTTCGATTGTAATATGTTTGGATCACAATGTTGGTCCTTCGGGGCGCGTAAACGGAAAGTGAGTCTGAAAAATTCAAGAGATTCGTGAAGCTGACATTCCGATTATTTATTGTTATTATTGTGTTTTGTCGTATGTCGGTTTAATTTGCCACAAGTTTAATTATCATGTGTCTATTTTTATTTATTAATTGGCTTTAAAGAATACTAATGGCTTGAGAAGAGAAACTCTACTAAGCTTGAATTTAACATCGTAGTTTGTAGTTTCCTGCTGACATATTCAATACTAAAATTAACTAGAAAAACTTTATAAAACTATAATTCAACTACGTTAAAACTTTTAATAAAAAAAGTTACAGCCTATGTCAACCGGCTCATTATTGCGAATCTATTAACACCTAATTCATTAGAATCGGTTTTTTAGTGAATCTAATTAGTTCAAGCGCTATGGTGAAACATGTTAACATAAAGACTGCCAAAATTATACCCTTTCCTTTTGACTTTGCCACAGTCGAGTAAAACGTATATTATTTACTTACGTTGATTACAGAATACAGATAGGTAAATAAAGTATAGCTCAAACTTTACAGCCTTAACTAACCGCAACAAGTTAGTGTTAGTCAGCCACCGCAAGGGTTAGAACCGCAACTAATAAAACTCCGTCTGATATGCAATGATCCGTGCAAGTGCCGGCGCCGCACTGTAATCTGCACATGTCATGTTTCTTTACTCAGCTATATGTAATAACTAGCTGACCTACGCAACCTCGTTTGCGTCCAAACTACCATCCCCCGTTTAATCCCAAAAGGGGGTTGATTTCTAAAGATACATTATTAGGACACCTCCACACCATCTATAGAGCATACATTTTAAATTTCAAGTCTCTTACTTCAAAAACATAGGACTTTCATTCAAACTTTTAACCCCTGTTTTACACCCTTAGGGGTGGAGTTTCGTAAAATCCGTTCTTAGCGGATGTCTACACCCTATAAGTAACCTACCTGCTAAATTTCAAGTTTGTAGGTGTTATATTTTCTGAGATTTCGTGATTAATAAGTGAGTGGTATTTCGCTTTTATATATATAGATGTATGAAACATAAGTACTGGGTTACTACATTATAAAGTATTTGTCTCAGGAATATTATATGTTTTTAGGTGGATAACTGTTTATTTGCGTATGTACTGTTGTTGTT
The DNA here is from genome assembly GCA_949125395.1 of Diaphora mendica. Classification (NCBI taxonomy): domain Eukaryota; kingdom Metazoa; phylum Arthropoda; class Insecta; order Lepidoptera; family Erebidae; genus Diaphora; species Diaphora mendica. The sequence goes on from OX421316.1 coordinate 30,106,335, forward strand.
GATGACCATGTGCATTATGACCGTCGTCACCATATCTGGTAGCATTATAATCCCTGTCAACAAAATCAAATGTTATAGAACGCGATTTAATAAAGCTTTCTTGATAAACACAATTTTCTTTCAGTCTATAAAAATGAATAAAAATGTAAATAAATTAATTCGAATATAGTATCTATAGACCTCATTAGATCATGACTACTTACCTAAAATACAATGTAAAAGGTATTCAGTTTCATGTGAGGAACAAATGGAGAGTCTTTTTTTCTTTTTACTTGAAAAGAAAATCAGAAGAATCTTATAAACCTAGGAACATGAGCGGACTTTAGGATTAAGTCACCTGGATACGCTCTTGGTACTAGGCTAGAACAAGCGAGTCCTGGTTTTGGTTAAAGTCATGGTATTACAAATAGGTAAGTAAACATATTAATAGAAAAAAAATAAAATGAAGACAGTGTAATAATATTTTTGGACCTTATTAATCTATATATAAAGACGGACTTTAAATAGGGTAGAATCTTCTTTACAATTTGGTTTACTAAGTACAAAAACATTTTTTTAAAGCTGACTGCTTATCCAGTGATAAGCTCGTTCGATGCTAAATACAAACTTTCTATAGTTAAATTCCCATAACTCAGGCAAGTATGTAAATATTTGCCCTCCTAACTCCGTCATACTCCCGTTAAGGTAATCAAGTCCTTTATATCTGAGATTATGAGTGGCAAGTGATCATAATCGTGAGACGGAGCCCTCCACTGGTCCACTATAACTTTTATATAGTCGCCTTAAACAGCTCTCGTAACTGTTTACTGACTATAACTCTGGATTTTGTGCTAATATTTAAATACATTATAAAATATAGCCTCACTGTATAAAACTAAATGCCGTGATAAATTTATTTTCATAAGTAATTTTTTTTTGTCAGTTGCTATTTTTTTCTTTTTAAATAAACCTCAATGACTGAAGAATAGCTTTGCTCAATCTACACATATCGAGCTAATCTCAAACAAGACTAAGCCTTCGTATGGTAACCAGACAAACATTTTATCTGTGTTGTAAATAAATTACACGTAGAACCACAACAAATAACCATACTCATTACTGAATTATTCTTTTCAGTATGTGAATCAAACTCATGGTTTAGGAAGTCACGATGCCGATCAGCAAAACTTTTACTGAAATACAGACATATGATACTGTTATACACTAGGAGTGAGAATTAAATAAAATAACAAATTGGAGGTAGCCTAACCTCAGTTCTCATTTATAATTAAAACACTAAACAGTTCACATCAAACGAATCTTATAATTCATGATTACAAGCAATTCACGAAATACATACAGATCGACATTAGAACGATAACGCAATAGGTTTACAACGATATAAAATTAAACGACAAGATATGGTTGATGTATGCCTTACGATCCTATTAAAACACCTTACCGACCGCATCTCAAACAACAAGTGAGAATGCATAGCCAAGTACCGTCTTTTTATAGGTTCGCACTTCATCATTTATCGCTAGAGTTGGGATACTCCTAACAATACATATAAACAGCTATTGAACTCTACGCTTTATCTTATGTGACAATTTTACACCTAGCGAGACTCAGATCAGTCAACATTTAAGTGCATTAGAATATAATACTGCAGACTTATAGGGATTATATATATAGAGATAGAGAGAATAGAGAATATCGCAACATGCGAAAAGAGGTGGGGCTATCGGTTTAAGGTCAATGGAAAATATACGGAATCCATCTTAGCGTTCGCAGATGACCTTGCGATCATTACACGTAATCCAAAGCAGTGCCAAGAACTACTGCGTAAGGTAGATGACTTCTGTACCTGGACGGAGGGAATGAGGACAAAACCTAGCAAATGCTATTGCCTTTGTCTGGGCCGGCGAGGCACCAGGTATACCTCATATGACCCCGGAATTACTATTGGTGGGGAAAGTGTTTGAATAATATCAGATACCGTGCCCTTTAAATTCCTTGGAAGAAAGATAGACTACAAAGGTCGTACTCCAACTATAAACGTAATAGTCGATGACTTCGTAAAAAACATTGACAAGGTAGACCAACAGCCAATTAGTAACGTAAAAAAGCTTGGATTTACGACAACTACTTACTTAACATCACGTCTCAACTGGCCGTTTCTAGTATATGATATAAACCAGAACCACATAAGAACACTGGACGCAAAAGTCACTAAGACATTGAAGTCGTGGCTCGGGCTAGCACAATCTGCAGACCCGTCAACGTTGTACAGGGGCTCGAATAATTTTGGAATGAAATTAAAAAAAACCTTCGGAACTCTACAAACACCTAAGAGTTACCAAAATGCATGTCTTGTCAAAATCCCAAGACGAAATCGTTAGATCCCTTCCAAAAGACAAAAATTCATCAGAGCTAGAGTCACGGCTCCAATTCCACAAAAAATTCATGGTGGGTACACAGTCCAGTAGAGTTGGATTGGGAAATGCTAGAAGACAGACCGACAAAGAGATAACAAAATCTTTCATACAACAAGATGAAAACGAGACCTACAAGGTGCACGCAATGAACCTAGAAATGCAGAATGAATGGTTAACTCTAGGAGAATTTTGTATCCCACCAGCTTTGAAATGGCGCACACTTTTATATGATTGGTCACCCGCCCTGTTAAAATTCTACCTCAACGCCTTTCAATTAACTCTCCCCGATCAAAGCAACCTAGTAAGGTGGGGAAAAGCTACAGAAAAGGCTTGTACGATGTGCAATGCGGCAATACGTACAGCCAGGCACTTACTGACAGGTTGTAAGGCGCTATTAGACCGGGGTCATTATTCACGTCGCCATGATAGGGTATTACACATCATACGCGAAGCTATGAGTTTATCACTGGCGAGAGCGAAAAAAGGAATAACAACAAACATAAAAACTAACATTGCGTTTGTAAAGGAAGGCTCAACAAAAAAGACTTCACTCACACAAAAGCCGTACTCAATTATAAATACCGCCAGTGACTGAACATTATTAGTGGCCACGTATAAAAATCACTACAGAATACCGGAGGATATCTGTGCCTCGGCGTCCAGACCAGACATATTTCTTTATGCAATGTCAATTAAGCGTGTAGTACTAGTAGAACTCACGGTGCCGTGGGAAACGAACATCCCTAAAGACCACGCTTTAAAAAGAAACAAGTACTTTGACTTAACCAACGAAATAACTAAAAATGGTTATCTCGTTGCGCTGTATGCCGTGGAAGTGGGTGCGAGGGGTATACCAGCCAAATCCAAATGGATTGCCAAGAGCTTCAGTAAGCTCTTTTCTTGAACGAATATCCAAAGCGGCATTGCTAGGCTCATTTCAAATATGGTTAGGTAGAGGGGGCAACACGGCGGACAGTGGAGGTGAGCGTTGACGCGTCGTAAGGAGTGCTCCTTAAACCTAAACCTGGGTCGCAATTCCCAGGCACTGTCGAAGTCCCATGTGTTGCCCCCATCTATTAAGCGATGGACCCGTCACCCGCACGGTGAATCCATGGAACGCTAAGAAATAGGTCTTTTCATAACTGTAATATTTCCTACAGAAACTATGGCAAGATAATGTAAACAAAACTTGTAAAGTATTCACTGAAGCGGAACTATTCGCTACGTCATACCCGACGATCGTGGCTTCTTTAATCGTTCTTTAAAAATTGTTTTATGACAGTTTGATTTGTGCCCACCCCACTTCTAATGGCATCATTAATAATAGTGAAGATATTTTGTCTGTCCATTTATCTTGGTTCGTTGCGGTTGTGGAAATGTAAACTATAATTCACTGGTTTGCGGGGCACTTGTATTAATATTAAGATGAAAGTGTGTTGGTATGTATGTATAGACACGGAAACTGCTCGACTAATGATCGTTCGTCGTAGCGGCGCTCTTAGGTTGTTCGGGAAATTTGACAAGTAAGTATGCCATTAAACAACATTTTTGTGCTATCATTGGTTTGATAACTTATCTTGATCAGTAATAATGATTCCTTCATACATCTCACTCACACTACACTAACTGATCAATCACCGTTAGAGGATAAAAAGGGATTACTCGTTATAATGTCACAGACATAGAGATATACAAGTTGTAATAAATTATATTGATCCTTTTTGCATTGAGGGTTAACAAAGAAAAATAAGAAAATTCAGAGAAAACTTACCCACGATTACTGACACACTGAATTAAATCAAATAATATTTATAGACCAGTTCCATAAGTAACTAGGTATTCAGGCCATTTAAAAAGAGTACATAAAATTATGTATTTATGTAAGCAAATATTTGCACTGAACGGTACTCAAATTACACAGTGAATCACCATAATTGCATCTATATATAAAAGTTAATTTTTCTGGCATTTTATCAGTTAAACCTAATTACCTTACAAATAATGAGCTTGATTATACTTAATTAAAATACCTTACTTGTGTTTTATAACATAAAACACTTAATGAACTGTTTGTCTACTTGTTAGTGATCTTGACTACTATGTAAGGGTTCAAGGTTCGAATCTAACTAGGATAAATATGCGATGGCAGGATGAGTCGATTGTCGACCTGACGTGGGCGACTCCCTCAGTCATCGACCGAGTGTCAGGATGGAGGGTAGCGGAGGAAGTGGTCACTCTGTCGGACCACCGCCACATATTCTTTGATGTGGCCATCCGCTGCCCAGACTCAAGTCTAGGCCGCCGCAGTAGCGGCCCTCCGCGGCGATGGTCCCTCAAGCGGATGAATCGAGATATGCTCGTCGCCGCAGCCATCGTCGCGGATTGGCCAGTGGAAGAGGAAGAACAGGATGGCAATCCGGAAGCGCAGGCGGCCTGGTTCCGTGGCATCATGACTGACGTCTGTGACGCGTCAATGCCGCGGGTCAGGCCGGGGGGTAGGAGGGGTTCTGTGTACTGGTGGACACCGGAACTCGAGCAACTTCGCATGGCGTGCTCGAGAGCCCGTCGCCGGTTTCAGAGAACCCGAAGGAGACGGCGAGCTACAGCCGAGGAGATCGCCGAAGTGAGGTGGGAGTATGGCGCCGCAGCAAAGGCTGTAAGCCTAGCTATCGCGGAAGCCAAGGCTCTATGAGCTCTTTCCAGAACCGAGGTCCTGGAAAGAGCTCATAGAGGGACTGGACAGGGACCCATGGGGGCGCCCGTACAAACTTGTACTGGGCAAGCTCAGACCGTGGGTTCCACCACTAACGCAGACCCTGGACCCCGGGTTTGTGAGAAGAATGGTAGATACCCTCTTCCCCAGGGACCAGGGTTGTCTCTCACGACCTCCGTTACGATCGGAACTGGGTATGTGGTCCGACGACCTTGACGTGACGGAGGATGAGCTGGACCGAGCCGTGAAGCGACTCGCCGCCCACAATACCGCCCCGGGCCCTGATGGGATCGCGGGCCGAGCTTGGGTGCATGCTTTGGCGATCCTAGGGGATAGGCTGAGGCGGCTGTTTACCAGCTGCCTCCGTAGCAGCCTACTCCCTTCCGGCTGGAAGGAAGCCAGACTGGTACTCATCCAGAAACCTGGCAGGGCTGCAGATTCTTCCTCGTCGTTCCGACCGATATGTCTGCTGGACGAGGCGGCGAAACTCTTTGAAAGAGTCATCGCCGCCCGTATCAGCCTCCACCTGTCGCGAGTGGGCCCCGACCTATCAGACAGCGTATTTGGCTTCCGACAGGGACGTTCAACGTTGGACGCGATCGAACGTGTCCGTTCCATGTCGGAAGAGGCTGTCTGTCGGGGGAGAGTGGCGTTGGCCGTCAGTCTTGACATAGGCAACGCTTTTAACTCCCTCCCGTGGTGGGTGATCAGGGAGGCACTGGTGTATCACCAGCTGCCACTCTACCTACGTGACATCATCGGGGCCTATCTTCGCGATAGGCCTCACCCTGGACAGCCGCTGGAGCTTCGAGGGGCATTTCGAGCGGATGATCCCCCGAGTTCGGGGGATGGCGGGCTCCCTACAGAGGCTATTGCCTAATTTAGGGGGCCCGCGGGAAGAAGTCCGCCGCCTCTACGGTAGGGTAATACGATCCATGGCCCTATATGGAGCGCCGATATTGGCCAAGCGCCTATCGGCCTCCTCCCGCTGCCGAGCCAAACTCAATCAAGCGCAGCGGGTAGCGGCCATTCGGATCGTACAGGGATACCGTACCATCTCGTTGGAGGCGGCGACAGTCCTGGCTCGTTTCCCGCCTTTCGATATCCTGGCGGATATGGATGCGAAGGTCTATGACCAGATTCGTGCCATCCGCCGGGGTGAGAGCGGGGAAGAGCAGGACAAGCTCGAAATGCGGCGGAACGCTCACCGACAGACACTGGCACTGTGGCGCGCACGGCTGGAGCAGCCGCAAAATGCGCGCCAACGTGCTGTTGGTGCCGTTCTGCCTAACCTCGAAGCTTGGGTAGGAAGGAAGGAGGTCGCGTCACCTACCGACTTACGCAGATACTCACCGGGTATGGTTGCTTCGGTGAGTATCTGAATAAGATCGGACGCGAGGAGACGGCACAATGCCACCACTGCGCAGCCAACTTGGACTCCGCACAGCATACGCTGGAAGAGATACGCCCGCGTGGGTGTCTGAACGCCAATTCCTAGTTGGCCAAATCGGACGCCAGCTGCCAGAGAGTGGGGACCTCTGGCAGCTGATTAACTGATGCGGTCAGCGATGGGTGGGCGGCCTGGTCGCAAAACTACGGTCAGGCCGCAACATATAACGGTTTGGCCGACAGGCAGGGAGAAGTCGAGGCTTCCCCCTAGGATAGAGTCTCTCAAGACGCGGCGTCGTTCCAGGGGGGGACCTGAAATAACTTGGTCTGGGTCTTCCCCAGAGCAGGGCGCCTGAGACCGGCAGCCGAGGTGGTTTTTAGTGTAATCACCACATACCTGGCTCCTCAGCCCCCGAGGAGCCGGAGATCCGAAGAGATTTTCCACCCCGTCAACAAAAAAAAAGGATATATCTATTTATATATAAAAATCGATTGCTGTTCGTTTGTCTCGACAAAACTTGAGAGCAGCTTAGCTGATTTTGGTTTTGAAATGTTTGTCGTAGTCCAGGGAAGGTTTAAACGGTGAAAAATGTAAAATAACTTGGAAATAGAAATGTCACGTGTACGAAGTAGCGGGCACAGCTAGTAATAAATAAAAGTTAGAGCAGTTTTCTACATATGAGTTTAATTTATGATAATTATTTATGTATTAGTATTAGAAGAACTTTGTTATTAGTTTGGTAACCGTAGTTAGGCCCTGCAAATCTCTTTGTAGTTTAATGTGAATTATGTCAAATGATTATTTTTACTACGAATTATAGAATACTTGTTAATTCTTATTAATTTTTTTCTTGGACATCAGCGTGTTCTTCAGTGCAGATTAAGTCTTGACAAACGTAATGTAGGACGTCCACAGAGCAGGTGGAGTGACGACTTACGCAAGATAGTTTGCAGGAGTCGGATGCGAGAAGCCGAGGATCAAATCATCTGCACGTTTGTTCAAATAAAGTGTCGTGGGTTCAAATAGGACACGTAGGACAACACTTTGTGTGATCCACAAATCGTTGTTCTGAGTCTGGGTGTTCTTTGTGTCCGTTTCATGTATGTTTGCAAAGTCTCCCGCGACACAGGATTTATTCCTAGTGAGGGAGTTGTCTTTAAAAAAAAACAAGTTATAGTCCTAGCCTAGCAGTGGACTGCGATAAGTTGATGATGTATTTATTTTTGTAACATTCTTATTTAATTCTGACCATTCAATAAGCTGTAATTTTGTCTAGTTACATAATTATAAGCGTAGGTGTACATAATTGACAGGGTGGATAAGATTTATGCAGCTCACTCTGATAAACTATCAACGGTCAATGATCACCGATATCGCGCTCTTTTTCTTACTGTTATTATAGCAAAGCAATTTTCTAACAATATATTATATCGTCTATCCACCAATAAAAACTATAACAAGAGTTTTCTTCAGCAATCAAGCAAACGGAATTTATAATAACACGTCGATACAACACACTCGTTAAGTTTTTCGATCGCAATTTTCCGCACAATTTATCTCAAAGCATGTTCATAGAAAACTGTATAACCCTCATAACTGTTCATCCTTGAGACGGCTACGCGGTTCTGTAGAACCCTTTGACTTCGACAAAACATCGTCTTCGGTGTAAATGAGTCGCGCAAACCCCGCACCCCATTGTCCAGCGATACCGGCCACTTTGGGGTGACTTAAATCCGAAATTGGGTATTTCGAAAAATGTGCATGTGTCATTTATCACAACCCTCGCTTTCAGAATGGGTGGAAAAAACCTAACCCTATTTAAAAAACTACCCCTGGTAATCCGGCGGCGGGACCGACGCGGCACACAAACAGTATTAAATTTTTGTACTATTAATACAATGGCGTTAGCGTCGCGTAAATATTGGATGAATGCAGTTGGAGATAATCCTTATTAAGAGAGTATGTAACGACCCTCTGTGAGACAACGGGTTAATCGTGTGTGCAGATACTTAATGTACCCTTTGTCTTATTGGTCTTGAATCAAGAACTCATTACACTAAAAATATTTAACTATTTTAAGCTATTACTTTTCAATGTGCTGCGATTTTCTTTTGTTTGCCTGCAATGTCTCACATATCAATTAGTCTGTGAGAAAGAATGGAAGAGTGTAAAAATAACCAGGGAAAGACTGCAATATCTATACTAATATTATAAACGCGAAAGTTTGTAAGTATGGATAGATGTTTGTTACTCTTTCACGCAAAAACTACTGAACGGATTTGGATTAAACTTTATAGTAATATAGCTTATACATCAGAATAACACATAGGCTATAATTTGCCGCGATAACCGACATATACGCAGGCGGAGCTGCGTGCAACCACGAGTTTAATATAAATTCTTTCGCTACGTGTTTTTTAGTGTTTGTGTTCATTCTAGTGTGGTTAGGTGAATTTGAACTCTTAACCACTTGACCGCAAGTCCAATGCCCTAACCAATATGCTATTACCGCTTTTATAAGTGAGACATTGATTTCACTCTTAGAGTGATAATATAACGAAAAATAAAAATAAAACATTAGTATTAAGTAAATGGTTATCAAACAGTAAATATTTGTGTAGCTACGTGAAATATAACAAACAAATAGTATTTTTGTACATCAGATCTTTCATAAACTGGCCCATAACTGGGCATAGAGTGGCACTAGAAAAGTACGTTATAGTGATTGATTGTGAACTGGGCTGTATATGCAATCGAGTACACTTCACAAATGTTTAACAGCAAGTTGCATCACTAAACTTTACCGCTTCAGCAAGTGATCATTTATATCTGAGACGTACATTAACTTCAATAAGTCAAAGGTGAGAAAAGCATTCCGACATTTTGCGTCAGAAAATCATAGTTATAGTAATTCCATATTATGACTTTTTTTGTTTTCTTAATTGACGAACAAAATTATTGATTCCAAATTTTACTTTCAATTAACTACCTCGCAATGAAAATAACCGGCTTTTTTATCTCCCTGCCAATAATTCACGATCACTGCAAGGTAATTCGATTACAATTTCTCACTTTAATTGATGAAATTAAGACAGTCACGTGTCACGTTGAAAGGCACCGAGCGGTTATACGCGGCGTGTTCACAATACACTGCGGTTAAACTTTTCAATATTTTGGTTGGTTCCGAGGTGCGCACGTGCTGCCGCGTGGCGCGCTTTACCCCGCTATACCCCGAACGTTTTATTTTTTATTATTTTCATAATTCATATTTCACAATAACAACTGAGAAGGCGTTTCGCACGGTTAGCTTATGAAACCACTTTCGCGATGTGGCGTGGGGCTGAGACTACGGCTTACCGCGAGGGCCACTTATGGGCCCGTTTTTATTTATATTACAGTGCGTGTTTTGTGATCCACTTTATCAAACGCTTTACAGAGATCGCGCGGGGGCTCCGCAGACTAGGATAATAATTTTGGTGGCATTCTTCTCTGTTGCGTCACTATATGGCTTATTGTGTTTTTTGGCTGAGGATTAGTGAGCTGCGGGCGGTGGGCCATAAAAAGGCCTCTGTTTTCAACGGCAAACGACAAATACTAATCCGCAGCCATTCTAGTCGGCCATTGAGAGTAATGCGAGCGTATTTGATTTCGCAGTTACCCATCATTCCCGGATATTTATGATTAATGATCTGTTTTCAAGCTTATCTGAACGGTATACTTTTTTTTTATTAACCTATAAGCATTTTTGGTACAAATGCAATTACGTTTTCTATTAAAAACACGGTGCTCACTTAAGACAATCATAAAACGGAACGAACAGCGGTTAAGAATTGCAATCGCAAAAAGTTCACCCCACGCAACTGACTCAAGTAAATGTAATGGGAAATTACTGTAAAATAAAAAAAAGTCTCCCTTAGAGTCGAACCCTTATTGTTACGGCAATTTAGGTTACCCTCGGCAGGGAACTAAGAATTCTTATACGAACTAGCAATATGCAAGTTCCCTTAAGTACAAGGTCATAAAACTTGAGCGATTTTAATCGAAACGCTCTACAATTGTTACTGTTTTGTTTACATTTACATTGCATGCGTAAGATAATTACTGTGCGTTTATTGCAAGCTTAATAAATGCAAGCTTTCTTGCTATCTGGATGGTCTATGAACAAGGTGTATTACTTTAAAATAGAAATCTACGGGATTGCTACCATGTACAGTACTACATGGTAGCAATCCCGTAGATTTCTATTTTAATGTTAATGACCATGAAAGTTTAAAACAAGGTGTATTACATTTGATTAGGTCTTTTATTAGGTCAAAGCTCTAATCAAGTTCATTTTGCAGACGACAGTAGCAAACAAGCCATAACCAATAGTTGAAAATTTAATGGTGGTTCAGATACTAACTAAATGGTGAAAATTTGGATTATGTTATCTGTTTTAAAGGTTAGATGGTGAGTAAATGCAAAATGTCTTCCACTTCAAGTCCCGTAATTGTCGAAACACCTTTTTTTATGTATGGGCCTGCCAAAATGACGATACTCTGCCTTCTGGAAAGCATAAGTAGAAACCAGGAGTGGTGGTCACCATACTCATTGCGTATGCAGACAATGCCTCTTCGTGACCCACACCATGGCGGCCTAGTGATGCTTCTGTATCATTGGGCCTCCGGTCTCACACTCACCAACGAAACACGACAGTTCGAACGCTGTCATTTTACGTTGGTCTTCTTTGCGAGGGTAGTACCGCCCCGGTCGAGCCGGCTCGTTCGTGCTGAAATCAGTGTGGCTCTTCTACCTCTAATCGCTAAATAAAAAACCTATCGCTTCATCGAGTACGAAAGTTATCGAATCTTATTTAAATTTCATATTTACTTTTTAATATGTTTTGGAAAAACATTAATAACAAACTTACAATATATGCGACTACGTTACACGTATTACGTTTAAATTTGCCTGAAGTTTTGAACAAGTTGCACTGACTGTAGTCAAGCAGTGAGCACTTTCCATGTTTATACATATTCATATCATTTAGTTAAAATTTCCTTTTTTAACCAAATGCTTCCGATGATATTCACTGCACAGATAAATAAAAAAAATATTCAAATGATCTAACTGCTTTTCCTGATACCTAATTAAAATAGTATGTAATATATTGATGGCATAGTAATTTAAGCGGTCGCCACGACGTTTATTACTGCGCTGAGTGTTGTGGGTGCACACCCCATATGGGACAACTCTTTGTGTGATCCACAAATTGTTGTCCTCAGTCTGACTGTTCCTTATGTCTGTTTCATGTATGTTTAGCAAGGCCCACCGCTACACAGGATTTATTCGTAATGCGGGATGTGTCTTAAAATAAAAACGTAAAACCTTTAGAGATATTAAACATTAATTATAAATATATGAAAATACATCAGTAGATATTATTACAACTTATAAAACGCTAATCCAAAAATCAATTCTCAAAGCAATTAACTTTTTAATTGTAGTGCGCACACGCCGGTAGCTGACGCCTGCTGTGAAGTGAAAATAAAAAAAAGTATAACGTTGATTGAGATCGCTTGCACGCTCTTCTCTTGTACACTGATACATGTGATTAAATATTTTGATACATGAAATAAATAAAATGATTTTCTGTAGATAACAATAATTGTATATGCAACAATGGGATCATAGGCTGGAGATAAAAGTAGGTAGTTATTTGGATAAGGCATAAGTTACATCAACAGAATTTAACAGTCCACTGCTGGACATAGATATATCCTTAGTGAGCAGGTTATGGCCCACTATACCACGCTGATGATACAATGTATTAAGAACTTATTTCTGATGTACCCAAAAAATTATATTACATAATATTTTAATTAGTATTTCAGTTGGTGTGATATATTCTTTTATGTACTTCACTTTTTCGCAAAGAAATGTGTGTTGCAGTGAGTGTGGAAAATGAAATGTGCAATGACACTGTCGATGAACAATTTCAGAGACAATATAGCTATCTTGTATACGTGTATAGCATATCAATAGTTATATTAATAACTGAAGAAAGAAAAGAAAAAAAATATCAGTAAAAAATCTTCTTGATATTAAACATCGTACCCGAAGTTAAACATCTCAGCATAAACTGCCTTATCAGAAGACATAATAAATATTTTCTCTGATTGCACACAGCGAGACGTATTTCAAAGCAACCCTAGCAGTACAATACAACCCTCACTTGCCGAATACGTGCGACAAGGAAGTATTAAAGTCATACAACTTAACCCCACGGATGCCGGGGATCTTTAAATACATCCGATAAAAAACTAAACGACACCCCTCCATGCAAAAAATATCCCCCAAGGTGGAGCGTAAAGGAAAATTTATCCTCAAATTAATTTGTAGTACAAAATTGCAGTACAAAATCAAATTAAAATAAATACCCAGAATGGTTTATTGCAAATTGATTTGTCGTAGGGGAAGGATACAGGCTAAGTTATGGTTAGTAATCAAACTAATGTCTAACCTTTAAAAGCCACCTTTGAAAAGTTATATTATATCTAATCATCACACTAAAAAGGAAAAATGTATAACCCAATCAATAAAAAGATAGGTTGATGACAAATCTAAAGATTGAGACCAGACCTATTAATAATAATACCATTAAACAGCTTTAAAATAAATAATAGAATGTTAAGAATAAATTATATTTCACTAATTTACGTTCGTTAATTGCATTTTAATAGTATTCAACTATTTTTTTTTGTCAAAGATGCATGCTGCAAATACTGCCTCGGTCAAACTTAGATTAACACCCAACGCTATTAAATCTACATATGAATACGTGAAGCAAAAACTTTATACCCTTTTTAAAGACAATTATGCGAACGGAATATAAGTGCAGAAAGCTAAAAAAAAGTCGAATTTCAATATGCTCCAATGAGAAAGTCAGATTCAGTTGCCCATCCAAAACAACAACTGTAATAAAAGACAACATAAATATTGACAGGTTAACTTGTCACCATATTTATTTACGCCTTTCATCCCATTATCTTGTGTAGGGTTACTTGATCATGAAAGAGTGAGAAAAATGAGAAATAAAATGTGAGATTCGTATCTTGTAAAGTAACTTTTTATTAACAATTTATCAAATAATTATGAATGTTATGACACCTATATATTTATGTCCGAAACTACGAACACATCTTCTGTGGGAATAGTGTGTCGAAATAGTAGAATTTTCGCCATCAGAGCGAGCCTCAAGCTGTCTCATATCGTTCACATTGAGTGATTTATCGTACACAGAAGTACATTAGATTTTTATGTTCGTATCTTGTAGGTTGTAAATAACATCGGTGGTTGTACCCCGACCCACTTGGAGATTATTACTGATTTATTTATTATTTAAACGGTGTGATGGATGGCGCAGTTGGATCGTACTTTACTTAGTGAACTTTTGCCATCGGAAGAATAAAGTAACTGACCTTTCGAATATGATTGCAACTATTTAGGTTGTGGTATTTTGACACTTGATAATCGCTTGGTTGCACAATTTAGTTGTTTGTTTGTAATCAAACTAATTGTTTTAATTTGGTAACGTTTGTGTTGATTGTAGTAAAAGCACCGTTCGGTTTAATTGCGTCGGTTAATTAGTGGCCTTCTCCAGAGTAATATGGTTCGTTATCGGTTCGTTCGTGAGTATTATTTTTTAAGTTTTTTTACTACAGTAACTAAAATGTCAGCCATAACAAAATATGAAATAGAAATCGTGACTATTTATGTCAGAAAATAAAAGATGTGGTTGAATAAATAAATTGTAACGCAGTTATTTTAAATATGTCAAAAATATAATATATTGTTTTAAACTTTCATGGTCAGTAACATTAAAATAGAAATCTACGGGATTGCTACCATGTACCTTTTTGTTAGTGAGTATCCGATATTTCGGCGCTGTTGCAAGCGCCATGATCACGGAGTAACTGGACTAAACACGGATACTCACTACATGGTAGCAATCCCGTAGATTTCTATTTTAAAAATATAATAGTATTGAAGATTAAAATTTTAAGTGTGTTTAGTACGTCCCAACTTAAAAATACATAGCTTACCAACAAACAATAAATTGAGCATGTCTTTTACAGCAGACAAAAATGATTTTCAAAATATTACTTTGCAATTTAAGCATTATATTATAAGTTTGATTAATATTAGCAACGTATGTTTTTATTTAAAAGTAGTTAATTTAGAATAGTAGCAGATATGTAATTTATATTTAAACAAATAATATAATTTTGCCCACCATTCTGAAATAGATTTCCTCCTCAGTTTTCAATGGCTGCATCAAGCCATATTTCAGAGTGCGGAACACGCCACGCCAAATCGCCCCCAGCGAGACTATTGAAAGTAATCCAATTCTTTCGTGTAATTGCGTAATCTTTTCACTCTAAATAGGTGGTGCTTAATCTCTTCCCTACTCTGCGCCACTGAGGGCAAGGTGAACTAGCGAACCCTGAAATGGTTATTTTTTAAACTTCTCCGTTATAAGCTGGGCCAAGTGAAGTGGAATTAAGGGCGTAGCAGATTTAGGGCCAATTTTAAAGTATTGATTGCAAGGTTCATGCGTCGTTGGGTATTTAGAAACCTTGTTTTGGGAGCAAGCTTGAATATTAGATTTTAAATAATTATTTCTTATTCGAGTCTCTTAGTGAAAAATAAGTAAATTGTAAACCGTATTATTATTTTTTAAAAGGAGCAACAATGGAGTTTCTTGCCAGATTCTTCTCCATGAAGGGTAGGCTGCACTTGGAACTGGCGACTAGAATCACTCGATTTTTTGATTTTAAATATTGACTATTCATAAGTACCTGTAAAATAAGTGCCTATATGAATAAAATCTTTTTGAGTTTGAGTTGAGTTTGAGTTTATTATATCGTCAAAGTTAGTGTTTTTTGGGCTATAAATATATTCGTATATCATTTAACTCCACCGTTTCATAATCGTACGTTCGTAGTGACGTTATTTTTCTCATAATGAATGTGCGAAAACATTCCTCAAAATAATTGTACTCATATATTCGTCTTCTTGTAATATCTTTGTCACTGTTGCTTTTCATCAGATTAGTTGAAAGAGAAAGATGTAAAGAAAAGTCAGTCAAAGAAAAGTCTAATTTTTCTTATGTATCACCAAGTAATTGAAAAAATAAGGTACGAACTATTGTAAGGAAGTTCGCCAGTTCCAAAGTTAGAAACAGGAAATTAGAGAAAAATCACGCGAGCTTACCCGTAGGCAGTTTTTAGTAATTTGACAGTATATCAATTTATAGTTGCACCTGCTAAATAAAAGTATATTACTAAGTGCGGTGAAAACTGTTACGAGTTATAAAGATATTAATTATGCAAATCGGTTCATAACTTAACTTACATTTAAGCTGTTCGGGCTCGCCTTTGGAATGTTGATTAAAACATATGCTGGCTACTGGTTGAGATTATTTTTCGTCGAAGATGCAGCGAGTGGTCGACAGCAGTACCGTACTCACTTACTTGCTATTAAGCGATACTGTGTAGGTGGGTACTATTTTTTTCTTTGCAATACTATTAACTATTAGTATAGTAATGGAAAACGGCAATGACAATATAAATAAAAACCATTTCATGCCTAGTAAAACCTGATTGAAAACCATGTGTAATACACAGGTATGTAATGAATATTAATCATGGTAAATTACCTAACAGAATGATGTGAACTTTCCTTTACAAGATGAACATTATAGCAAAGTAGAAGTACTAATTAGACAAACCCATGGTCCAATACGACATGGGCAGATGTGCTTTATTAACGTTAACATACCTATAACATTTAATCACGAAGATATCTCTCCAGTTAAAGATCGTATTATTTGTGTCACATACACACACACGTTGGCCTTTCACCGTTCTATCTATATCTGATCTAAGCAATAAAAATAAATATCTTCTCTGTTATTTATAGCTTTGTACGTAACTCGTTATTTGCTTACACCGTTGTTTGTCACTGTTAAAACATGTTTATGGAAAAAATGATTTGTAGGATCGCTTTCTGGAATGTTCAGAATTATGGGAACTGGCAATTGATTCGAATGGTTTTGGTCTGATAGTTGGAGATATACGATTTAGTTGAGATTATGGTGCGTTTATCACGCCGTCATCACACACTCTCATCACTGATCTAGTGTTAAGTACACACTTACGTTGATTCAAATGAAAGGCATCTTGATTAGGAAGAATATTTTGGTTGAATTTATGGGTAAAATATATTTTGGTGATTATGTTTCTATCAGTAGAAAAACACGATCTGATGTTGGATTAAATATTTTACTTTAATTTCTTGATAATCATAAACTCTACCTATTTACAAACGTGGTTGACAACACACACTTGATTGGTTGAGTACACATCTATCAGCAAGAACAAAGTGTAATATAGGCCAAACAATAGAAGGACTGGGAATTCTCGAAACTTAATGTTATTACCTATATAGCTAGGTCGGTATATAAGACAGCTATGGAGCCATTAACATTCATATTTCATAGCTTTACTACATAATCAAAGACTATGCCAGGTTGACACAATTAAGGTAGCTTTATGAAAATATACTAATAGATGCTAGATAGATAGATCTCCTTTCTGAGGCCTATGTTCAGCAGTAGACTACTAACTAAAGGTTTCTGATGATGAAGTACACTCTAGGTGTAGCTTGCTTTACTAACTGTTAAAAGGCGATACATGTGTTGAAGGCTGCGTGTGCTCGAGGCGTACCACGGCCCCCTTTCGACTGTTTATCACATAAAACAAAATAGCCTCTTTTGAAACCAAGCCAAATGTTTAATTATATTCTACACAACGTTTAAGCAATATTTATGTGCCAATATTAGACAAAAATGCGCCACACGCATTATTTTATACATTTTATTGTACAAAAAACGACCTTAACCGACTTCCGATGGAATATCAACTATAACTTCTCGGACATTAACATATTAGCATATAAATTGTCTACTATTAACTCGTAATAGTCATGCAAAAATCAAAATACGTAACTTCATACTGCAAAAATATTAACCTGTCAATGCAGATAACAATTAGTTATAACTTAATTATAAAGAAGAGAGTGTGTTGGTACTGTTTTGGCTACTAGTTGCGTTATTACGCAGTGCACATTCTGTAGGCAATATTTCATTGTTGGCACGTAGTGTAGGAAGTGAGCGGTAGTATCAAAACACACCCTACATCAATATCTATTGTGCATTATTTAACTATTACAACACATACTACCTAAGTATTTAGCTAAATAAATGACCTTTTCTTAGTAAACAAATATAAATCAAATCTATATGACACAATAATTTGTTATATTATGTATGAACAACATTAATTTCAACGAATGTTTTGTAGCAAGATTTTAATTGCTGACAAGATATATTAAATAAATTGGTATCATTTAAATAACACTTATTTACCCTTCATTACAATAATATTTTTACTATAAGTTGCATTTATTAATACGTGAAGCACAATAAACATGGTTGAGGATTATTTATCGCAGTGCTGGGTGATTAGTGGTAGCCGGACGGAGTCACGTGGAGGTTGCGTATCAGTATTAAGGATTGCAATATCTTAGAACGAGTTTTATCTTGCCTACAGCGTAATAATCTAGGTGACAACTTGTAGAAGCATAGCTATGCATTCCTTGTACTGCACTTATATTAAACTAAAGATCATAAGTAATTATTTGTTATTGCACAATCAAGGATAAACATTTCCCTTCAGTGTATGTATGCTTTATTCTTGTTTGAAGCATTAAGGACGGTATACAAGTATTGACATAAAAGTTCAATGTAAACACAATTAAAATATACATCTTTGGTACTACTAGAATTACGAAAGTCGATTTGTTTTTATGTTTTCACGATTTAAAAACTAAGCCACTCGTTATAAAATCGCACATAAACACTGTGAGGCATATAGAAAAAGACTTAGGGTATCTTTCATTATTAAAAAAACATTTGTGGTGAGAGACCGCGGGAGAAAACTAGTAAATAATAAGTCAGTCAAGACCGATGCCAGGTTTGTGGTATTGGTAACTGGTACCAATGAGCGTCCGACGGGTTACAAATAATATAATGAGATTTGTGTGACGTTCTGTGGGTGTAGCTTATGACGCTTCTCGTTAGCAAAGCTTTATTGTTTCAATATATTTATTTAATGTTATATGATTTCCAATTATTTTAACTACACGATGGTCGACGTTGTTTTGTGGGCTGTCCACGTAACTCATAATTTTCAGAAATAATTGCTACGACTACTGTTTTTCATTTATTATGGGTTTTCCTATGTAGGTTTCAAAATCTATACTTATATTATAAAGCTGAAGAGTTTGTTTGTTTGAACGCGCCAATCTCAAAAACCGCTGGTCGGATTTGAAAAATTCTTTCATTGTTGGATAATACATTTATTAAGGCTATATATTATCACGCTAAGATCGATAGGAGCGGAGCACTCAATGAAGAATGTTACAAAAACGGGGGAAACATTTTATGCGACGGGCAATAGGAGACGTAAACGACGTTGCGTGGGTCAGCTAGTATGGAATAAAATGTTTTATAGTTATTTAATATACATTAAAAAAAAAAAAAAAAACGACTTATCCCCGTCCACTGCTGAACAAAAGTCTACTAATGGTATAGTAATAGTATGGAAAAAAGTTTTTGTATTGAGTATGAAAAGGTAATTTAAATAATAACAAAGTTTATTTGAGGAATTCATTCAATATTCAAAATTAACGTAGTACTTCAAGCGCATGACAAATTTCAACATTCATTGTTAATTTTTTTTCTTAACTGTTCATTGTTAAATCGTGTTTTAATAGGTAACACTGCATAAGAAGGGCAACTAACAGAACATTTTAGCATTAAATCAATTCCGCTGTTTGTGTTTAAGTGTTTTAGAATTTCAGTCCGAAATGCTAGGATGGTGGACAGTAAACAGTGTATTAGGGCGATAACACACCGACAGCTATATGTCAAGCCTCGACGGGGCGCTAGCTGGTGCACGTAGGAGTCAGTCAAGCCGCCAGGTGTGGCGGAGACCTTATTTATTGCGCGCTGTGAGTCGGACGATTTATAAGACTGTGTGTATAGTACAGGAGATAGGTGTCGACTAATGTTATTTCTGTATGGTGCTCAAGACTGGTTGTCGGTAAGTCCAGGTGTACAAATGGAAATAGAAGCGTTTTGTATGTGATATCTGTTTTTTTTTGACACTTATATACAGCAGTATGGATACCGGATACTGTATGTATGTGAAAGAAAAATTAGTTGAGTAACAACTCATTATTCTTTTGTATGTAATATAAATAGATTGATACCATACTATACTCCAAAAGGTACAAGAACTAGCTTAAATTTAGCCTTTTTGTTTTGTGGCAATTAAATGAAATAAGGAAGGAAATCAGATGTCTGATCATCACTTCAATTTTGTTTAGTATATATTTAACTTCTAAAATACATAGGCCTATAATACGTGCCCCAGTACATGAAAAAGCTGCAAGTAGTCGCTATCATTAACTGGTGTCGTAACCGTTTGTTAATATAAATACTATAACTATAGGTACCGGTAACTATGTACTACACTAGCAGTACACCACATACCACTTCTAAATACCAAAAGCTCTTACCTTATTTATGTAAAGAATATATAATCCATCTAATTAAACAGTCAACAGAAGTACTATCACGGCCTCATAGAATGTTATGCAATGTCTTTCTTTGATTTCCCTCCTTCTCTGTTTCTGGATGGGGACTCGAAGACCAGCAACGTATTAAACCTCTGACTCTTGAGGTGTAAGTGTTCATGATCTACGTTTCTACTTACCACCACTTGCTTCCAAGCCCGGTCGTTTATCTTCTTCTATCATAATGAAACACAGACAATTTTATCTTATTTCTCTTTTCCCAAATTTATTTGAGGTCCGTGTGATAAGATGTCCGCCTCCATTTTACCCTATCAGTCATTAATTACTCCCTTTTTTATCATTTGCTCTTTTCGGCAGCCTATTCGACCTTTTCTTTAGTTGACTCTTATATCCTAAAATTTTCAATCACAGTTGAATAATTGAGAAAAACCTGGAACTCACTACCAGCGCACGTGTTTCCGTCCCACTATGATCCCGGGTCCTTTAAGCGGGCCGTAGAAAGGATCTCACTAGGCCGCCATAGTGCTGGTCGCCATGCTGCACTGTCCTTGTTCACATTGAGGATGGTAACCACCACTCTTGGATTCTGCTCGTGCTTTCTATCAGGTAGGGCAGAGTCATTTTGGCAGCTAAAATAGTAAAAAAAAGAACTTTATTGACCAACACATCTTGTCGATTTATTTTTAAGTAGGTATATATTTTAAATATGAATAAAAAAGCTATTAAGAATATAGGTATTAAGTTACAAGGTTTATTTAAAAATAGATTGATTTTACGCACGAGCAACACAAATGAATATTTATATTGCTCCAGCTTAGATTATATCTAGGCAATTAGTCCTAATTCATCGTAATTAAGTTGTGTTCTTAGACGATTTATCGGTTGTTTTTTGTAAAATAATAGGCTTAACACTACACTTAATTATGTGTTAATTAGCGGAGGAAAAAAACACAACCAAAAAAATATGCTTCTTTTCTTGATTGCCACTTTTTTTAGAAAATGAGAGAAACGATTTTTTATGTGGGTTGTATTAAATAATGAAAGAAAGAAAGTAATTACTTTGCGTAACCAACAACTTTATGGACCTACATATATATTTGTCCTGTAAGTCTATCTATGTGATGACGATGACCTTTTCATTGCGCTGAACAAGATGCAGCGCTGACATTAAACTAACACGTAGCTTACCATTGAACTACTCGTCAAAGAGTACAAACTTTTTTTTTACAAATTTATAATTTATAAATAAATAATAATATTTTCGGACATCTAACACATAACGCGATCTAGTCCCAAGCTAAGCAGAGCTTGTGTTATGGGTACTAGACAACTAATACAAATACATATAAACTTTTTTTTTGTAAATACATACATATTATACATAGAAAACACCCAAACTCCGAAACAAATATTTGTAGGTCATACAAACATTTGGTCCGACCCGGGAATCGAATCCGAGACCTCATGATCACCAGTCGCACACGCCAACCGCGAGACCAACGAGGCAGTCAACACATCTTAGGAGTGTAATCGAGTTTATATGTGTCGATGACACCTGTACTAATGCAAGCATTGTATCACAGGTTCCAGCGCCATCTCATTGATTTAAAATCATTAAGTTTTAATTTAAATTATATGTTACAGTCAAATATTAATTATGAATCAATAACACAATAATTAAAATAACGTAAGTAGTCCTGGTGCTACTAACATCTGACTATAGCGAAATTAATGGATACTGCGATACCTATTGTACGAATGAAAAGTTATTCACTCAGACCTCTAGCGTCCTAATACGGTGATATTAAGTCCAAAATAGTTTGATGTTTTGCTTAAGTATAAATAAGTAAAAGTAAACGAATAAATGCCTTCAGCTCCTGGTCTATGACGTTCATCTTATTATTAGTTCGTTGGTTGCGTATTTACAACTAGCGAAGGTACTGCAACCCGCGAGCGAACTGTGAAGTTATTGCTGTCTTTGTTTATTATTGTTCATTGTGATAGAATGATTGGACATTTAATTTATCTCTGAAGGTAGAATTAAATTTAATATAAACTTCTAAACCTTATACCAAATCAAAGTTTGGACAAGAAAGTTGACACAAGTATTGCAATAGTAATTACTATCAGATCAAATAAACAAGGTAGATAACGCACGGCCTTTATTCTCACTGAAGCCAAAAACTCTGCTACTTCCAAGTAAACAAACAAGTTAACGCACACACATGCAACAAACTACGCTACTTTCCGTTAGTATCGTACAAGTTGTAGTGCAGTAAGTTTACCTATAAAATTCCTTCTTGTGCAATTAAATGGTGTAAAGACGACACAAAAGTGAACAAAAAGTCTGAAAGAATAATATTTCAAACGTAAGTTCACACAACAGACGTACTGGAAGTGTGTTGCCAGGAGTTCGTAATCCTATTGGCCAAGAAATGTAGGTAAGTAATTTGTAAGTAAATTCATAATCAAATAATGAAGTAGACAGTAGGTAAGACATAAGTATTACTTATTTTTTTTAATCACGTACTTGTATAATATTACATATTTTCTTCAGACTGTAATACTTAAAACACAATAGTGTTAGTGTTAAGGTTTATTAAAAACTTTATAAACAGTGAATACACTGTTCATAGAGTTTCAGTAAAAAATTAAGATTTTGTTAATTGATTTGCATTTTTAACCGACTTCCAAAAGGAGGAGGTTCTCAATTTCATTGGTATTTTTTAAATGTATGTACACTGATTACTCCGTCATTGTATATTTACATATCATAGGAACTAAGCGACGATCGAACGCAGTAATTACGCTACGATACGTAGACTGTTATTATTTGCCTCTAAAAATAACTATTTGAACTCTTAAAAACGAGTATTATAGTACGACAATAGTTGACAATGACAAAAAAAAATACAATTATTTATTTATTTATTTCGTACTTTCCTATGCTGGAGTTCAGGAAATTTCAGTAAGTATAACTAAGTTTAAAAAAATCGTGGGTAGTAAAGCCAGTATAAACATTTTGAACCAATATGGCGTCAATAATTGAGCAAAGTGATACTGGTTATGATAATATCAATGGATTTCTTATCTTATCGTTTATAATTACGACACTTAAGGGAAGACATAGCTGTGTAACGGCAAACGGCCTGTCCAACAACTAACTATTTGTGATTATTTGAATTTTTTATACTTGAATGCATATTACAATATAATTAAATTTTCATATTAATTGACTAATTACATATTGTACTTATAATTATATTTGTTTTACACTTTAATATTTTTGTATTTATTTCTTGCAAATTTTTCTATCCAAATTTGAAAATCTAATTAAGTAAGCCTAAGTATTACATTTACATACAAGGTTAATTGTGGTTGTGAACATTAAGTTCTTAACAACCTTATATACTAACAGTGAATGAATTCCCACTGAGGGCGACAAACGGGTAGTAGAGACAAGCTGATTTCAGCACCAAACGGGCCGGCTTGAGCGGGGCGGTACTACCCTTGCACAGAAGATCTACGTAAAATGACAGCATTCGTGCTGTCGTGTTTTTTTGGTGAGTGCGAGACCGGAGGCCCAGTGATGCAGAAGCATCACTAGGCCGTCATGGTGTGGGTCAATAGGTATGGTGACCACCTTTCTTGGATTCTGCTTATGCTTTCCATCAGAGTAGAGTAATTTTGGCAGGCCCTAACATAAAAAAAGAGTGGTGGAAGGTGGACCTCGAGTGTATGAAGTAGCCAATACGCAGCTGGATCTGGTCCTGCTCATGCATGCTATGAACGAGCTCGGACGACGCGTGAGACTTTGAAACCCTTCCATGATCACACTTTAAGTAAAAGTTTTCATTTAAATATATACCTATGTAGGAAGTATTTTCAACCTATAAGTAATTTGGTAAATAGTACCTACATATTAAACCAGTATAGTACACAACCATAGGGTGTGGAGAAAAACATAGTAGTAATGTAAAGTTGTAGAAAAATGAAATTTTCTAAATTTGTTTTATGATGAGATTGGTATAAAAAAAAAGCGGCCAAGTGCGAGTCGGACTCGCCCATGAAGGGTTCCGCAGCAGCAAGTAACATGATATAATTTTTATTTTATTTTTATATTTGTGTTGATTGAATAAAAGGTAAAATGCAGTTTACGATTTATGAAGTAATTTTATAATTATCTTATTTTAGAAGTTACAGGGGGGGGGGGGACACACATTTTACCACTTTGGAAGTGTCCCTCGCGCAAACTATTCAGTTTAGAAAAAAATTATAGTAGAAACCTCAATATCATTTTCAAAGACCTATCCATAGATACCCCACACGTATGGGTTTGATAAAAAAAATATTTTTGAGTTTCTGTTCTTTGTATGGGGACCCCCAAAATTTATTGTTTTTTTTTCTATTTTTGTATGAAAATCTTAATGCGGTTCACTGAATACATCTACTCACCAAGTTTCAACATTAAAGTTCTTATACTTTCGGAAAAAAGTGGCTGTGACATACGGACGGACAGACAGACGGACAGACAGACAGACAGACATCACGGAACCCTAAAAATATAAACGTGATACAAAGATATAAGCAAATTATATCACATTTATGTTAAAGACTATTTAATTGTATTTCAAATATCACTTATTTTACTAACTCTTACTACTCTTCCAAGATATCAAGTATTTTTATGGTATCGTTATGTGATTTGGATTCATTGCTTTTAAACGTATTCCTAACTTTACTAACCTACTTATTTGATCTATAAAATTCCCCATTTTTTAAGCCTGTTTCAGACACTTTTACCAGTAATCATTACAATAAATCCTTCTTACACTTAGCCATTAAAACAAAATGCCGCCACGTAAAGTCGCTTCATTACTTTCCTAACAAAGATATTAGGTATCAAGTGAATCCCTTAACCCTTCTTCCGCCCTCTGCTGCGGGTTTATTCCCCGCTCATTACGGAAGGGTTAAGATTGAGCTTCGGCCTTATAGACCGATGCAACTTGCAGTATTTTAAGTCGAATTAAAGTAAATTTACTTCTGAGTTATTAAGCCTTTTTAAAATAGGGATCAGCAAAGGCAGGGGAATTACGGGTTCATTTATTGTAGTTAACGCACTTAACGCTGATGTTATTAGTTTTGTGTTTACAAACTGTCATGCTGTTTTCTTTTAACTTCCAACGTACAAAACTGACCACATCAAGTCATGTCATTACGTATATCAAATTACGTTTAATTTTTAACAAAATAGTTTCCACTTGTTTGACCATGCATAAAGTAGTGCATCTTCAAAAACAAAATTTTGGACACACTTCTCCAAATAGAAAACAGAATATAATCAAAAAACTCTTTACTCGTTACTGATTTAAAAATTAAACTTTATGATTTTCTCTTCTTAAATAGTCACTTAATATAGTGAGTTGCTTATCTGTGACCATATAAATACTCATACAATGCTTTACGTAACCATTCTTCGATGATCCACTCATTGGAATGCCCCAATCACCTTAAAACAAAAATACAGCTCCATTAAAACCCGTACACTAATGGGTTATTCGACATTTTATATGTATTAAATCAGAGGTCATTGGCTACAAATTACAATGTTCTTCTTTAATTGTTAGTACTATAAAGCCTTCACTAAAATACCTGAGACTGACCATAAAAAATACAACCTCCTAGACAGCCGTTACTCTTGTACGTATTATTATAAAATTGATAGATTAACCGACGTTTTACAGATATGACACATGATTGACAGTCACGACCCGTGGCAGGTTTTTAAATAATTGCATGTAATTTATAAGTTTACGAGTCGGTGCTACTGTTTCTGTAGCGTTAATGATATTGGAACGGACTATGATTTTCGTGTCATGTTTAATGCGTATCATGAAGTTCAAAGTTACATGTCGTCGTACATTATGTTACTATATTGAAATAAAACTTTCAATATATCTTTTCTTCAACTTTTTAACATAATAGGTCTTTACCTATGACATTGCCGTTTTGTATGCAATAAGTGAAAGTACTTATTTTTTCAAACTTTTTTATTTCTGTTATTCGAAGTAATCACCCATGCAATCGACGCATCTTTGCCAACGCATTGGCAGTTTATTGAAGCCCTTCTTGTAAAAATCAGCTGGACGGGAGGCAACAAAGTCTTCAAAGGCATTTTGTACTGCCCCTCGGGAATTGAAATTTTTACCCAGTAAAAAGTTGTCTAAATTTTGGAAACAGTAATAGTCGGTAGGTGCAAGGTCTGGTGAGTATGGCGGATGAGGGAGAGCTTCCAACCCCAGCTCTTGCAGCTTGGAGACTGTCTGTTGCGCAGTATGGGGTCGCGTGTTGTCGTGAAGCAGCTGCAAGAGCTGGGGTTGGAACCTCTCCCTCATCCGCTATACTCACCAGACCTTGCACCTACCGACTATTACTTTTTCCAAAATTTAGACAACTTTTTAGTGGGTATAAATTTCAATTCCCGAGAGGCAGTACAAAATGCTTTTGAAGAGTTTGTTGCCTCCCATCCAGCTGATTTTTACAAGAAGGGCTTCAATAAACTGCCAATGCGTTGGCAAAGATGCGTCGATTGCATGGGTGATTACTTCAAATAACAGAAATAAAAAAGTTTGAAAAAATAAGTACTTTCACTTATTGCATACAAAACGGCAATTTCATAGGTAAAGACCTATTATTATATAATGAGCCATTTGATGGTTTTGTTTCAGATCCCACTCTTGCCAGAGGACTACTTTTCGCATCTGAGGCTTATGCCATCCTTCCTTAATTTTTTAGGGGGAGAACTGTCTTAACAAACCTAGTCAAGAAAAACGATTTAAAACTCAATTATTTTCTTTATATTTAAAAGGCAGATTATATATCATGGATGAAATAAATTTAAGATCATAATTATTTATGTTTTGTTTTATGTTTATTTAAGAAGACTACTCCCGCATTTGGGACATACGTTTCTACAAAAATGCAACTTCTCGTCGCGGAGGACTCTACAAACAAATATGAAACGGCCACACAGTACACCCAGACTTAGAACTACAATTTTTGGAACACACAAAGTATTGTCCAATGTAGGATTGGACGTTTCTACAGCTAAAACCACTAGGCCATACGTGCATTCGAATTTAAGTTGATTATAATTTTATAACCAAAATTTACAGAATACATAAAAAATAATTCGAGATGTACGATTAAGCCCTAATGTAAAAAAGTTATACACTAATAAATGAAATGATATGTCTCGTCTTTGTTCATCATCTTTGATTAAAAAGTGATACCGCCGCGGGCGACTGTCGTTCGGGCGGTCAAAATAATTTAATTAGCCGCAGTAATTACTGCGCATGAGCACATAGTCCAGCTGCGCATGACCATGTACTGACACGTGATTGAATTGTTTTCAAATGATTATGATTGGAAGTATGGAACGCAATTAGTCATTAAGCTAAGGTAATATTTTATTAGGTAAGTTAGTATTATATTGAGTTGGTAAGTGGGTTGGTAAGTGGGTAGTTAGTATTATATTGAGTTGGGATGGGATCCATCTCTTTCAGAGATTATACTGCTATCGATTTATCTGTCATGATTGCTTTATTTTAAAGTGTGAACATCGGTGACTAAACAAATGACTTCACTAATATTACTTAGACGTGCTTCAGATCCATTATAAATAATTATTGTTTGATCATGTAGTCAGAATATGAACAATCTGTTATTCTATCTAACTAATAAAAAAAAATTTGTAATACCAAGTTGATTGATAACTGTATAGTCATTGATAAAAGTTTCTTGGACGTTACTGATACTGAATGATGCAGAAGCATCACTAGACCGCCAAAGTGTGGATCACCATGCTGCACTGTTGCTTTGTGTGCATTTGCAATGAGTATGGTGACCATCACTCTTGGCTTCTGCTTATGCTTTTCATCAGTCATTTTGGCAGGGCCATAAAACAAAAAACTGAAGTGAAAGTAAAACTTTGCTAAAATCAGATAGAGCGGGTTAATAAAAGCTCGAGACTTAACTATTATTAATCTATGATGGCGTTTTATGTAACTTACTTTGAATAGTAATTAACTAAAACTCATTACTGACTGACATATCTGACTGCCTCGTTGGTCTAGTGGTTGGCGTGTGCGACTGCTGATCATGAGGTCTCGGGTTCGATTCCCGGGTCGGACCAAATGTTTGTATGATCTACAAATATTTGTTTCGGAGTTTGGGTGTTTTCTATGTATAATATGTATGTATTTACAAAAAAAAAGTAAATAATATGTATTTATATCAGTTGTCTAGTACCCATAACACAAGCTCTGCTTAGCTTGGGACTAGATGGCGTTGTGTGTTAGATGTCCGAAATATTTATTTAAAAAAAATATTTATTAATCAATTATATTATTGTTGTCGTTGGAATATTTTTCTAATATTACTACCATAGATACGAAAAGCTGTAGTTTACAAAAAGGTGTTAAGACGCTCAACATACCCTAACTGTAAAGTTAAATAGACCAGATTTAACCGGCATGTATGTGCTGGCTCGACCGGAGTGATACCACGGCCTCACAGAAAACTGGCGTGAAATAGTGCTTGCGCTGTGTTTCACCGAGTGAGTGAGGATATCGGAGGCTCATACCCTAACCTCGTTACCCCTATCTTCCCTCCCCATCCCCTCAAAGGCCGGCATCGCACTTGTGACGCCTCTGGTGTTGCAGGTGTCCATGGGCGGCGTTAATCGCTTACCATCAGGCGATAGGTCTGCTCGTTTGCCCACCTATTCCATAAAAAAAAAGAAAATATGTATAGAAATAAATAAGCAAATCTACTGTACCTATCCTTAAATAACTTATTTATATCGCTCCCGTAAGAATATAAAATTAGTGATGCTTAATTGTGTTGTTAACATAGTGACTTCATGTTAAACTTTGATAAATATATAAGACAACATTAGATTGAATTACGGGAACAGATAATTATTTACATCCGCTCAAATAATCTAAACAAATAACAATTAATGAGTAGGTACTACCATTTAGTCATAATTAATAATTTGTTTAGAAATAAATATTTTTCACTGCAGCACTAAAGGCCAAGAATCAGTCACCGAACCCGTCTAACAACTAAATCAGTTAATCTGTCCTCGTAAGTAGGTTGCAATAGAAATAAACAAGGTATTAAACTGGAGTCGAACCCGGGCCGCGTGATTGATGCGCGTATATCTGCGCTAATGATAAGCCGGTACTGGTACTAATTAACACCGGGAATGCTGTCTTGCCACTTTAGTACCACTATTTATATAGCTTTGGATTTGTTTGGGTTTTAGATGGACGAGGATTGCCTCGAGTCATATTTTATTGGCTAGTTTGTTTAATGGCTACATTATTTGTTGCTTTTTTAACAACTACCGCCCAAGGACGCTCGCAACTCGGAAGTTTTTTTTAGGAATACATACATCCATGCATACATACATCTTACGTCGCGGGGGACTTTACAAACACTCATGAAACAACGGACGCAAAGTACAGCCAGACTCAGAACAACAATTTGCAGATCACATAAAGTGTTGTCCTTGTCCTTTAAGATCTCACATTTTTAAATAACAGTAATTGTTATAGGTATCCAATAAAGCAAAGAAATAGAGTTTAATACTTGTTCATAATTTTATTTTGTTCCTATAAATACATATTTCGATTTAGCATAGAACTTGGCACTCATTCAGATCTCCAATCTTTTTGCGACGAAGCCCACAGCCAAGCATAACTTTTGTATTGAACTTGGCACTCCTTTTTTACATTTATGTTTTTAGTGGGATATATTATTATTAAAACGCAGTTCTGAATACTACATCATGATGGATTATTATGGTCTTTTGAAATCTCATCCTCATATACAAATACATTCACTCTCAGTAACACTCTTCCTTAATATATTAGATGTGCCTAAACAGGATTGTAGTGAATAAATATCGCCTGCAATACTAATAAAATACACAGATCGCATAGCACTACAAATAAATTATTATTAGGCAATGATGGAGCGGGGTTTTTGGGGACTGTTTGTAGTACGAATAATGTATAGAACTGGCAACCTAGGAATGTGTTTCACAAAATGTCTATTAAAGTACTCTTTCCCTGAATAGCTACATAATATATTAGAAACTATATATTACTAGCTGATACGGCAAACGTTTTGCCATAAAAAAAAATGTTAATATATCGACGGCGGAAAGCGAAAACGTAGTCATCCACAAAAACGAAAATGTTCACCAGAGCCAAAAAACTTTTACACTTTTCTTCAAAAAATCATAACTTGCGTGTTTTTTAACTTAGACTTACGAATTTTGTATATAAGGTTTGTTATTTTTTCTAAATTATTATTCTAACTCTCATATCTCATTCTAACAATTATTTGCCAATATTTTGTTGACTACGACATTTTGAACTATTTTTATAGAATGTTAAAACGCTGTAATTGCACTATCGAGTTGTATGGAGCTGGGTGAAACACGTTATTTTAAAGAAAGCAAAAACGTGGTAAGCCGCAATACTTGAACTAGGTTGCCCAATTGTACGTTGTAAACGTGGTTATTCAATGAAACTAATCTCTTAGATATGATGTAAACTAAAATGATTGCTGATTTGGGGTAAGACAAATTGTATTACACGTAAAGTAATTTAAATTTGACAGAATATTAAAACGTAGAGTTATCCATCATTTATTAAATATTTAAAACAATTATTTAAAATTTAATCTTAATAATCCTACCCTGCATGGTTCCCAGTGAAAAGTGCCCATAATACCAGCAGCGTTGCTCCGCTGGATTGCTACAGACATCCTTTGCACCAGGAACGAGGCAGAGCAGAAGTTATTACAATTATGCGTAATTCGCGACTAATTTCCGCAATCAGACTTTTGGCCTCCGAACCTCAATTGCCCTGATTCTCCACCGCAATAGACACAAAACGATAATGCGTTTCCATTGCCCCGTACTTCAGTCTCTTCCTATCCTATCGGCATCCTCCGCCGCTGCCCCTGGAGTGCATAGAGTACGACTCAGGTACGTGGTCGCGACTGTGCTGATGCATGTTGCGTCCCACACCAAGCACTTGCCGTTCTTTCACTGCACTAAAGTCATTCCATCCGGCCGCATCCCATCAGATCTGCTGAGACACGGTGGCTTCAGCATACATTCAGCATGTATTGGCTGATATCAGAGCCCTTCGCACAATGTCATTAAGGGGATGATGACACGAAAATTGACCTGTGCGACGACAACTTAGTGCGTGATGACCATCGGCCTCCACCATGGTGCCGCATATGCATCGATGCGGTTCGCACACCATGCAGCCCAGGCAAAGAGCCACTGCCACACGCAAAGAGTCATCGTCTAGGTACCTTGCTAGACGATGACTCTTTAACCATTAACCTGGGTACCTACCTAGGTGAGGTGACGGGAGTGCGTGTAACTATGTCCCTGATTCTGATTGCGACAGAGCTCTGTCGCGCCGGATTAGCACCTTTAGCACCCTTCAACATTCTCTTTAGTTATCTTTTGGCGCCAATGTCGTCCTATACTCTCTGAACATGCGGATCCACTGGACACGGCTCTCCTGTGTTAAGGGCAGTCCATGCCAATACCGCCACGGACACATAGAATATGTTCGCCCTGTCACCATTAGTAGAGCGGGTGACAAGGCCCGCAACCCCATGTGCCCACGGAAGCCAAGGTCCATCACACATCTCAGTCCCCCATAAGTTATTGGTAGAGCTGCCTTGAGCCACTAACGTCCATCGAGGAGGACGTTGAGGAGCGTCTCAGCAGCATCTCTCAGAACGCTATCGAATGCGGAGATGGCACTTTTGGCACTGCATAACACATACAAAGCAGCAGAATCGCAACATGGGCAGAGAGATGCCCCAAACGCTCTCAAGCTGCAAGAAGAAGATTTTGACGGACAGCAATGGCTGCAAGAACTGCCTCGAGGAAAATAGGAAAGTCCAGGAGGTTAAAAGGAGGGTGTGAGCTCGCTGAGGCCAGGAAGAAGTGTATGGAAGTGGGTTAAGTGCTTTCAAGGCTCACAGTTTTTTGAGATTTTAAATATAGGTGTCAAATCTAACACGTCTTTGTGTTTTTGGTCAGTTTATAATCATAATTCGCAGTTCGTACTCTTACTACCAGTATTGTACTTATTCTTGTGCCCATAAATACGTAGTATTTATTGAAATGACATACGAGCATAAGTACCTATTTACTTGCTAAAAAGTCGTTTAAATGCGCGATACATAAAAACACGAGTGTCAAAAATAGTAGTCCGAATTGCAGCCAGCAATACTAACAACATCATCAACGTGCATCTTTTTTTACGAAAAACGAATTGTTGTAATCGACATAGTATAAGTTATTACTGGTTTTTTTCTGTAGCTTACAGCCTTTTTGAATGCAGGAATTTAAGTTTAAACATATTTTTTCAAAATGTTATTTTTATAACTATTCATCGTAGAATTACGTGATCCGGACCATTTGAAGCAGTTTTTTTTCTGATTCGAATTGTGCAATAAAAACAAAAGTTATACTTTGTAGACTACAACGTTTTCGCTTTCCGCCGTCGATATATAAATAATATATGTTGGTCGATTCTCAGACCTACCCGATATGCACACCAAATTTCAGAGGACCAAGGTCCAGCCGTTTCAGAGGAGTATGGTAACTAACATTGTGACACGAGAATTTTATATATATAACGTAGCTATTCAGGCAAAGAGGTATATTTATTGGTCCTTATATATTTTTTTCATGTAGTAAGTGTTAAGGTTTTATGTATGTACCAAAATGACAACGTTTAATGTGCCAATGACTGAAAAATACAAGGTCAAAGAAGTAATAAGCACCTAAGGTATACAATAATATAAAATTTTGACTGTGGTAATTACAACAGAAGTTAGGCAATTACATTAATTACATTATAGTTAAAAACGA
This sequence comes from Diaphora mendica, assembly GCA_949125395.1. Classification (NCBI taxonomy): domain Eukaryota; kingdom Metazoa; phylum Arthropoda; class Insecta; order Lepidoptera; family Erebidae; genus Diaphora; species Diaphora mendica. The sequence goes on from OX421316.1 coordinate 30,139,544, forward strand.
ATAATGTTTCATTGTGCACATGTTAGATTCATCATTAGATTACCGTTACCTAGCGTAATATTTTAGACTGTTCCGAAGGAATCAAATCTGAGGAGTTTACTGTTATTACCTGACCACTGAAGATGGTCCAACTATCTAGAGTATCTACCTCCTGGCATATCATCATCAAAAGTAATCAAAACCGTAGGAGAGCCACGCTTCTGAATGCATGGGCCGGCTCGACCGGAGTGATACCACGACCTCACAGGAAACCGGTGTGAAACAGCACTCGCACTGTGTTTCACCGAGTGAGTGAGGATACCGGAGGACCATACCATACCCCAAAGGCCGGCAACGTACTTGTGACGCCTCTGGTGTTGCGGATGCCCATGGGCGGCGGTAATCGCTTACCATCGGGCAATCCGTCTGCTCATTTGCTCCTATTCCATAAAAAAATACTAAAACTAGATATATTTCTACCAAAGTTTATTGATTTACAAAATCAGTTTTTTTTTTCTGTGAAACATCATAGGTTATGTGAGTTAAAAAAAAAGTTCGTTTAAAACAACCGACTTCAAAAACTGAAAAGTGTAAAATAACTTAATTTGTATGTGCTACCTATTCATAGGTTTGAATTCGGCGCCAAGCCAAATGTAATAGTAGGTACCACACTCGCTATATTTCGAGACGAATTTTCAGTTTTTGAAGTCGGTTTTTTTAAACGAAGTTTTTTTTTTCGCTTTTTAGTCTTTCTCAAGTCTCTCATCATCATTTCACCTAAATAACTTGAAAGAATACGACTAAAGGTAACATACAACATACTGTATAGAATAATAAATAAATATTTCGGACATGATGTTTACAGAATATGAAAGCATGCAGACAATTGCCTTAACTTTATTGCAGGCGCTCACGTAAATTTGAGGGTTTCCTTCAATTTCCTTGGGATCCCATCATCAGATCCTGATATGGTGGCCATGGGACCACATGGGGAGAATACCCTTTCGAATACAAAAATAATTTTTAAAATCGGTCCACAATTGACGGAGTAATCAATGTACATACATAAAAAAAAAAAAAAAAAAAAACCGATGAAATTGAGAACCTCCTCCTTTTGGAAGTCGGTTAAAAATAGGCAAAAGTAAGATGAAGTGAAATGAAACAAGTGGAGCTAATGAGAATTTATTAAAAAGCGTTTATTCAGTGGCATAGTTATCTGGATGCTACTCAATCAAAATTGAAAATATGTAAACAAACTAATTAAAAAACCTCCAGTAATGTCCATCGTAATTTAGTTAATTTTAAGTGCTTACAATTTTGCAACCTTATCCTTTAAAGTGTTGAGCGTGCTATTTCAAATCAATTAATATCAACTCTTTAATGATGCTCTGAGAAAAAGTTTCGTGTTTCGCCATGTCACCAATTGCTAGACATAATATGTAGTAGGTCTCTCCTTAAAAAGGAAATTTTGGCCCTGTATAAGATGTTGACCAGATGGGCTGGTATATATATATATATATAAATTTATGTAATAGGCGGGCAATCGAGCAGACGTATCGCCTGATGGTGCTGTAGCGATTACTGTCGCCCATGGACACCTGCAAGACCAGAGGTGTCACAAGTGCGTTGCCGGCCTTTGGGTGATGGGAGATAGGGGAAGGGCCTCCAGTGTCCTCACTCAATCGGTGAAACACAGCGCAAGTACTATTTTACACCGGTTTTTTGTGAGTCCGTGGTATCACTTCGGTCGAGCCGGCCCATTCATGACGAAGCGTGGCTCGTGGCCCATATGGTTTGTGTCAAGTTTACTTTCTCTTTTCAGTGCTGTTGAAGTACGTAATTTGTTCCCTTAGTCGGGTCTTACGCTGCCTACGAGGTGAATAGGGTGGTGACACTCTGTATTCATAATTCGTCACCACACGTACCTAATACACTGTCATAAGTATTCTGTGATACTATAGTTTATATTATACCTATTTAAATACTGCTATGATCGTCTAAAGTACAGTTTGAACATATGTATCGCTCGAAGTACGTGATTGTAATGACGGAACTTTGCTCAGTTAGAAATACTTCTTTTCAAGGCTGACTGTACCTTTGGCAAATTCCAACCTCTAGTTTTACATGTATACAAAATATAAGAGAGAGGCACTATAAAAAACTATACTACTAAAATAAAATATAATATAAAAAAAATAAAAAAAACTATTTTAAAATAACAAAATCAAGTATTATTTATTTTTATTTATTTATATGAAAAAAATATTATTCATCATCATCAGCATTAAGATTTAATAGTCCACTATGGACATAGGCCTCTTCTTAGTAAGGAGGATTAACTCAAGCGGAGAATCTAATACCATTCATAGTCTATGTTGAATTGGACCAAACGACAGATAGAACTATCGTATAACTAAATATACGAGTGATAAGCAGTTTAACGAATAGGTTTCATATGTTATTGTGGTTTAAGAAAGTATTGCATAGGATTCTAAAGAGTCATCGCACATGCCAGCGCAATTCTCGCTCAAGTAATCACTTTTCTTCAGGTGGAATATATGTTTGTTTACAACATACACGTGGTTTAAAAAACGTTAATGAAGCTTAATACCATAAAAGTGATCACTGATGTCAATAATAAAATATTTTTAAACAAATTACGTTATTAATAATAAAACATCACTATTTTTCGCCAAGAGTGACAAGTGATCAACATCTGTTCATACATATTAGTGTATGAACAGATGTTAGTTTAGATGTTAGTTAATTAGTTTCTTATAATGTTATTGTTATTTCTAAAACTTCAATTAGCCACCATAGCAGCATTAAAACCGAGACGATCACACTCTTTCCTGATAAATTCTTCACTTAAATTATATGATCACGACCCAATTCTGCGAAAGTATTCAACGCCATGACAATAACAGTTCACTTGAGAACATTACTATGCGCGCCGGCGTCCGCACATCAGAAATCACTAGGTTATCGACACCACTCAATACAACGAATAGATTTTTTTCTACAACTGCATGATATATATTATGGTCGTAAAAAGCGGCTAGTATCCCGGCGTCGTAAAAATAGATGTACGCAACGCTTCCCGCATCAATAATTCAGGATTACGCGTTGTAGTTCCACAGTTTACTTAGATCTGTATTACATTTTGCAAGTACTTCTTGACGCGTTTTAGTTTCGGCTCCTGACTGTACTACCTTGAGGTTATATTTTTGATTTACTAAGCTCATTTTATCCTATCTAAATATTTAACAAAATCATATATAGAATGCTTATCGATAAAACTTGTCATTAACTCATTCTCGTAACTAAAAGTAATACATTTTAACTTTAGTTTTATTATATAGTATGTAGTCAATAGTTCGTCATTTACAAAAGCAAAAGCGCTTATTAGTATCTAACATGAAATCAATTCAGCGTTCGTATTTGTAACTTAGTCTAAAGAATAGTTAAACTTACAACGAGTTTCTTATAAACACAGACCCATCAAGCTTTAAAATAAAGTATAAAATACAGAGCAAGACTGTCAGTTATCTGGAGCGACACAACCATTGAACTGCAAAAGGACATTCCGCTCCTGCGTAGGTAGTGAGAGCTAGTCAAAATGCACAATTTGTGGGCCCCGGTCTCCCGCGCGGCGTAGGGCCCCTGTACCCTCAAGGCACGTACGCACAACATTATTGTATATCTTTTTAAACGCACACCGTTATTTTTGTGACAGCCCCCTCATACTAGCTACGGTTTTATCGCTTTTTATTGTTAGGCATTCAAATATAAGTAGATTTTGTGATTATACTTTTTAGTATTCTGGTTTGTTAGGATAAAAAGAGTTAAGTAGTGTGAGTCATCCAGGTTCTTATTTGTTCAAATCGAATATATGTTACAAATCAAGTAAAGAAGAGTTCTCATTGAATTTACTCCACACAGACTTAGATAAATTCATTTACGAGTGTGTTTGGTAATATCTATACTATCCTATATCTATACTATACTATATTTATACTATACTAATATATAAAGCTGAAGAGTTTGTTTGTTTGAATGCGCTAATCTCAGGGACCGCTAGTCCGATTTGAAAAAATCTTTCAGTATTGGATAGCACATTTATCGAGGAAGGCTACAGGCTGTATATCATCACGCTACAACCAATAGGAGAGGAGCACCAATGAACACGAGGGAAAATTATTACGCTACGGGCAATAGGAGACGCAAACAAGGTTGCGGTTGTCAGCTAGTAATAATATATCCTTATATATTTTTATCTGGTGACCAACAAAGCAGGAAATTTACCTCGGCACACCTACACTATATGTATTCGGATTATTCTGGTCATATTTTTACTGGTAGGTAAGAAATATACAAAATATAAATACTTTTTGACAAGTTTTTAACGCAGTTACTATTTTATAGTTCGTTGAAAGCTTCGACACGAGCGTAAAAAACGTAATACGTAATTTACGTTTACGTAACTGAAATCAGTTATTGTTAACATTTGGCGCTGTGCCAGCACATTGTACTGTAGAAATCTATCCTAGGAAACAGAACAAATTCAGCAATGTAACAAATAACAAAATCGTAAGTCAAAATACAAAAGTTGCATTACAAAGTTTAGTTCTAGGAAGAATTCTGACAAAAAGCCGAACGTATTACAATTACATATATATATTACAAGGTATGAAAAAACAAATTACTCCTAGGTATAATAAACACTCGCAGATAAGCCCATACCTTTAAGAACTGTAGGCCCGTGAATATTATTGTCAATGAAAAAGCTTTATAAATCGACCTACAAATATATATAAAAAAAGGTAGTAGAGCCATGATGATTTCAGCACGAACGGGCCGGCTCGACCGGGGCGGTACAATCCTCGCACAGGAAATCATCGTAAAATGACAGCGATCGTGCTGTCGTGTTTCGTTGGTGAGTGCGAGACCGGAGGCCCAATTAGTCTAGTCAACAAGTTCCATACTTGTTGACTAGACTAAAAGATGCAGAAGCATCACTAGGCCGCCATGGTGTGGGTCATTATGCTGCATTGTTTGCAGTCGCAATGAGTATGGTGGCCACCACTCTTGGATTTTGCTTATGCTTTCCATGAGGCAGAGTACAGTCATTTTGGCGGACCCTAAATAAAAAAAAAATAAAAAAATGCACTAACCTGAACCGAACCGCGACCTCAAAAGTGCTAGTCGAGTGCACTGTTGTCTCCCCATGTAAATCATAACAAAACGTTCGATCCGTTTAGATCTAAATCGTTAGAAGCGGAGAAAATACTCGAGATCCATTCAATTTCGCGTCCTCAACAATAAAGAGTGATTGTCACGCACGTACACATTGCATAAAACGGCATTAGGGCTACACCGCCGCGCTACTGCCGCGCCACCGCCGCGCCGGCCCGGGGGCGGCAGCTCCCCCCTGGGGTGGCCTTTAACGCACGGACAGATTTTCTCAATATAAAAACATTTTTTTTTAAACTTCTTGTTTTTGACTCTGGCGGTTGTTACCGATTTTCTTGCTATTTTATTTTCTAGAGATGTTTTATGTGATATACCTTAATCGATTTAGCTCAAGAAAAAGTTAATATGTTACCTTCGATTTTCTACTGATTAAATGTTCACTATTGTAGTTCTTGTTTCAGATGCTTGTGACTGTTAATTCATGTTACTGCAAAATAAATGCAGATAGAAAACTTAATACTAAAGTGACATGTTTTATGTATTATTAACGAGTAAATAATAAAATATAATCCCAATAAGCTGGCAAAACTTGTCCCAATATATCATTTTCTGTGTCTTAGCAAGTGTTTTTAGCTAAAATCAGTAGAAATTACAATTTCCACTACAAGTATTTCTACTGAACAAGGAGCACTATTATTCTTCTAAAAGTTGGAGTTCCTGAAAAAAAAAAAAAGATACCTGCCATATATGTGTTGTATAAACAAGTGTGATCCAATCCATCTTGTAACTTTGCGAGGTAGTTTTTTATTGACAATTGAGTAAAAGTATGTAATTTACAACTTCTTAATTAAAATTTTAGAATTTAAATATATGTTGTGTATCCAGGACGTCTCGGGAGAGCATCGATTGACCGAATCCAGTGGTGCGGGCCCGACGCGCGTAATTCCTCTCGCACTACGTGCCCAGCGTGCGTAAATACGCGCAATCGCTCACCCCATTACGCTGCGATACCGAGATGAAGAGCTAAGTGAGGAACTGTAGCGGAGAAGATCAAGACAGGATTCATGTATTTTTTGTTCATTCTTGAATACTTCTCTTGTAGCCTTCTCTAAAGTATTGATCCAATTATGAAGAAAAATGTAAAGCTTTTGTTATTTTTATATTGGTGATTATAGTTACTGGTCTAATGTGCAAAATATTATTTATTATACTGCCTCGATGGCGCAGTGGTAGCGTATGCGACTGCTGTGCTTGAGGTCTCGGGTTCAATGCCCGGGTCGGACCAAATGCTTGTATGATCTAAAAAATTTGTTTCGGAGTTTGGGTGTTTTCTATGTATAATATAATTGTATTTCCGAAAAAGAAGTATATAAGCAATTGTATCAGTTGTCTAGTACCTATAACACAAGCTCTGCTTAGCTTGGGACTAGATGGCATTGTGTGTTAGATGTCCGAAATATTATATTATTATATTATATTATATCTTGAGGTTCGTAAAAGTTACGTTTTCTAAAATTAAATAAACTTATCTTATATTGAAATACAAATATCGCTGGTTATATTTTTCTTTTAGTGCTTATGAAAACTCAGAAATACTGGTGACGGTAACTCAATTACAAAAACAATATTCTGTAAAAAAGTTTAAAATAAAATAGATATTTACTAGACAGACAATATGACGATAACAGTTCTAACATGAAGTAAATCGCTGGCAGTCGATACATGGCCTCTCGGTAAAGCATTACTCGGATCGATGTCGAATCGAACCGGCAGCAATCAGCTTTACAGCTGGAACCAATGCCATTGTTTCACTATCGATATAGTGGAGGCATTTCTCAAATGTACCATTATGTGCTTAAAGATATTATTAGAGTTGGTTTTATTTTCGCCATTATGCAAGTTCATATTACTTAATGTACTAGAAATACATGTTTTAAACATTATACCATTAGCAATGTAGTGTAGTTGTATTTTAATAGATGTGTTGAATGATTGAATCCGTAGCAAATGATAGTCTACGGTGATAGGGAGTTTTTCTTCTCACGTTTTATAATTACCGTATATTACTAATCATTAAAACGCTTCTTTATATTTTTTTATTTTATACTGCTCGTAGTATCCGTTTAGCTTTATAAATAATGTATATATATATATAGGACTGCCTCGGTAGTCTCGCGGTCGGCGTGTGCGACTGCTGATCATGAGGTCTCGGGTTCGATTCCCGGGTCGGATCAAATGTTTGTATGATCTACAAATACATACATACATAATACATACATACATACATAATATGTATGTATTTACAAAAAAAGTATATATGTATTTGTATCAGGTATCTAGTACCCATAACTCAAGCTCTGCTTAGCTTGGGACTAGATGGCGTTGCGTGTTAGATGTCTGAAATATTTATTTATTATTTTATTATTATATAGTTAATGCATGTCCATAATTTTGCCAAATGCCTAGGTCGATACAGAAGCTAACTAAAATCGTGTACCGTTCATTTTATAATGTTTTTATTAGTTCAACTGCAACCCTAGCCTCTTAATCCAGTCACGAATTATTTTCAACAGTAGATTTTGCAACTGAATGTAAGTGGATGTGCACCTTGTTTCTATTTTGTTCTATGTTTAATAGACTCAAACCTTCAACGTTAGCACTGAGTGCTTTTTTTTGTTTGTGCGTTAGATTTTGGAGCTTTTTAATAAAAGGAATTTCAGGTGGCAACAGCTTGCATACTGTTTACCTTACATGTAATACTAACACTATTGTACCTGAAAATCAGATTTTAAAAAAGAGTAGCCATGAGTTTCTTTGCCAGTATTCTTCTCATGAGCTCTACGCATTTTGGAAACTGGAAACTTTAGCTTAAATTTGACGTTCATAAGTGTCACTTGGTGTCTTAGATGAATAAATGATTTTGATTTGATTTGATTTGATTTGATCATCAAACATATTGTACACCATTACTAATATGGACCTTAAAAGTATTAAATACACTATTACTTACGAATGTTTTTTTTTATATATATACTTTTTTAAGGTATAATCAAAAAGTTGTTTAATTTAAATTAGAATAATGTAAAAAGTTAAAGTTTAAAAAAAGTTTCATTTTATGTATGGGTCTGCCAAAGTGACTCCACTCTGCCTGGTGGAAAGCATAAGCAGAATCCAAGAGTTGTGGTCGCAACAATGCAGCATGGTGACCCACACCATGGCGGCCTAGTGATGCTTCTACAACATTGGCCCTCAGGTCTCGCACTCACCAACGTAACACGACAGCACGAATGCGGTCATTTAGATTTATCTTCTGTGCGGTAGTACCGCCCCGGTTGAGCCGGCCCGTTCGTGCTGAAATCAGCGTGACTCTACTATAGTAAACTGAAATACTAAGTCATAATTTGTAAATCGCGGCAACTTTCAAGAGTGAAACGAGTGAAACGAACGAAACGACTAAAGTCACCCGCACCATGCTAAAGCGCAAAGAGTATAGGTACCTTTTATAGTTCTTTTATATAATTTTAAACTTAAAACTTACTCAGAATATTAATTAATCCGATTGAGTATTTTTCTGCAGTTTATTACTGACGTAATTTATTATTTATGTACTCTATGTGATTTAAAAGTTTTACTACGACATTAAAATATTGTTAAATTTTCATACAAAACGTGCAACAATGAAAATAACAAACAACGTCCTAATGTCTCGCTAAATATCTCAACATTTTCTTACCAATTAAAAACACTCCCGCTTAAGTTTAATATATATTTACACATTTTGTTGTGATGAAATTCTTTATACATAATTATTTACTACGTGCGCAGGAGTCGTGTTGACCTTGAGCTGCGAGCGCGTCTGTCAGCCACTGCCAACTGCGTATTATAAACTGCTGACCCACGCAATGTCGTTTACGTCTCCTATTGCCCGTAGCGTAAAAAAAATCCCCCGTTTTTGTAACATTCTTCATTGGTGCTCCGCTCCTATTGGTCTTAGCGTGATGATATATAGCTTATAGCCTTCCTCGATAAATGTACTATCCAACACTGAAATGATTTTTCAAATCGGACCAGCGGTTCCTGCGATTAGCGCGTTCAAACAAACAAACTCTTCAGCTATATAATATTAAATATAGATAAGAACACATGCAAGTAGTTATAGCTCTGTTTAAGTAAACGTTGAAAATAGTATACAATCTACCTTATTAACGGAATCGTCTCCTTAGAAATAAAGTTTTTGGTGACTTCTTATAAGAAGAGAAGAAAAAAGAAGCAAGTCAAAAGGCTTGGTATACGGTTTCTTCTAAGTTTTCTTCTCTTTGCAGTGCAGTTGTCCTGCTTAGTTTGCCCCTTAATCGGCACCTACGACCCCTACGGGATGAATAGGGATGGTGACACTCTATAATCTTAATTCCACACTACTAAGACGTATAAAGACTATTTTTAGACTTTTTTTATGGTATAAGGGGCAAACGAGGACACGCATCGCCTGATGATAAGCGATTACCGCCACCCATGGACACCCGCAACACCAGAGGCGTCACAAGTGCATTGCCGGCCTTTTAAGAAATAGTACGCTCTTTGTACGAGACTAAGTTAAATTGATGTCGTGATCGCGAATTAGTCCCTCTATACAACCAAAAGCATGCTTTTGGTTGTATAGAGGGACTAATTCGCTATAAGAGGTATTTGTGACGAAAGCCAGATATTATAGAGTTTTGACGACACTTACATAAATCGTACTTGATATTCTTTTAAAATCCTCTTACTAAGGAGTGACTTATGTGCTCAGCACAGAACACTCTACATAGCACAAAAGAAATTGATTCGTATTTTATTTAATTTAAAACAAACGGAGAGCTGTAAACCTTTTTTTACAAAACACAAGGTACTTACCTTACCGTCTATTTATATTCTGGAAATATGCAAGTTTGTCCGAAAATATATGTTACTTTTTTCACAACTCGCGGAGACAAAAACACGAACTGATCTCTTAGGCACAAGAAAATGTTAATGTTGCCCACTTCCTGTATTACGTAACATTCAAGTAGTCCCTATGTGATGTCCATCAAAATATTTAATAAATTGACTGATTCTATTAAAAATGAAACAAATGAAATGTATTTTATAGACAGAATCAAACAAATACTTATATAAATAATACAAAATTTTAACAAAAAAAAACCGACTTCAAGAACGACCAAATTGAATTGAGTTATTCGTCAATTTGTCGCGCACATAGGTAATGCAAATTAAAGATTTATATGATTTTCACATGATGATGATTATGACAAGTCAGAACTGGACCAAATTAAAATTGACCACATGGGAAGCATCAGCTTTCAAATAAAAAAAGAATCATCAAAATCGGTTCACCCAGTCGAAAGTTATGAGGTAACAAATATAAAAAAAATATAAAAAAAATGCTGTCGAATTGAGAACCTCCTCCTTTTTTTGAAGTCGGTTTATAAAGCCTATTATACAATTAATGAATACATGATGATAAGGAAATATTATAGTAATATGCCAAATTATTATTTTAAATTAAATTATTATTGTTATTGAAATCGTTATTCTATTTTAAAAGTCTGAAGTGTTATAATATATTTTTTTGTTTGATTTTATTGATTTTGGATTCTGATTAATTTTAAATTTACTATTTTTCTTATTTTTTATTTTATTTTTTGTTTGCATGAACTTAATATTGTTAATTTATTATAAATAGAATTATTCTAATTAATTAATGGTCTGTGACTTGTGATTTGCTGTGCCCTGCAGGGTCCACAATTGTTTCTAGTTTTTAAGCGTGATATGTAAGCCATCTATTTACAACATTGTGGAATGCAGATTAAATGATATTGTAGTATATCCATATACTATATTGTCGGCTCTGAGGTACACGTGCTCACAGTTGACTGAACTGTGTGCGACCGCACATGCCTAGAGATGAACTTATACTTCCTTCTCATTCATTCAATGAATGAATGCGTTACTAGTGAAGTGACTGACCATAGACACATACACCTCAGATATGAATAGGAAATGAATATTAATGTTTAGCAGTGGATTATTTAGGGCTGACAATGAGGTCTGACTTTAGAGAAAATCATAGCAAATTCGATACTGGTTCTAGTGTTTGTCAACGATGATTATTACTTTACGAATTTCTATAACGTAACAAATATAAAGTAATACATTGCACCTGCCTCCATAACTTGAGGTCTAACTCGTGTTGATGACTCACAGTGCTTACACATGTCCATAACTTGTAGGTTATTATCATCATTTTCTGTTACATAGTTGTACCAGTAATGAATAAATATATCAGACAGTTTAGCGATATTACACTTGTTGTTTGTTCACAAAGAACTAATGCTGCCAGAACTTGATAGGAATACTATCTAAGTGTTATAGCAAACTAATAACTGCCAATGATACTAATTGGCGTAAATGCTAATCAGTTCGTAAGGTCAAATAATATGAGAAATATCAACCAAATTTAAAGGGCTCGGACTTCCTAGTAATAGCTGAAACCAGTTAAGCATTTGCACCTTTAACTTACTTGACTACACTTTCCAATCCGTCCAAAATACGTACGTTTCCTATTATTGACCTTCTTTTATTGCTCTTTTGCCTTTTATTTTGAATTCCAAATATCTGATATACTTCCTAAGGTATCTCGTTGGTGTCAAAAGCTTTGCACGCTATTACATAAGTGGTACTTAAATTAGTCGGCAGATGTTTATGTTTCTTCAATGATGACATTTTTGTATTTTTTTGTTTTATTTTATTATTAATATTATTTAATGTAATGGTGTAGTGTCGTGTTGATTAGTGTGTTACTTAGAACTTTTGTTAATTTATTATGTTGCAATACGTGAAAACCTGTAATTGGCTTGATGTTGCGTATCCTACTAACTATATTCTTTTTTGTAGCTGTTGGTTTTCCAAACCAAAATAAATAAATACGCCACTGTCTACCATTTGGAAATAAAATCGTTAATGTGTATGTATGATACAACAACTATTCTTTCTAGCACTAACAACTTATTGTTATTCTCATTTACTGTCAAAAAATTACTAAGAAGCTTAGAATTCTTAATACGATTTAAGTATTTGATAGTACCATTATAATATATAAGTAGGCACAATATTTCATAGCCTTAACTATCTAGAGCTTGTCATGTTGTGCCATATCACATCTTTTTTTCAACCGACTTCAAAAAAGGAGGAGGTTCTCAATTCGACTGTATTTTTTTTATGTTTGTTACCTCATAACTTTGGACTGGGTGAACCGATTTTGATGATTCTTTTTTTATTTGAAAGCTGGTGCTTCCCGAATCGTCCCATTTAAATTTGGTCCAGTTCTGACATGTCACCCATGAGAAAACCATATAAGTCTTCAATTTACATTATGTATGTACGCGACAAATTAACGAATAACTCAATATTCCCGTATGGTCCCATTTAAATTTGGTCCAGATTGAAGTCGGTTCTTTTTTTTGTTAAAATTTGTGATTATTTATGTGACATATTTGGTCCTTTGAAATCGAATGTGGTTTAAAAACAGAATTTACTTAGAGTGAAATTAAATAACAAATCTTCGATAACTGGCATTCTGCAAGCGCAGGCTAAACTAAGTTGAAGTCAAAGCTAAAGTCAAATTTATTTATTTTGTAAAATTAATTTATAATAGTAGGTACAAGCCATTTTAAGTTTTACTCAAATTAAATAATGAAGATCACATAATACTATCGCAAAATTGATAATTAATATTTATACGTAATATTGGTTAACAAGCGTCATATTTACAAACATAATTTGACTAGTTTACATATTCAAATTAAGTGAGCAACTTTGACGCTTAGTATGCAACAAAAAGTTTGATTAATGTATAGTTTTCATATGTAATACGTTTTCAAACACTTTTAATTACCGAACATAAAGAGGCAGCAATTATAATCTCAACACTTTCAATGCAAACGTACAATAATAGTGATTGGCGTGTAGTTATAACATAAATAAACATTTAAATAATTGATAAATAGTCCATGTAACGTAACTACCTAATTATGAATAATTTTACATATAAATAGGTTCGGTAGTACGTTTTGTTTTTATTTGTTACACTATGCTACCGCTAAAGTTTCAAATCTTGTTAGATTTTACTAATTTTGTCTGAAAAGTGACATATTCGAAAATTTTGTGTTGTATGGGAAATTCTCAATTTTTTCAAAAAACGAATCAGTTGGAAAACACTTAATGACTGTTTACAGTATATAATCAAAAAAAAGATGTGGCATTTAAAAACAGATTCCAGAATATTTAAAACCAAGAAAACTTTATCAAATCTTGATGTGTAGGTAAGTGATGTTTCTAGGTAGTAGAGCCACGCGGATATCAGCACGAACGTGCCGGCTCGACCGGGGCGGTACTACCCTCGCACAGAAGATGGCCCAATGATGCAAAAGCATCACTAGGCCACTATGGTGTGGGTCACCATGATGCACTGTTGCCTTATCTGCATTCACAATGAGTATGGTAACCACCACTCTTAGATTCTGCTTATGCTTTCCATCAGGCAGAGTAGAGTCATTTTGGCAGGGCCATACATAAAAAATGTGATAATCCTTTTCATATTTTCCTCTTTCAAATTTAAGGTTTTATGCAATATTAGCAGTTCCCATCAGTTTCACCTTCGTTTTCAGTGACAGCTATGGTATTCATCCCTTTTCATCATATGAATTATCAGAGAAAATGAGTTTTCTTCAAAATATTTTGCAATTTTTTTAAATTTTAGGGTGAAGTTAATTTAAAAAAAAAACATCATTAAAACCAGTCCAGCCGTTCTTGAGTTATACATGGTGTAACTAACTTGTTCTGTTTAATATATTAAGATTTGCATAATCTCCAAATAGTACGCTAATAAAATAACTTGATTCAAAGAAAAAAATACAATTTCAGATTACAGTTATTCGAGACTGTAGGTTAAATCTTTGATTGACCATATTGCCTAAGTTTATTATGCTTAAATTATTATTTTATATGCTGAACTTGTAGCATAATTAATATAATGTGAAATGATGTCGACAAATAAATATAAAACTTGATTCCTACTTTTTAAATATTTCATAAATTTTGTTGTTGATTTCACATCCTGTTGTGTGAATGGTTAGATGCAGGAACCAGGAGTATGTAGCGTTATCACTAAAATACAGATGGGAAAAATTAAGTTCTGATTTCCTTTTAGAGCAAAGCCCGAACGAGGTTCATTTGATGATGTCTATAATTACCTAGAAATAATATAATTACGTAAAAACCTTGTTATTCTTTGTTTCGTTAGTCGGTGAGTTGAAGTTAAAGAAATAAATAAATGTTTCGGACATCCAACACACAACGCCAGCTTGTGTTATGGGTACTTGACAACTGATATAAATACATATTATTATATACTTTTTTTATAAATACATAAATATTTGTAGATCATACAAACATACAAAGAAGGACTGAAGAACATAGTTCTTTCAACTTCATTTTTTTTAAGTTGTTGGTTCTTTACTTGGTGCTAAGTATAAAAAGATCGTAGCTAATCTTAAAATCAAAAGCTTAGCTCAAATTTATGATTTCCCGAAAATGTAGTTGTACGGTAACATAAATATAATGGTGTATATTAATCGATGGGAGATTACCATTCGGACGTGCTTCTGAATTGGTGAAGTTGAATATCTGAGCGATATCACCGCGCGTAGAACCGCACACCGATTTAATAAATTGTCTATTTACATATTTATTACTATTCATATTTTTGTTTTACATAATATCATTGTTATAGGTCAGTGACGTACACATTTGCATATGTTTGGTCTTTAACTTGTGAAAAAAAACCAAGCAGGATTGGCTGAGATTTAAGTGAGTTTCCGGTAGCTAATAGTTTTATTCACGACCAGATTTTTGGTGCGTTATGGATTCCTTGACTTGAAATAATATTTTTTACCAAGTAATAAACTCCATACTTAAGCTTTACTTTATTTTTCTAAAGTTGTTAGAATTCAACTATCTCATACTTCAATGTAAGGATGCTGAAATTTAACAAATTACAAAAGATGATAGGAAAACTGATATATTATGATGTTCAAGTCTGAAGTCGCCGACTGTTGTCCCTCCAATTACAGGATGGACGAATTGGTAGATGACTTCGACCTAATCGAGGTGTTGGTCTCCGTCAAGTTTATGTTCCAAGACTAACTATAAAACTAAGATAAGGGATGTCTCACTCTGTGCCCTTATCCTTCTACCTCAATCCAACTTACCTCCCTTTTTAACCTTTTGCAACGTGATAAATTTGAATTCAAATAAAATTAGGAAACATCAGGATTTAATAATGAAGATAACTCTAATTGCTAATTTTTTTTTTTTTTTTTTTATGTTTGGCCCGCCAAAATGACTCTACTCTGCCTGATGGAAAGCATAAGCAGAATCCAAGAGTGGTGGTCACCATACTCATTGCGAATGCAGACAATGCAGTATGGAGACCCACACTATGGCGGCCTAGTGATGCTGCTGCATCTTTTAGTCTAGTCAACAAGTATGGTACTTGTTGACTAGACTAATTGGGCCTCCGGTCTCGCACTCACCGACGAAACACGAAAGCACGAACGCTGTCATTTTACGTTGATTTTCTGTGCGAGGGTAGTACCGCCCCGGTCGAGCCGGCCCATTCGTGCTGAAATCAGCGTGGCTCTACTACCTTTTAGTGTGTCAGTGCCTTTTCCACCTGGTATACAATGTCCATGATTTAAAGACATTAATGATTTGAAATAAAGTAAATCTATTAACTTTTTTCTAGTTGTTACACTAATATCAACTGTATAGTCGTCGGTCTGCACAGCACAACACACGGCGCCTACCGGTCGTCATCCAGGCTGTGCTGGGTCCGGTAGCTCTCGTCCACAGTCACGTCGCGCGTGATCTGCTGTGATTAATGACACGCTGATCGCAATCTCTTCCGCCCTAGCGTACACATACGTCAACATGTATGTGTGTTTTCTAAGTGTGGGTGAGTCACGTTTTGTGACTTTTGTTTCATTTAGATGATTGGATGCAGACCAATCGTGATATAAAAAATAGAATTAATATGATGCGAGTTGTTTTGTTTTTTTATTAATATGCGTCAAATGTTTTTTTTTTATATTTTTGAATACTGAGAAACGTGAAATTGGGTTAGTCAATAACCTTTCACATTTCTATGTAAACTTGATAGACCTACGCTTTGGTAAACAAGCTGCTGATTACTAATATGTATATTGTGAAATACACACATATTAATATATTTTTTAAGTATCAACTGCCAAATGCATGTACTCTGCCTGATGGAAAGTATGAGTAGAATCCAAGAGTGGTGAATCAGCATCTCAATTAGCCTCCATAGTTTGAGTCACCATCCCTAATGCGTACGTGGACAATGAGGTATGGTGATCCACACTATAGCGGCCTAGTGAGATGCTTTTTCACGTTCAGCTTAAAGAACATCCATCACTAATCTCATCAAACAAATATTTGTCATGGGTAAGAATCGAACCCACGACCTCCGACTTAGTAATCAGGGTCACTAATCTCTAGACGAACATAAACATAAAAGTTCTAATTGTCATCAGTAAGTAGTTCGGTATTCAAACTATTGTTTAGGATGTCGTTCAATTGTATATTGAATAGTAAATAAAATTGATATCAATTTTGCATTCATAGAGATACAGATTTCAATGCACCTATTGATGTTCATGTCCTAATGGCCTCTCCAATCACAGGACAGAAATACTGCAATATCGGTTTTGCATAGTGAAAAAATGCATATGCATAGATTAACCACACTATAATAATGTGGCCGATTTTGTTAGCCGCCGGGTTAAAAGAAAACAATAAATACCAAATCACACCACATAATGATCAGTGGGTAAGAATGTGAACTTGGTGTTAGCTTCTTAAATACTTATGATGGAACGCGGTGCGGTCACGAGTGCGGCGCCCGCGCAGCGCAACCACTGGGTGATCTTGAAGTGTCCACCTTATTTATCTTATAGTTTGTTTTAATTGCGCCGTTTATACAATTTATGGTGGTCTGTGCACAATTGCTACATTCCTTTTGTCGCACGTGGAGTCCGTAATGTGTGGTGAGAAAAACTCGTTGGGGTTTAAAGGAAATAATAAATTAGAACTTACAGTTTTACAGCAACCTGTTCTCTTATATACGATTGCTATTGAAACTCCCTACTCTGAAATTGATAAAATTTAATTTACAAATTACCTAACAGAACATCACTTAAACCTATGGGTGTTAAATACTTTTAATTTATACATCCAAATACGATAATATTTATAAGGTTAAAAGATGCTGTTGAAGTTGGTAGAAGGTTAAAAAAAAAATACCTAGTCACAAAGATAAGTGAAATTGAAATGAATATTTTATATTGACTTGAAAACCACTTTTTTTCAAGCTAAATAAATTAGCAACTTAACTTAATTTGACCAAGAATTTTGTAACAGCGTGTATAATTTCAGTTATGTGAGCATTATAAAATATTAAATTAACATTGTTGATAGTACTAAAGTACCAAACTTAACATATCTACCATCAGCATTAAACATTTGCTGATATCGCTAAATTAAAGTGTAAGAACTTTTTGTATGATATCCTTAAACAAATACATTGTAGCGCATGCAGTCTGATTCACAACAAAAGCAAATATTCGTGATCTAGTGATTTATTGGTGCGATAAGAGCTGGCTTATCTCTTCCTAGTGTTGTATCGACATGAACTTGTATTGTACACCTCACGTTTATTAAAATAAAAATAATAAAGCGTAACTGTCGGCTAGCACGCACTACTTTTATGTAATAACTAACGTTTTAAACGTAATTCTTTTAAGAGACGGAAATATCTATATATATAAAAGAGTAAGGTGACTGACTGACTGACTGACATACCCAGAGATCAACGCACAGCCCAAACCGCGGAACCTAGAATCCTGAAATTTTGCGTGTAGGTTCCATATAAATCGTAATTGAGCACTAAGAAAGGAATTTTTGAAATTCCACCCCTAAGGTGGTAAATCAGGGGATGAAAGTCTGCGTGAGCGAAGCCGCGTGTAAAAGCTAGTTTTATATAACTGAACTGATATCTTAGTGCTCTTAGTTTGTTTGCTAAATGTCTCCTCTCAGGACTCAAACTTTGGAAACCCAAAGGTTATTGATGACACAGAGCAGACTAATATTTTGTGTTTTATGCTTTATTTGCCTGCTTTTTACAAAATGACATGCTGTACCGTTGAGTTTGCGTGTTCATTTATATTTCTAAGGCATAGACAGCAGACTATTTTTAATGACTACAATTATGTTGATAAATGTTAAGAAATAAAGTAAAAAATATCAGAAAAAGGTCATTTTCGTAAAGCTTTTGAAGTATGTGTTCATTACAGGACAAACACTGATAATGGAAACCTTTAAATATTAAGTTTTAACCGAATGAGTAAGGATACCGGAGGCCCATACCCCAATCCCCTACCTCCCCCCCATCCCCAAAAGACCGGCAACGCACTTGTGACCCTTCTGGTGTCGCAGGTGTCCATGGGCGGCGGTAATCGCTTACCATCAGACGATACGTCTGCTCGTTTGCCAGACTATTCCATAAATATAAAATATTTCTGAAATATGTAAAGAACTTAGTTGATCTCTTATGTGTAGCCAAGAAACCCTTTCGAAATTTGGTCCCTTATATAGAATAGCGTGAATGCCTTTCGTTTCTATACCGTTGTTATAAAGTATGCGAAATGGTGTCCGCAGGCGTTTTGTCCGTCTGTCCGGACATTGCAGACACAGGTGGACTGTCTACAGACACGCGAACTATTGGAGATATTATGTGGATCATCTATAGGTGAGACTCTGTTTGTAAAGTTAGACTTACTAAACTAGGGATATAGGGACAGGTTAAGATAATCAAGATTTTTTTGTTTATACACAAACATTCCAGAAACTTGGTTACAATGTGTCTGAATATAACTTTTAAAGTATGATTATAAACAAAGCATTAAAATATTATAGTACTTTAAATGTAGGTTATATTTATATTTCTGAATTATAACGTTTACATTTGTATGTAAGTATCAGGAAAATTAAAGAAAAAACTGTCATCCCATCCTTTATTAAGATTAAGTAAGAATAATAAAACTAAACTAAAATACTTTTAACGGAAGCAAAGTCATTACAAATAATTATTTAATTTATTAATAATAGTTAATTATTAATTATTATTATATATTATTTATTTCATTATTTTTTTTATTTATTCAATTTTTCGTAATCCTTTCGAAATCTTTCCCTATTGTGAAAAGTTGTTTACGATGGTTAGTAAAATTTGAACGTATCCCGAGTGTGCACAGTCTCAGGCCACATCCGTTGCTAAGTCAGTGGTGCGCACGCGATTGATCTCAGCGATGTTTACAATGATCGCATGTCTTCGCCGATCGCCTCAGGGTCACTGTTTTACATCCAAATTATATTTGTGTTGTCTTGTTTTGGAGCGTGTAGGTTTCCATCAATTTTATTAGAATTTTTACGCCTAATTTCTGGACGCTGGACGCTCTTCATTGCATGCTGAAGGCAGATAATACCATGACTTTGATTAAGCTGTGGTAACCCTGAAATCGTTTTTTTAGAAACACAGGAGAGTAATAGAGATTTGGAAGATCCAGGTTTTGACATAAAAATATTATTGGATGTATGTAGGTCCTCCTTGATGGTATAATATTTAAAATTTAGTAATTTGTCATTAGTTAGACATTTTTACCTGTCATATTTATAAGGAACCGATACAAAAATATCAACTGATCCAAAAATTACACAAAGCAGATATTGTAAAGAGCAACTTAGAATATTATAATAAAAGAGATAAGTGTTCTGCAGAAACAATATACATATACAAGCAAGTGAAGCAATGTAATCTAATAAGAGTAGATTAAGTTTGCAAGTATACTTCGACAAGTTTAAAAACACCGTAAAAGTCCACGCGTGATACTTAAATTACTTTCGATTTTTTTTTATGGCCCGCCAAAATAACTCTACTCTGCCCGATGCAATGATATATATATATAATACAAATTAATTAGGTAGTAGAGCCACGCTGATTTCAGCACGAACGGGCCGGGTCGACTGGGGCGGTACTACCCTCGCACAGAAAATCAACGTAAAATGACAGCGTTCGTGCTGTCGTGTTTCGTTCGTGAGTGCGAGACCGGAGGCCCAAATAGTCTAGTCAACAAGTTCCATACTTGTTGACTAGACTAAAAGATGCAGCAGCATCACTAGGCCGCCATGGTGTGGGTTGCCATACTTGTCTGCATTCACAGTGAGTATGGTGACCGCCACTCTTGGATTCTGTTTATGCTTTCCATCAGGCAGAGTAGAGTCTGTTTGGCGGGCCATACATAAAAAAAAATGTTATTTTACAAAGGTAATCAAATTATTTCAGTTATGTATCAATAGTCTTACTCGTATTGGCACTCATCAGGCGCTTGTGACTTGTGTTGCATGCAATGGTTCATGGGCAACGGTCGTCACTTTCCATCAGGTGCATTCTTGTTCTTACATGTTGCATTTCGATTGCTTGCCTTCCCCTCTTTCATAAGAAATAACTTATAATACGTTTATCTTATAGCTCATAGGAAAACATATTTTTAATTTCTCGATAAATAAAGTAGGTACATAAATGTCCCGTTAAAACTCATCATATGTCGTAAAAAAAGCATTAGATTGCATCACTAACTGATTATCTGACAGTTTTCCATAGACCTTTCCATAGATAGAGTTAGTAGTACACCACCTGACACCTGCCTGCTTGTTTATCGGCTAATGACGTGGTAGATCTAGTTGACGTTTGCTGTCACGTGATGACAGTAAGTAAAAATAATCAAATAATTTTAGTATATTTAATAACGTCTTTTATTATATTTAATAGTGTATTTTTTAACAATGTGTTTTTTTAACTGCCTCAGTAGACTAGCGGCTAGCATAATCGACTGCCGATGAAAAGATCTCGGGTTCGATTCCCGGGTCGGACTGCTGTTGGGTTTTTCTTAGAAGAAATTCTTATCAACAGCCCGGAGTATGAAATATGACGGTGTTTCCCGCCCGTGCCATGAACAGCTATGACAATCGTTTTTGGGAAGTCAGTGCCCTCAAATATACTGTCAACTAGTTCAACCTTCGAATTTAGTTCACCCTTAGGGTTGCGGAGGTCCGGTGCCAGTCGCTCCGTCGAAAAACTGATATTCAGGTAAAACTGGTTGAACTAGTAGCCGATCCCAATTAATCTTGGGAATAATAAAGGCTAGGAAGATGAATGTGTTTGTCAATTACAAATATATAATATTTTATGCTTTTAAAATATCTTAAGTAATCATTTTGTTATTTTTACCCGACTACGACAAAGCCAAAGGTGGGTTATGATTTGACAGGCTATGTATGTATGTATGTATGTTCATCTGTTCCCTCACAGCTCCTTCACTACTTATTAGAACTGGACAAATGAGGTATCGTTAGAAGCGTCTTGGTCGTTCTCTGGATATAGGCTATATGACGTGTCACTGAATCTAATGTGGCGCCCTCTAGCCGACATAAAGTACTGCATTAAAAAATAAATTTGAGATAAATATGTCATGTTTGGTATGATTCAAAAGGGCGTTACTTGTACATTTCAAAAATATATATATTATTAGCATTTTCCCGTGACTTTGTCCGTATTTATCCGATAAGTTCGATATTTCTATGATATTGTCTGTTCCATCATTCTTTCTAAACTACTAGTCAGAATAAAACAAATGAGGTATAGTTAGAAGCGCCTTGATTGTCCGCTGGTCATAGGCTAAATGACGTGTCACTAAATCTAATGTGGCGCCCACTAGCCGACATATAGTACTGTATTAAAAAATTAATTTGAGATAAATATATCGAGTTTGGTATCATTCGAAAGGGCGTTACTTGTACATTTCAAAAATATATATATTATTAGCATTTTCCCGTGACTTTGTCCGTATTTATTAGATAATTGTGATATTTCTATGGTACCTATTTCAAATATACTTTGCAAAGAAATTAATATTATAGAGGCACCAAAACATTTTAAATAAAAAAAAGTAAAAACTAAAACCCAACTACGATAAAAAACGAGGCTGAAAAAGTATGAAACAAGTTTCAAAAGCCGTAGCACAGAATAACTAATAGTAGCCGTAGTCTCACGCGTTGTTAATGTGTTATGGACGTTATGGTACATTTCTACGTAACGTGTGACCACGGCTACTATTAGTTATTCTGTGCTACGGCCTTTGAAACTTGTTTCATACTTTTTCAGCATCGTTTTATGTCGTAGTTGGGTTTTAGTTTTTATTTTTTTTATTTAAAATATGTTTTTATCCGTGAATATCTTAGTAAAATAAGTGTAGGATAGAGGTAGGTTATGATGAAAATTATGTTATTATAGATCACAGTAATAAAATATTCAAAAATAAGTAATTTGAATTATGGTAATAATTGTCATCTAAGAAAGTACCTATCACAGCTTCTTTCTGTAGAAAAATTTAGAGATTACATACATGCTAATAATACTATTACAGCATATAATTAACACAATATGCACTAATTTGTACCCACTATCATTAAGATATCTTTTATTGTCATACACGACGATATTAAGAAAGCTATTATGTATGATTATGATGTTAACACAAGTCTACTTACAAATATGTGCGAGTTATTTTGGTTCATCGCCAAATTACAACTAAAATAACATCGATTTTATTCGATACTAGGGTACAAGCGCAGTGTTTCACGATCAAATAGCACGCGAGGATCGCATGCACAACCCTCGGCCGTATCTCGGCATGCATGGTAAAATCTAACAGTTCAATTAATAAATGTAACTTTACACATACTTAAGGTGCTAAACAACTTTAGTGATTACTAATTGAAAAATGTTAGTTTAAACAATCTAAGTTTTTAAGCTATTGCATAGATTTTATCGCGGGCTTTGAGGCCTTTGAGCGCGGCGACCGTATCAAGAATTTCCGTAACGTAACGTAACGAAAATAAAACCTTACACCCGAAGCTCGCACGCATCGAGACGAGCTGCTCCGAACGACGAATCAACAAATCTGTCTGTCTTTGTGCGTGCGTGACAGAGAAGTACAGAATATGTCAACAGCCGGCCGCGCAGGCGTATTGAAATACGTCAAGGAAGATTCGTTGCCTTGGATACGAAGATTTGTTATGTCATATAATGTATAAAATTATTCATGGTAGCCATACTGCATAAATAAAATTAAATATATAATTATAATTGCATAAGTTGATAAAAAACGCTATGCAATAGCTTTACCACGGCTGTCCCCGAGTGCCACGTCTTTTTTTTAAAATGTGAGTCTGAAAAAGTGACTCTACTCTGCCTAGTGGAAAACATGAGCAGAATCTAAGAGTGGTGGTCACTATACTCATTGCGAATGCAGACAATGCAATAATGCAGCATGATGACCCACACTATGATGGCCTAATAAGATGCATATGCATCATTGGTTATTTCACAATCTTGGTTCCCATACTCAAATTGGTAATGAGAATGGTTCCCCTGCTAGTTGAAGGGAAACTAGATTAAAAACTGTTTCCGTTATGTGAAATATTGTTTGCAAATTAGAAAATCAAAATCCTTTCGGGGCGTTCTCTAGAAAGCAAATTCGCGCACACGAGACTAAACTCTCGGAAACAAATATACTCGTAGTCACTTCAAAAGTTTTTCTGAGCCAAAATCCTTGCAAACCTGGTATGCAACTTGCATAGTTAAGTTCCAATCTAATCCAGTTGTTCAAAGCCAAGCCAATCTTGTTGAAGCTTTCAAGATTTACGACCATAACAAGGAATATAATTTTGACTGCACGGTTGGCCTAGTGGTTTAAGCAGTCGCCACGCCGCATTCAACTGCGCCAAGTGTTGTGGGTTCAAATCCCACATGGGACAACACTTTGCCCCATCCACAAATTGTTGTTCTGAGTCTGGGTATTCTTTGTGTCAGTTTCATGTATGTTGGTATAGTCCCCTGCGACACAGCACTGAATATTCCTAATGCGGGAGTTGTCTTTTATTTAAAGAACAATAACAAAATGTACAGTGGAGGGACGGGTGTCATGTCCCTCCAACACAAAGGGAGAATCCTCCGACCAGGCGAGGTGATCATGCCTGGCGGGCCAACTGCCCAACGGTAGATGTTGGGATGTTGTATATATGATAATCGGCGCGAGAACTTCTATTGCGCGATTCAGGATTGGTAGTTTCTTAGTTTCCTTCGTTACTCCGTAGTTCGACGTATCTTCAGTAGATGGTGCTGTAGTGTGTTATGTTGTTGTTGCGCTGTATGTGGAAGTCGCCACAGTACTGTATATTATATAATACAAAACAAAAAGAACCTTCTAATTATATTCATTTTATAATAATAGCGAGATTAATAGATCATTAAAATATACATGAGTCTAGACAAAGATATATATTTTCAACAATAATTCTTATATCATTACCACTATGTTACCTATCAGAGTTGCTGAAGGACAGACGATTAATTAGTGGAAGATTGATTTGTTATGTTACGCAAACTTGATAGAGGCTATTAAAACTAGAAATAAATTATTCTCACCGATTAATATGACTATGTCTCTATCTGTGTTTTGAAATGCAAATGTGTAGTTGAAAAGTGAATCTTCAGTAGAATAATTGGTTAAATAAGCTACCACTATCTTCACAGTTTACTAAAATAGAACGAGAGCTGAATTTTTAACCGATTTCAAAAAAAGGACTTATTTTTTTTATTAGGTTTTTTTTTTTATATTTGATACCTCATAACTTTTGACTAGGTGAACCGATTTTGATAATTCTTTTTTTATTTGAAAGCTGGTGCTTCCCGAATGGTTCCATTTAAATTTGGTCCAGATTGAAGTCGGTTTTTTTTGGTTAAAATTTGTAGGTAATTATTTTATGCAAATTCAATGTATTCGATTATTTTTTGTCAAATCATCTTGTACTGTGTGGTATAATAATTTATCTAATTAATCAATTTTATTGTATATTTGATTCTTTATATATTTTGTACAAATCTAACACAGTAATAACGATATGTCATGGTGTTTAGGTACATGATACATGTAATGTGTTTATTAAACTGACTTAGACTTATCTTTAGTTATAACGCTGAGCATCATCCTACGTGTTTGGTCTTAGAAAAAAATCATATTTTTTTTTAGAAAGACAACTCCCGCACTAGGAATAAATCCTGTGTCGCGGGGGACTTTACAAATATACATGAAACGGACACAAAGAACACCCAGACTCAGAACAACAATTTGTAGATCACACAAAGTGTTGTCCTGCGTGGGATTTGAACCCACGACACTTGGCGAAGTAGGAAACGGCGTGGTGACCGTTAAACCACTAGGCCAAACGTGCAGTTATTGAAGTGCAGTCTTGAAGTGAGTCTTTGCCGCCTATGGAATAAAATAGTCAATTTCTTATTTTTCATGTAGGTGCAATTGTTTTGTTTTTTACAAGCTTCATGTTAACTTGCAATGTATGTATGTATGCTTGTATGTTCGGGTGGAATCTTGCAACTCAATTTTAAGCAGATATCTTCAACCGATTTTGCTGAAATTTTGCAAGCACATGTATACAGCGTGACAATACAATATTATAATGACATGTAACTGATCTGATGCTGGAGCTGGAAGGTGGCTGTAGGAACTCGGTAAAGAAACGTCGCAACATCATCGAGTTTGGACTCGTTTGATTCGTCTCGAAGCATTCCAGTAAAAGCTTGTTTATAAAAAGCTTTTTTATTTTGATTTATTTACTGTAGTATGTATTGTATAAGTCTATATTGTGGACTGCGCAATTGATTAAATTAATTATTTTTTAGATACTTTTTTTTTGTTGCGGAGTGCTTGAAGTATGGGCACATTACAAAATTTGAATTTGAATCGAACAGGATTTTAATAATACACACTGTACACGGCTTTGTAGTTTATTAACATACACTACCAATAATATTGTTGATATGTTCGTGTATGATATAGGTATTTAATTCAGACGTATTCGAGAGCCAAACCTACTCAGTTGTACTCAAGGCCGACCCAACATCACTAAATCAAAAGACGTCATGTGGTCTCAGGTATTTTATGCGCTGTGATTACCTTACGAAACGATATTTATTAGAGGCGAACACCTTTCTATAGTACAAGGCTGGAGAATCTCTTATTAATTGATTGTTTTAGAGCCATTTCACAATGCTGCATTTCGATTCGTGAGAAAATCTAAGTCTACATTTGTTTCAAAATACTAAATGAGTGGTTTAAATGGATTCCATATTCATTTGTCGACTTGTTGTTAAAATACTGAAACCAATAGAATATAGATCAAATTCTCTTAACCACTGTCTTTTCAATTCCATTTAAATTATTACGATGAGGTATTAGAACTGTGGTTAAGTAGAATCTTCACCTGAATCTTCATAAATGTTCATCCATAATTGTTATCATTGAGGGCTCATTGTCTAGTGCAGTAGAGACCAGGAATTCGATTTCCATCCAGGATACAGAGGTAGTAGAGCCACGCTGATTTCAGCACGAACGGGCCGGCTCGACCGGGGCGGTACTACCCTCGCACAGAAAATCAACGTAAAATGACAGCGTTCGTGCTGTCGTGTTTCGTTGGTGAGTGCGAGACTGGGGGCCCAATTAGTCTAGTCAACAAGTTTCATACTTGTTGACTGGACTAAAAGATGCAGTAGCATCACTAGGCCGCCATAGTGTGGGTCGCCATACTGCACTGTCTGCATTCGCAGTGAGTATGGTGACCACCACTCTTGGATTCTGCTTATGTTTTCCATCAGGCAGAGCAGAGTCATTTTGGCGGGCCAAACATAAAAAAAAAAAAAAAAAAAAATACATCATTAGATGATAAACACGACAATTTTTCCTGTTTCTATAGTATGTAATTAGTCTGACTAGTGGTCACCGAAAGTTCGAAATTCACCCATAATTCTTTAAATTTTTAGTTAGAACTTTTCAGACTTAATTTCGTCTAAGGCTATTACACATCTTTATTCAAAGATTTCATCATGGCTACTTTTGACATTCAGTATGACAGTATGGACAAAAAATAATCACCTCTTTAGTTTGACTTTGACATACATACATTCATTCCTATCTATGAATTCATTCGGGAAGCACCAGCTTTCAAACAAAAAAGAATCATCAAAATCGGTCCACCCAGTCAAAAGTTATGAGGTAACAAACATTTTAAATAAACAGTCGAATTGAGAACCTCCTCCTTTTTTGAAGTCGGTTAAAAAGTACAAAAATGTGTATTTGCACTTTCATTTTCCAAAAATAATTTATTTTTTCCGGCTCTGCCGTAGCTCTACATGAAATCTTTTGACAGTTTGTCTTTCAAATACATGACATTGGCTAAACTGTGGTCACACTCTACCATAAAGTCATTAATCAAAACTTGAAGTTAAAGTTGACATACATACAAAATATGGATATTTATGTATGTGTGTGTCAAACGCATGATAGTGTGTGGAATGTTTACTAATTTTCTGTATTTTTAATGCATAATTAAAAATTAAATTAGCATTCTGCA
Source organism: Diaphora mendica (assembly GCA_949125395.1). Taxonomy (NCBI): domain Eukaryota; kingdom Metazoa; phylum Arthropoda; class Insecta; order Lepidoptera; family Erebidae; genus Diaphora; species Diaphora mendica. The sequence goes on from OX421316.1 coordinate 30,167,435, forward strand.
CTCCTCTATATAAACTACAAGTGTGTGAAAGTTCATACTCCTCAGACCGCGCAATTTTTGTAAAAAGGGGTACAAAGCTTTTGTTTCACGTATTATTATAAGATCACTGTAGTACAGTGTGCTGAGTTTCACCGCATGTGAGTTGTCTACACTTGACTGACAGCTTTTGAATAATAGTAGTCAAATGACCTACTGAATGGTTGACTATAAAAAACATGGTGTTATCCTTAGATAATGCTTATCTATGCTTATAATATAATAGAAATAAACTCTGTAACATAGCATGTATTTGTTACCAATTAAATTGATCCGGTGGCAAAGAGCTGCAAAACTAATTTTCTTATTAACTTCGATTATAATGCCTAAAAACTAGACTAAAAAACTAAAACGTTTAATGAACACTAAACGTTTTCAACCAAAAAATATCTCGAAGAACTCATTTCCTGCTCTCAAATTACAGCCACAATAATAGACAGACGTGTATTTCCGTTCACGATGGCACTATCTCGATTGTTTCGCGAGTATCGATTATGCTGTTGCTAATCGATGTGCACGCGCAGGGATTAAGTGTTATTAGTTTTTTTGAAGGATCCACGATTGTAAATGGTGCCTTCCGGCTCGATTGTACAAATCGATTTCGCGATTCATACACGAAAAATAATAAGATGATGTTTTGTACTGTGGGTGTTTATGACAGGTAATGGTCGGGTATTAAGATGAAATTTTATTGTTTTTCTTCAATAAAATTATAGGTCAAACAATATCGATTACAATGTAGCCAAGTATTAGTGTCTACTATTTTTCTTTGGATTGCAATCGTTAGTATTGTTGTAGATAAATGTACATACCTATTAAAATTTAATGTTTACTTTATTTTTAACCGACTTCAAAAAAGGAGGAGGTTCTGAATTCGACCGTATATATGTTTTTTTTTATTTGTGTTCGCGGATAACTTCGTCGTTTATGAACCGATTTTAACGATTATTTATTTAATGGAAAGGAGATGTCCCAACAGTGGTAGCATGATAAGGACACTAAGCTCTGATGATGGCATCCAAGTGAAATCGGGTGAAGTCGGTTACTGAATGATCCTTGGCTTGGCTATTCTTAATTTCAAGTCTAATTTAAACATTTGTAATGATTTTTACCTCGACAATACAGCACATGCTGTGGCGTCTGTTTGTGTCGATCTATAATTTTTAACTATAGCTTCAATTTGACGTTCATAAGTGTCACTTGGTGTCTTGTATGAATAAATGATTTTGAATTTGAATTTAATTTAGTTGCCTTGTTGGTCTAGCAGTTAGCGTTTGTGACTGCCGATTAAGAGATTTCGGATTCGATTCCCGGGGTTGGAAATATCGGATACTCACTAACAAAAAGGTACATGGTAGCAATCCCGCAGATTTCTATTTTAATGTTACTGACCATGAAAGTTTAAATCATATTAAGTTTTCCTGATTCTAGAATCACCCGAATCACCTGGTGTCTTAACACCAGTACTTCAGAGACTGCGACTGATTCCCGGTTTTGTCGGATAACCATCTCATCGGATTTTGTGAGGGAACAGAGAGTGCACCTGTATTTGTGTGCACACACTTGTACACCATAATATCTCCTGTGATTCCATGATTTCTGTACAGCCCTGTAGATACTCATTAATTAGATAAACTCGGTCTGTTTAAAGCGTTGCAATTAATAAACATTATACCCTAAATACATCATCCTAATTGAAAATAATCTAGCATATCGTGCATCACGATTGATAAATAATTTATATAGCGATTTGATTTCATTCTTTTTTTTTTAAGGTCATAACTCGAGGTTTGTTTGTTAGGTATGAAATGGGGGCAATTGATTGAATGGACCACTTAATGGAAAGTCACTACTGCATTCTGTAGAACCTTATAACTCAGGATTTCCATATACTTAGTCTTTGAGATGGGAGTACGCTGTTTTCTTTAAGATTTTAAGGTGTAAATGGAAATTATAACTTCTTATAACCCACACATGTTTGAATTTAGATTACAATGTATGTCAATGGTTTTATCTGTGTTCTGTTAAGACTATTTATAGAACATTTATTAACACTTTTATACGTCGTTATTTAACAGAAACTATTAGACAATTCGTTGAAGAACCTATTAAAACGGTCAATAACCGTATAAACGTTATTGCAATAGTGATTTTTAGTTTCGTTTAAAATAATTTCAGAAAAAGAGGAGGTTTTACATTTGACTTAATTTTTTGTATATTTGTTACGAGATTTGTTTCAGTATCAGTATCAGTTAGGAATAGGAATAGATGGGAAACGAGCAGACGTATCACATGATGTTAAGCGATAACCATGGACACCCGCAACACCAGAGGCATCACAAGTGCGGTGCCGGCTTTTGAGGGATGGGGAGAGGGATGTAGAGAGGGGTTGGGGTTTGGGCCTCGGGTATACTCACTGACTCGGTGAAACACAGCGCAAGCGCTATTTCACACCGGTTTTCTGTGAGGCCGTGGTATCACTCCGGTCGAGCCGGCCCATTCATGCCGAAGCGTGGCTCTCCCACGAATATTTAATAGGCCCGAGATCGTGTTGCATCTTCTTTCTGAAGATATTTGCGTTTGTTAGTCAATATCTTACTTAACTGAGCTGATGATCGGCTCATAGTGTATGAAGTTGGATAGGATAACCTGGATAAATATTTGAATAATATAATCAAGGGTTGAATTTTGAAATATTCTTACAAGGAACATGCCATGCTCTGCTATCTATATAAGGAATTCATCATCAAATTTTCTTGCCTCATGGTCTAGGAAGATTCTACACGAAAAGTCAACAGCCGAGTCTATAGTTAACTGTAAACTATAACTTTTTATTATTTCTAAAACACTTACGAAGCTAATAGATATAAGTGATCCTAAAATCTCACCTCTTGGGTTTAGTGCCAATACGTTGTGTATAATGGCCCAACTCACTTACCAAGGTCACTGTTATGTCTTATAACATTAGGATAGCACTCCACCGAAGAGAGTGGTAAGTGTTATATGGGAGCCTAGATACAATTATTTTTTATTTACCTTAAGCTTACAGTTTCAGTTACATTCGCTATCTCCATCTTCCTAACTGCTTCGGTGGCGTAGTGGTAGCGTATGCGACTGATGTGCTTGAGGACTCGGGTTCGACTCCCGGGTCGGACCAAATGTTTGATGAACTGCAAATATTTTTCGGAGTTTGGGTGTGTTTGAACTATAGGTTAGCAAAAAGCATAGAGTTCACTTTGCTGTAATTAATGAGTGTTGAATGACTAGTATTTTTTTTATTTAAGAGTCTATTTGAAGAAGGTTCAGGACAGCAAGTGTTTTCAAATAATTTGACTTGACAGTCCTGTATGATATTCAGCACCGCATATCTGTCACTGGAGGCAAACCCTAAAACTCTCGTTTAGTGAGAGCAAAGGTGTGCGTTTGATGAAATAAATTCGGTATCTAAAGTAACGGGTACCGGTGCTAGATACCGGATACCAGTCGCGCGGCAACTTTATTGGCCTATAAAACTTTGAGCCTGTGCTGTGTCCCCGTGGCGAACATCGCAACCGTGGTGTGGTACTGATAGCAAACAAACTTAGTTATGCACTTCATATTTATGTAACGAAAGCATGTGAAAGATATGTTTAATTTTACAGATTTACTTTTGCAAATAAAATTAGAAATAGTTATTTAATGTTAAAAACTTATATGACTGCCTCGTTGGTCTCGCAGTTGGTGTGTACGACTGCTGATCGATGATGAGGTCTCGGGTTCGATTCCTGGGTCGGACCAAATGTTTATATGATCTACAAATATTTGTTTCGTAGTTTGGGTGTTTTCTAGTTTGCTCTGCTAGCTTGGGACGAGATGGCGTTGTGTGTTAAATGTTCGAAATATTTATTTATTATTACTGATTAATGTAGAGGCACTAGGCAAAAGCATTACTATTTTCTTATTTCTAGATACCTACAAAGTTTTTGAATAATTTTTGCATAGTGGGTAAAAATGCAAAAAGCTGAACAATACATAGATCTATTATAGATAGAGTAGGGAAGACATACGGCTGCCTGTAAGCGGAAACGTCCAATGGTTTATAAGAGAGAAGTTCGCGGTACCCCATCTGTCTTTCTCTTATTACCATTATTTGTCCTTTACTGACGCATGCGCAGTAAAAGACTAATAATGTTAATCCAATCACAACAATTAACCGTTGAATCGTTCTGCTATGCTGCTCATCCGCGCATACGCGAGTAGAGAGAGACTGATAGGCACCGCGATCGTCTCTCTCTTTCTAACCGAGTGTTGGCTGGAGGCCTGGCTCCCCTGCTCTATCTATAATACCTCTATGGTACAATACGTATTATAAATTAATTAAATTAATTAAAATAATTTATGTCAAGCAATGTAATAAGTAAAAACAATTGAAATTGTACTAGCCGATGAAATGAACTGTTTGCTACACTACAAAGTATAACTAAAATAACAATCAATCGTAATGAATTATATTAAAACAACTATGCAATCTCTAGTTCAAATAAATATTTGTGTTAAAATTTTTTCATTCAAGTTGATATGTACCTAATCGATAATAATGATGACTTACTCAAATTAATAATTTAAAGAATAAAACACGATATTTTTTTTCCTAATTGTCATACTGTAAACCATAAAGATAATTAAATGGGAGCAGTTCTGCGCCCAGTACCCGCACGTTTCGTAAAAGAGGACTATAAATTGAAGGTTATTTCGTTATTACAGTGAGATTGTACAACATTGGTGGCGATAAAACGTTATCATCGCATAACTCACGGCAAAATAACTTCATATTTCACACATCTACATCACATCCTAGTAATTACTGCCCTGTTTTGGTACGCATCGTCCTAATTGAGCCATCTATTTATGTGCAAATTGACAATAAAAACTTTTTTTTACATTAACTACTAGTTACTATCTAGTAACTAATAGTTGATGTTCTAGTACCTACAGTTCTCTAACTGATTTAAATATAGCATTCGTATACACCACCGAGGCAGTCAAAATATGTTATATTAACGTGGAATACGATATATAAGAATTGTATGAATGCGAAAGTAACTTTATCAGTCTGTCTTTTACGCTTTCCTGGTTAAGTCGCTACACCAATTTCAATGAAATTTTGGCATGTAGATACTTTGATTCTTGCAGAACGATATAGGCTACTCTATACCGCGATAACCGGACAAATACTAATAGGTATATTATATATATATATAAACTGCCTCGGTGGCGCAGTGGTAGTGTATGCGACTGCTGTGCTGCTGTGACCCCGGGTCACAGCAGCACAGCAGTACAAATATTAGTTTTGGAGTTTGGGTGTTTTCTATGTAGAATATGTATGTCTAGTACCCATAACACAAGCTCTGCTTAGCTTGGGACTAGATGGCGTTGTGTGTAAGGTGTACGAAATATTTCATAATTATTATTATTTATTATAAAAATCGAAAATTCGAAATGTACATAATATTGGTTTCTTAAATACTCTTTTTCCGAAAAATAAAGATTTATTTTAACTCAAATGTGGAAACGCAACAAACCATCAAAATTTAAGTGGTGATACCGGTTAATGTGTTATTCACAAACATTCAGGTTAATGATGGTTATGTGTGGATCACTAATAGCTTTTACAAATTATGTGACAGTTTTAAAAAGAAGTAATATCAAAGATAAAATACCTGGTTGGCATATGAACAGCGATGGCAATCTTCACGCGTTGTTGCAGTTCTAAAAGTTTAATAACAGTCTTTCTACAGAACATCGATATCGCCTATTACTTGGCTTGTGGAGGCCTAATTATAGTCGCAATCGAACCCTAACTTCAGCTGTATTGTAGGAGACTTAAAGCGGACCCCAAACTATTTTAAGAAAACCTTAGAGGAAAAAGTTAAAGATAAAAATATAAGTATTAGTTTTTCAGTTTTTAAAAATATCAAAACAATCTGTCAATATGATAACTTTATCGTACTAGTAAAGATTTTATTATTGTGGCCAGTCAATATTGATGGTAGGGAGTACCCATTAAATTGTATAACTATGTATAAATCTTTTAAAAGAGCCAGAGATGTACTGCACGTGACCAAAACATAGCATAATTATTTATATGATTTAGATATTTTTTTTCTAAGTGTGGCTACACTTTATGTATGTAGACTGTTATTTAAAGCATAATGAATAAACCTGAACATTATGCGCTTTCTGTAAAATAATCTGAAAGTTCTAGTAATGTCAGAAAAAAAAGCAGTAAAGACAAATAATAAGCCACTTGAGAAAACGTTTCAATATCTTAGAATACTGTAAGGTATGGTAAAATGAAGTATAAAATATTACAGTCTAGAAGTGTTATAAAAACGAATGAGGAAGTTAAAAAGAGGTTGAAAGACCACAGAATATATAAAGGATTGCTCTACCGATAACCTAATAACAATGGTAGTAACTGTTGAAGAATAATCTATTGGTGAATATATTCGCTTAGACTTAATTATAAACTCGACCATCTGGTCTGATGCTAACATTATACCAGAACAAGTAATTTGAATATTAAAAAACTCAACTTAGTCATCAATGTCGTTGAAGATATAAATGATGTGCTAACTTAACTTAAACAAAACCTATTCTCTAAAACATTAAAAGACATTCTAGTTATTGATATCTATGAAATATAGCTTTCTTAATATCTAATTAAATTATATCAATAAACTGGTTTTAAAACCTCAAAAACTTAATAATTGCCAAACTAAATCATAACTGTTAATCTCGTTCTTCTTCTATATTTGTCCAATAAATTAGATTCTTCAAAAAAATACTTTCAATTATACCAATAAAGATGTCACTTACGACTATTAGTGCATTAATTATTCATTATGGCGTATTTACAAGAACGAATATACGTTTTTATGGCATGTGGTACGGAGAGGCGCAGGTCGCCGGCTCGCCACTAATGAAGGCCTGCTACGATGGTCGTCGTAAAACTTGGTGGGTTTATTGTGCACTATTAGGAAACAGACATGACATTCGACATGTTTTCATAAAATTGACATGGAGGGAAATAAATAAATGATAATTACAGACGAAAGATATAAAGTTAATTCACTCATTTTCATCGTCTTGGGTTTGGATACGAAATCTTTCTCACACAACTCGTTACGACTGTACTCTTTAAATAAATTGTTACGTTTATTAGTCGCTATGTCAACTTTCAATCATTAAAACCTTGGTGGTCTTAATAATGTAATGAGCGTAGGTTTTTATTTTGATTTCCCTATAGCAATATGGCCTTTATTATTTTTTTGTAACGGTTATGAAGTCAGAGATGTATGTATATATATGTATTTCTTTATAAATATGCGATACCGACTATCTTTGTTAGTAATATTCCTTGTATATTTGTTTAATATGATAAATAAATAAAAAATGTTTTTTTTTTTTTTTTTTTTTTTTTATGTTTGGCCCGCCAAAATGACTCTACTCTGCCTGATGGAAAGCATAAGCAGAATCCAAGAGTGGAGGTCACCATACTCATTGCGAATGCAGACAATGCAGTATGGCGACCCACACTATGGCGGCCTCGTGTTTTAGTCTAGTCAACAAGTATGGAACTTGTTGACTAGACTAATTGGGCCTCCGGTCTCGCACTCACCAACGAAACACGACAGCACGAACGCTGTCATTTTACGTTGATTTTCTGTGCGTATGTTGAAATTTTTTTTTTTTACTTACAATTCATGACAAATTTCATGATCTAGTGTTAGTGCGAAAAATTAAGTAGGAATTATCAGGTGTTCCTTATTTACTGCCTCTTACCTGGCTATAAAAGTATAACAGTAACCAGGTACATCGTATATACTTGTGACTTTGTGACAAACATCAATTAATCACACTAATATATAAAAGGCGAAAGTTTGTGTGTATGTTTGTAACTTCTTCACGCAAAAACTACTGAACGGATTTGGATGAAACTTTACAGTAATATAGTTTATACATCAGAAAAACACCTAGGCTACTATGTGCCGCGATAACCGACATATACGCGGGCGGAGACGCGGGCAACAGCTAGTAATATCATAAATCAAATAATTTAGATTATATCAATTGAATTACAATAAGAAAATAATTTAATAGAAATTTGGATTTAATTGTTAAGAATGGTTTAAGGTGAGAATAGTATTTTTTTAAGAAATACACCCAGAGGACAATACAAACAGACATGAAATGGACACGATCAACATATGGACTCAGAACAACAATTCGGGGATGAGACCTACAATACTCGACGTAGTAGGAAGCGGCTGATGGTGAGCGCTAAAACCACTGTGTCATTCTTGCAGTCGTCCAGTTATCATGAACTCTAACAATAAATAAAAATAATGTAGTTTAATCACAACATTTGTAAGTAGCAACCTTTAAGAATCATGTAATAATTAACGTGTTTTTCTGAAAGATTCATTTTCAATTCTAGTTGTTACTTCCATATTGTAATGAGTGGGTCCAGTTAAATAATACACTTACTTGTATGCAATTGTCAATGCACAGCGTGTTATGGGAATAGCCAATTAGGTGGAAGTCAATCATGCTAATCACAAGTCGTCACGTCCTGACACCAGTTTCACATGCAGAAGATCGCAACTCGAATAACCTTGTCATGAGGTAGGTAGTAGAGCCACGCTGATTTCAGCACGAATGGGCCGGCTCGACCGGGGCGGTACTACCCTCGCACAGAAAATCAACGTAAAATGACAGCGTTCATGCTGTCGTGTTTCGTTGGTGAGTGCGAGACCGGAGGCCCAAATAGTCTAGTCAACAAGTTCCATACTTGTTGACTAGACTAAAAGATGCAGCAGCATCACTAGGCCGCCATGGTGTGGGTCGCCATACTGCATTGTCTGCATTCGCAGTGAGTATGGTGACCACCACTCTTGGATTCTGCTTATGCTTTCCATCAGGCAGAGTAGAGTCATTATGGCGGGCCATACATAAAAAAAAAAAAAAAAAAAAAAAAAAAACTCCCGGACAGGATTGTCAAATTTTAAATACAATATTTAAGTGATCTAATTATAATAAATGTTATAATTACGAATGTATGTCTTTCTGTAAATGATTGTGTGTTATGCCTTATATACTCAATCAACTACACACATCAAAAGTGTCTAGGGATCAACATATATTTTTGCAATAACTTTTCTCCTGATTTATATTAATTAAAATTTTCTTTAAGGATTCATCAAATAAAGTGTTTTCGTTTGTCACAGTAACGATAAACCAAGTCACCTTTGCATTAATAAAGAAATTTGCCATTTTCCTAATAAAGGGATTTTTGACATTTGAACCACTAACATTAAAGTTCGAAAAAAAGACTGAAATAACAGTTTTCTTTAAAATTTTATTAGGTAACTTAAACAATTAATAATCCGTGTTTCTACCGCGAACACTAACAACACAAGAACATCGGTTTGGCATACTCAAAATGAGTTCATCCAAACACGCTGTGGAATGGCCGCCCATGTTCGTTGCAACAACAAAAAAAGGTCTTCTTGCGACTGGATACCCTCCATATTCGGCAGAGCTCTTCTCTGTAGCATATCCCATGCATGCTCAATCGGGTTCAAGTCTGGCGACTGAGCAGGCCAGGGCCAAAGCCACATCTCAATCTCAAGAAATCCGCATAAAAATGCTTGATCCCTAGACACTTTTGATGTGTGTATTACAAAACTATGCATATAACTTTTCGGTGGCCCACAAAATAATATAGTCATCATAACTATAAAGATATTGCACACTATAGTATATAGGCCTCTCTCATAGCACACTGCTCTGATCGATTTTGGGCTTCTCGCATTCAGCTCCGTTTAGCCATCTTGAACAAGTCGTCACTCCATCCAGCCTTTGGGCGTCCTATACTACATTTAGCGTTCATTCTTGATGCGATATTTAAAACAAACGCCGAGCATAGCCCTTTAGCACGCCGAGCGAGTTTAAGCTTATGTACTAACCGTATCGTAACTGTCCACGTATCGGCTCCGTATGTCATTTCAGGCAGGATGGAGTAAAAAATGATATAGTGACTTACCGTATAGGTACCGTAAACCATGGTCGCTATTCATTCGTCTGAAATTAAAAATGAAAATGACATCAACATATAATTTGGCCTACATGAAACATTCCTAACATAATTTTATAAAGTTGATTTCTAATCTATATCTATATATACTAATATTATAAACGCGAAAGTTTGTAAGTATGGATGGATGGATGTTCGTTACTCTTTTACGCAAAAACTACTGAACGGATTTGAATGAAACTTTACAGTAATATAGCTTATACGTCAGAATAACACATAGGCTACTGTTTGCCGATAACCGACATATACGCGGGCGGAGCCGCGGGCAACAACTAGTGTCAACTAAAGATATAAATGGCAGACCCTGATTTTGCTGTGATTTGTTTCATTCTGTAATGCAAAGCAAATAAATAATTGATATTAAAACTTAATATTCATTAATTAGTTGTAACCGTTGATGATTACAATAAAAGTCAAATATTAGTCCAGTGATACTATCGTGATCACTACAATTACTATAAGAACTACTTCAAATTCCAGCAATCACTCGTCTTAAATGCAGATCTAAGTGATGAATACAAATATATACAGATTATTGTATTTACTTTGATTTCATTGAGTGGTTAGTAGCGATATCTGTCTGATCGCCGGCCCCGGCCAGCAATGTAATTTATGTATATGTATGCAGAAATGTACAAAGTGGCCCATTCACCATCACGACATCGTAATCACTGGGAGGCGTTAACAGGAATTTAACGTTCCTAATTATATTGATTTACAAGCAACATTGTACACTTTTTTATATTTCAATCAACCTGATAACCTTATATTTAATATACTGGTTCATTTTTCTAGTGCAGGGCCGAGAAATGGGTATAAAGGCTTTATACCTTTACAGATTAAATTTAGGTGTCTAATCTAGACTAAGATGGGTAATCAATTAACTTTAGGTCTTAAATCTACACGAACCATCCCGAGTGCATGGATGGGGCCCTGGGCTTAATAGTGATCGTGGAAACTGTCACCGCCGATATAGGTACTAACTCATTTTATATTTTGTTAGTTTTGCTAATTTAAATTTATAAAAAAATATTTAAGTAAGGTAACTGCCAAGCCTATGTATTAAACATAGGCTTGGCAGTTACCTCAATTCACTTTCTAGCGATTGTACTAGCAAAGTAAATCTAAGAGAATGTTGTCATTCCAAAAAGTATGTACACAATTTGGGATAAATAAACGTTTTATTATTAAATTAGTGTAATTAATAAATCTGGTAAGATACAGAAATGTTAAATTAATACGAAGTTAGTTTGAAGAAATAAATATAAAAAAAGTTTATCAAGTGATCTAAGAGAATGAGGGCCCAGGACTTGTTTAACGTATATTTCGCAAACCTAGAAGTTGTGTAGTGGCGGAGTAGGCATCGTGGCCGCTCTATTAGTCGTTCGTCGGAGTGACCTGTCGCCAAGGAAGGTCGCCCGGTGTGATGTCTGACCAGTATGGCAACTTATTGAAACTAGCGTCGGATTATATGGATACGATCATAAGTTAGATCTTTTTTAAACCGACTTCAAAAAGGGAGATTCTCAATTTGACTGTATTTTTTTAAATGCTTGTTACCTCTGAACTTTCGATTTTGATATTATTTTTTATTTGAAAGCTGAATAATTGAAATGGGACTGTTGTCCCATTTCAATATGGTCCGGGAAGCACCAGGTCCACTTGTTGAAGTCGGTTTATTTTGTACTTTTTTTGACATTTATATATATAAATTAACTTTTAGAATATTACAGTAGTTTATAGTATTTAGTGGGGGTGTGGTTATTCATATCACACTCCCAACTATGCCGTAATTGAATTTCTCTTATCTAAGAAACAGCTGGTATAAACCTACTAAATTAAAATGCAAATAATTTGTGTTATTCCATTATTAACGTGACATGAAAACTACTTTATTTAGTAACAATTTTTTTAGTAAAAAGAATGGTAAATAGTTCATTGTAATAGATTTCTAAATATATTTTTGCTGTTAAACAAGCAATGGAAAGAAAAACATTGACAAAATGTCAGTCGAACGTCGTCGATACTAGTGTTTTTTTGTTAAAACCTTTTTATTATTTTTTCACTTCCAAAAGGTCACCATATCCAATTAAACGATAGCCGCGGCGTATCCACATTATTTTTAACCATTCGTGTATCTCACGTGCTCAGCTATCTCTATCTAAAACGTAAACAATCTGGTTCGCGTTGATTTCAACAGCAACGTCGTCGGAATGTCCACGCAAACAGGTAACATTACTGTTGGCGAGCCTAAACTATGCGAAGGTGCAGATCATAGACAGAGCGGACGAGGGAGCGAAAGCAATTACGTATGCCATTAACTACCACCTATTTCGACTGAAGTGTATTGAAGAAGTATCACATTGAAAACACCAGTAATCAAATCATACAATATACAAATTATATTTCAGTATTATTCAAATCTTCTATGTGTACTCTATAGAGACATGATTGTATTAAGTATAAATAATGAGAAACTAAAGAGAAATATGGTATCAAAACCATGATTTTCGGAAGGTCCTGGCTACCTATTTCATTGTACATTGAAAATCGTATTATTCCTGACCCCATTATCTAGTCTACTTACTCTTTCCCACTTAGACTGCCTCTGTGGCGCAGTGGTAGCGTATGCAACTGCTGTAAATGACGTCTCGGGTTCGATTCCCGGGTTGGACCAAATGTTTGTATCATCTGCAAATATTTGTTTCGGAGTTTGGGTGTTTTCTATGTATAATATGTATGTATTTACAAAAAAAAAAGTGATATATGTATTTACATCAGTTGTCTAGTAAGTACCTATAACACAAGCTTTGCTTAGCTTGGAACTAGATGGCGTTGTGTGTTAAAAATGACCGAAATATTGTCCCAACACTATATTAACGTCTGTTTCTTATCCAGTTTAGCACTTTACCGCTTTAATTATTTAATGATTAATGCTCAATATAAACTAACTAACGATTTCCTCAACGCAATAGCGACAAATAATTACCATTATTCATTGCTAATTTAAAAAGCAGATGTACACATAACACTGACCATGAAATGCAGCTCCACAGATATCAGTGATATGTTGCTACAATGTAAGTAATGTCCTGCACTTCGCTTTAATTGACTGTTTAAAATGTAAATGAGGTGAACGTTTACTTCATCACCCGAGAATTTAGACATCGTGTCAATTAAACTATTACAATTAATGACCATTAATTCCCACATATTTTGTTCCATAAATCTGTTAGTTGATTCTAAGGCTTGTCAGGGACAGTTTTTTAGGATTTAATAAAAAATAATGTTTATGGCTCACGTTATCGGTGCCTTGCTTTCTAATCTTTTTAACATGAAGAGTGACGAAAAATCGTAACTTTAAATCCAAATCATCTTTATCACGATTTAGTTCAAAGAAAATTAAAAATAGATACTGAAAACTAAATATTAAAAGACAATAGAGGTAAAAAATCACCTAGTTCATTGCCGTCTGAGACTTTACGGTACTTTAGAATTACTTTACTAATTAAGAAATACACAACAATTTTAGATGCTTGATTCTACTGCGTACGATATAAACCGCGCCCGCTTCTCTTATTACCGTGTGTCCTTACGCTAAAGATTTGACGCGACCTCGGCCCGCCTTATCGTCAATAACGATTTGCCAGATACTTTATCCTTCTACACAGTATCGTTGACGATTAAAAATCATTTTGTATTTATATCTCCGTTATTTATACAACTATAGAAACCTCCTCTGTTTTGTATGGTGTTTTTTCGATAGTTTTATGTTTATTTATACATAATATAGCTAACTGTTGATATTTATAATCTCGATATTTATCTTCGATATTAAGACGTACTTATATTTACTGTTAATTATAATGGAAATAGATATCAAGGCTATGGGATAGGAGGGCTCTGGTAACCCTACCCACTCGGTGACAAGCACAGCACAAAAGAATTGATTAACTCAGGTTATTATGAGGCTGATGTGTTAAGGCGCATATCCACCGAAATTGTTGGCAAATGTTTGCAACTTTAATAATAATAAGGACAGACAGGACTATTGTTGCCAATAAGCCTGATATTGTGGTGATAGATCGATTAGAGCGCCGCGCAATGATTGTCGATATTGCCGTTCCTCATGACGAGAATCTCGTGAAAGTCGAAAAAGAAAAACAAATAAAATATTTGGATTTATCTCACGAGATTGTCGATATGTGGAATGTGGATTCAGTGATCATTGTTCCGATAGTCGTATCTGCCTCGACCATCATCTTAGGAGGCTCACGTTAGGGAGCTGGATCAAGGGTCTGATGCAGAAGGCAGTCCTCCTTGACACGGCTCGAATTGTGAGGAGGTTCCTGTCTCTGGAGCCCTAACCACCGGTTTCTTGGTCCCTGTACCCGAAGTCGGTGGTCTACTATTTTTTATATTTTTAAATGTATTTGTTTTAATATGTATATTTAAAAATGTAAATAATATGTTATATAATAAGTTTAATAAAGAGAATAATAATAAATAAGTATATATATTTTTTTTTTAATAATAATAATAAATATTTCATAAGAACTTTTGTTCGGTGGAAACTCGACTTTACGGCGTTCGGTGGTGCCAGCCCAACCGTGTAAATTTGGCTATCCTACAAAGTACTTACTGTTTAAGTTAGGTACGTAGCTTTAAAGTAAAGGTAATAGGGTAAAATAAATACAACGCTTTAGCTAAAAGTATTTGTAATGAGTGTGATAACTATCTTAACTAGTGGGCGACATTATATCCAGGGCTCACTACAGCACAGTTCGTTCTTGGTCTAAAAGCATCAAACGTATGTAGGCTTAAAAAAATCATATTAACATAATCAATGGTAGTAAATCATAAGTTAAACATTAAAAAGTTATAGATAGTTGACAGCACGGCGTATTGGCTTAAGTGGTCGCCACGCCACTCTGTACTGTGCTGGGTTGAAAGTTAAGGGTTCAAACCCCACATAAGACAACAATTTGTGTGATCTACAAATTATATTTCTAAGTCTGCATACTCTTTGTGTATTTCTTGTATGTTTGAAAAATCCCTTGCGACACATTACACATTTCTAATGCGACCATTGTGAAAAATGTTACATTATTAACAAACAAATTCATACTAACACAAAGACCATAGCCATAAATGGTGAAGTACTTAGAAAAGATCGGAATGCAACTAAAATAAGGCCGCCATGAAACCACGATTAATTACAATTACTTAATCTAATAATCGGTAAGAAGGTTGTTTTTGGCGATTATAAACTATTACGTCAAATATTGGCCAAGTGCAGAGTAAAAGTAAGCTAATGTTTGCACCAAGGTCTCGAGCAACGCCGCGGGCGGGAGCCAGCCCCGTGTACCGTTCTCTATTTGGAGATGGACCGGACTGACCGATTACACTATAATAGAGAATATTGAGACATATTGTTGAATTCGCATTTTATGTTTCACATTATCAGTTAGCACATATAATCGGCCAGGCAAATAATCGGCCATATTTTAACAAATTTCACCAAACTTTTACCAGGAATTTCCGGTAAAGTCGGACTCTCTCAGGCACTCTGTTATAACCTGTAGATAATAATAGAATGCATGATTGGCCTAGTAGTTTAAGCGTTCGCCATACCACTTTCTACCATGCTAAGTGTTGTGGGTTCAAACCCCACACCAGACAACACTTCGCGTTATCTCCAAAATACACGAATGGCGTAATGATTTGAGCAGTCACTTCGCCTCTCCTTACTACCTTGAGTATTGTGGGTTCGATCCCCATATGGGACAACATTTTGCGTAATTCACAAATTAGTGCCGTAAGTCTGGGCGTTATTTGTATGCATGACATGAATATTTGTAAATCCACTTCACCCCAGGATATATTACTAGAGTGGGAGTAGTCTTACAAAAACAAAATGACACAATATATTTCTGTGTCAGTCATCTTTTTTTAGCTATGCGTCATATTATTAAATGTCAATGAAATTATGTCAATATTTATGTCACCAAATTGTGATTAGCAGCTCTGCAACTTTGCAAAGACATTTATGTTTATATTCAACAGAGTTCGTTGAAGTCTTTTGTTGCTCTCATCGTGCCTACAGTTTCGTAGCATAAACACTACACGTAATAGTTACATTAAGCTATTTATATTATATATTAGATTATGTTCCATGAAGTATTTGTGTTCTATGCTAATAACAGTATAGGGTTTTAATCAAGTAAAGATCCAGAAAAAAAAAACAACACTAAATAAAAAAATGCCAGTTATTATAAATAAATTGATTTTTTATGACCGATAAATAGTTATTGAAAAATTATGTATTGTAATAAAAAAACACTATGAATAATTTCAAAGAAAAAGTTCAGCCTTTACAGCTCTCTCTCTCTCTCTCTCGCTCTCACACCCACACACACACACACACACACACATACACACACACACGCGCACACAAACACATACTTTTACTAAATTTAATTTATTAGTTAGAAACACGATAGTTATCAAGAATCTTCTTTAAAATGTTAGCGTTTCAAATTACATTACGGATATGCTATACAAAAACTAAGACATAGACTCACCCAACTGTTGCTAATTATTAACAACATTGTTACTAATCACCTCTTTCCGGATTGCCGTAAGCTGTGGAGTGAGCCTGACAGGATTCTTCTAGAAATTCTCACTAAATTCATCTCAAAAATTCTCTAACACTATATTTGTTCGTGACATTAGTTACTTTAAATGAGACTTAATGATGTCCAAACGACATTTTAGAATATTGTAGATATTCAATAGTGATAAAGTCTCATGTGATATATAACACCATATTCAAATTGTTTAACACTGTTTAATGGTTTTCGAATGTTAATTTGTGTACTTTTCTCTTGGTTTATAGAAACCATTGACGTCACGTATATCTTACATAACATATCAAATCAAATCAAAATCATTTATTCATCTAAGACACCAAGTGACACTTATGAACGTCATATTGAAGCTATAGTTAAAAATCATAGATAGACACAAACAGAGGCCACAGCATCTGCTGTATTGTCGAGGTAAATTAGGCGAAAACACCAAAATCTACTGCCTGCCTGTGTCGATCCATAACTTCCAGTTTCCAAAATGCGAAAGTATCTTAGAAAATTGATAGGAATAACTAGTGTTTCCCTCCCACTATGATCCCGGGTCCTAGGCGGCCATAGTGTGGGTCACCATGCTGCAATGTCCTTATTCGCATTGAGGATGGTGATCACCACTCTTGGAATCTGCTCATGCTTTCCATCAGGCAGAGCAGACCGATTGCTGAAATTTTGCAAGCATGTGTATACAGCGTGACAATACAATATTATAATGACATGGAGCTGATCTGATGCTGGAGCTGGAAGGTGGCCATAGGAACTCGGTAAAGAAACGTCGCAAAATCACCGAGTTTTGGCACGTTTTATTTGTCTCGAGGCATTCTAAGATTTTTAATTAAATTTATTTTTTAAACATAGATGTAAGTTAAAGTATTACTAACACAATGAGTTTTATTACTTAAATCAATAAAAAAGTTACATCATCACATACATCGAATGCACACACTCTGCTCCTTTAGCCAATTTGACATTCTACAAACGTAATCGTTATTAGAAAACTAAGAAATTTATGACAATGACGTTACCTCAACGCTAAAACCGTAGTCAGAATAAAATATTAGCCAATAATAGAAGGGAATAGAGCGTAAGAAATTGTTAAAAAAGATTCGACGCGAAACATTTGCATCTTGAGTAAGGGGAACGTAACGGGTTTTGAGTTTGGCATTTAACTTTTACGATTAATTAAAAACTTGACATAGCTGTCAAATAATGCTACATGGTAATGAAAAAAATAGAACACATGTGTGTTTAATTAAATTATTGAAATACTTAAGTGTAACTTGAATTCAAATTTTCGAAAAAAAATAAAAAAAATAAAAATAAAATAAAATATTTTGGACTTCTAACACACAACGCCCTCTAGTCCCAAGCTAAGCAGAGCTTGTGTTATGGGTACTAGACAACTGATACAAATACATATATACTTTTTTTTGTAAATACATACATATTATACATAGAAAACACCCAAACTCCGAAACAAATATTTGTAGATCATACAAACATTTGGTCCGATCCGGGAATCGAACCCGAGACCTCATGATCAGCAGTCGCACACGCCAACCGCGAGACCAACGAGGCAGTCAAAAAAGGAAATAATGACAAAAAATTAAAGATACACAATTGCACACGCATTTGTATGTAAGAGGTGCTAGACTAGTTGCGGACATGACGCAAGTAAAACGTTCTGCTGCGATAAAGTGAAAGACCTCATCACTCTCGTCTTGAATATTTCTTTCTCATCTCTGATAAATATGTATTTACAACTCACGCACTCACGACAGAAGCTACTGTAATAACTAAGAAGTTTTATCAACAACAGTCTGACCGATAGATCAACAGATAAAAAACATCTCCAGAATTAAATCTAAAACCATTCCGAGGCGTTTACATTATAAAATTGTAAATCATTCATTCATCATACTTTAATCGAAAATAAGATCAAAACACTCAGATGCATGAGCATCGATTATTGAATGAAAAAGAGCGAGAAAAAATATTTTGTTAAAGGCAGAAAGGGATAGAAACAAGATTACTGCGCCATTCGATTTCAAGATCGATACACAATAAATCTTGTGTACTTTTTTTTGTTTTCTGTCAGGATAAACGGTGTAGCGAGTGCGTGAGAGACAGGTCGTGGCTACCGGGTAGCGGGTTTGGTTCTCGATATGTTATTTTATTTACTGAGTGCACGATTTATCGTCAGCTTTTATGGCGTCAATTGCTTTGAATGTATCGTATTAATATCAATGGTGTATTTTAGCTTTGTTTTGTAATCGTAACTCGTCTACGGGAGGTAAATACCATTACGTAAAGTTTTTGTTTCTCCGTTAAGCTCTTGTGAACGTTTTCAACGAGTTTTGCTCGATCGAGATCTAGATATTTTGTTTTATATGCCTTCACTTATTGTGTCAATAATGGCTCAACGGCATAGTCCTCTTCTGTAAAGCGAATTTAAAAATCTTTTGAAAATTTTTGGCACAGTTAGAAAATCACAACAGACGTTGATTCAAGAATTGTTGTGTTCTTATCCCATCTCAACACACCATGGCTTAACATACTAATATTGATACACATCCAAGGCCATCTACCCACTTCATTCACATGAACCACACTATATTTCCAGATGAAGATCTATGAGTAAACACAAGTTACTATCAAAACCTCAAATTCATCAACAAGTACAACCATGTCTCAATGATGGATAGATACTTTATAGATAATTCTCACAAGCATCACTGTATCACAGTACATCACAATCTATCACTATGGGAGAGTGAACGAGTGACAAACTGGTAATTAAATTTCTGATCTATCAACTTATGAATTGTGTCGAAATTTCTTTGGTGGTTTATAGCTGTAGATATGTAACGGTAATTTTTAATAATTAAACATCAAATAATCTGAATGTTATTAGAGAACGTCATATGGAAATTTATGCGCATTATTTGATTGAATGACAACAAAAAATATGATTTAATGTGTTAAGAATTGCTACCATGTTTGACTTCATAATATAATGTACATATAATACATTCTGTTATAATATTACATAGAATAAATTATATATTTATCGTCCGAATTAAATAAATTCAGCAATACTGATTGCTAAGTAAAATTCAATAAAAAGTACTCTAAGTCAATATTATCAAACGGAACTCTGCCAGCCAACGTTATTCAAGATACTTAAATATTTATTTTGTTTAATTATTTTTGTTTATTTTTTTTCGGCCCCGGTTGTTATCGTAGGAAACAGTCGTGAGGCTTAGTTGGAGGCGTTTGGGCTACGTAGCCACAACGTTGTCTTGCCAGTCCCCCAACCCGCACTTGCCAGCGTGGGGAAGTATGACCTTAACCCTCTCCTGAGAGGAGACCCAAGTCCAGCAGTAGGACGTTATGGGTTGATGATGATGAATTATTTTTGGTATTAAATAAACATACTATTAATTATTGCATCTATAAACATCTACTAAAATATTTTTTTAGTTTTATCAAAGTTGACAAAGTGAAACCAATTGACTCCTGACATTGCAAATATTTCGTTAAGCTTGCTTTTAAATGAACACATTTCTTAAAAAAATAATTTTACGTAATACACTTTCTTTTAAATACTTGATTAATCTAACACCTCATCATGTTTTGTGATGAGCTCACACCATTCGCTAATATAATTATCAATTAATCAATAATATAGACACTAAGTGGTATATATCATAATATTATCATACATATAACATAATTAATAGTCGTTGGATAAATTTCAAGTGTAGCACAGTGCCACACCCTCCGGATATAAAACTGTATCGAACCGCACACCTCGCACTGTTTAACATAATCAATTTACACGAATATTTCTGTGTAGCAATGTGACGTTAATTTACGATGAGTATCTTCAATAAATTTATGAGTAGGTATTTTTGTGGCTCTGTTTATTGCAAAAATTCTTCTTAATAATCTCGTAAAAACAAGTTCAGTTTAACATAATAATATGTATTCCATGGTGCCTAGAGTACAAATAAACACGTTTAAATTTTTTCTTTAACCAAGGATAGTTGGCATTAGGTAGAAATCAGACAATATATATTTTAGTAAAACAAAGGTTAAATCAAAAAATATAATTCCTCTAAATGAAATTTCTGTTCTTTGTAACAAGAGTACCATCATAGCCTATGATTTTAAAGACGGAAATAGAATTCTATCTAATCGTCACAACTGTCATCTAGACACGCGGCAGCGTGTCAAGCCAAGTTCAAGCAAAGGAACTGGCTAGCCAGCGCCGAGAGTAATATTACACGAACCACTTGGTGCCACTTTTGACCCTTCTATAACTCAAAATCTATTAAACGTAAACACATAAAACTACGTGTGTTTAATTATATCCATAAGGACATCTAGAAGCCCAAATTTCATGAAGCTAGCTCAAACGGTTATAAAGATATGAAGGTATAAAAGTCGTAAATTTTAGCACTGACTGACATAAATATAGTACCTAAACCTAGCCCACTTCCAGATGACCTAGAAGGATGAAATTTGGAATCCAGCTCGGTAATTGTGTGTAAGCGTAGGAAAAAATCTAAAAATAAAATAAAGTTAAAAAATAGGGGGGACCCCATACATTTTTTTTTTTAATTGTATTGTTGGACCCGTCGTTACAAGCAGATTATTGCAACTATCCCAATATATGTATTATTTAATCTCAATACCTGCCTAGCTTTCTTTACAAAATGTAATGAAATCCCACTAAAAACATAAATGTAAAAATGGGGAGCCAAGTTCAATACAAAAATTATGCTTGGCTGTGGGCTTCGTCGCAAAAAGAATGGAGATCTAAATAAGTGCCAAGTTCTATGCAAAATCCAAACATGTATTTATAGGAACAAAATAAAATTATGAACAAGTATTTAACTCTATTTCTTTACTTTATTGGATACCTATAACAATTGCTGTTATTTAAAAATGTGAGATCTTAAAGTAGCTTAGCTTCTCACTACGTAAAAATGATCGGCGTTCGTTTAGAAATGTTTTGAACAGATATGGGGGAAAGTTAAAAGGTCGTATTTAATATTAAAACGTGGGAAGACATAAACTCACTCTCACTGCTAACTGTTATTTTATTTGTGACATTAAAAATATTGCCGTGTGTCGTAAAACGCGATGAGACGCTCAGAAACTACGATGTCTAAAATTGATTTATATTAATAGATTTAGCGTATTTCGAAATTTAAGTAGTTTCTCCTCTCACGTCAAGTGGATTATTACTGTGAAGGTACCTTTGTAAGCAGATGTGTTGTAAGAGAAAGTACAAAAAATGATAGGCGAATATATGTAATGAAAAGGCATAATGTCGTATGTCTTGACACAGATAAAAAAGGAAAAAAACAATTAATTGCTTTTCTTTGTCTTGCGTTAAATTATCTTAGTTTGACAGGAGTCTTCGGGATTCAGAAATATTCAGGTCTACATTCAGGCTATACAACTATTTTCCAGGTCTCATTTTACTTACGCAGTGAAGTCCTGCGACCAGAAATGGATTGAAGAAGTGACGGCACTTCCCTAATTCAACGGAAATGCAGATCTTCGACCTCGGCTTCTAGAAATAAACCTCTTTTAACTTTTCTTTAAAACAAAATTTAACAGATTTTTACTAAGGCCGTCTAGCGAGAAAAATGTCTTATTAAACACTTTACGTGCAAGAGAAACCGACACATATCGGTAATGAAGGGTTTCGTGTAATTGCGAATTAATATTGAACACTTGAGCCACCACGGGCCGGACCAATTGCCCTTTATCTGGTTAATCAATCACATTATGTCCGCTATCTTTGTATTTTCGGGCGAAAGTAAAAACATTTTGTAAAAAGAGATTACATTTTTATACAGCTTAAAAAAAATAAGTAATAAATTTCTGTTAAAATATTGTGTGTGAAATAACGACTTGCAATGTTATGTTACTATTTATCGCAGGAAATGATGGTAGCTTGATATTTTTTAAAGCTTTTCAAAAGATACCTTTACTGAAATATGGCATTTCAATTCAATTTTAGATCTACTAGATTTTGTGACTGAAATTATTATTCGATTATGGTTTGGACTATGGTACGTTTCTATGTAACGTCATTTATAACACGGGGAAGCGATAATAATCATACGTTATTCTAAATTATTAACGTTCATGTAAATTCAAAATCATTTATTCAATTAAGACACTAAGTGACACTTGTGAACGTTAACTTGAAGCTACAGTTAAAAAAATCATAGATCGACACCAACAGACGCCACAGCATGTACTGGATTGTCAAGGTGAATTAGATGAAAACACCAAACAACTACCTACTTGTATCGATCTATAACTTCCAGTTTCCAAAATGCGTTGAGCCTTATGAGAAAAATACTGGTAAAAAAACTCATGGCCACTCTTTTTAAAGTCAGATTTTCAGTTAAAGGTACACCTCTCTGTTCACTACCCGGGTTAACTTGATACACAACTGATAACGAAAGCAACTGTTCACCTTCCTTGTTTACGTCTTAGTACCTGCATGACCAAGTTTCGATCAGTTCTTTTTTAATTTTCTAAAAATGATTCCTAGCTATATTGATTTATCCCCCTCCAAACCCCTGCATACTGAATTTCATGAAAATCGTTGGAACAGTTTCCGAGATTCAGATATCTGGGGGCACGGTCGTGCCCCCGCCAAAACGAGCCAAGCGTAGCGCAAGGGCACTACCTACCTTTTCTCGAAGCGTTTCGTCGTTTTTTTGAACCCCCATAACTTTGGTTCCCGATATACCAGATCGTTCAAATTTCCAGGATATGATGTTACTAATAGACTGATGAAACGTACAAAGTTTCAATTGCATAGCTCTGATAGTTTAGATTTTATTGATACCTAAAAAACACCGATTTCGTCACTGACACACTGATGATCATCAAAACTGTTAGGGTACTTCCTGAAGTGCTAGAAAGCTGAAATTTGGTATGTAAACTAAGTTTAGTACACAAACAACAAAAAAATTCATAAACCTATTACTTTTGCCCCCTAACCCCCAAATTTGGGGGGTGAAAGTTTGTATGAGACTTTCACAAATGTTCATGCTAGAGGTTTGATTTTTAGTACACAGACTTTTTCGAAAGAAGATGTACAAGAAATACAGCCCAAAAAAAGAAAAAAAAAGGAAACTTACAAAAAGAAATGAAATCCCACCAAAAACATTTTCATGTAAAATGTTGCCAAGACGACTGCATATGGTTTACCCTGTGAAAAAGATATCAGATCTCATGTAGAGCCAAGGTTCTGTATCTACAGACCCTAACTCTACCAACCCTAACTTCATAAACTCTACATCTCAGTAAAAATGTATGGCTTGGCTGTTTCGTTACTTCAGAAACTAAATATTCGTATAACACATTACTTCAGAAACTAGATATTTGCAAACACAAAAGGCGTTCGTTTCTCCTTCGTGACGGTATGGTAGCGAAACGGCGAAGCCATACATTTTTACTGAGATGTAGAGTTTGTGACGTTAGGGTTGGTAGAGTTAGGGCGTGTAGATACAGAACCTTGGCTCTACATGAGATCTGATATCTTTTTCACAGGGTAAACCATATGCAGTCGTCTTGGCAACATTTTACATGAAAATGTTTTTGGTGGGATATATATATACAAGAATTGTTCGTTTAAAGGTATTAGATAGATATATATAATTATCTAAATACTTTTAAAAAAACTATCAAGTATTATAACGTGGGCGAGCCACGCTTCGGCATGAATGGACCGACTCGACTGAAGTGATACCACGGCTTCACAGAAAACCGGTGTGAAATAGTGCTTGCGCTGTGTTTCACCGAGTGAGTGAGGATATCGGAGGCCCATACCCCAATCCCAGTACCCCTACCTCCCCCCTATCCCCAAAAGGCCGGCAACGCACTTCTGACGCTTCTGGTGTTGCAGGTGTTCATGGGCGGCGGTAATCGCTTACCATCAGGCGATACTTCTGCTCGTTTGCCGGCCTATTCCATAAAAAAAAACAACAGTAAAAAATATCTCTTCTCTACTTAAAAGTGCTTACAAAAACTTTGAACTCATATAAGTTGGGATCATTGAAACCATATTTACGTACAAAAAAGTGATATCATATTTAGTAAGGCTGCGAGAGGATCGCGTGCTGACCAATTCAGCTCAATTTCTTGTCAAATTTTGCTGTGACTAAGAAGCGTTAAAGTGACTGAGGAGCGTTAAATATGCGTGAACGAGACTCCTTTAAATTGAACTATGGTATGGTATAAATGTAACTACGTTTATAACTAAAATTTTTGAGTACTAAGTGAAAGACGGATTGATTATTATTTTAGCGTATGATAATTTATAGTTAAATGGCAAATAGTTTTAACTGGTATCTGTTATTTTACCGACGGGTGACAAAGAAAGAAGATAAATTAGAGTAAAGTATCCGAGGCAATATGTCGTACAGCATTGAAAAAAACATAATATATAAAGATAGATTTACTAACAAAGTATTTATGTACCAGGAGCCTATTTTTTCTAATGTAGACAAATAACTATAGGCGGGTACACTTAGTAGGTTTGTTTATAAATGTTTTTCAGGGAATCAAGGTCTAGGCAATCAGTCGGACCTTCTTAAATTATGCACAGAAGTAAAATCATTTATCCCTTCAAATACGTTATGCATAATTTAATTACTTCAAAGAAATCTTAACTAACTAAATATGTAGATAGAATGTTGAATGCCTTGTGGGTTTTAAATACCACGAGACTTTATAATATATCCTTCGGAAATAAACCAATAAGAATTCGCACCGAGGAATAAGTATAAACGACGTTCAATATAAAATAAAATATAAACTGATAGCCCTTATTAATCCAACTATCGACGGCTTATTGCACAGATTAATCTTACAACAAACCACAGTGTTCCACAGTTATAATAAAGAATAATAAATGTACCTCGCTTTCGCCTCCCAACGTTTAACATTATCGCTAGTTCGGCCAGAGGCGGTACACGGAGACCAGACCACGACAGGGCTACTGTATAATACCACGCGAATTACTCCCAGCCACTGGTTCACTAAAGAAAATTACCACGCAGTGCACATTGCAGAAAGACCGTACCTACATCGTAAATAATTTTAACAAAAAAATGTTATAGGTCCATTTACGTCATATTCCAAATACTCGCTCACAAAGAAACGTGAATGAAACCAACATTGGTTATTGGTTGATTTAGTAATTTGTACTTTATATCAATGCTTGAAAGGTGCACAATGGTCTGTTGTGGTTAATTGACAGATGGGCTAGGTAACATACCATCTCAATAGCAATACAAACATAGCGAGGTGCATAAAAACAACATTGGAAGCTGGGTGCTCGACTACCAGGCGTTCAGCGGTGTGCGGCGGTGGCCGGTAGCCGACCGGTCCGGTAATGATACCAGTGCCTTTTAGGGCGCGTGTTATGACGGACCATTCACCTAGTATGGATAAGACAATATGTAACTGTAAATTCAATATATTAAAAACACAGTAAATTGAAAAACAATATTTAAATAGAAATACATTTTGCACGATTTCATTTCGGTGCCTCAAGACAAGTTCTTACACTTTACATCTACTCATCTCATCATTAAATTCAGCATTTTTAAAACTGACGCAAAGAAAACAGTAGAGTTAGGTTAGCAAAATATAAAATAATTTATATATAATTTAAAAAGGATACCTTTCATAATGAATTTAATAACATATCTTTACAAATCCAATGTACAAGCCCTTAGCCATCCAGTTTGTCGACTCTCATTAAGACCACAGTTAGTACATCTGAGTTTTTCCATCCGTTGACAGTACATCGAGACCTCCTCAATTCTTCTGTAAGCCTAGTACTAAAGCTTGTCTAGTTTATAGCTATGATCATAGATAAGCCCTAGATAATGGTAGAAAATGCTTGATAATTTAAAGAAAATGCGTATGAGTATGATGACCATTCCAGGAAAAAATCGAAACCGCATCCAACATTAATTATACATTTTAAACTTAAACCTAAATACTAATGAAAAAGTCTCATGACATAAATAAGTAAGTAAAATCAGCAAGTTTTGGTAGTTTTATAGACCTTGAGAATTTGGACCACCTGTTGTAAGGATTGCAAGAGTCGACTTGGCAGTGAATAATAAACGACGTCATTCAAATAAAACACAAATAAAATGTTCACGAGTTCCATCACGGTCTCGTTTTATACTACATATGCTTATGCTAGTCTTATTTTAATTATATGAGACTATCTTTTGCACGCGGCTTCGCTCACGCAGACTTTTATCCCCTGATTTACCCCCAAAAGAATTTCAAAACTTCCTTTCTTAATGCTCACTTACGTTATATAAAGAACCTACATGCAACATTTCAGGATTCTAGGTTCAGCGGTTTGGGCTGTGCGTTGATCTATCTCTATGTCAGTCACCTTCCTCTTTTATATAATTATATAGGTTAGCATAATGTACTATTTATTTACTTTATTCCAAATACTTAAATATACATGATTTGTTTGGAAGACGATTTTGATTTGTATTCAGCATATTGATTCGTAGTAAGGAGAGAGAAAAAATAGTTTTTTTGGAAAACACCAATCCAGTCACATTAACAACTCCAGTCTAAGATTGGAAGACATATTTAATTTTTCAACGTACAATTTTGACGTATTCCTATATTCTGGTATATCTTCTTTGGTACCTAATATGCAAACATTACACAATTATCAAGTTTAAATGCGTTAGCTCATATGTTAGCTATTCAATAAGCATCCTTTATACTATGGACTCGTGTTGTCAAGTTTACTGTCACCTGACGTCATAACAAATGTGCTTATAAGGAAGACCGTGAACAGTTCTTTAAACTAAAGATTGACCTTCAATTGTTTTATAGTCGTGTTGGTGATACCTCCCTTTCTTCTAATAATGATCCGAGTTAATAACACTCGTACTGCTTTTTGAATTCAATGGTGGTTGTCTGACTTACAATTAACAATGATTGACAGATCTTACCTGAGTTTAAAACAATACATTGGCGTTTTGTGATACTTTACAACCGACTTCGAAAAAGGAGGAGGTTATCAATTTGACGGTATGTGTTTTATGTTTGTTACCTCAGAACTTTTCAAGTGGGTGAACCGATCTAAATGATTTTTTTTTTTATTTGAAAGCTGGTGCTTCCCGTGTGGTCCCGTTTCTATTTGGTTATAATTTTTTTCTTTTTATTCTACACACATCAAAAGTGTCTAGGGATCAAGCATTTTTATGCGGATTTCTTGAGATTGAGATGTGGCTTTGGCCCTGGCCTGCTCAGTCGCCAGACTTGAACCCGATTGAGCATGCATGGGATATGCTACAGAGAAGAGCTCTGCCGAATATGGAGGGTATCCAGTCGCAAGAAGACCTTTTTTTGTTGTTGCAACGAACATGGGCGGCCATTCCACAGCGTGATTTGGATGAACTCATTTTGAGTATGCCAAACCGATTCTTGTGTTGTTAGTGTTCGCGGTAGAAACACGGATTATTAATTGTTTAAGTTACCTAATAAAATTTTAAAGAAAACTGTTATTTCAGTCTTTTTTTCGAACTTTAATGTTAGTGGTTCAAATGTCAAAAATCCCTTTATTAGGAAAATGGCAAATTTCTTTATTAATGCAAAGGTGACTTGGTTTATCGTTACTGTGACAAACGAAAACACTTTATTTGATGAATCCTTAAAGAAAATTTTAATTAATATCAATCAGGAGAAAAGTTATTGCAAAAATATATGTTGATCCCTAGACACATATGTTGATCCCTAGACACTTTTGATGTGTGTATTTTTTAAACGCAGCTAGTGAGATATTTGTAGATCTCTAAGAAGTTTGCAAATAACCGCTAACATAATATAAATATTACCTTTATCGTAACTTTGTGCAATCGTAACCTGTTGAATTACCCGATTGAGGAAAATTGCAATTAAGTAATTAGTAGGTAATATCTCAAAATCACTGTAGAATTTATAAATACACTCAGTAAGTGAAGGCAGGCAAGCCCTTTTTAAGTCAAATCATAACTTACAAAATATTTATTTTAGAAGTTTGATATTACGAAATAAAATGTTTATGGTCAAATTGGTTTGACCAACTCTGGCAACGGGCTTGTGACCCCCGAGTTAGTTTCTGATGACCTGGTAACTGTTTTGACTCGTTAAGGTTTAACTTAATTGATTAAGACATTAAAGTGTTATTTATTTTTATTTATTTTAAGTCATTGGGATATTTATTAAACAATCTCTGAATGGCAAATGTTCATGTTTTTTTAAAATATTCATCGAGCTTTTGATTGCCAGATTTGGACCTAATAGATTTACAAATATTCGTCTTACCTCAAGCTGTAAGGCTAACAGAGAGCCCGACCTCAAGATAGCAACATTAAACAACTTTATGCGGTACTAACCGATGTTACTGAACCTACATATACAAAACAATCACAACACAAGAATGGTAATTTAATCAAAAACAAAATATTTAATATTATGCTCGGATTCAACTACTTTATGTAGCACGCAATATATGTATTAGTTAGAGCATCGCGCTCCTGCCTGTATTCCGGCAAACGATTATGCTTAGAAACCTTTCATCGCGACTAGTGCATTACCGAGACTCCCACTCGTATGTATGGGCCTCCGCCGGCCAGCGCCGCCCGCTCTACTCCGATAAATGGGTTTCCCTTGTTCACTCTAATAAGTTGACCTTGACAGTGAACATCTGAATTCCTCCATTCCACCACAAATTTATGGCTAATGGTGGCCGTTTAAAATGGAAGCTGTGTTGCGCTCGGTGGGAAATTCGTTACGTAATACGTAATTCTTCGATTTAGATGGTTTCGGATTTGTTCGACTTGTAGTTTAAGACTTGTTCGTGGATGTAATCCTATAAATATCGTTGGTACTGATTTAGAAGGCTTGTATGCAACCAAAAGTGTTCATTGCGCAGTGAAAGTACACTTATTTATTTTCGATTTATACCATATATTTTCGTAGATTAGACATACCTACTTAAATGAAAGAAAAGTAAGTATTTATTTACACTAACATTATTTACTTTCGCTTTAGTAACATCGAAATAATATGTTCAAATAGTCGTTTTTAAATGGTTTTGAGTCTATGTAAATTTGGGTGAAATTTTGAGCAGCAATTCCGTTTGTTCATAGTCCTGCTCAAGTAGCCAGTCAGTTATTCTAACTTTAATTTGATATTTCGAGAGACTATAAATACCATAGTACCTATTAACAGTGTAAATAATTAAGAATTAATGTATTAAGAAATTATTAAAGAAGAATAAAACTTATTAAAAACAACAGTATGTAACTCAGTAGTATACAAAATTTCCAAATAGGCTGACTGCAAAAATCGTGCATCTATAATCTAAGAGTGGCGCAGTATCTTCCACCGATCGACTCACGAGTATAAAGACGTTCAGCGGTAATCGGTACACTTCGGGAAGGGTCGCGGGTAATTAGCAAGTGGTGTGCGCAGGCGCCGCCGCCGAGTGAGATCTCGATGATAGCCCAAAAGCTATTTGTTTCGACACTATGAAAAAAAAATAAGAACAAAATATTTTAAATTCTCATCTTACTCTACAGATCACTTTCTAAATGTTTACAAAAGAGAAATATTCTAATGTTGAAATTTATGATAGTAAATGGGTTATCTTATTTATTTTTTTAATATATATTTCGGACATCTAACTCCCAACGCCATCTAGTCCCAAGCTAAGCACAGCTTGTGTTATGGGTACTAGACGACTGATACAAATACATATATACATTTATTTGTAAATACATACATATTATACATAGAAAACACCCGAACTCCGAAACAAATATTTATAGATCATACAAACATTTGGTCCGACCCGGGAATCGAACCCGAGACCTCATGATCAGCAGTCGCACACGCCAACCTGCTAGACCAACGAGGCAGTCGTTGTCTAAAACTCATATTTATAGTATAAACTATGTCGTTGATAAGGTCTAAAAACCCCCTGCAATAAAGTCCCTTCAAGTTGCCTTTAATTCTATTTCCAGTCAAAAATATCAACATTAATTTTACAAAAGTACACCCCACTAAGTGAACTGATTACTTTATATATCCGCAACTCTACCCATAGACTGATATGACGATAACAAACATACATACAAATTCATTAGCTAGCCTTTGGATCGCCGCGGCGAATAAAAATATTGGATATCAACAGTTTATCGCGTCCCTTGTCAACTGATAGAACCTAGCAATTAAAAATTGTGCGATTATCTTGCGAGTTGTCCCACTCGATCGTTAACTCGATATGTTATTGCAAAGCTTCCACTCAACAGTTTTGTGAACTCAAGTCCGTGTTGTTTATTAGAAGTATTTGTCATAAATTTAAGTACATCATAGCGCTGATAGGTCTTGGAGACCAGTTATAAAAAGAAAGCTCAGCAGTTTTTTTTTTTAATTTTTAAAGAAAGACAACTCCCGCACCAGGAACAAATCCTGTGTCGCGGGGACTTTACAAACATACATGAAACGGACACAAAGAACATCCAGACTCCGAACAACAATTTGTAGATCACACAAAGTGTTGTCCTACGTGGGATTATGACCCACGACACTTCGCGAAGTAGGAAACGGCGTGGTGACCGTTAAACCACTAGGCCAAACGTGCAGTCGCTTTGTTTAACTTTTTTTTTATTTACGCAGTTTAATTATGGAACTTACTTGAGTAGGCTTTAGAAATGTTTCTTACTGGTTTTACTCAAACGAGACAAGAGCTCCGTGAATGAGTATTAGAAATTATCAAGCCGTCATATATATAGAGATTTTAAGATCATTTGTAACTCAAGTTGCCAAGTACTTTTTCTAGTAAGACTAATGCAAGAACTATATCTGAACTTAAGTTAATTTTTATACAAATACCACTAGCTAAGATCTTAAACATAAAATTTCCCAGAGCGCAAGTAACGACCTATGGCCTTAATGCTGCTGGGAATTTACCTTAATGCGTATTGGAATCTCTCCCAATAAACTACCTATGAGAATATAGCACGTCAATAATTAATTCTCACATATATTATGAGGACGTCACCTGATCTATGACATCGTAAACTTGGTCGGGTATCACACTTCGATCATTAACGTAGTTGTAAAGTGTTTGGGAAAAAAATAAAGGAGGTGTCAATTTTATCGCTTCAGATGTTTTAGATGTAATAAGGTTTAATAAGGAACAGTGAAATGTAGAATATGTAATGGCGCGTTGGAAGAGAGAGGAGCTTTTCTATACAACTAGCAAACACACATATAGCTTAATTGATACAATATAACTTACCAGTTAAAAGTGAATAAAGAATCTAAATAGTTAAAACAAAACTTAAACATTAAAATCTTAGCACTTGTTGTTGAATGTGTTTTAAAAAATCTAAATAACTGACAATCTAATTCTCAAATCTAGTGTATTTATGTAATTAGTTTTGATGATAGTGATAATATGTGATACTTATTAGTTTTTTCTAAGTTGTTCTTATAAGACTCCGAACGCATAGATACGGTATATTTTATTACAGGTGGTAGTTCAAACTGTGGGATAATTGCCCATATAAATCTCGCGCGCCGATTGATCGAACGGGAATAGGCGATTAATAAACTATGGGTTCCGTACATTTTCTGGTTGGATGAAATCTAATTAGAATTATTTTTATGGGTTTTTTATGTTACTAGTAGCTGGATTATTGAATCGTTGTTACTCCTCCGATAAAGTGACAATACTTGCATCGTGTTTAATACAAAGGGTTTAAAAGTTATAGCAAAAGAACTAATTAATATCAAATTAAAAATTTAATTTATTCCTTTCCTAGAACTTAGTGCCTCGTTGGTCTCGCGGTTGGCGTGTGCGACTGCTGATCATGAGGTCTCGGGTTCGATTCCCGGGTCGGACCAAATGTTTGTATGATCTACAAATATTTGTTTCGGAGTTTGGGTGTTTTCTATGTATAATATGTATGTATTTACAAAAAAAAAAGTATATATGTATTTATATCAGTTGTCTAGTACCCATAACACAAGCTCTGCTTAGCTTGGGACTAGACGGCGTTGTGTGTTAGATGTCCGAAATTAGTAGTAGTAGTAGTATTCATATGATTTACTAGATGATTTTGTGTGGTCTACAAATTGTTGTTCTGAGTCTAGGTATTCCTTGTGTTCGTTTGATGTATGTTTGTAAAGTCCTTTACGACACAGGGTATATATTCCTAATACGGAAATGGATGGGATGCAGTGTCTTTTTTTAAACAAATAAATAAAATAATACATGGTGGACCCTGGCCATACAGTTGCTGTTGGGAATATGTAAATAAGTTAATAGTCATGAGATTTTTATATTGTGATACAAGATTAGGAGTTACTTCGTAGTTCAGCGATGCCATTGTAGATGGCATTGAAGTAAATTTTTAATTCAGTGTTTGTGTAAGTCGCTACTGCTCACTCATACACATCATATTCACACTCTTCACTCATTAAACAATGTAACTCTTTTAATTTGTATTGACGTCCTAACATAAAAAAACTACTACAATTTGCTTATTCGCCGATTATGTATATTTATTTTCCAATTGTAATCAGAATTTGTTATTTGTTAATTTTATTCAACACAAACAAATAAAAGTTACTCAGCGTTCAATAATAATCTTAGACCAGAATTTCCACTCAAAATGAATATTTGCTTATTATGAAAGCTTATTATCAAAAAATATCAAATTTCAGTGATATCAGAAATCAAAAACACTAACTCTTTGTAACAAAAATATGTTTTGTTACATAACAAGTCAGACTCAAGACTCACTTAAGATTAGTACTAAAGAGATTACATTTTTTTTAATTTAATTCTTCCAAACCAAAATATGTAAAGTGCGAACACTTTAATATATACATTCGTCAGTGAAGGGTCCCCTCAGCGGCCGATAAGTGGTTGGTCGTTTTTGTCTCAATCCTCAGGTTACAAGTTACACGGAATACATTAAGCTACCGGACTTAGATATCGTTCGGTAGTTGTGTCATTATATTTATTGTCCCTTTTGTTTGTGACCTGGGAAACGAATATATTTATTGATACTCCACACCTTTTTTGTTATTTCTTTTTATTAAACTTTCTTGATTATTTTAAGTAGTAAATTTTTTCTTCTTGTTATTTATTGATAGTCACTTTCTCATAAAGTGGCTGTATGACCAAAATTAAAAACATAAGTTATAATATTTTTAACAATTTTGAAATATAAGATTATTAATTTTTGTGTCTTAAATATAGTTTAAGCCACTTCTTGGCCAGCTTGTTCCAGTTAAAAGGTTTAATTCTGTAACGGAATATTGAGTCAGATCAATATAAAACCTTACAATGAACACTCCATTCTCATTCTATTTATCATGAAACAGAGTATCTATCTATCTAGGTAGTGAGATTATTGCCATTTACTAGATATAATTATATTAATGAAGTACAACTGCATTTTTGTCCTTTTTTAACCCAAAGGTTCATAGCGGTTCATAGCGGGACTACCTACATTTACAATAGGAACGTTTTTTGGACGATTCTAGTCCTACCTTCACGCGTTACTAACCAGACTAAACTGTACGTCCGTATACACAAAGTCATAAACTAAAGCAGATTAGCGCTAGTGGCTCTCCGCGTCTATAACACGCACGGTGTTAATGAACATTTTAATTAGAGTCGGTGAACACATAAGTCGTGTGTCGTGCTCGCTTATCGCCAGATAGCCGGTATCACGCCACGAACCCCGCCAACGTATGAGCACTTCTTAAAAGTAAGCTCACGAAAGGCACACAGTTTGTTGCGGAGTGTTGGCTGATGTCATTTTTTTCTATTTTTTTTAAAGCAATCAAGATTGATAAACCACAGTTTATGATTTGCATCATCATCATCAGTCTATCGCAGTCCACTACTGAACATAGACCTCTCCAATTGCTCCATCCAGCTCCTGCCAGCCATCTTCCGCAAATCATCACTCCACCTAGACTTGGGTAGGTCAGATAGAGTGATGATTTGTAATCATTAATTTCTATAAGTATACTGTTAACGTGTAACACAAATAAATATAGTTAAAAAAACACGCTTACAAAAGTCAATCAAACAAACATACCAATAAAAGCGTGTTAAAATCACATATTTTCATGTCTCCTGGTGGTAAATGACTACCATCGCACACGAACACCTATAACTCTGGAGTCACAAGTGCTTTGCCCTCTTTAAGTCCCCCCTCCAAGCATCAGGGAGGGGAGTATTTGGTCTTCAGTAAACCTCCCGCCTCTCAATGGTCAGTTCAATAGTATACCGCCCTCTATCATCGACTCCGTGTCTTGGAAGGTTCATTTTTTTTTTTTTTTTATGTATGGCCCGCCAAAATGACTCTACTCTGCCTGATGGAAAGCATAAGTAGAATCCAAGAGTGGTGGTCACCATACTCACTGCGAATGCAGACAATGCAGTATGGCGACCCACACCATGGCGGCCTAGTGATGCTGCTGCATCTTTTAGTCTAGTCAACAAGTATGGAACTTGTGGACTAAACTATTCGGGCCTCCGGTCTCGCACTCACCAACGAAACACGACAGCACGAACGCTGTCATTTTACGTTGATTTTCTGTGCGAGGGTAGTACCGCCCCGGTCGAGCCGGCCCATTCGTGCTGAAATCAGCGTGGCTCTACTATCTACTTCCCACTTAAATCTTATAGTGCAACCTGGTTAAGCCGCCAGGTTATTCAAAAGTATGCCATACATATTATATTGTGGCATTTACATATGTTCGTGTAATAAACGTAATTACCTATTTAAGATTTATCACAAAAGTATTAGTCAATGTTCAACTAATACAGAAATTGAAGATTGCGAAAATATATAGGTACTAATAAGAATCTGGTCTTAAAAGAACCGATCCTTGCTTATTTGATTATCGTGAATCTGAATTTAATGGCGAACTCGATTTTTTTTTCAACGTCCAATCATTATAGCGTCAGATAATTTATACAACACTAACTGTAGTGTTTAGACAATTCATATTAAAAGCAGCAGCAGTGATCCAACAGCGGAACCAGGTAGCTTCTGCAGGAGATTTCTGATATAATATAATCATACACGTCCTGCTGCAGCAATACCGTGATTTAAAACACTAGAAGTTCATCAACACAATTCTCTTAGCAATTATTTTTCATTAAAGTTGTTAAATAAATTACACAAGTACATCTACTGTATTTAAGTTCCGTTTTATTGTTACAAAACGGTCAATGTTAACACTGAATTAGCATAACTACTAACACTGTTCCTATCATAATTAAATAGGATATCAAGGGAGGCTACTTGAATATTAAACTTTACACTAATTCCAAATCCAAACTATTATCTCTCAAATTCTAATACACCTACGTTCAAATTCTAAATTGGAAAGTAAAACGGAGCGTAACGTAGAGGTCTAATTAGATAAGTATCAGAGAATATATCGCTTCCCTTACTGTCGGGTGTCGATATATGTCGATAGGTGGCCGATCGATATTGTGGTCGATGAAATTTCACGGTACGGGCCGAATCGGAATTATTTTATTGACGGAAGCCGATACTCATTAAGAGGCTACCGGGCGAGTCGGTGCCACTCACATAAACACCGCCTATCAGACCTATACGATGAGATTGGCATACAGAGTGGTGTTAAATCTTAGGAAAGTATTTCAATGTTACTTTTAATAATATATATAACCCAATTATTTAGTGGGTAATGCAAAATAGTATATTAGGTATTTGGATCTTAGTAGACATTTTTATCAATGGAATTTAATAATTTCTTAATAAGTGCACTTTAGACATTTTCTTAAATAAAAGTAATAAAACTTAACAGAAATAGAGCGCCTTCAACTTCATGGATGGTAAACATTTATTGATGCCATTGAGTTATCCCAGATTAGTTCTATTTAACAGAAGTAGTCTAAAATCATTAGTCGATTAAACGATCCCTGTGTCTGTCATTCTCATGCAGATAAAGATGAAATTGTTTATTTAACTTTTACAGAATCATTTTATCTTTACGTTCTCATTACATAATCTTTGCCCATGAGTAACTATATAGATATGTAAATAAATGCAATATGGTAAAATTTTTGTATAATTAAATCTCGGAAAATTCTTTTTGTTTTCAAAAAAGACACTTCACTTAAAATATTAATCATTCAATATCCTTTAATAGTTCACTAATGGACTTAGGCCTCTTTTTAATAAAGAGGTTTTGGTTTCTCCTAGTAAAATTATATTTAATAAACATTTTCGATCAGCCTGTATATGGGTGTGCTGAGCGGCGAAGGAGGTGCGCGGCCGCGGCGCTCGTACACAGAGGATTGAGTTAAATGCCTTCTTATCTCAGGCCCTAATGGCCCCGGGAACATGTCAATTCATCACACGCATGTCTCACACGCTCTTTTCTAAATCAAACTTTTTTCGAAGCTACCGATAGTGACATACTTTTTGTACCTCGATCACGACGCCCGCGCCGGTATCTCGATACGCCGCGCCGTTGACACTGCCGACGTACAAAAGTCCGATTTTTATGTATCCCGATAATAATATGTAAATTATCGTGTGTTTAGCGAAACAAACGACGCTGTAAAAAGGTGTCGGCGTGAGTTTATTCGCCCATAAAACGATCCGCAAACTTATGCTAAATAAACACAACTGTAAAAATCTATTAGTTTCAATTTGAACGTTTAACTTTCATTTTATTAAGTTGCCGTTTGACATTTGTCTTCCTCTAGTCTATTTATTTATCACAAATTAAAATGTCGCGGAAGTAGCGAGGTCGATTGCACCCGTTTTCTCAACGTCTACAATATTATTATCTTCTAAAGTGAAACAAAAGTTTTCTAGAGTTTGTTTGTGACAGTCGCTTGTTTTATTATTAAAATTTTAATATAAAATAAGCTAAAAGGCGGGCGCAAGCGGAAGCCGCTACTAAGTTGGTCGATAACTGTGGAGCCGACAAAGGCACTAATACGTTTAGAGGGCATTATAAATCAGTGAGCCTCAGTTATCACCAGCCGACAATTAAGATGTCGACCGTCTGAGGGAACGGCCGAGCGGCACGCACGCGGGTCAACTACGTAACTCGGCCTTTTCATATCTTTTTGGTGTTCATTGTATCGTTTGTGTTGCCTGTGCTTGATATGATGCTTAAAAAAGACACGATGTATACTGAATGTTGTATTGTATTATTTGTACACACTCAATAGCAACAAAATGTTATGTGTGTTGAATAAAGTGTATGTAGGTATATCAATGATGGAAGGTTATGCCTATACGGTCGGATGATTTGAAGTCCTTTAATAAGAGCGATGAATTAGTTGCAGCAAATAAACGACTTTTGTTTATTCTCCTTTCTGTCGTATCCATATTTGTTTAGTTTTTGACTGACTGACTGCCTCGTTGGTCTCGCGGTTGGCGTGTGCGACTGCTGATCATGAGGTCTTGGATTCGATTCCGTCGTATCAAATGTTTGTATGATCTACAAATATTTGTTTCGGAGTTTGGGTGTTTTCTATGTATATTATGTATGTATTTACAAAAAAAAAGGAAATATGTATTTATATTTGATTTTCGTACTTAACAAGGTTATATTTCAAACATTCTAAGACTTAAACAAACTTTTATATCGTTGGTCACCTGTATGAACAGACTCCGATGAGGTGTATATAAACGCCTAGTGGGTTTTACCAGCGTTAAAAACTCTGAGTGCAGTCATCAAGAACCTGGAATTATATATGGACCCTACCCTCGATTGGCGGGCACAAATTCCACACTTCAGCCAAAAAGTCACCTCGTGTCTCCGCGTTTTATTTCGCCTAAAAAAATTCCTTCCCGTTATAACTAAGGCTACGCTTATGCAAGCCCTAATTTTTCCCTTGATCGACTATGGTGATATGTGTTATTATGACCTGAATGCAGACCTTCTCAATAAACTAGATCGGCTTCTCAATAACTACATTCGATTCATTTTCAATCTTCGCAAGTATGATCATGTATCTGCTTTACGTTCCAAGTTGCAATGGCTTCCAATTCGTCAACGTCGCAGTTTGCGAGCTCTGACTTATCTATTTTCTTTTCTCAACTTGTTCCAACCCGAATACCTTGTTCCACACTTCCGTTTCTTATGTTCTAACCACGACCGGAGTCTTCGGTCAACAAACAACTTGCTTCTTCTATGCCCCTCCCACACCTCCAATTTTATCAATTCTTCCTTCTATGTACAGTCAGTTCTACTCTGGAATGCACTTCCAGCTGAAATCAGGATGACAACAAACCGCCTCACATTTAAGAGAAAAGTACGGGAACTCCTTCAGGGGGAGTTGGCGGTACAAACACAACGCTAGTACCAGTCTGTGTATATTCATGTCTTATTAAATACATGTATGTGTATGCTTATGTAGTTATTTGTATGGATAAATGTACCTAGTTGTAGACTTGTATATATTAGTTGTATTTGATGTAAGTTATTTTTTTATTCACGTAACTATTATGATTTTTGTCGAATTCAGTTTTTTGTCGTTGCACCTACCACATCATACTTCTACATCACCTGAAGGTTGACTGGGAGAGAATGCCTCATGGCATTAAGTCCGCTTTTGTACATTATGTGCAATAAGTTTTAAATAAACAAATAAATAATGTGTAGCTATAAATTCTTCAATACCAATAAGATTCCCACAACCATAAATATCTCAGTGTTTATAAGCGAATTTCCATTACTTATAGATGTAAACTGAGGGAAGTAATAATAACTAGTAGCGATAAATAAACTTCAATACCTCGCCACCAAGTTACTAATCCTATTAAAAAGTTAACATTCCCAATCTGATTCCGAGACGAATTTGTAGTTCAACTTTATAACAGTGAGACCAAAAACTTTGGAGCGTTGTTTTATAGCGACTATTTTGCAACAAGAAAAACGAAACAAATAACAAGACTCTTGATAACAACACTCGGGAATCGATTTCGAGAGTAACCATTTAATTATTTTATCGATAATCTCGCATCGAGTGGCCAGCAACAAAATAAGAAGAGCGGAGAGTAATCGTCGCTTAGGCCGACGCCCAGTAGCCGGCGGCGGTCGCCGGCCGATTTTATCGTCTCATAACAGTCTCGATTTATAAGTACCGATTATATGTATCGATCCCTTGATACGATGCGTTCACGGTCATTTGGCGCATTTTTTTAGCTCCACTCGGGACGATACATGTTCTCTAAATAACAATTTTGTTCGATAAGTAATTAATAATTGTTTCTTTTTTAAATTTCCGTTTTATTTTTAATAATAAGATTGGTTAGTAATGGTAGACGGAGTGTAGTAGTGACTACACTCCATCTACCATTACTTCAAATAAGAAGCTACATCATGCGTGCTACGTCTCTAAAAACCCCTTGACATCAAGAATGTGCATATATCAGTAATTAAATTCTATTATTGTCTTTACAATGTAGTTCTGTTTCTCTCCATTTCCATCATAGATACGAGTTTTTATTGACTATCGATGTATTTCGATATTAGCGTTTTTATTTCAATCCGCGACAATTCGTGAAATGTCACTGGCATTGTGATTATTTCTTTTATCACTATGCTCATGAAGGCCAAACAGAAAGAAAAAGTTGTGTGGTGTCGTGGGACACTAGATAGGAACGAAGTTCATAATCAATAAAGGTAACATACACACACATGACATTTAAAGATTTATCTTCCAACTCCTAACCGTTAAGGAGTTTTATCTTCCATCATCAGCTCATCATCATGAACTGATGACTACCAAATGTAAATACTGTAATGGCTTCAGAAAATATATGGAAAACATAGTACGTGCCTCACAAATTTGAGGGTTTCCTTCGATTTCCATGG
Organism: Diaphora mendica; assembly: GCA_949125395.1. Taxonomy (NCBI): domain Eukaryota; kingdom Metazoa; phylum Arthropoda; class Insecta; order Lepidoptera; family Erebidae; genus Diaphora; species Diaphora mendica. Next base: position 30,208,235 of record OX421316.1, read on the forward strand.
GATACCATCATCAGATGCTGATATGGTGACAATGGGACCACATGGAGAGCATACACTTTCGAATACAAAAAGAATTTTCAAAATCAGTCCACAATTGATGGAGTAATCAGTGTGCATATATAAAAAAAACAAAAAAAAACCGATGAAACTGAGAACCTCCTCCTTTTGGAAGTCGGATAAAAAAACAGATGGCGCTATACAGAATTTTTCGTTCACAATTTTTTTTTTTTTTTTTAAATACGTACATATTACCCATAGAAAAAATATAAACTCCTAAAAAACAAATATTTGCAGATCAAAAAATATATTTGATCCTACCCGGGATTCGAACCTGAGACCTCAATCACATCATTCTCATACGCTACCATTTTGACACCGAGGCGTCAATCTTACGTTCTGGACGTTTTTTGCCGGCTAGGGTACCCCTCCGCAACGCCCCATAAGGAACTTCGTTCCAAAAAGAAAAAATATTTTAAAGAATTAACATGTAATTTTATTAGCCAAAGGCGTAGTGAAGTTTATCCAGCGATATTACAGTGCAAGAAGTCATTTAAAAAAAAAAAAAAAAACCAGCAAACTAATTTCATAACGGCATAAATTTAAAACCTTTTTAAAAACAAGCTTTTACTGGAATGTCTCGAGACGAATCAAACGAGTCCAAACTCGATGATGTTGCGACGTTTCTTTACATAGCTCCTATGGCCACCATCCAGCTCCAGCATCAGATCAGCTCCATGTCATTATAATATTGTATTGTCACGCTGTATACATATGCTTGCAAAATTTCAGCAAAATCGGTTGAAGATATCTGCTTCAACATTGAGTTGCAAGATTCCACCCGAACATACAAGCATACAAACATACACTGCAAGTTAATAAATTGTATTCCATTACGAATCTGGTTAATTTGATTTGCCTTGCATTGAAAGTTCAAAAAGTCTTTCCTACTCTCTATTGAAAAATATGGAAAAAAAGTACTATTACAGTTTCGTACCAGTATCGACAACTTACACGATACTGACGAAAAGTAGCGTAGTTTATAGCATAGTTAGTGCGTAACGCGTGTGCTTACTTCGAACTTCGAGCCTTATTTCTGCTTCAACAAGAACAAGGCGGTGCGTTATCTACCTTTTTTTATTTAATCTGAGCCCGAATACAAATAATATTTTAAAGTAGATAGTAGAGCTCAAATGTATTTTCAAAAGGTGCATTATCTATGAATCATCAGTAAATTCGTTTAGAAACACTGCGGAGTTTATTAATAGCAAATAATATATCGTAGATATTAATCCGACTTCAACTTTACTTTGTATATTTTTCCTATTTCCTATTCAGCGAGGCATGTAATTTAAAACATCTCTACGATAAGTTGCAAACAGGAGGACGCGGTGTGATGGCGACTGGCGGACAAATGTCACGCGGACTTTAATTGTCAACTCGTTAGCCAAGTTGTAAGATCCACCGCAAATACCGGGTTAAGGGCATGTACACACGACATGCAGCATTTGCTACGATACATTTAAAGTTCAATTCTACTGACATGTCTATATCTGTTATCGGGACAAAGCAACTTAAACAGATGAAAATTAGCCCGATACTTTTTATAGAAATAGGAAGAATGCGGGATAGTTTCCGCACATATAAGACCAGACATAAGAACCTCACGGAATACCCGGATTAAGCCATTCTTTCTTTGGTTTTTACCGAATAAGCAACTCAGGTTACAGCAGTGACGACGATCCCTTTCCTCTTATCATTCGCATTCAATGCAAAAATTTAATACAATTGTCTTTTGAGTTGCAAGCGTCCATGGATGACGGTAATCACCTACAACCAGATCTGCTTGTTTACCACCTATTCAATAAAACATAAATGGAAAACGAAACTGAAATTCTAGGAGCTCTAAATATCCAGAGTCGCATTTTCGTCTTAAGATTGGAAAGGCGACTGCATCACCTGACCATGAAGTACCCAAATAGCGTAATTAGATAAAAATATAAGAAATGATTTCTACCAAACTATCTAAATCCTTTAAGAACGTTGTCTTATTAGAATTATAAGAGTTGTCTATGCCGTTTATCGTAAACAGTTTAATCGTTTTACATTTCGTCATATAATCCACCGATATTGGTGAGTATACAGTGTGTCATTACCCCAAATCGATTCTCACGATAAAACTGAATGTTTTTAATACAGATCGGTATCGGGGCAATATTGAAGCGTTGTACCTTAACGCGATAATGTGCCGTCGCGTTAAGAACATATTTAACGCGGGGTTCAATTAAAATCTGACATGTATACGGTGTAAAGTAGGCAGGTAATGTCTCCACTGGATTATCGTGTGGGAAAGAGACGAAACGATCTCTGGAAATTAGTTTTTGGCCAGCATTGATAGATGTCGATAGTTTAATGGTTTTTAGAAAGTTTGTTATTTAGAAACGGGTAATACGGATGTTTTTATGTGTTTATAATTATGTATGTGCTATAAGTTACGCTCTTAAAGTTGATAAGATAGAAGTAAAAGAGTTTCGTTTGATAAAAAATATTTTTTCAAGTCAATCATGTTAGTTAAATCCTTTAATCTATTTAAGTTTAAGTTAAGTTAGTTTAAGTTAAGTGTAAGTTAATCTACGATATGTAAATGGTAAAAAATGTCTTCAGAATACCGTGGAGCATTTTTTTAACCCCCGACGCAAAAAGAGGGGTGTTATAAGTTTGACGTGTCTGTCTGTCTATGGCACCGTAGCTCGCGAAAGAATGAAGCAATTTCAATTTAGTTTTTTTTTGTATGAAAGGTGAGTTACGTGCGAGTGTTCTTAGACATGTTTCATGAAAATCGGTTGAGTCGTTTAAAAGTTATGGGGGTGAAAGTGGGGAAGAATAACCGAATGTCTGCAAAAATATCATTGGCGTATGATAACTCGATTAAGTGCTTGAGTAGGGGTTTTTTTAAATTTTGAATTTTAGCTTGTTTGTTCTAGTAAGCAACTTATATCTTCAGTTGCTTACTTAGGAAATTTTATCATGCATTAATTTAATTTCTAGGGTTGCTTGCACTTTAGAAGTCATGATAAACGTGATACATGAAATTTCAGAATTTAGCAAATATTATTTTTTATTGAATAGGCGGAAAAACGAGCAGACTTATCGCCTAATGGTCCCACGGACACCTGCAACATCAGAAACGTCACAAGTGCGTTGCCGGCCTTTGGGGGATGGGGTGGAGATAGGAGGAGGGGTGGGGCATGGGCCTCCGGTATCCTCACTCACTCGGTGAAACACAGCGCAAGCACTATTTCACACCGGTTTTCTGTGAGGTATCACTTCAGTCGAGTCCGCCCATTCATCCCGAAGCGTAGCTCTCCCACGGTGAAAATGAAATAATTCAAGAATATAAACATAGTAAATAATTTGTGTGTAATTAGCTTATCAAAATATTTTCTTTCCTAAATGATTGATAATTTACTAAATTCTAAAGTCAAGTTAATTGATTTGAATAATTAATTAGATCCGTTGTTTTTCTTTGAATACAACGTAACTCATATTATTTACTGGATGTTTCTTGAAGATTGAATAGCTACTGTGCAGCCTCAGCGTCTCAGCCCTCTTTAGAGCGCACCTGCTTCAGATAAATACACATATTACCTCAAAGCTATTATGCTGAGGAACGATTACGTTACTACTAAAAATATAATTATTATATGATAGTCTTTATATTATTATATTTAATTATTTAAATATATGTCATAAAATAGTTAACTTTAATATGCTTTTATTAAACTTATATTTTCTTTATGTGTTGTTGAGTAATTCTTCGCGTGCCTCGTTGGTCTCGCGGTTGGCGTGTGCGACTGGTGATCACGAGGTCTCGGGTTCGATTCCCGGGTCGGACCAAATATTTGTATGATCTAAAAATATTTGTTTCGGAGTTTGGGTGTTTTCTATGTTTAATATGTATGTATTTACAAAAAAAAAGTATATATGTATTTGTATCAGTTGTCTAGTACCCATAACACAAGCTCTGCTTAGCTTGGGACTAGATGGCGTTGTGTGTTAAATGTCCGAAAATATTTATTTTTTTATTTATTTATTGGTTAAAATTTTACATAACTAACTACATATTCACATGTTATTAGCTGACACAGCATGGCCTGTTATGGCCACGATTTTTGCACGGGACAAGTAATATTATACAAAAAAAACTTTAAAAAACTATAACCCAACTACGTAAGAGTAAAAAAAAAACCCTATATGGCCTGACCGTTACTAGGAATCTATCGAACACACAACACCTCATCGTACCTCACCTCGTAATTTAGGCGATACGGTGAAACATACAAAAGTAATTTGACTGCCAAAAGTGTTAGCAGTGTTAGACTGTTACTGTACTTAATAGTAGAGGATACAATAAGGAACGACCTTCACCCATCTGTTTATTGGATGAAAAGTATTTTATCTCAAATTTAATATATTAAATAATATATCGCGGGTGGGTTGGCTAAAAAAATCCTGGCCAAACTATTATTAATTAAAAATTAAAAAAATAGTTTTTATTAAACAGTGTACCCATAAGTTTAACGAATAAATTTAATACCAACCGAAAGTATAAAGCCTATAGAACATCAAACCTTGGGTTGTCTATTTGTTTCCTGGCATAGCTGCTGGTTGGCAAGTATAAACAGGTATGTCGATATTAGTTAATTGCACCCATTTGTTTAATAAATAAGTTTTATATCAATTTAATCGCTATTTCATTGCGAATACGATGATATAGGGTTGTCTGCCAAAAACCTGGCCGTAATAACGGTTGTCGAGTTTTGAAAAGTGAAATTTTGATGCAAATGGACACTTGCGACAAAGAGGTCATCCATGTATAGCGACATACTAGTAAATGCTAAGCATTATTTTTAACCGACATCCTGTAGTCATAGTAACCTATTTATATTAGCAACCGAAAGTATAAGGCCTATAGAATATACAAACCTTGGGTTGTCTTTTTGTTTCCTGGCATAGCTTTGGTGTTGGAGGTGTCCATGGGCGGCGGTAATCGTTTACCATCAGGCGATACATCTGCTCGTTTGGTGGGCAAACGAGCAGATGTTATATTATATTCCAAAAAATAAATAAAGCTACCGGGTTGTTATTTTCACCAATTTGTTTATTAAATAAATTGTATATCAAAATAAGCGATGTTTCATTGCGAATACGATGATATAGGGTTGTCTGCAAAAAATCTGGCTTAAATAACGGTTGTCGAGTTTTGAAAAGTTATTCTTGTTTGTTTTTCAAGAAAGCAAATAAAAATTAACAAAGTGAATAAAAAGTTTAAATTTGACTGCACGGTTGGCCTAGTAGTTTAAGCGGTCACCACGCCGCTCTCTACTGCGCCAAGTGTTGTGGGTTCAAATCCACATGGGACATCACTTTGTGTGATTCGCAAATTGTTGTTCTGAGTCTGAGTGTTCTTTGTGTCCATTTAATGTATGTTTGTAAAGTCCCCCGCTACACAAAATGTATGTTCATAGAGCGAGAGTTGTCTTAATTATATACTGTAATGCCACATATAATACTATTTAATAATTATTTTATAAAAAAAAACTTTTCAAAACTCGATTACCGTTATTCAAGCCAGATTTTTTGCGGACAACCCTATGTCATCGTATTCGCAATTAAGCAGTGTTTATTTTGATATAAAATTCATTTAATCATCGAATGGGTGAAAATAACTAATATCACATACCTTACTAGTGTATCGCTATACACGATGACCTCTTTGTCGCAAGTTTCCATGCGCATCAAAATTTCACTTTCATAACTCGACAACCGTTATTCCGGCCAGGTTTTTTACAGACAACCCTATATCATCGTATTCGCAATTAAACAGCGCTTATTTTGATATAAAATTTATTTATTAAACAAATGGGTGAAAATAACTAATATCGACATACCTGTTTATACCTGCCAACCAGTAGCTATGCCAGGAAACAAATAGACAACCCAAGGTTTATATGTTCTACAGGCTTTATACGGTCAGTTGGTATTAAATATATTCGTTAAACACTGTGTAATAAAAAGTCATTTTTTAATTTTTAATTAATAAATAGTTTGGCCAAGAATTTTTTAGCCAACCCACCCGTGATATGTTATTTTTTTTTTTTTTTTTTTTTATGTTTGGCCCGCCAAAATGACTCTACTCTGCCTGATGGAAAGCATAAGCAGAATCCAAGAGTGGTGGTCACCATACTCATTGCGAATGCAGACAATGCAGCATGGAGACCCACACCATGGCGGCCTAGTGATGCTGCTGCATCTTTTAGTCTAGTCAACAAGTATGGTACTTGTTGACTAGACTAATTGGGCCTCCGGTCTCGCACTCACCAACGAAACACGACAGCACGAATGCTGTCATTTTACGTTGATTTTCTGTGCGAGGGTAGTACCGCCCCGGTCGAGCCGGCCCATTCGTGCTGAAATCAGCGTGGCTCTACTACCTTGCTTTATATATTAAATTTGATATGAAATACTTTTCATCCATTAAACAGATGGGTGAAGGTTGTTTCTCTACGTATCTTAGACCATAAGGACCTATTTACTTTTGAGAAACAACTACTGAACACACTATTCACCGAATCTATAAAAACCTACTTTCTGATTTCAAAATAGTGGGAATTTAGCATACAGCTTACACAAACAATGAACATGAAGAAAGTAGATGTTTTATCAATAATTTTGAAATAAAAGACAATGTAATAAAAATACATACTATTTATAAAAAATAACAGCAAGCTAAAACAATTTCCTGGAAGCGCCATTTGTTTGAATTAACAAAACTTTACACAAATAAAAAAAAGCTTATTTTGAAAAGTACGGAGTTATAATAGGTAGGCACGGCCAATCGACTCCGGGGCAATTTGTTATAGTAATTTGCATAACTTAACCCTTCAATGGTAGCTGTGACGAACTCGGCACATTTATTGGAGCAAAAACTCAAACGCGGAACACATAACTGCTTGCTGACGATTTTTTCACTGTCTTAGTGAAAGGAGTGCAATGAAAAAATAAAAAACCACATTTAGAAAATCACGAGAATTCTACTGCTGGATACTTATAGGATGATTCAAAAAGATTTTTACACTAGCTTGAGAAAATGAGAATGTGTAAATATTTTATATGTATAATGGGACAACATAATATTAACTGACTTTAAAAAATATAAGATACTATATACGATAGAATATGTGGATTGGAAATATCTTTTATTTTGTGCGGTAGCAATTAATCTACAGGTGACGGGTCTGTTCACGGAGCGAACAGATTTTTAATATTTATTTTTAGTTGAATGCTTCCGTATAAGGTTCAGGCCAGTTGGAGTGACGACTTGCGTAAGATGGCTGGTAGGAGCTGGATGTGAGATGTCCAAACCGATCTGAGTGGCGTGCAACGAGAAAAGCCTAAGTTCAACAGTGGACTGCGATAGGCTGAGAACAATGATGTAAAATAAGGTTCGTCCCATAAAAAAATATACTTCATGTATTTTAGTTTCGCGAGTTTTATGTATTGTAATAGATTTAAGATTCTTTCGTAAAATAAACATAAAAAATAAACTTCAGTGTTAAAACTGAATGAATGAAGAAACCATCTTCATCAATAGCCCGCAGTGGACAAGCAGTACTGGACTTAGGCCTCTCTTTGGAAAAGACGTTTTGACCTGTTATACCGCACTGGTTGAATGGGTTGGGATACGGCTTATTTCAAGTTTTGTTTCTCTTTGTAGTGCAACCCTCATCCCGCGTAACTTGCTTCCTTACGACTCTTTACGGTTCTTACGACATTCACGGGATGAAGAATATGGCTTATTAAAATTTACTACGATTTCAATGCTAAGATGTTGGTGACATTCTTTTTTTAACCGACTTCAAAAAAAGGAAGAGGTTCTCAATTCGACTGTATTTTTTTTATGTTTGTTACCTCATAACTTTCGCCTGGGTGGACCGATTTTGATGATTCTTTTTTTATTTGAAAGCTGTTGGTCCCATTTAAATTTGGTCCAGATTGAAGTCGGTTTTTTTTGTTAAAATTTATTAATTATATTAATTACACGTTGACCAAACTGCCGTAGAAGTCTGACAAACTTTTTAAAACTTAGTTAAGTTTTAACATTGAGAGTAGGTATATCACTGTATACTGCTTATAATAAGTTTTCTCCACAAGATAGTTTTCTACTCAACCAGGAAAATGTATTCAGTTCAACACAATACATCACTATGCATCTCGTGTTTGTTTAATTACTGTGAAAAATATCCCTATGTATAATTTATCGAATAATGCCTCTGACTTATAAATGTGTTTATTATGTAAAACAAATACAAGTAATTAACTATAATGAGCTCATTTAATTTATGATTTGACAGCCATAATGTCGTGTTATTGGTTGGGTATTTAAACTGGATTTCCACATATGAAGAAGGTGCTATAGCTTACTTTTGATAAGTGAAACTATTTTCATGCGTCTTGCAGCCTGCGAAAAAAAATTGATAAATATTTTATTTGTAAGAATTATCTAGGTATACGTCTGTTACAAACGACGAAACTTAAAAATCTTTAATATTTCCTAATACACCTGAGGTGGTAACATCCTGTGTAAACCGCGACACTTTACGACAATTAAACTTTACGACACTAGTTTTTGCTAAGTGTAAGCCTTTGTTCTGCCGACCGTCTGTTGCGTCACACTGATATTGCCATGTTCGCCGACAGTATTGACATCCATTACACTATTTGTTTTGTATAAACAAAAACTGGAGCAAAATGCTTTTTCTAAAAAAATGTGCCACGGTCACAACGACAACCGTTGACAAAAAAGGGTTAACCACTTTTTTGACATGTTTGCATAGGTAAAGCAATGTTACCGTTCATTTTTATTTTGTTTCAAAGGAACGCTTTATTATGTATTTTATTATGACTCCATTCTGTAAAATATTAAATTATACTTAAGTCAACATTTTATTGTCAGTAAAAATTAAAATTATCTCCATAAAGAATTTATGTCTAGCACGCCGTATTAAAACGTAACAGTCTTACTTGGACAAAAGTGCACACTTAATTTGATGTTATTTCTTTATTATTATCTCGTAATTCTCGTTTATGAAACAATAAAGTCGTATGCATAGTACACATAAAACAGCTATCCGAGTTCATAAAAATGTACAAAAATGAACTGTTAAAGACATTCACAGTAAAATAGTAGACAAAGGCGGGCAGTAGCCGGAGTAAAAAACAGTAACGGTCACAAGTTTTTGAACGATCCCGTAGAACAACCCTTTATATAGAAATTCCGTTATGACCAAACAAAGCCAACGTCATAGCCACCGATAGATTATGCAAAAACCCTACAAGGTCTTCCTATTCAATGTATCAATTCCCAGGCACTATAAAAGGATCTCAACGGCAATCGATATTCAAGGAGATGACATCTTGTTTGAATATTCACATATTTCCCATGAACCCGATTGAATCGAATCAAAGGGTTGCCTAGGGTGGATGCGTCTATAGGCAAATTCGATTATCTCATAGCATTCTCACGCACATCCCGCGGCTCCACTATAAATCTTTGCATACGCGGCCCTAATAAAAAAACGCTATTAAAAACGAACTATCTATGCGACGCTCCCTTCCCAATATGCATAAGAAAAGAACCGTGTACACCCAAATTATACGCCAAGGTGACAAGTGCTGGGACCCACCGAGTATCGTAATACTCCGGAACCCTTTTCTAAATAATAAATGCGGAACTTTCTGCGCGCGCGGTGCGCTTGCAGTTTTTTTTCTATGATCTCATACCTGTAACCCTCGCATAAATGTGGGGACAGTTTATTTGCATTTTTTTGCATTGTACCTTTTCAAACAGTATCTTAACCCTATTCAATAATGTCAGGGGTTACGTTGCACTTAATATTCAAAAAGGTCAGGTACATTTCTCTTAATATTCTCGCATAAATTATAGTCAGGTACATTTGTTCTATTGTGTATCGCGAAAAGGGGTCGCGAGCAAAACGAAGTAATGCCAACTATTTAGTTTTGCGATAGTGTTTTTTATTTGTTAGAATTTAGAGTAGAATATTATATTGCTGCATGCTTGAACTTTGATTTTTGTACTGCTTTCGCAGCGGATCTACGAGATTTTACTTCCTGAATGGTTTAACCCGTTTCCTTTGTAAGAATTTATGCAAAAAAGTTTCTACCCATCCTATTTTTTTATTGAATAAAATTTAGGGGCTATGCATATTATGCAAATGCGCGCATAAATTTTAATGTCACACACGGGGGTTTTGCTTTTGAAAAGGATAATGTAAGCGTGTCGACATAAGACGTATTTTGCTTTGACCTTGTCTCGTTATTTTTAGAGATTATAAGCAAGTATGCGATTTTTTTGGTATCGTAGTATGCTTAGAAATGCAGTTCTTGATGATTTTTTTTCTCAGGACCGGTGAAGAAAGAGCGTACCGTTAGAAGGAGGTCGAATGCGCGGTTGTTACTTTTTTATTTTGTAAGGAGTGACATATGAAGCGGGACCCTGGATTTGGATTAGAATATGTAATTACTTCCTTTACGGTTTTCGGAAACGGTTGTTGAAGCCGTTATTTAGTGTTGGCACCTTTGCCTCGCCGGGGGTCGCGGTTACTGCACTGCCTTTGTGTTATCATGGAAATTATTTTTGTATGTTAATTACCTGTTGGAATTAGATAGGCCTTATCGGTAAGCGATCGGATATGTCTATGATTCTTTAAAGCTGATAATGTTCTGTTTGGGTAACGATACTACTTTTTTAGAAAGTCATTATTTGACAAAAAATATTCGAAAAAATGTATAGCTGCGTTATTTAGAGAACACATAAATATTCATAAATAAGTAATTGTTGTTTTCATTTCAATGTTTTCAATTATTCACCTAAGGTATTTTAATGATGCGATGACAAGTGATGACACTAGTTATGATTTGATAAAAAAAGTATTATACAATTCTGTAATTTTTTGAAGTTACATATTTTTGGACGTGAAAGATATACTTGGGGCCAACTGGAACCGGCGCAAGTGGACTGATAGAGACACGGTTTAAGAGAAAACCTATATTTAGCCATTTTTTCGTGTGAGTGAGGTTACCAGAGCCGAAGGGGGAGGGCTCATGAAATGAAATGAAATGGAATGAAATGAAATCATTTATTCTGCAATTAGGTTACATGAACACTTTTGCAAGTAAAACTTTTTTTTTTGAGCAGATGAGTTCGGCCTTTCCTAACTGGACTAGCCCTGAGAAGAAAGGACAAAACAAACTCAGGGATCACAGTCTCTTTTAAAGTCCAGACAAAGGGCAGTAACGCACTTGCTATTCTTGAGTTGCAGGTGCACATAGGTGCCGGTTGTTACTTGCCATCAGAGGTGATCCATACGCTCGTTTGCGCTCCTACACTATAATTATTGAGAGCTACTATTTGATACATCTAAAACTCAGCAAACACTAACAACTATTCCACTCCTTAGTGTAAGCTCCTTCTGAAAGGTGTCAGATAAACGTTATCGCGGTTTAGCAGAGTTTTTGTAACTTGGATAACGTTGCTGTGCAATAATAGTTAAATTAATAACTATTTATGATATTGGAACTTTTAATAAAAAAACTGTATTTTTAAATAAAATGATAACAATCTAACGTCATCGCTGTCATTTATCTGCAGTTTTATGAGAAGCTCCACTTTTTATCATAAAACCCATTACTAATAATTTGAACGGACAAAACAAACAAACCTCGGGCCCGTTATTATAAAAAAGCTTCCCACTGAAGGGCGGTGCACTGATTGTTGTCGAAGGAACGCTTTTGCAAAAAAAACACACTTTTTTGAGAAAAAAAATAAGTTGGTCCCTTTTTGCGCCGGTCCCATTGTCTCCGCTCTATTGTCCTGGCGATTTGAAATATTTTTATGCTTTTCGGATGACAATAATGTTTTGGACTTATTTTTCGATAACTATTATTTAGCGAATTTATTATGTCGTGTTGTAGTCGCGGGGCCATTGTTTTTGTATCGAACGGTAGGCGCGTATCGACACCGATGTTTATCGTTGTAAGTAGCCATTTGTACACGGATGCCGTCGGCGGACGGATTTCATAAAATTGCCTAATTTCACGTTACGTTGACAGTTTTGTTAGTTTTCAATTTGATGGCTCACAGATAATACAGCGTTGAACTATTCGTGTTAACAAAGTTCATAACTGTAAACTTTTTGTTTAATGGAAATTAGGAATGTTGATTGCAGATAACGATCAGTATTATCCACAGTGTGACAAAAACTAACGCTTTGTTAAACGATAGTTAATAGTTCCGTTATGACATATGCGAGTCACATATTTTATAACATTTTTCTCTAGTGTTATCACAGTGTTGTGTATCAAATAGGTACTTTCTTTGTTTTTTTGAGTAATAATATTACAAATATTTAAATATTTTAAAAATACAGTAAGTTATTGATTCTACTACTTATAATTTACATTTCAAATAAAGATAATTAATACAAGAAGAAGACAAATACGTAAGTTAGCCTTCCAAAGTTGAATCTGAATAATTACGTGTCTAGGTAACAAACCAAATTAAATAGTTATAAAATCAAATGAATATTCATTTATACAGTAACAGAACATATTAGTTGGCACAAAAATAGATTTTCAATAACATTTAAGTAATGCACGAATACCACAAAACTTGAAATAAATTTATATATTTATTTTATTCCTAACTAGAATTATTTAGTCATAATTTATTGGACTTAAGTATTTATATTATTACACAAAATTAAAATACATATTGAACCATTACCTTCCGTAACGCATTAAAAATATGGCAGCTATGTAAATCAAATGATGCGATCGCAAATGTTTAATACTAAAATTAGCATGATTGCTGAGCGATGATTTATGATGAAATTATTCAAATTGGCGTTCATTGATAGCAATCAATGTGTTTTTGTCCAAACTACGGATTAGCATCTGAAAAGCAAAAGGTGCGCGCACCAATATAGTGATATATTGTCTATTGGTTATTACTAAACAGCTGCCGATATCACATACAAATCATTAAAAAAATATGCAAATTTTTCGTAACTCATCTCTCGTTTTGAAAGGATTTAATTCTCATTAAAGACGTAAATATAAATACAGTTTATACAGGAGTTTGTTTGTATGGAAACTATTGTTCACCTGGTGATACGAGACCATAATAGTGTGGAGTGATAAGGGTGCCAATGAGTTTCTATCTTACCTCCACTTCATTAGTTTTTTTTTTCAATTAAAATCGGGAAGTAAAAAGCCCTTCACTTTATCAACTAAATTACAAGTTCTAGGGAGGAAAAGAACTCCTCTATATGGTGTTGTGATAGCCTACTTTGACAGACTAGCCGTAATCTCATTATGGCATGTGCAACACTTCCACAGGCAACCGACCAGAAACCTATAACCTCTTATAAAATTCCTACCGTTGCCATTGTTTTATTCGATGGTTTGACCTATCACGCTTATAGTAACTTTAAGGTCGTGTACTAATGTGATCTGAGTTCAAGTATTACACTATGATAAAGTGTCACTGTTGATCTAATATTATTTAGTTGTCGCAGAAATACAAATATGTATCATTGTATAAATAAGATATCAGTACCTAACTAAAATAAAATTCTTTAGTAAAAAACATATGAGCTAACTTAAGTCCTTCAAAGTCTGTTAAAATAAAATGATATAATATTTTTCATTTCAGCAAAAAAAGTATAATAAAATGAAAATTGTTCAATAGACAAGATTCCCTAATTACTCTAAAACCTCTAAATATTATGATCATGGTTAGTACTAATCTTGCATAGAAATATCCAGCACTTGTATGACACTTCCTTGTATCGCTTATATTTACGTGTTGAGCCGTGAGCGTGTTCAACAAATAATAAATTGGTACAAATACTTTATTGAAATCATTTATTGATTGGAAAAAAAAGGTAAAGTTTATTAACTATTATTACGTATTTATGCTAGGATAATTGTCGTAATTGCAGTGACCGCTTGATTTACGGACCTGCTACCGCGCGTCGCCCGGAAAACATACTCCTGCGCAAGCGCAAGTGTTTTACACTCGTTTATATTAAAGTGTGTGTGTGTGCAACCGATTAAGAGAGCATGTATTACTTTTTTAATTACTCGATAGAAAAAAAACGTTTGTCACCTTTAAGTGAAGGCATGGTACAGCTGCATTACTCAGACAATTTAATTTTTTGAATGTAACCATGCCATGCAAATGTTTGCCATAAATAAAGTGCCATTAAATGGTATCAATAGTTGAGAAACGCTTGTTATTTATATGGTAATGCGGAGTAACCCCGACTGGTGGGGTTACCGACTATTGACTACTTATTTGTGACATTGAAGGAATTCGATGTGATTTGCATTGCAAAGTAGGCATCGTTTCCGTTCGCCCTGATGTTGACAATCGATGATTAAGTGACTTCGGTTTTGTTATTTTTGCCTTGTAACGTAACGGGGCAGATGGGTGGCGATGTAGCTGTGTGAACGATAGATGTCGCTACTTGTGGGAATTTCAATAACGATCGAAATGATCTACAGCTGGAAACAAAAATAAAACAAACTAAATAATAAATAGGCCACCTGTCGGTAACTGAACACTGCTGCCAGTGAATCTAGAGCCAGTAAATCATTGTTAACTTTCGAAGAAGGAGTTAGATATGATTTTAAAAAGCATTCGATATATTAATACTAACAACGATTGTTTTAGAAGAATAGTAATGCATGAAATAAAATTAAAAATAGCGATGATATAAGACACCATTTAACTACGCAAATGTCTACAAAATTTTTATTTATAATTTATTCCTACACGTCTTAGACTAAATCATAACAGGTGAAATATTTTTTTCCGTGTAGAAATACTGAAAAGAAAAAATATTCGTCAGTCATCACTGTCGCATTAACGATATGATAAATAATCTCTACTTATGTTTTTCTAATTCCAATACCACTATTAGCAAGTTATCCAAGTACCAATAATATAAGTAAACATTTATACCAATTATTCCAGTTCCAATGACGTCAATTGGAAGCCTCTAAGTACATAACTTATAATTACTCACTTAAATCATAGTGAGGTATGTAAACAGGGTATAGGTAACTTTAAAGTTGCAGTAATAATAATTTATTATTACTATGAATCATCAACACCTTCTTCCTATGGAAAGGCCTACCTCCAGCAGTATACTGTTGAAGGATGTTAGTGATGATGATGATGATATTGATGAATCATCATTCGTATTCCTCATCACTTAATACATCAAATAATAAAACGGAGTTTCTAGCTTGCTATTAGAGAAGTTCAATACCAGAAAGTTTCTGATAGGAGAGGAGCCTTTGTTTATGATACCTATGGGCCAAAAAGTAATTGAAATTTAAAATCTCTATTGCTAAGTGTAGGTTCTTTTGGGATCTTATAATATAGTTTGTCTCAACTTATAAGCCTTTTACAGGCATTGCAATTAGTTCTTGATCAAGTTATTATAATATTATACTTATACTATACTGCTTGTCAATTTCTTTATTCAGGAACGTCAAATATTCATATCAAATAACTACATATATATATTGCCTCCCGCAAGGTGGACCGACGACCTGGTTAAGATCGCAGGGACCCGTTGGAGGAGAGGCCGCTACCGACCGGTCGAAGTGGAGATCAATAGGGGAAGCCTATGTTCAACTGTGGACTTCTTGCAGGCGATATGATGATGATGATGATATATTACAAATATTCAAGTTTTTTTTATGGAATAAGCGGGCAAACGAGCAGACGTATCGCCTGATGGTAAGCGATTAACGCCGGCCATGGACACCTGCAACACCAGAGGCGTCACAAATGCGTTTCCGGCCTTTGGGGGATGGGGGAGGGGGATAGGGGGAGAGGGGTATGGACCTCCGGTATCCTCACTCACTCGGTGAAACACAGCGCAAGCACTATTTCACACCGGTTTTCTGTGAGGCCGTGGTATCACTCCGGTCGAGCGGGCCCATTCATGCTGAAGCGTGGCTCTGTCACGATTTCTGCATTCGTTGTGATGATTAACAAAAATAGTAGGTATAAACATTCGAAATTAAAATTGTGAATGTAATAATCACACGGTTCTCTCTGTCTTACATTAACTTTTCACTACCACAAACTGCTTATAAACGCGTAGCACACAACTTTTCCATCATCAGTCATCACCGTCACATACGCCAAGCTAGCCTACGTAGTATAATACCTGTACAACCAGGTATAGCGGTTATTAGTCATACGCACACGCACTATGTCAGCATCGCATTGTTGCTAGCTACGAGTGCGCAGCTTTATACCCACTAGGAAGTAATACTGTCGCGGTATTTTTATTTGTCTATATAAATAAAAAGTTAAGTGTCGTAAACACCCATATCTTTCATCGTGAAATCTGTCTAAAGGTTCTCAGAAAAATGTTATATTGTTAAACTCTACAGATAGCTTATAATACAAACTAAATTACTACCTTTTATTAATTCTTATTTTCTTACTTATTATTCCTAATATTAATTCTAAACTTTTTATTTATTTAAATAACAATTAAATAACTACAAAACTGTAGGAATATAAATCATAACAAATAATCCAAAAAGTTAAACCAACACAAACTTATGCCTCGGTTAAATCTTTAGCTTTTAAATAAGATAGACACAGAGTATCAGTTACCTACTGCTTGTTTGCCACCCCTTTTAATATGAAACAACTTAGTCAAATCATAGCCTGTTTTAAAATGTCTCCACATCAACGTATTCCCTACTCTTTTAACTATCTTTTAGAACATGTTTTTTACTATCATAATTTTCAACTTTTTATATGATAAAAAACCGCTGATCGCTCAGACAAAGCCGCGGCGTCATTAACAGCACGTGCGGAAGAGCTCATGAGTCTCGAGTCTCGAGTTATTTTTGTCACATTGTCATTACATGTTCCGTCCAAATTGCAATGCGGTGCCATCATGCATATTCATCGCTGTTATTGTCTCATACCATATTGTGCCCACCTTACTCATCTACCAATGTAACTGTACCCCTCATAACTCTAACAATACCCTTTGAAACACCTTCGATTGTTTCACTCGAGGAGTACGGAGGATGTCGACTTATACTGGTTAGTTACACAAAGCGTTCATAAAATGTCAAGCGAGTCGAGGACCTGAAAAGAATGAAAGCCTCAGGAGTTGTTAAGTTAATCTTTGTTGTTGTGAAAAGTGAGCACTGATGCTGTTCGAAGTGTCTTTTAAAATGAGCTCTGTCTGTTTGTAGGAGACATGTTTCTATAATTGTGCATTCTCCTAAAATTTTCTAGCTTTTTTATGGAATATTGGTCAAGCGAGCAGGCGTATCACCTGATGGTAAGCGATTACAGTTAGACTTAAATTGTAATAAATATTCTCAAAGACGTGACTCGGTTCTAGATGTAATTTTGCACAGAGGTGCAAAAGCCACAGTAAGTGGTAGTCTAGAATAGCAAATCAACTTTTATTAAGAAAAAATAATTATCAAACGTCATTTACGCGTGTGAAGTCACGGTAAAAGGCTAGTATATGAAATAAAGTTTCTTTTTATATTAAAAGCGAAAGTTGTAAATGAACCTTCTGAGGTCAATCCAGGGGTTTATGTCCCACGTATTTGTGGGTACTGTTCCTTTCTAATAAAATGGCCTACCTTTATTATAGTTTTTACGAGATACTACTTTATAGGCAGTACCTTATAAGAAAGGATCAATTTCGTAATACTAAGGTCAAATAGGGCCAGATATGAGGTCATTCGCCTGAGTATCGTGTGACAGAATCTAGGTTTTTATTGACCGACAATCTTTAAAGCGAACTGTTTACATGCATAAATGTGGCAGAGTGAATACAGCAAGTTCAGTATTTGTATTAAATTCTATAATGTAATATGTACTAAATAAAAGGGATGACAACAACTCGCAAAACTGAGCCAACTGAACTCGCTGTGTTCACTCTACCACATTATGTGACAATAGATGATTTTTGTTCAGAAGTTAACCTTATTGAAAGACGTGATTAAAAAACTCTTTTTTTTAATTATATTAGCACATAAGGGGTTGAGTAGGCCCCTTAAGACTTTTAATTTACATCTACTAAACAAACGTTTTAGTTATCCTGAGTGATGGGCAACAGAGATTCGATGTGGGTACACTGAACTGAAGTGCAATTAGCAAGGTACAATTTATGAATGTGAAATTTATGGGTATAGAAATATATTAGTATGTATTATTAATCTTTTAAAAAATCGGTGTTAAGAAATTCTTTCTTGGCATTTCACCGGGTCAGATAAGTTACTAAAATTCCCTAATTTTGTAATGAATCAAGGGCATTTAAAAATTGTGAACCCACTTTTACTCTCGAGATACAGTTGGCCATGTAAGGTAGACACTTCCTATCAACTGACCCATCTGCTCGTATGCTGCCACCACACCATAAAAAAGATATGATTTCATCAAGATGTAGGTGTAAACATGTTCAAAGTTTCCACAACTACGGCCTTTAGGCATCTCCTTGAAGCGTGTCGACAAAACATTTATTAACTAACAAGAGTTTAAAAAATAAAAAATAAATACCTTCCAAAATGCTCACAGATCCGTTAACCCTTTCGTGGAAGCGCATCGGCGAGCAGCCTCTAATTGCGGGTGTCAATTAGACCCGCTTCACCGCCAACACCTACTTAGCTAATAAAGGGAAACTGAGAAAAAATATACAGATAAACAATTGCTTCAATGCTAGAGCTCTATTGAACTCTTTTTTATTTTCTTAGTATGGTAGAACAAAGTTACTTATCGATATTCAATTCGTAGCGTAACGTGTTCGTTCGAAATAAATGGATGACATATGGTTACTACTACTTTGGAAAAAAAAATACAAAAATGGACAAACCACACAGTAATTTTAATATTTTATATATCTCACAATCCGTCGTCTGATCCTAAATTAGGCTGATGACATTACATAGGTACATGATTTTATTCATGACATTATTTTTATATAGTCTGAATTTGATTCGTCCACACTACTCGAATTAACTAACATTCAGGATCTGAAAGGATCGAATTTAAAGTGTTTCTTATTTACCGTTACATATTGCTTATAGTTTTTGTTCGTGATTAGTTCCATATACTCTCATGTCTGCACTATCAGTAGAAATAGGTTACGACAAATTGGTAACTTGCTCGAGTTCTTGCAGTTATGCCGTGACTCTGCGTTCTAATCTCTAGTAGGTATATTGCATGAACGCAACGTTGCGTGCTATCGACAGGCCATATGTATAGCATTTTCTTTTCATATCCCCTTTTTACAGTTAACGCATGATGTAACATCAATTTTCTTTGATGAAATGAAATACAAGGATTGGGTTATGTACGTAAGAAGCTTAGTATTTTTTTATGAGTTTAGATAAATAACATGTAAATTATCGTAACTTATAATTGATAGGACGCTGATTAATTGTAAAATTTGATTGTTTGTTTTCTAAAGACAAGGATTTTTTGTTTGTCCGGAAGCTAATTGGATGATCTTTGTCACTGTCAGTCACATGGAAATTATATTTGATAGAGTATGGGTAGGATAATAATAATATTTGGTTTAAAATGATATTTATTATTTCCAGGTGAAACTGTGGGAGTTAAAAATTCTGCTACAGGGGCTGGACTAGTTGCTCAGGATCCTTCGTTTCTCAAACCCATAGTGACACATCGTGTGGTTTTAGTTGATTCGAAGCCGACATACGATCCCGGTGGAGCGATGGCCCTCGGGATCTTCGCACGTCATTAGTTCCTGAAGGACTTTTCATCAACAAGAACTTTTTATACCATCAGCTATTAAAGCAAACAAACCTTTTGCAAAACTCGTAATGACAACCCAAAATAAAAACGAAAAGAACGTACCTACGAGAATAACGGGGATGAATAATATAATTAATTAAAAACTATTTTTTATAGTATCTTTTATTACCGGCTAGTGAAGAATGTTTAAGACATTCCACAAAGAACGTCAATAAAGGTTTAAATATTATAAATCACTATTAAACATTTTTGCCATTTTTATGCAAATTAATGTAAAATAGACTTAATTGTGGTAACAATAACGATTAATTTTCTTAATGAGTTATAAATGTTATGGGTATTCCGTTATGTCTTCCTACATCACATAGTGCCACGCCATGAGACGTACAGTAGGTATATAAGCGAACATTATGTGTGCTGAACTGAGTCCAAACTAATTGTAGTGAGTAATAGCTGCCCGAAGTAATTAGCTTAATTAAGATGCGCCCGCGCATGTTATAGGGTGGCTCCTCACATAAGATTTTAATTTAATTCGTAAACTTTCCGTTGCAGAATAAGTTATTTAAATACTTCTATTATTAGTAAACGATATAATATGTTATCGTGTTTTATCACCTTGTGTAAGATTAGTTAGAAGAAAAAAAATTATGAAACAGGTAGTCACGATTTCAGTAGAATTTAGCACTTTTTGTAAAAATTAAAAAAAAACTTGTTTATAGGCTTGTAATTATTCACCTACAAATTAATTTACTTTATTTTATAAAAATATGTAGGTACCCTAGAGTGGGTATCATAGTCACCTTATATTTTCGACTGCACATGTCGTTTAAGCGGTTGCAACGGTGTTTCCTACTTCGCCAAGTGTTGTGGGTTCAAATCCTACATGGAACAACACTTTGTGTGATCCACAAATTGTTGTTCTGAGACTGAGTGTTCTTTGTGTCCTTTTCATATATATTATTATGTTTGTTAAGTCCCTGCGACACAGGATTTATTCCTTGTGCGAGAGTTGTCTTTAAAAGAAAAAAAAACTGATTTAATTTATAGTTTTATTACTCACTTTTTGAATTAGACTCTTGGAATTTAAGTCCTAACTGTAACTTATTTCTAATTACTTTAAGTATATTTCGATTAATCAATAGGTCAGCAACGCACGTGTGACGCCTCTGGTGTTGCGGGTGTCCATGGGTGGCGGTAATCGCTTATAATCAGGCGATACGTCTGCTCGTTTGCCGTATGCAGAAAAAAAAGTATATATAACATCCTCTGTTTTCATAATAAATGAACAAACCTTTAATAGTTTAAAAATAGTGATATAATAATTTCCGCAAACGAAATGTCAGTGACCACCTTTAGACCGCTTCACTTGTACGTTGCGGCGTTGTTAACGCCACATTTCTAATAACTGTCTTATTGTTGGCCTTTGTTGTGCACTTAGACATAAAAGGGTTAAAATTAAAAAAAAAAACTGTTACTTGATATTTGTAAGGGGTGAGGTCTATTGTTAGTGTTACTTTTTGTATTCGTTAAAGAATCTTTTTTTAATATTTATACTTGTGTTATAGGCAGGTTATCTCTTTTAAATGTTATTATCATTTACAATATATGTGACAAGCTGACCCGGCGAACTTTGCACCGCTATATTTACATATCTGTCTCAGCTTCAACAGGTAGTGTACAGTCGCGGATAAAATTAAAGATTTTTCCCGTTCGTAAGTATCTGCCAGTGACAGTCCCGTCGAAATCGGTACAGCCGTTCCAGAGCCTTGCCGGAACAAACAGACAGAGAAGGACAGACAGACAGACAGACAAAAATGGTAAAAAACGTTATTTCGGTATATGTACCTTGTACCTATACATACATATGCATTTTGTAAAAACCGGTTATTTTAATGTTACAAACAGACACTCCAATTTCATTTATTTGTATAGATGTATATGTCGCAGCCTATAAATTTGCTGTTCAAATAACAGACTAGCTCTTTACTAAACAACGCCCTTTAACTAGCGGTTAGGTTATGTTATTTTTTTTTCTTTTAAAACAAAAATAACTTGCTATTTAAAAAAAAACCCTAACCTAACCTTTCGCCTCCATTCGTAACGCGGACGCTAGTTAAATAGCGCTGTTTAGTAAAGAGACTAGGCTGTTAATTGAATGGCTAATTAAGGTAGTTGGCTGCGACATATACATAATTACTTTGGCGTACAACTAATACATTTTCTCTGTGTTTTTTTGCTATATTTATTAGTGGCATGTTAATGTATAAGTTTATGTATTTACAAAAAAAAAGTATAGTATGTATTTGTATCAGTCTAGTACCCATAACACAAGCTCTGCTTAGCTTGGGACTAGACGGCGTTGTGTGTTAGATGTCCGAAATATTTATTTATTATTTATTGTATTTATTATAAAATAACTAGTTTCACAATACTGATAAATACAAATACATAAAATTTTATTACTTGTGTACGACAAGTTGTACTAGTTACACATCTGGTTTCAAAAAGGTTTATTCATGGCCTCAGTTAATTCAAAAAACTTGTAATAATTTCTACAAATAGCGGTATATTTTAAAGATAGTCCTTGTGAATGGATCTATTAAAATTATTTAGTTTGTGTGTGTTTCTTGTAAGTGCCATGAGGAAATACATACGCACCCCGCAATGACATAGGTACTAATTAATATTTCCACTTTTGATTTTTAATTTCACTTACTTTTGATTTTAAGTAATGTTATTTTTCCAGAAACTACACTCCTAACACATGTTTCTCAAATGAGTTATCCTCTGAATTTCAAATTGCAAAACAGTCGTTTTTGGATAATTTGTAAACAAAAACGACTGTTTAGTAATTTTAAAATTCAGATGGTGACTCATTTGTTCATAATATGTATGTCAGGTATCACTTACATTACAAATAATGCTCAACAAACAACAAAATACGACTCAATTCATAAACAGCCATGTCTCGTTGCGATTTAACGTCATCACAATTTTGACGATTTCCTCACATCTCGACCCTAAATCATGATCAAACTTCATAAGCAGAAGTCATTACCCAACCAAAGGGAATAATAACATAACCCAACATTGCGCAAGGTGTCAATACATTTTAAAACAATTGAAAGCGACAGCTCTGGCAACCGAATGTCCTTATCCAACGCTGCCAAATGGGAACCAGCGACGTGACATACCGTGCCACGTACTGCCAATCAATCACTGGTGCCAATGGTGAATGACCTCACTATCCTGGCAAGTGGCAACAATGCCAGGGCCGGTGACGTCAGTGACCAAACGCAGCCGATTCAAACCTTGCTAATATGGCCGTGGAGTCAGGACAAAGACGACAGAGTTTTTAAGGAACGTTACCCAAACTAATTTGAGCAAATGTTTTCCCTTACAATTTTGACACTGACCTTCCGTTATATTTTCCTTAATGTTGATAATGTACATGATACAAAATAATTATTTCAATTTATTTACAAGTGGAGGGGGGGGTGAGACTTTAGATATATAGTTCCAAGCTGTAAAAAGCCTGCATGTTATCGTAATTGGTACCTGGCCACCTCTGACATTTCTAATTTGGGATTTCAATATTATATTAAGTTTACAAGCCTCCATTAAGAAAAAAACCTTAAAACAAACCCTGTACCAACTCATCTGGCCACTATGGTATAATAGATTGAAATGGAGAGGCCGACACAGTGAACAGTGCCTACACAGCATTTCACTATATATTAAAGATAACTTTATTTAAGTAATTAAACCCCTTTAAGAACAGTATAAAAAAAAACACATTACATCAACAGCCTTTAATAGTCCACTGCTAGACATAGGCATCTCCTCAGAAAGGCCAAGCCAAAAGCCAAGGTAGTAGAGCCACGCTGATTTCAGCACGTACGGGCCGGCACGACCGGGACGGTACTACCCTCGCACAGAAAATCAACGTAAAATCACAGCGATCGTGTTTCGTTGGTGAATGCGAGACCGGAGGCCCAATGATGCAGAAGCATCACCATGCTGCATTGTTGCATTGTCTGCATTCGCAATATGGCGACCACCACTCTTGGATTCTGCTTATGCTTTCCTTCAGGCAGAGTTGAGTCATTTTGGCTGGGCGAAAATACAACGCTGGCCAGATGGATTGATATTGGGTTTTGCTTCAAGTTTTATTTTTCTTTGCAGAGATGTTGCTCTGTTTAGTTTGCTACCTTAGTCGCCTCTTACAACACCCATTGGATGAGCAAGGGTGCTAACACTCCGTATTTTTACTTGTTTTTATTTTATTACTACAATACTTCGAGCCACGCTTCGGCATGAATGTGCCGGCTCGACCGGAGTGATACCACGGCCTCACAGAAAAAAGGTGTGAAATAGTGCTTGCGCTGTTTCACCGAGTTAGTGAGGATACTGGAGTCCCATAACCCAAACCCCTCCCCCTATCTTCCTCCATCCCCCATCCCCCAAAGGCCGGCAACGCACTTGTGACGCCTCTGGTGTTGCAGGTGTCCATGGGCGGCGGTAATCGCTTACCATTAGGCGATACGTCTGCTTGTTTACCCGCCTATTCCATTAAAAAAAAACTTCAATATTTTCTAAAAGTATATTTACAAAAAATTCATTAAGATCATTGTCGAACGCCACTCATTCAAATACGCAAATAAAAACAATAAAACTTCTTTAATTATCTAACATAATAGCAAACAGCATTGTATTCTCATCTACAGCTTATCATCACAAAAACAGGCTCACCAGCGGGTACATGTCGCAATCGTGCCGGTGATTGACGCGATAATGCCGTCAATTATATCGATATAACGCGATAATTATTATTGATGTACTTTCTAAGTATTGCTACCTATTTGTGTGCAAATAACAACACACTTATCCACACTTTTGTAAGTTCCTGAATAAACGTGTAAGGAGTTTTCGGTTGGACATGACATTTCGCTATATTTGTTCGATAACACATCGATTAGTCGCCTTTAAAAGGCAAGTAGGCTGGCTGCAGTAGTATGGTCAGATTAAGGACAGACCACACTTAAACTACATAGCTATTATTCGTCTGTCGTCAAAGACTCAGAGACATATCGAGGACAAAGAAGAGGAAAGTAATGAATATCTCTCAGTTCTCCATTCCTGCTAACTATTAAATAGATTAGGGGTTATAGCTTCTGAGTTCTTTACAAAGAAATGCTTAAATGAAAGTGATATTGACAGCTTTGATTTGCTGCCGTTTCAAGATTAAAAAAACTTATTGTAGCAAATCTAATTTCTAAATTTAAAATTAAAATACATGTTTGTTTTCTTCATTTTCATTGTTAACTGTACCAGTGAGCATTTTAATGAGCAGAACGTTTAGAAACTTAAACGTACAATTTCATTTTAAAACAAATAATATGCGAATGTATTGAAATAGAAGTACCTATTTTGAACCAGAGTAGATGACCATAGATAATGCGCTCGACCCCGATGCGCAAGCGCTGAACACACGGTGAATCTGAACATGGACACAAAAGAGAGTTTCACCGCCTTTAATTACCGTGGTTAATAAAAAATGGAGGATATTTCTAGAAGCGTTGTACTAAAATCTTTTTTTTTAATAAAAGTAATAATAATAATAATGTGATGATAATTACTTAGGGGTCTACAGAGTTTTGCCTTTGTAGTATTCTCGTTAATGAAATCTAACCGCTGACATTTATCTCTGGAAATATAATAAATAAAATTTATTACATTGAGTAACGACGATACCTCAGATCATTAATATCTATGTGTAGATGGAGTGTCACACTACAAAACAACTTCAATAAACGGAATAATTTCAAGTTGGCTTGCGTCACAGTAATGTTTTCACAACAACGGTCGCGAAACGTCATTGTTCTTTATCAGTATATCTGTGCATAGGGTCCAACAGTTAACGACTATTTTTTTCACAGTTTGTCACCTTCGATATTCTATCTAGACTTAATCACACTATCACATTTCATCACAGTAATATATAAAGGCGAAAGTTTGTGAGTGTGTATGTTTATTACTCATTCATGCAAAAACTACTGAACGGATTTGAATGAAATTTACAGTAATATAGCTAATACATCAGAATAGCACATAGGCTACTATTTGCCGCGATAATCGATAAACACGCGGGCGCAGCCGCGGGCAACAACTAGTAATTCTATATACCACAGTAAGACGATTACAATTTTCATTTTAGCCAACTTTTACAAGAAAGAGAAAGATTACGAGAAAGAGATAAGAGTCACCAGGCTTTACGGGATCATAAAAATCTTCCCACTGTGTATTGCGTATGCTTCTCAAGATAAACGAATCTTCAACTTCCTTGATATATTCACTTCTTCAAACAGAGGTCCTCTATTGACCACCAAGAAGATTGTTCAGAAGCGGCGTGCCAGTTCTATCTACCATAACCCAGCTACTGTATTTAAAGGATATTATAATATATTTTCATCACCAAATAATAATGTAAGAATGTTGTATTACACTTGCTTTATAAAGGCACAAAGTCAGCCAGGTTTCACTCTCGCAGGTATTCAAACAATGCAACATGAGAACAATAAGCGGGATTAAATTGAATCGAGATCGCTTCAATAACTTTGTACGTTTGTCTTTTTACTAGTCGTTATAAGAATATTTCAGAGAAACGTCAGAGCCGTACTACTTGTCTGTTCATACAGTGTAACAAACATTCACGAGTTTTTACACGCCCCGTGCGTCTATACGCTGCCATTTTAATTACTCAAAAGCGTTCTCTTTTTCGGTTTGTAACGGCGAACCATAGTTTTACAGTTTTAATTGTAGTTTAAAGGCAACTTACTGATAGCAGATCAGAAAAAGTAACGCTCGCGGGTGATGAGAAGGCCGACAGAAAGTGTAAAAAAATACGTCTAGAAACCGGATCATGGTCTAAGTTCCGCCTCGATAGACATCACTCTGTTATTATAATCGTTATTTTTTATCTATAATTAAGTTATTTTTATTAACATTTAATTCCTACTCTAGATAACCATAAAATTCTAATTATCGCTGATCTTTAACCTTTCCTGAATTGCATACTAGTCTTGTTCTAAGTTCTAAGGGTCGCTTCGATCGCTGCAAACGACCTGAGGCAGATGGTGAGGCAGGCTGAACATCTGGTGCGGCCGGGGGGTGTCGTCTAGGACGGGTCGGTGTTCGGCCAAGTTCGTTCTCACCGCTCTACACAGTAAGAACTGTGTAGAGCGGTGAGAGGCGCAACAGCGTCCTGCCCCGGGGATGACTCTAGTCGCCCCGAGATGTACCTCATAGTACGGCATGGGGGCTGATGCGTTCCTGAAGCTCCTCCCGACTGCCCAGGCAGGCCGCCACGTGATTTTGTGGGTAGACCGGTTCTCCGGACACACTCCTTCATCTCCCCCACGAAGGGTATGATGCGAAAAGCATTCCCCACGTTATAAAAAATGGTATGTGTCAATAACAAATAAACCATTGCTCAGATGTGATTCGTGTTTAGTCAACAAAAACCCCATCCGAAGTCAAATCTATATAGTCATTATCTGTTGTTGAAATATCAATGCAAACAAACGATTTGATTAGTTTTAATTCATGCAAAAACACAAGCAAGCAGCATTCAACACGTTTACGTAATGTATAATACGATAATTACAAGTTGCCGTACATAATGAATATAAATGAGAATTGCAACTTAACTTTATACAACTACACGTTACAATGCTTCTTTACTTAGATAAGAATTATCTTCTTTTGTGAAGAACGTGCAATGGATAGAATACACTTTCAAATTTCAATATATGACAGATAATCACACTTTTAATCCAGCGTACTTGTTGTGTATGTATCAGATTATGGCATTGAATAATTGCAATAAAGAATTTATTTATTTATTGGCTGTGATAATGTTCGTTTTCAACCATCACCAAGTAAGGGGGCTACTAAAGTTAGAATTTACCCAAAAACGTACGAGATTATGTAGGATCTAAGGAGTCCTACATGTTCAAAAATATTCCATTTTTACGATGAATTTATGTTTGTGTATGTACATAACATCAGAGAATATCATAAAAAAACATGAAAAGATTTAAAACATAGGTATGTGGTGACTTGTAAATAAAACTCAAATATTTTTTGGAATAACGATTTAACTATCACTTTATCAGTCTTGATTTTTTAATCCACAAGATTAGTTCTTGCATTATTTGTAATAAGTTATGGTCCACTTTGTGATAAACTAGAATATTTTTCTATTGATCTTACCTCAGTACTCTTATTCTTTCAGCATTCTATAGACGTAAGGCGAAGACTTCATGCGATTTGCCTGATACTGTGACTTTACGAGATTTGCAACCACCAGATTTGTCACCAAGACATTGGTGACCTCGAACACATCTCGATTTCCTACATAGTTTCTGCATTGCCAAAAAAAGTTATTTAAAATAATAACTTTCTCAATATATTTTTTTTACAAATAATATTTCATAAACCAATATATTTTCAAGACAATCCAATTCACCATTTGTTTACACGGTAAATAGTCAATGCTGTCGTGGGCTACATTCATTAATATTTTGCTCATAAATACTGTATAACACTTATAACCTTTAAGATTAGCAGTAGATATTGTACTAGTATTATTATAGTATACTAGTAGTATTGTTATTAAGTGATCGCTTAGAGTTGTAAATCAGAATGGCTCGTTCTTGTTCAATTTAGGGTTGGTTGAATACCGTGGCCGATTATATTATTGAAGATTAAAATATATTCTGATTTTTTGCAGTTTTTTTTACTCCTTAGTTAACAATTAGTAACAGGTTTAAAAACTAACAATACGAGGGTCTTGAGAGTCCAGAAAGATCTGGTAGCCTCACGGACTAGGAACACAATAAAATTTGTTGTACGATTAGAGTGATCGGATTATACCTTTTGTTTTTAATATACTCCTAATTTCTCCATCTTAAATGAGTAATCGGTAACATTCAACTTATTTCTGTTATGTAGGTTTTCACCCACTCTGTTCTTGAAGTTATGCTTTGCAAATTATGAGCAAAAATGCTTGTATTAGTCATATTTTATAAGACGCTAATTTAGTAAATATTATGCTATAAATTAGTCTTTTTAGGATTCTTATCTATTCATATCTATATGACTTACGCATACACAGTCTGACTAATTATAAATCAGATGCACGAAATTGTCTTTTGAAGTCGTATTAATTGTTAACTGCAGTCATAATGTATGTATGTACATGTATCAACAGCTAAAATAAAACATTTTATATATAAATAAAAAAATTATATCTATTTTTCATAATAGAGGAAATTATAGAGTTTCTTGCCGGTTCTTCTCCATGAGAACGACATTTTGGAACCGCACAACTAGAGTCATTAACGTTACATTTCAATAGTGCCTGAAAAGGCCTACTTGAAATAAAAGCTTTTTAACTTTGACGATAAAAGATTTCTATGTGTATCTACATTAATAAACATGTTTGTTTGTATTTACACAACAGGTTTAAAGCAAATGAATGACGTCAACAAGTAATTCAAATAGAGATAAGTTTCCCGGCTAATAGTGCAAGTACCGGCGAGGTACCTTGAGAGTGTTGTCGCGATATTTCACCGCGTGAAGTCTCAATGCTAACTACGTACTATAAACTATGAGACAGCGGCTACTGCACCGCGCATACCCACACCAACGCTGCAAATATCTACCACGCACTAATCTGACATTCTTTTACCTATTATGTAATAACTTTTTTATGATACGGATGGCAAATAAACAGATGGGCAACCTAATGATATGTAATAAATAAAGCAATAAGCTTAATATCTGCAACTCAGGACTCGTAGTGCGTTGCTGGAAGCTGCCCTCGTAGAATTGTGATCCTCCTAATAGAAATTAATAGTTCTTTCTAAAGGTTACTTCCAAAGGCAAGAAAAGGAAGAAAATAGGTAAATTTTTATTTTAATCGTATTATCTAATGTCCAATCTAAATCACACTGATCATCTAATAGATGAATGATGATGAACAAGATCGCGTGCATCCCACCATTGCAACGTGGCCGTTCAAATATTGCCCCATTAAAATAATATAGTGTGTAAAATGGCGTGTTCACCTAATCACAGATTATCATTTATATTATAAACAACATTTTCACCAAGATTTATACTTCTAATCCACTCCAAACAAGACTAATAATTATTATTATTACGGTAATTTGATTTGTAGTTTATAGTGCATGGTTTTGTAGGGCACGCTTGTTAAAGCCGTTAAACTTACCTCAACCGAATGAATATCTAACATATTTCTTTATGACCGGCTACCAAATAATTCAATTGCACTTTGAGCACTAAAATTTAATCTTTCTAAATTTTAATGCCGAAATAATAATAAATTTGATCTGAACAACAATTACGTAATTTAAAAAACATGTTAGTCTGTGTGTTTGAGTTTTATTGAGTTAATAAAGAAGTGAATATATCGTACATTCGGGAGATGTTCATTCAGATGTCGTAAGCAATAGAAATAAGGTGTTAAATGACTTCCAAGTGTTACGGGAGCAATAAATATGTTGAAATGTGTATTTGAATAAGAATAAAGTTTAATGTATATGTAGTTATTCAAGTAGGTCTATTTGGTACACTTTATATATCATCAACAACCCATAATATCAGACTGCTGGGCCTCCTCTCAGGAGAGGGTTAAGGCCATACGGCGTTACTTTAAATATAAACGTGTTTAATATTAATATTCTTTGATAGATTAAACAAAAATGTATGTATTACATCATACTTTAATATTTTGAATAAAGAAGAGATATGATACAGAACAATGGCAAGTAAATAATCATTTAGACTAATTATTTTTTTTTTGCTAAAAGTGTTTGTTGTGGCCTGACAGATAGTTTAAGTGTGGTTCATACTCTATTTTTATTAAGATTCCGTTCCTTAAACATTTTTAGACCTCATTGAGTAATTTAGAAACGGTTAAAATTTCAAGTTAAAAAAAACTGTCGAATTGAGAACCTCCTCCTTTTTTGAAATCGGTTGAAAAGGCGGTAGCTTGGGCTTTCAAAAATACTGTGACCTCTGTCGATTAATGTAAGAGTGTTTTTACAACCACTAAGTGTTGCTCTCGGAAATATTAGACACATAGGTATTTTTTTTAACCCTTCGATAGTGAAGTCTACGTGCATACAGTCGGTTGTCCTAATATTACCTTTAAATAATAACAATGCAATATTTTTATAGGTTTTATAGGTAATATCAAAGATGTATAAGTACTTATATTTTATTAACATATAATAATTATGAAAAGCCCAATAGTTTCAGAATCTTTCCCTGTTTACTTCATACTGAATATGACAAAATATAAAAGGGTCCTACCATCTGCATCCGTTTGCGCTGTATAAACATTATTCATTCCGCAAGCTGCGCAGGCGCAGTTACCTTCAAGGCGATCAGGAATAACATAAACCACTTGTAAATCGATAGACTGGTTAGTTCTCTACCTTATTTTCTAAATAGTTCATCTATTCAGTGTCAACCCGTTATTGATCAAGTTGATAATATAGGCTTGGCGCGCAGAGAGCGATGAATAAATAGTTCAAGATATGATTAGTATCTTATTAATGAACTCTAATAGAGAAACAAATTGACGTAAAATTATCGTCAGAGAGGACAGGACACAATTACACACATCAAAAGTGTCTAGGGA
The DNA here is from genome assembly GCA_949125395.1 of Diaphora mendica. NCBI lineage: Eukaryota > Metazoa > Arthropoda > Insecta > Lepidoptera > Erebidae > Diaphora > Diaphora mendica. The sequence goes on from OX421316.1 coordinate 30,239,890, forward strand.
TCAAGCATTTTTATGCGGATTTCTTGAGATTGAGATGTGGCTTTGGCCCTGGCCTGCTCAGTCGCCAGACTTGAACCCGATTGAGCATGCATGGGATATGCTACAGAGAAGAGCTCTGCCGAATATGGAGGGTATCCAGTCGCAAGAAGACCTTTTTTTGTTGTTGCAACGAACATGGGCGGCCATTCCACAGCGTGATTTGGATGAACTCATTTTGAGTATGCCAAACCGATTCTTGTGTTGTTAGTGTTCGCGGTAGAAACACGGATTATTAATTGTTTAAGTTACCTAATAAAATTTTAAAGAAAACTGTTATTTCATTCTTTTTTTCGAACTTTAATGTTAGTGGTTCAAATGTCAAAAATCCTTTTATTAGGAAAATGGCAAATTTCTTTATTAATGCAAAGGTGACTTGGTTTATCGTTACTGTGACAAACGAAAACACTTTATTTGATGAATCCTTAAAGAAAATTTTAATTAATATCAATCAGGAGAAAAGTTATTGCAAAAATATATGTTGATCCTTAGACACATATGTTGATCCCTAGACACTTTTGATGTGTGTAGTTTATGATCGATTAAAAAGTACTAATTACAGAATCTAAACCATAGGAGTTTGGGAAACTTCGTCGGGTTTTTTTATCGTCGATCTCACAGTGCCTAAAGACGAAAGTCTTTAATCAATGTGTCCTACCCGTCATGACATACGGAGCCAGAACGTGGACACTTATGGCACGGCTGGTCCACAAGTTCAAAGTCGCTCAGCGTGCTATGGAGAGGGCTATGCTTGGCGTTTCTCTGAGGGATCGCATCAGAAATGAGGTGATCCGGCAGAGAACCAAGGTCATCGACATAGCCCACAGGATTAGCAACCTGAAGTGGCAGTGGGCTGGCCATATTAGCCGCAGAATTGATTACCGTTGGGGTAAACGGGTTCTTGAGTGGGTACCGCGTCTCGGCAAACGTATTGTAGGACGTCCACAGGCCAGTTGGAGTGATGATCTGCTCAAGACGGCTGGCAGGAGCTGGATGCGAGAAGCCCAGGATCGAACTAAGTGGCATGCAATTGGAGAGGCCTATGTCCAGCAGTGGACTGCGATAGGCTGATGATGATGATGAAACCTTAGGAGTGCCTATGGGTGACCCACACTATGGCGGCCTAGTGAGATGTTTGGGAGGGAAACACGTGCGCTGAAGTTCCTGGTTTTAACTGTTTGGCATTAAAAGGAAGAGTCGAACCGTTTCGTTCTTTTAACTGTGAATGGTTATTTCTACCATTTAAAGATTCAAATACAAATCTTAGCCAAAAAAATTATGCCATCCAAATGAAATGCCACAAGAGAGCTTGTTTCGGGTTAGCAAGATTAAATAAAGAATACCGTTTCAACATACAAACATACGATGCATTTGTTCAACAAGGCTTATAGAACAGGAAATAGGTAGCTGTAATGGTATCATTGACCAGCGACAAGTAAATACGAATGTTATATATAAAGCGATCTCAGCTTCCCTATCTGCGATCAGATCAGCGACGAGATACAGCTCTTAATAGTGGTACTTAATACTTGCCTTGTTACATTTAGCTATTACAAGGATGTCAACCAGAGCTCGAGAAATGCGGAGCAGATTTAGTCCATGTCCATATAAGGGGCGGTGGACGCGCGTTTGGATCAGGATTAAGCTTTTTCAATGCCGCTGCACATGTATAGTATTTTAATAAAAAGATTAGAAAACTTATGAAGTCAAAAGTCTAAAAATTATAATCTATAGTAATATTTTTGACAGCATATCCTACTAATATTATAAACGCGAAGGTTTGTAAGTATATGTATGGATGGATGTTTAACAAACATCCATCCATACATATACTAATATACTAATATACTATATTTCACGCAAAAAGTGCTGAACGGATTTGGATGAAACTTTAAAGTAACATAGCTTATACATCAGAATAACACATAGGCTAATCTGGGGGCACGGTCGTGCCCCCGCCAAGACGAACCAAGCGGAGCGCAAGGGCACTACCTACCTTTTCTCGAAGTGTTTCGTCGTTTTTTTGAACCCTCATAACTTTGGTTCCCGATATACCAGATCGTTCAAATTCTCAGAATATGATGTTACTAATAGACTAATGAAACATACAAAGTTTCAATTACATAGCTGTTATACTTTAGATTTTATTGATACCTAAAAAAACACCGATTTCGTCACTGACACACTGATGATCATCAAAACTGTTAGGGTACTTTCTGAAGTGCTAGAAAGCTGAAATTTGGTATGTAAACCAAGTTTAGTATACAAACGACAGAAAAATTCATAAACCTATTACTTTTACCCCCCAACACCCAAATTTGGGGGGTGGAAGTTTGTATGAGACTTTCACAAATGTTTATGCTAGAGGTTTTATTTATGGTACACGGGCTTTTTCGAAAGAAGAAAGAAAATGTACAATCAATACAGCCCAAAAAAAGAAAAAAAAATACTGCCTCAAGCAACTTACAAAAAGAAATGAAATCCCACCAAAAACATTTTCATGTAAAATGTTGCCAAGACGACTGCATATGGCTTACCCTGTGAAAAAGATATCAGATCTCATGTGGAGCCAAGGTGTCGAATCTACACGCCCTAACTCGACCAACCCTAACTTCATAATCTGTACATCTCAGTAAAAATGTATGGCTTGGCTGTTTCGTTACTTCAGAAACTAAATATTCGTATAACACATTACTTCAGAAACTAGATATTTGCAAACACAAAAGGCGTTCGTTTCCCCTTCGTGATGGTATGGTAGCGAAACGGTTCGTTGGTCTCGCGGTTGGTGTGTGCGACTGCTGATCATGAGGTCTCGGGTTCGATTCCTGGGTGGGACCAAATGTTTGTATGATCTACAAATATTTGTTTCGGAGTTTGGGTGTTTTCTATGTATAATATGTATGTATTTACAAAAAAAAAAAAGTATATATGTATTTGTATCAGTTGTCTAGTACCCATAACACAAGCTCTGCTTAGCTTGGGACTAGATGGCGTTGTGTGTTAGATGTCCGAAATATTTATTTATTTATTATTATTATTTATTTATTTAATGTGATCATGTGTAAAAGTTTATTGACATAACTATAACAGTTGAGTTCAGTAATATTTTATCCCACCAAAAACATAAATGTAAAAAAGGAGAGCCAAGCTCAATACAAAAATTATGCTTGGCTGTGGGCTTCGTCGCAAAAAGAATGTAGATCTGAATGAGTGCCAAGTTCTATGCAAAATCCAAACATGTATTTATAGGAACAAAATAAAATTATGAACAAGTATTAAACTCTATTTCTTTGCTTTATTGGATACCTATAACATATATCTGACTAACATATATATAGATATACTAGCTGATCCGGCGAACTTCGTACCGCCATATTTATGACCCACGTAACATCGTTTACGTTTTTGTGAATCTAAACCATTCCCAGATCCCCTTGAACACACACAAAAAATTTCATCAAAATCGGTCCAGTCGTTTTTGTGAATCTAAACCATTCCCAGATCCCCTTGAACACACACAAAAAATTTCATCAAAATTGGTCCAGTCGTTTAGGAGGAGTTCAGTCACATACACACGCACACAAGAAATATATATATTAAGATGTCAGTCAGTACTAAAATTTACGACTTTTTGACCTTCATATCTTTATAACCGTTTGAGATAGCTTCATGAAATTTGGGTTTCGAGATGTCCTTATAGATATAATTAAACACAGGTAATTTTATGTGTTTACGTTAAAGAAGTTTTGAGTTATAGAAGGGTCAAAAGTGGCACCAAGTGGTTCGTGTAATATTACACTCGGCGCTGGCTAGCCAGTTCCTTTGCTTGATCTTGGCTTGACACGCTACCGGGTGTCTAGATAGCGATAGTTTACAAGAGCTATGAGCAAAACACATTTACCAGTAAAGAGTATTTCTGTAACCAAAATCTGGTGCTCAACTGGTCTGGTAGTCCATTCAACTGGTGGTATATTCTCTCGTCCAGTTAAGTAAAGTAAAACAACACTGCGTTAAAGCCTGTTGACCTGTTGAGTCTATAAATTATAATGGATCCGTCCACTGAGATCCCCTGTATATTTTGTTTTAATATTTATAATGAAAAAAATATCATATAAGTGCTAATAGAGTAATCTAAAACTACTCTTTTACAATGGAAGACCCTCCCATGTTTTCACTTTAATATACAGTAGTGCCGCAACCCTTTTTACACATTGACAGTTTACCAAGGCAAAGGCTTGTTTACCTCCTTACTAGTATAAAAAATTAGTTTTACTACAATCCGTATCCGTACAAATTGAACAGCGCTCATATGCGTGCGCGGCGGTAATAAATTAAATGCTATGTCTATTTTCAACGGGCATCGTGACTAGCGACATGCCTGCTGACGTCAGCGCTATATTTTTTTTTTTTTTTTTTTTTTTTTTTTAAGTTTTGGCTGCGCCAAAATGACTCTGCTCTGCCTGATGGAAAGCACGAGCAGATTCTAAAAGTGGTGATCACCATCCTCAATGCGAATAAGGACATTGCAGCATGGTGACCTACACTATGGCCGCCTAGTGAGATGCTTTTTTACGCCCCGCTTAAAGGACCCGGGATCATATTGGGAGGGAAACACGTGCGCTGGAAGTGAGTTCCAGGTTTTGACCGCTCGGCACAGAAAGGACGAACCGAAGCGATGAGTACGAGATCGTATGTCTACCACTCTGAAGCGGTGACTTCCAAGGCCGGCACGTGTTGTCCTGTAGAGGAAGGGGGAAGGGGGGACCAGTTGGAAGAGCTCCTCAGAACACTCTCCGTGATACAAGCGATAGAGTACTGCCATAGAGGCGACATCTCTACGCAACTGCAGGGGCTCAAGGGACTCGGTGGCTTCAGGACTGTTGACAATGCGGATTGCTCGCCGCTGCAACCGGTCGAGAGCGTCAAACAGGTACAGTGCGGCACCATCGCAAAGATGAGAACAGTACTCTACGCACGAGCGAACCTGGGTCTTGTAAAGAAGACACAGATGCTCGGGCGAGAAGAACCGTCTCACCTTGTTTAAAACACCTAGCTTCCGCGAGGCCGCTTTAGTGACACTCTCAACGTATTCGCGTGGGTTGAGATCTCGGCAGATATCCATGCCCAGGATATCGAGCCTACCTTGTAATGCCATTTGAGTGTTCTGGAAAGTGGGAAGGGGAAGGAATGGAGACTTTTTGGCAGAGAACGCGCACCCCTGTGTTTTCTTGGCGTTGAACTCGACCAGATTCTCTCAGCCCCATTGAGAAATGCGGCCCAGAACATGGTCGAGTTGAACGACAAGCTCCTGTCGTTTTTCCTCGATATCTGCAAGCTTGGCTGTTGGATGTCCAAAATATCGTCCGTGAACTGTACTGTCGTCTGCATAGCAATGAATGTTGCCAAGGGCTAACATGTTATTGATATGCAGAAGAAACAGTGTGGGCGACAGGACGGAGCCCTGCGGTACTCCGGCGTTTATCGACTGAAAATCAGAGGCCGCACCGTCGCAAAGGACTCTGATGCGGCGCTGGTGCAGGAATGCGGCAGCCCAGTTGCAGAGTTTGGGGGGCAAACCGAAAGCTGGTAGCTTGGAGAGAAGCGAACGATGCCAAACCCTATCAAAGGCCTTGGCCATATCAAGGCTAATGGCCAGGGATTCCCCATGCCTGTCAATAGCCTCACCCCAAAGGTGTGTGACGTACGCTAGAAGATCACCCGTGGATCGGTTCGGTCTAAAACCATACTGACGATCATTTAGTAGGGAGTGATCTTCCAGGTAGTGGACCAGTTGTTTGTTTATTATCCGCTCAAACACTTTGCAGATAATGGAGGTGACGGCTATCGGACGGTAGTTGGCCGGGTCGGAGCGGTCGCCTTTTTTGGGGATGGGTTGAACATTCGCCTCTCTCCAAACCTCCGGTACAGTTCCCGAGGAATATGACAGGCGATACAGACGCGTCAATACCGGAGACAACTCTGGTGCACAGTTCTTAAGAACCACCGCTGGGATACCGTCGGGTCCACTTGCTTTCCGGACGTCGAGTGACCGAAGCTCCGCACGGACTTCACTCAGCCGGACGCGAATATCCCGCATTGTAGTGTCGCAGGTCGGAATAGTAGGCGGGTGCTTGCCGTGGTCATCGATTCGGGAGTTAGCCGCAAAGAGATCCACCAGCAGTTTCGCTTTCTCCTGCGGCTCAAGGGCAAGTGATCCGTCCGGATATTTCAGCGGTGGTAGCGAAGGCTGACAGAAGTTGGACTGCGCGGCTTTAGCCAATCGCCAGAACTTTCGGCTACCCGTAGGGTATGCAACGAGTTCTTGACCAAGCCGCGCGATGCGCTGGGCATCCGCTCTGATGTAAGCCTTCTTGCATTCCCTAGTGGCTTTGTTAAACGCTGCTTTTAGTTGATCAATGTCAGGGGAGCCGTGAGCGCGGGCCCTGGTCCATGCGCGATACGCCGATTGCTTTAGTGAAACAGCATGGGCGCACTCGCGATTGAACCAGGGACGGGTCGTCGGGTTGGCGACCTCACTGTAGGGAATGTAGTATTCCAATCCGACAGTGATTTCGCCAGCCACGGCGGCTGCACTTTGCGACAGATCTCTATCTCTGAAGCAACGTTGAGCCCACGGGATGGATGCAAAATAATCCCGCATTCCATCCCAGTCTGCCGACGAGTAGTGCCATAAACGTCTTTTTGCTGCCACTGGTCGTGGGGGGGCAGCAAGAGGCACCGTGGTGGAAACCAGGCAGTGATCGGAGGATCCCAGAGGGGCCAGCACCGATACACTATACTGCGCTGGGTGACTCGTCAGCAGTAGGTCCAGCAAGGAAGGCGCTTGACTCGGTATGTCTGGTATCCTGGTGGGCTGGAGTACCAGCTGGGTGAGGTCATGCGTGAGAGCGAATGCGTGGACAGTCCGGCCTGCGTGGTCAGTTCTGGAAGATCCCAACCAGGACTCATGGTGGGCGTTAAAGTCTCCCAGAAACACCAGTTCAGCGGTCGGAAACTGCTCCTGCGCTTTGTCCGCTGCCTGACTGAGATATTCGAAAAGTCGAGTTGTCTCAGAATCTCCAGAGTGGGATCGGTATAGGCATACGTAGATTCGGCTCGTAGAGCCAATATCTACGTGGAGCCAAAGGGTGGAGAAGGATGGGTCCTCAAGGCAGCGCAATCGGCGACAGCAAACATCCGCCCTGACGAAAAGACATACCCCAGCCTTCGCGAGGAAGCACTCCTCAAGCACGTAACCGGGGTAGTGAAGATATGTCGTGTCGGCAGGGCGGCGTATTTGAGTCTCCGTTAGAAAAAGCATGGCGGGCCGTGCCGTCTCTAGGTGCTGGTGGACGGCGTTGAGGTTTGCATGGAGTCCACGGATGTTATTGAACTCCACCTCAAAAAGCGAGTTGGTGGGAGATTGGAGTGCCGCTGTGCATCGTTTATGCTTTTTCTGTGCTGCCATGAAAAAAATAGGAGGAGGGGGATGGGAACGTAAAAGGCGTGACAGTCATCGCGGTAGTGTAATACTGAGACTCGGAATGCTGTTTCGTCATAACGGTGAGGCATGATGGTGACCGAGCCGTCGGACGGAAGGGCTCCCGTACCCTCCCGGAAGTGGTCGCCTGGTCCCACCGTCCGGTCACCAACCGGCACGACGAGCCACTCCGTGGATTATGCGCGACCTGACGGGGCAGCCTCCCAGGGTGGTTAGCCGCGGTTGGGCCCCTCTCTATGCCGCGGGCGGCCAGCGGCACCACCGTTTCTACAGGTCTCCCTGGCCGACGGCTCGATCCACGTCACCCTCAACATGACTCTACGAGCATTCCACTGCTCACACACTTACCACGATAACTGTCAGCCCTGCATCATTGGGCCACCGGTCTCGCACTCACCAACGAAATACGACAGTACTAATACTGTCATTTTACGTTGATTTTCTGTGCGAGGGTAGTACCGCCCCGGTCGAGCCGGCCCGTTCGTGCTGAAATCAGCGTGGCTCTACTACCTTTTGATGTAAGATAACATACAAAAAGGTACAATTGCATAGTACATTATTTGTCACAATTTAAAATTAATAATAATAAGAGGCGCCTCGCGTTGAATGACCCAAGAGTCTGATGCAAAGTTCCATTCGTTGCGGCATATAAACTTTTTTTCAAGGCCTACCAAAGTGACTCTATTCTGGCTGATGGAAAGCAGGAGCAGGATCCAAGAGTTTATGTCACCATACTCATTGTGCATGCAGACAGCACGAATGCTGTCATTTTAGGTTGCTCCTTAATGAGAGGTTAGTACCACCCCAGTTGTTCCGGCCCGTCCTTGCTGATATCAGCGTGACTGTAGTACCTTCAGAAAGTGAGTCGGTCTGCTTCTATTATTTTATATTTTTATAGATCTAATGAAAATAATTGAATACTACATCTCAGTTTAACCTATTTATTAAATTATTACTGATATTTTACTAGTTGTTGCCCGCGGCTCCGACCGCGTGCATGTCGGTTATCGCGGCAAATAGTAGCCTAAAGTTGTAAAGTTTCATCCAAATCCGTTCAGTAGTTTTTGCGTGAAAGAGTAACAAACATCCATCTATCCATACTTATAAACTTTCGCGTTTATAATATTAGTAGGATAATCACCCTCTGACACATCCGTTCACAGATCTGCACGTTTAAATAAAAAATAAAAACTTTTCAACTTTTATATAAACAAGTTATAGATAGTTATCTCTAGTCTTAAGACTGACAAACACTCACGGTTACTTGTCACTGCTTCAGGAAAATATGTTTATGATTCTGAACTTGTAAAGTAAGCGCCATATAATAATTTCGCGATCATTGTAATGCCAATAGTGTGACCGATCACGATAACTACAGTAATTAATTTTGTTACTTGTTTAGTCACGCATTTGACTACCTCGTTGGTCTAGTGGTTAGCGTAAGCGACTGCGGATCAAGAGGTGTCGGGTTCGATTCCCGGATCGGACTGCTGTTGGGTTTTTCTTACAAGAAATTCTTAATAGCAGCCCGGAGTATGGAAGATGGCGGTGTTTCCCGCCCGTGCCTCGGAGAGCACGTTAAGCCGTCGGTCCCGGTTGTCATGAACATCTATGGCAATCGTTATTGGGAAGTCAGTGCCCTCAAATATACTGACAACTAGTACAACCTTCGAATTCAGTTTACCCTCAGGGTTGCGGAGGTCCAATGCCAGTCGCTCCGTGTATAAACTGATATTCAGGTAAAACCGGTTGAACTAGTAGCCGACCCCAAATCTTGGGAATAATAAAGGCTAGGAAGAAGAAGAAGAAGTTTAGTCACGCATTTACGTACTCGTTTATGATAGTTCACCTACTGACTCAACATTCGAGTGAATGGCCTAGTGGTTTGGCCTAGTGGTTTAACGGTCACCACGCCGTTTCCTACTTCGCCAAGTGTCGTGGGTTCAAATCCCACGTAGGACAACACTTTGTGTGATCCACAAATTGTTGTTCTGAGTCTGGGTGTTCTTTGTGTCTGTTTCATGTATGTTTGTAAAGTCCCTCGCGACACAGGATTTATTCCTAGTGCGGGAGTTGTCTTATTTAATAAAAAAAAAAAAAAAAAAAAAGAATGTTGAGTCAGTAGGTTCTCTTAAAAGGATTCTTGCTGAGTAGCAAGAATCCTTTTAAGAGAATCATCATCACAAATGAATCTACAATTAATCTGTTCTCAAATTATAACCCAGTTATGTTCTTGCTATTATAAATGCGAAAGTTTGGATGGACATTTGCTATTGTTACTCAAACATACCCAAGACGACTGAACAGATCTGGATGAATTTTTGATATCTTTTTTTTGTGCCTAACCGTCTTAAAAATAATATTTTAATTCTAAGTAAGCCAAGGTGAAAGTATTCTAAATGAAGTGACAACGAGTGAAGACGAAAGCAGTTATTGCTCTCGCATGCCTACAATCTCTTGTCATGGCCAGTGGTTTGGAATGCCCTTCACAAACACTGCTCGCAAATGCTCACTGATCTTATACCTACATGCTTATTTCCTTTGTGCAAACTTTGACTCGTTTAACCCACGCGTATATTTCGGTGATTTCCCGATAGGGTTCGAAACCGACTAGATCCGTACGTTTTCGGAGCTTTCCTCAAGACGTCACACTTACTAAAAAAAACTAATATACTCTACACGAACTCATTGTAAAGTGGGCGAGTCATGCTACAACACACACGGACCAGCCTCTCCTTTTCCCGTGGTTCTGGAGGAAGAGATTGAAAGGTGAAATTACACTTGTGACTCTTGAACTGCAGATGTCTTTGGGTGGCGGTAGCCACTCAATATAAGGGGATCCGTCTGCTGACTTTCCCTTAAGGACCCATATCCAGGAATCTTTTACAATTTAGCATTTAGACTAGACAATTTTCTCAGATTTACTGTTCAACAACTTGACATTAGACAGTAGGTATTTATATCCACTAAATCAACGCATCATGTAATTATTCTAAGTACCTATTAGTTACGAGGCTCTGAGAGTGACGGATATTATATACTTCACAAATAAGTTCAGGTTTGATCGCGAGCCCCGGGGTGTAACTACATGTCACTATCATCAATGAGTAATTACTTCTCTTCGAATGACAGTCGCTAAATATGCATTAAAGCAGCTTTTTTCCGGTTTTATTTTATTTCATACTCGGCGGATGCGTGGATCTTTGCTGTTTATCTTGGTGTTCAGAAGTTAAAGTATTGACGGTTAAAAAAAAAACTATAAATTCATAACTAACCATAAGTAAAGATTTCAAAAAAGACAAATTATGTGTCGCGTGGAACATTACAAACATACATGAAACGCGCTCAAAGAACACTAGACTCGGAATAGCAATGACACAAAGTGTTGTCCCATGTGAGATTTGAACCCACAACACTCAGTGCTGTAGAAACCGGCGTGGCGACCGCTTAAACCACTCAACATTCGTGCAGTCTAATTATAGCAATATGTGTATGTACTAGCTGTTGCCCGCGACTCCGCCCGCGTGTATGTTGGTTATCGCGGCAAATACTAGCCTATGTGTTATTCTGATATATGAGCTCAAGGTAGTAGAGCCACGCTGACTTCAGCACGAACGGGCCGGCTCGGCCGGGGCGGTACTACCCTCACACAGAAAATCAACGTAAAATGACAGCGTTCGTGCTGTCGTGTTTCGTTAATGAGTGCGAGACCGGAGGCCCAATGATGCAGGGGTGACAGTCATCGTGATATGTGTGTGAGCGGTGGAATGCTGGTGAAATCATAGTAGGGGTGGCGTGGATCGAGCCGTCGGCCAGGGAGACCCGTAGAAACGGTGGTGCCGCTGGCCGCCCGCGGCATAGAGAGGGGCCCAACCGCGGCTAACCACCCTGGGAGGCTGCCCCGTCAGGTCAGGCATAATCCACGGAGTGGCTCGTCGTGCCGGTTGGTGACCGGACGGTGGGACCAGGCGACCACTTACGGGAGGGTACGGGGGCCCTTCCGTCCGACGGCTCGGTTACCGTCATGCCTTGCTGTTATATGATGACACAGCATTCTGAGTCTCAGTAGTACACTGCCACGATGACTGTCACGCCTTTTACGTCCCCTTTTACCTCTCTATCATCATGGCAGCAAAAAGAAAACAGGAAACGAGTTCAACAGCGGCATTCTCCACTCCCACCAACTCACTTTTCGTCGTGAACTTCACGAATATCCGTGGAGTTCACGCTAACCTCAACGCCGTCCACCACCACCTTGAGACGGTACGGCCGGCTATGCTCTTTCTTACGGAGACACAAATATGTCGCCCTGCCGTCACGGCATATCTCCACTATCCCGGCTACATGCTTGAGGAATGTTTCCTCGCGAAAGCTGGGGTATGTCTTTTCGTCAGGGCGGATATTTGTTGCCGCCGTTTGCGCTGCCTTGACGACCCTTCCCTATCCACCCTATGGCTTCACGTAGACTGCGGATCTATAAGCCGTATCTACGTGTGTCTCTATTGGTCCCATTCCGAAGACTCCGAGACAACTCGTCTCTTTGACCATCTAAGTCAGGCAGCGGATAAAGCGCAGGAGCAGTTTCCGACAGCTGAACTGGTGTTTCTGGGAGATTTTAACGCCCACCATGAGTTGTGGCTGGGATCTTCCAGAACTGACCACGCGGGTCGAACTGCCCACGCATTCGCTCTCACGTATGACCTCACACATTTGGTACTCCAGCCCACCAGGATACCAGACATACAGAGTCAAGCGCCCTCCTTGCTAGACCTACTGCTGACGAGTCACCCAGCGCAGTACTGCGTGTCGGTTCTGGCCCCCCTGGGATCCTCCGACCACTGCCTGGTGTCCACTGCAGTGCCTCTTATTGCCCCTACTCGGCCTGTGGCAACAAAGCGACGATTATGGCACTACTCGTCAGCAGATTGGGATGGCATGCGTGATTACTTTGCTTCCATCCCATGGGCTCAACGCTGCTTTACAGACCAGGATTTTGTCACAGAGTGCGTCTGCCGTCGCTGGCGAGATCACTGTCGGTATGGAATATTATATTCCCCACAGTGATGTCGCCAGCACAAAAACCCGCCCCTGGTTTGACCGCGAGTGCTCCAACGCGGTTGCACATAAACAATCGACCTACCGCGCATGGACCAGGGCCCGCACTCATGGCAACCCTGACGTTGGTCGCTTAAAAGCAGCGTACAATAAAGCTACTAGGGAATGCAAGAGGGCCTACATCAGAGCGGATGCCCAGCGTATTGCACGGATAGGCCAGGAACTTGTAGTACACCCTACGGGTAGCCGTAAGTTCTGGCGTTTAGCTAAAACCGTGCAATCTAACCATTGTCGGCCCTCACTACCGCCGCTGAAATATACTGACGGCACTCTGGCCCATCAGCCGCAAGAGAAAGCGAAATTGCTTGTCGATCTCTTTGCGGCTAACTCCCGAATCGACGACCGTGACGCGTATCCGCCTACTATTCCAATCTGCGACTCCATAATGCAAGATATTCGTATCCGGCAAAATGATGTCCGTACGGAGCTGCGGTCTCTCGACGTCCGGAAAGCCAGTGGTCCTGATGGTATTTCAGGGATGGTTCTTAAGAACTGTGCACCGGAGTTGGCTCCCGTATTGACGCGCCTGTACCGCCTGTCATATTCCTCAGGAATTGTTCTGGATGCCTGGAGAGAGGCGAATATTCAACCCATACCCAAAAAAGGTGACCGCTCCAACCCAGCCAATTACCGACCTATAGCCGTCACTTCCATTCTCTGTAAAGTGTTTGAACGTATTATCAACAACCAGTTAGTCCGCTATCTAGAGGATCACTCCTTGTTAAACGATCGGCAATATGGTTTCAGACCGAACCGCTCCACGGGTGATCTTCTAGCGTACATCACACACCTTTGGGGTGAGGCTATGGACAGGCACGGGGAGTCCTTGGCAATCAGCCTTGACATGGCTAAGGCCTTCGACCGGGTCTGGCACCGTTCCCTTCTCTCCAAGCTCCCGGCATTCGGTCTGCCTCCTGGACTCAGTAACTGGATTGCCGCTTTTCTGCACCAGCGCCGCATTAGGGTCCTTTGCGACGGCGCGGCCTCTGAGTTCCTGCAGGTAAACGCTGGCGTACCACAGGGTTCAGTTCTATCGCCCACGCTGTTTCTTCTGCATATCAATAACATGTTAGCCCTTGGCAACATACATTGCTATGCAGACGACAGCACAGTCCATGGGCGTTATTTGGGACACCCTGCAGCCAAGCTGTCAGACATTGAGGAAAAACGACGAGAGCTTGTCGCTGAGCTCGACCGGGTTTTGAGCCACATTTCACAATGGGGTGATGAAAATCTGGTCGAGTTCAACGCTAAGAAAACACAGGTGGTCGCGTTCTCTACCAAAAAGTCTCCGTTTCTTCCCCTCCCCACTTTTCAGAGCACCCAACTGCCACTACAGGATAAGCTCGGTGTCCTGGGCATGGATATTTGCCGGGACCGCAACCCACGGGAGTACATCGAGAGCATCACTAAGGCGGCCTCGCGGAAACTTGGCGTACTGAACAAGGTGAGACGGTTCTTCACGCCCGAGCCTTTGTGTCTTCTTTATAAGACCCAGGTACGCTCATGCGTGGAGTACTGTTCTCATCTTTGCGATGGATCCGCGCAGTATTTGCTCGATGCTCTCGACCGGTTGCAGCGCCGAGCAGTCCGCATTATCAACAGTCCCGATGCCACCGAGTTCCTTGAGCCTTTTCAGTTGCCGAGAGATATCGCCTCTATGGCAGTACTCTACCGCCTATACCATGTAGAGTGCTCTGAAGCGCTCTTCCAATTGATCCCACCTTCTCCCTTGCTCTACAGAACAACGCGTGCTGGCCTTGGAAGCCACTGCCTTAGAGTCGTTGAAATACGCTCTCGAACCAAATGGTTTGGTTCTTCCTTCCTGTGCCAAGCACTCAAAAAGTGGAGCTCACTACCAGCGCACGTGTTTCCCTCCCACTATGATCCCGGGTCCTTTAAGCGGGGCGTGAAAAAGCATCTCACTAAGCCGCCATAGTGTGGGACGCCATACTGCATTGTCTGCTTTCGCAGTGAGTATGGTTGCCCCCACTGTTGGATTTTGCTTGAGCTTACTATCAGGCTGAGCAGAGTCACTTTGGCAGGTAATTTATAAAAAAAAAGAAAAAAAAAAGGTATATTACTGTAAAGTTTCATCCAAATCCGTCTAGTACTTTTTGCGTGAAGAAGTAACAAACATACACACAAACTTTCGCCTTTATACATTAGTGTGATAGGTCGTCTCAGAACTCTGAATATTAACTGTAAACATAATGGTTATTAGTGGTTGACATTTGTCGGGGTAGCAAGGACAATATAAGGCTATTTGCTGCAATCCTGACATATAAGTTCCGTTAAATGCTATGAAATATATTTAGCTTTAATTCCGCGAGACAACGAGTGTGTTGGAACAGTTAGAAATATCAAAACATAACAATAATAATGCATATACACTGTTGAATGACCAAACAAACTTAATTCCATCACCACTTCTAAGTATGATTGCAGGTAGTTCGGCACAGATGTCTTTATGACATTGTATCGACCGTTATTATAGCGTCATCGGAACGGTATATAAAGGGCCGACAGCGGTGCGGCGAGCTCATTCGAGCTCAAACGCTCGACGAGTCAACATCTCCTGAGGATGCCCCGTGGAGGGGCGAAACACGTGTCGAGTATAGGTTTGGTTGCATGGCATGCTAATTATTTCTCACTTGTTTTGTATGTGTACATATGCATGATACCCATATGTGCATGTGAGTATGAAAAAAAAAAATGTCTCGCGGAATTAAAGCTAAATATATTTCATAGCATTTAATGACATGGATTTCCGCAAAGTAACGCCTGATTCCATAACTTATATAAGTTCCGTCTCTTCCACATGCATCAGGCAGAAGTGCTACACACTCGCCAGTTACGGATGCTTTTAACGAGGTCCTTTTTCAGTATAGTTCCGATTTGGTAAGTTTATGTCCTTTTATCATTTATTTATATCTACAACCTCTTTGTGTACCACCAAAAAGAGAAAGAAGCGATTCTCTTGTTATCAATTGCCTTAATAAAAGGCTAGATTACAATTTAGTATATCTTCCTGAATATTCTTTCACTTAAATAAGCTTGTCAGACTACAATAAAAACAAGAACAAAGATTTTGATAATCAATACAATAAAAAAGGATTTATTTCCAAATGATGCTAATGTTCGTGGAAGTTTTGTTAAGTATACACATAAATATGGAGGCTGCGTGGTCTTCTCACTATATTGTTTAGATATTAGTGTCACTAATAGCAATTTGTGGACGCGATATATATGTGTGACATAACACAGTGTCGTTGCGTTAACTGTAGGAAGGTGGTATTGTTTTGTAATACGAACTGAGTCACTCTACTGTATTTAGAAATATGTATAGGTATTATTCTGTTTTCTGATCCTTTTCTTATCATCGCTAGTTTCTAGTGAAATGAAAAAGATTACTGTTTTTTTTTTAAATCACGGTAGAAGGAATTGTATTACTTCAGCTCTGTGGTGATCCATAGACCAATACTGTATTTTTCACTCCGGCCTTTAATAGTTCTCATGATGTTTCGTTATAGTATGTTTATATTTTAATGGTAAAATCACAATTCAAAAAATTGTTGACGTGATTGTTAATATAAGTCTCTTTGTAGAATATCTTATTTTATAAGCAGATAAATTACCTAATACGATTGAGATTCACAATGTACGCCCGTTGTTTTTTACTATTTTTTATTATTTATTTATTACTTTATATCGCGTGTTAAAAAAGTGCTACGGTAAATTTAATACAATTAGATATGTAGAAAAAAAAACTTATGAACTCATAATGTATAAATCTCTAAATCAGAGATCTCATTTAAAATTCAAATGGTACGTGTTACGCACCACAATGGTACCATTTAATTTACACGTCACAATCCCACACGTGCCAGTCTCCTCACAAAGCTATCTCAGATAACAGACATTAAAACTAAATTGTTAAACTTATCGCTCTAGATCTGACCCGGGCTTATCAACAGCCTCTGGCCTCCTTACCGACAGACCGTCACAGCGTAACGACAGCCGGTGACACAACTATGACAATACTTCATAACGCACTTGTTATCAGTGGAGACAGAAAGTGGAGCGGAGAAACAGGTTCAGCTGTCCGACTGGTCAGTCGAGGTTTGATTCTTGCGACAGGTTCATTTGGGTCGCTGTGATGTGATGGCCGTAAGTCTTCTTAAAGATTACTGTCACTCTAAAAATATAATTAAACGAGTTTAGGGAGGAATATTATAAATCGCTAAGACTAGTCAAGTAAATGAACTTACTAGTTTTTATTACACTGTATTTTTCAATATTTAGATAATTATATGCATACAATCCTGTAAAAGTTCATACTGGAATGATACTAAAAAATATATGTGACGAGAATGTCGTAAGCTTAATGATAATAATTACAAATATTAGAACCATATTGTGTTATCATTAAGCCCTCTGCGATGTTCTAAGAGCTGGAGGCCCAGAGACGCCTTTCGAAAGCCTTCCAGACGGCCTTGCAGCCATCGCCAGATTAATGTCCACGCGACAGATTTGCGATAACATGGCCCACTTCTGTTACCAACTACTCACAAGTATGCGAGATTAATTGTCGCCTTGGACAGAAGGAAAATTATATTTTAGACCATTGTTCGTGAGCATTTAGAAACAAAAAGTAGCAGTACTTACCGCCTTTACGTAATAGAGAAATGTAATGCACAACGATATTTTTTAACAATGTTGTCTAAAGTACTGTACACATTTGCAAGGATCACAGATACGATACCCGTTCTTTGCAAATAAATGTTTGCATACGTTTCAAATATTCATTTCAGACCAAGTGAACGTTTGTGTGCTTGCATTTTTCTAGTTATTTTGATGTACAAACCCTTATCTGCAAGTTTAAAATATTATCCTAACGGTCACGTATTATGTAGGTATTGCGTTGGAATTCCCTAAAATTTGGACCAGGTTTCACTCTCATTTTAGGCTGTCTAAACACTCAACCTTATCATTACTTAAATAATTGCCGAATTTACATTTTAGAGTTACAAGTATCCTCGTTACCCATACCACTACCTTATTTAGTTTGTACTAATTTAATTTATCTAATAGTAATAATATCCTCACTTAATGGCCTTAAATCGCTCAAATATTTTATTACATTCACAGTTTGACTATCACCCTTCCACTGGCCTCGTCCAATCACCACACTCATCAATCTCCTCAAATCCGCGGATGACAGGCGCAGCGCATCAGCGCGAATAATGACACGCATGTGCTGGGCCCCTCTTTGCTCAACAATAGATTATTGGATTTTAATTATATCTAAATTAAATGTGGTGGATAAGTTATTTTATTTGACTTCTACGTTCAACGTTTATCAGAGAACTTTGATTTTTCTGTAACAGTTATTTTGATAGGTATTTGGTCCTAGTTTACTTGAGATATTAGTGCTATTTACTAATTTATTTGCTTCAACTTATTAGTAGAATCCATTTTTCGTATTTCTTTTGTAACAACAAAACTTTTCAACACGCTTTCAATTTTATAACTCTGAATTGGTTAAGTCACTAGGCTAGTCCCTTGTTATAGTTCATGAGCTGCCAATTTGAGTTTGGGTGGAACCAAATTAACTAATTGCTAGGTAGTAGAGCCACGCTGATTTCAGCACGGATGGGCCGCCTCGACCGGGGCGGTACTACCCTCGCACAGAAAATCAACGTAAAATGACAGCGTTCGTGCTGTCGTGTTTCGTTGGTGAGTGCGAGACCGGAGGCCCAAATAGTCTAGTCACAAGTTCCATACTTGTTGACTAGACTAAAAGATGCAGAAGCATCACTAGGCCGCCAAGGTGTGGGTCGCCATGCTGCATTGTCTGTATTCGCAATGAGTATGGTGACCACCACTCTTGGATTCTGCTTATGATTTCCATCAGGCAGAGTAGAGTCATTATGGCGGGCCATACATAAAAAAAAAAAGTCTCTACCTATCTCCTAGACTGGGAAATCTGGAAAACGTGTCAACTAAGTCCCTCAACGTAATCAACTTGATACACACATAATATGTTACAAACTAGCTACATATATTCAACACATGCACATTGTGGTTGTAAAAAATAATAAAAACCATACCTGTAGCGGGTTGTATTTCGTGACAAGATTTTAACATTTTTATTTTCAAAATTGAAACAGAATTATTTGAGCTATTTCAAAGGAACTTATTTAAATCTAGATATCAGATATAATTATAAACTTTATTTCCAGCATAACATTTCAGTCTCTGAACAATAGTTAGCATCAGCCACCTAACGGCCACTGCAGTTACTAGGAATAAGTGTAAAGCCCAGTATGGAGTAGCAATGAGGGTGTGCATCCGATTCATCAGCGACTGATCGATCATGTTATGACAGTAGCGCCCGCGCCTCGCTCCGCACCATTGTTGCTGGCTTATAAGGGTTCATCACAACAGACCAACGATGTGCGAAGCTTGCATATGTTCATTTACTGATGAAATATAACGGCAAAAGAAATATCCTTTACTAGGCAATCTTAATACTCATGCTATAATTTCATTTCATATTTAAAATTAACGTTGAATTTATAATTTAATAATCCACTGCTCTTACTACTACTACATGGTTGAAATATTTAAGATTCAGAACAACTGAAATACTAAATTAAAAGCAGAAGATCTCATTACGACTAGACAAATCTGATAAACATGCTGACACAGCATGAAATGTCACCGTGTCACGAAATGTTACTATAAAAATAACATCATTGTAAATAATATCTTCCTATAACGTAACCTAATACCTAATGGTCACCTGTCTGTTCACTTGGCGACATTTTAACATATTATAATAATCACCAATAAAGAATGAGGATGCGAGTAAGGAAGCATCGTTATCGCAATAAAATTGGTATTAATCACTTTAATCGGACAAAATATTCTACCTACGAAACAGACAGCAAGACATCGCTGTATCGGTATTATTATCATAACAGGTAAAGGTCGCAACATTACAAACTTTTTGAATCATAACTTGACATAATTTGATTCATCCGCTCTTTATAATTAAATGTCTTGCGATACTCAACTGATGAGATAATCATGTAGGTAGTGTAAGGTCTTCTATTTCTAAAATAAACCACTGTTTAAGAGGGTCTTGTTTTATTAGGTGTTGCACGGACATCACATCAGAAAGGAAGAGGCAAACTTGACAGTCTCGGGGTTTGACATTTACCAAGCGTTTCATTCTACGCTACAGGAAGAAATATAATAGTTAATGTAAAAAGTTTAATCCTGATATTAAATGTAATATTTTGTTTAAAGATACCTCGTAAGCTACTGATATCATAACCAGCTTTGTTTTTAAAAGGGATTCTTAGAAGATAGTCTCGTTATAGTAACAGCAGTATACTTGCCCCTAAAATATTTTTTCACCTTAATCAAATTTGAGAGAAATTCAAAAATCACACTAATATTACAAAGATGAAAGTTTGTGAGTGTGTATGTTTGTTAATTCCTCACGCAAATCGACCGGACCAATTTTGATATAATTTCGTATGCAAGCAGCTGACACTCTGGATTAACCGACATACACGCGGGCGGAGCCGCGCGCATGAGCTAGTACAAAATAAAAATAAATATTTATCAAGTTACCATCTTTATTTATATCACTTCTAAACGATATGTCCGATTGGGATGAAACAAAAAGTAATTTACTTCTACATAAATACGCTTGATAACATAATACTTAATTTAGATAAGGATTAATATTACGATACACATTTAACGCAGTTTCTTTCTTCAGACGATTTAATAATTTTTTTGAACACAAAAGTGGTTATTGTGACTAAACAATGATAGTTAGATATATGCTCTCGTGGACTTTTTTGTAGATCTTAATGGGACGTACAAACCCGTAATACATTATTTTGTTTGATTATCAATAGTTATTAGGTTACGAAATAGCAATCTTCTTACGGATCCCTATTTTTTTTTAAATATTATATAGCCTATAGCCTTCCTCGATAAATGGACTATCCAACACTGAAATAATTTTTCAAATCGGATCAGTAGTTCCTGACATTAGCGCGTTCAAACAAACAAACATATATATTAAACATAATATTATAATATTAGTATACATATAAACAGTTTTTCTTGAGTTTGAGATTTATCTTCGCAATTTATCGATATTAAACGCTAAAAATTTTTATTATAGACGCTGTTTCGGAGAACTATAAATAGTTAGAAAATGGTTACAAGAATTTAAATAAAATTATTTGTTTCTAAGAAGTTATCAAACTGTAGATTTGGATACTGTTAATTTTCACAAACTTAACATACTGTATAAGCTTTATATTCATTTCTTATTACGATCAATCTTTAAAGTAACTTCTTAATGGTACAATTAACAGCTCTTTAAGTACCTATAGGAAGTATTTTTTTAATATTTCGTTTAATTAAGTCCTTAAAAATACACCATAAATTCAACTCTATGATGAAGGTCATAATCGCGAAATCCAATTGCTTTTCAAATATACAAACCATTTTTTTTCATGAATCAGTTTAGCGGGTATTTTATTATACCTGTCCTATAAAATGTCCACCTTACTAATGTACGTTTGCGGTCGAAATCTTTCAATAGCTATTGCCAAAATCGTAGCAATAAAATTATGAATGAATTGGGTTTCCCTAACCAATGTAACTATTTTAATTTTTTTTTGCAAGTTCAAAGAGGGTACACAGTGAGTACGTATATATTTTAAACTAGGTGTACCCCGGCACACTTCGCTGAGGAACATTGTGCTTGAATTGATAAGAAATGAAGATCAAAAAAGAAATAAAAATGCATAAAAATCACCCTGAAGGTGAAGAAGAAGCCGTTGGATGCAAACAATATGGTAGTGGTTGTTATGGAAAACCTTAGGGATCCCCATGTCAAGCAGTGGACGCAGTGGATGGTGATAATTAACATTTCTTGAAGTTCTGATATACATCGCGTGAAAATTTGAGCTCGACCGGTACAGATCTTTGATATTTTGAAGCGCATGCAAACCAAATTAACATTTAAATATTGATTATATCGAAAATTATCGCTACTTACATATAATCATCATCATCATCGCCCTACCCTTTTC
Organism: Diaphora mendica; assembly: GCA_949125395.1. NCBI lineage: Eukaryota > Metazoa > Arthropoda > Insecta > Lepidoptera > Erebidae > Diaphora > Diaphora mendica. The sequence goes on from OX421316.1 coordinate 30,261,673, forward strand.
CCAACTTTATTTGGGGTCGGTGCAATGAGTTTTCCTCCTTCATTCTCCTCTATCACTCGTCAGTTCACTGCTTACTCCCTTCCTGGCCATATCCTCTTTTACGCAGTCCATCCATTTTTTCTTTGGTGGTCCTCTACTCTTATATCCGTCGACTTCCATACTTAACACTTTCTTAACTATATTTTGCTCATCTCTACGCATCACGTGTTCATACCAGGTTAACCCGTTGCTTCTCAACTTTTCATGCACTGGTGCTGCTTTCAGGCTCGCTCTAATGTAGTCATTCCTCACCTTATCCATTCTAGTCAATGTTGAGATGCATGTGTGGGGTACACATGCATCTCAACATTCGCATTTCAGCTATATGCAGGCGTCTCTCATTTGTTTTCTTTATTGGCCAACACTTAGATCCATACTTACTTATAAAATACCACTTTTACTTTTTCTATAATCGTAGTACCCCAGTGTTGTGCAGTAGGCTAACCTGTCGAAGGGGTAGTGCCATTGTACGACTGATCCGCGGACGATTGATGGCAGGATCACTGATAACGCCTTATTTAATTTCGATTACCCCATAGAGCGATCGGAAATAACCCCTTACGGAACGGGTAACCCATTCAGGGATATTTTGGTACTTAAGTTAAGTTATAATATATGGTTCTAGAAAGCTTATTTTGAATAAACTAGGATATTTTGAAGCTTATAGAATTGGTAGTATTGATTTTTATGTTGTTGAGTTAATCTTCAGCCATAAATAGAATTACTCAACATAGCTAATTACGAAACAAACTTATTACTAAATCTGTAGCTACTTTAACTTTCTTGTTAGCTCTTTTAGTCAAATTCCAAGTACCTACTACAAGTATTAGCTATTCTATTGTTATATTTGGTGTGTGTTTTCATTTTATTTAAAGGTATATATTTACTCCTTGAAAGGGGGAGGGGGGCGTCGAGTCCAAAATAAATTTTATTAATAAAAACACACTGGTAAGACGTTACATGTTTAAAAATGTTCTAGTTATAAGTATCTGAGTTAAAAATATAAATCTATTTGTGTTCCCATATTAAACTTTTAATAAGCCTGTGTCTGCTATTGTTTCAGAGCTCGATATTAATTTTTTTGTCACAGTACGCTCATGAGGTTATAATTAAACATCCGTTCACACAAAAACACTCCGGAAATATAAAAAATATACATGTTACAGAGTTATAATAACTGACGAAACGAGTTATAATTGCAGATAAACGCATCGCGATATACGTACAAGGCAGGGTTGTCAAACACTTGATTTATGGATATGAAGAGCGTGGCTAGCGATTACATTGTAGCCTTCACTAACATAAAACATGTTCCACGTTATTTTTTATTTTCATATTCCTACTTCGCAAACCCATTATAAAGGCACTTTTTATGCAAATTGTAAGATAATTAAACAAAAGTTACTCTCCATAACTGTAATGCACACTTTTTAGGCTTTGGATAATGTACGCATTTATAACTTAATAGAAAAAACGATGTTAGATAACTGACTGCTTATAAATATAAATGCGTATGAATAGATAAAACTCTATATTTTACACTGCTTAACTTAGGTACACTACTTTCAGTTATAAATACTTATATGTAATAAGTTCACACATCTCATGCATGGTGGCCTGATTCCAAACTTGTCTGAGTCTTCACTATGGTCACCAGAGTGCTGATAGATATAGCAACTTATTTTCTAAATACATACATATTATAAATTTCCGCCCTGGACACAATTGTATGATCATCGCGATCATTTCTTCTTTGACCTACGACACAACCCCCACAAGTTCAACAGGAAAAAAATCTAAGTGTCAACCCGTATTATCTACACAATAAACACTTATTTTCACAGATCGTGATCAACGAACTTTATAAGAATTTGAAACGTTTATTTGACAACCCTAATTTAATAGTAGAATGGCATTCGATGCCAAAAGTTTTAATAGTGGCGAGTGACCAGGAGGTTAGAGGTTGTACACACTTGATTGAAGGTAATTAACTCTTCATTACAGTTTCGTTTAGAAAGTCCCAGATTGTTTGTTTAGAAACATAATTGGGTACTATTAGTGGTTTATGATCGTTGAGGTGAACAGACTTTAACTAGAATATGTCTTGGATAAACCGAGTTCGGACTTACTACGACTCAAGCTAATTCAGATTCATAAAACCCCCTTATGACAAACACGGATATAAAGATGACACATTTATTGAAGCTAGATCTTTTGATATTGATTTAGTGTCTACTTAATAGGTTGTGTTAGTTTTGTTTATGTCCTCTTTCCTCTGCTACAGTACTAAACTATAAAACCAGGGGCTGTTAAGTATTGACCTATTTGAAGATGACAATTGCTGTGTGTGTGTTACATTTTTGGAGAAATTCCCTAAGATATTATATGACACTTTGAGAAAAATTGTTAATCGCTGTTTTAGTATTTTATTAACTTAATTGGTCCTTGTAAGGTCCAGTATACTATGTTCCTTGAAAGCTCTTAGGACACAAATGTATCTTATAACTAAATTATTGTAACTTGTTTTTGAAGAAAATAACAAATAAGATCGTTTTGGGTTTCTAACTTTAATTTCTATAGAAATAAAACTTAAAACTGCTGAACATATTTTAATGGGAGAGTCTTAGATGTTTGAAGTGCATAAGCTTTGTCTACATCTTTGCTTTCTATTAAATAAGTTGGGTTGCGAGCACCTGTTCCATTACTCAATAAAAAGAAACCCTGTTATATGTGTTCAAGGGATCGGTGGAATGCTCTAGGGCATGCATCAGATTTTTAAAAGTTCGTTGTTGCATGTGAAACAAACACATCACACAGTAATTATCACGTCTAACCTTCACGATTGTCACACACATTTTCCCTCAAAGTCCATTATTAAAACAATTTCTTACTATCGTCGTTCGCACGGCGCATGCGCGTCCTCATTGCCGTGACGTCAGCTCAAGGTGTTTCCTCAATGCGCGCGCGCAACAAAGGATACGCCACGATACGCGTCTGATACGCGCCCGCTTCCGCGTCGTGTATTTGTTTGGTATTTTTCCTAGTTGTGTGTAGGTAATCTTGGAAGGATATTATATTTTCTGCGACAATGTTTCTCTTATCTGTTACGCTGTTTTCTGGTCAACTCGATGTGGACTTCTCTCAAGTCTCAAATTTTGGAAAAATACATCATTATATTGCTGCGGAACTATATCGTTTAACAAAATTTAAATTTAAAAACAATTAAGCACGGTTTATTACTGTTATAGGTAATCTATTTATTAATAGATATCATATTAAAAGAGCACCTATGTAGCTATTTATTTCTGCTTTTTGTGGTTCTGACATGTTCATCGCTGGATGACGTTTTGTCTTTCTTCGTAAATAAGATAATGAATAGTCACTAATAGTCAGACAATTATATTTCTCATCAAGGAGTCTGTAGATGTATTGGAGTTTCCAAAGAAGATCTAACATTATGTGATGTTAACTAATTTCGAAAACAGGATCTTTATTAGAAACTGTATTTCGGTAAAAGAGAAATTATATTGTTTTTAATATGGTTTCCAATCATAAGTTTCCAATGCGACCGAAGGGAATTATTTTTGTGTTTTTAGAAATAATGCAAGTGTAATGGGAAACATTACGAACACTTTAATAATATATACAAAGTATACTGGAAATGTACATTTCTCATTTAACTTTTTGGTCTGACCTACAATCAAACCCACAATATTTGATGTTGCTTATACCCAGGAGGTGGAGCCCAACCATTTATATACAAGGGAAAACGAGCAGACAGATCAGCTAAAGGAAAGTAAGTTTTTTTTATGGAATATGTGGGCAAACGAGCAGACGTATTAAGCGATTACCGCCGCCCATGGACACCTTTTTTTTTTTTTTTTTTGGCCTGCATGTATGATGTGGGCCTCCGGTATCCTCACTCACTCGGTGAAACACAGTGCAAGCACTATTTCACACTAGTTTTCTGTGAGGCCGTGGTATCACTCCGGTCGACCCAGCCCATTCATGTCGAAGCGTGGCTCTCCCACGGGTTGCTAGTTGCTAAAATCCCTGTCATGTTCCGTAGGAAATCTAGGTATCACAAGAATAATTAAATATCTAGTTACGCCAACAACCTGTTGCAAAAATATTCGGTAATAAAAAACATAATTCATCTTCATAGCCTTTATTGATCCCAAGTTTTCTTGAGGTCGATAGCTTTCTACGGCGCGACTGGCATGGGACCTCCACAACCCTGAGGACGAACTGAAATCGAAGGTTTAATTAGTTGTCAGTATATTTGAGGTTATTGACTTCCCAGTATCGATTGTCATGGATGTTCACAACAACCTGGCCCGATGGCTTAACGTGCTCTCCGAGGCAAGCACGTAAAAGTAAAACGCCGCTAACTTCCATACTCCGGGCTGTTATCAAGAATTACTTGTAAGAAAAAAAAAACTTATTGAATCGATCCCGAGACCACTTCATCGGCAGCCGCAAACGCTAACTAGGAGACCAATATCACGTATATAATTATAGTATCTATAGGACCATAATTATATAGACTACTAACCATAGATATATTAAAGTCGTTTCTCGTTCAAGGTGAGGGTGAAGGAGCTCTTATTGATTGAATTGGCGGAACTGGCGAGCTCTTAGATCAACACCTATTACCTACACCTGTATTTGTATGCGTGGATATATTTGTGCTGTATCTGTGTATGTATGTATTCATGTATATATGTATATTATTGTATATATTTATTCAAGGTCAAACAGTTTATCATTTAATTCTTAACCATTAAATGCACCTACTTCATTTTTTCTCTGCATCGCCCATTCGGTCGACTGGCAGAAAATGCCTCTGGCATTAAGTCCGCCGATGCATGTTTTTGTGCATAAAGTTATAAATAAATAAATAAATAAATAAATAAAGCAGTTCCTACACATCAAAATTACACTATCAACATTCCCAACATCAAAACAGTATAAAATAAACTTATCAATCATGCCAACAATCAGCTGATCTGAGGTAGACTACGGAGTATAGTCGTACACGTGGGAATTATACATTCAAAACAATGGACGCGCTGATATTATGTGTGAATGTGCCGCCAGCAGCGATACCAAGTGCTGGACTGACTCACATTGACCACACTCCTGCTAATCCTCAAACGAAATTAAATCGACCACTGATATCCTTTAAACATAGTAGTAGGTATATAAACATATAAGTTCAAACCGAAATAAGTAGTGCATAAAATCACAATATCTATGTCAATACGTAATTAAAGGCCAATTACATTTAAAAACCATAAATATCTAATAAAAAAAAATAGGTATATTTATAAGCATGAATGAAATGATGAAACAAATTTTTCGTCATTAAAAAAAGGAAACAAATTGAATTGAGCGTCAAGTTCAAGATTGTTGACATGTAAGTGTTATGAATGGTTTAATGTTAACTTAACTAGTTTTAAATTCATAACCTAAACTTAAAAAATTTAGCTAAGCTTACATTAAGCCACTTAAGATTTACATTCTTAAATAGTTGAGCCAGTATTGACCAATTACCAAGATAAAGATGTTTCTTAGTAAGGTGTACCTTTAGTCGTTTCTTCATTCATAGATAGATTAGGTATTAGTAATTTTTAACATTATCACAATATACCTATATCACAGAGGAAGGATTATACTGTGCCTATATCTTAGGAAAAACGCTTTACTTCCTCTTAACTACGAACAACAATTTGTGTTCTCGAATATATTTAACAGTTAGTGTTGATGAATTAAAAATTCTTCAAGACCGTTGACTGATAAAATTATTTGCTACTGTGGAGGAACGGGTGTGATGTCCCTCCAACACAAAGGGAGGATCCTCCGACCAAGCGAGGTGATCATGCCTGGCGGGCCAACTGCCCAACGGTTGATGTTGGGATGTTGTATATATGATAATCGGCGCGAGAACTTTCACTGCGCGATTCAGGATTGGTAGTTTCTTAGTTTTCTTCGTTACTTCGTAGTTCAGTGTTACTTTGGTAGATGGCGCTGTAGTATATTTCTGTTGCGCTGTATGTGGAAGTCGCCATATCACTCCCCTCCAAGACCGGAGGTTGATATATGTTGAGTCAGCTGTCTGTGCTCTATAGTTCCAGTGAGTTGGAACTGAGTGCCGCAAGTTCCAGTGAGTCGGAACTGAATGCCGGTAGTCCCAGTGATTCGAGGCTGAAGTCCGCTGATCCCAGTGAGTCGGGATGGCGTGCGGTGCGCGATGCTGCGGTGAGGTCCCCAGTGAGTCGGGGCGGTTGCTGCGTAGTGGCTGGCTGCTGCATAGACGGAAGAGATATGCTCTGCTTACATGAACCGTAGCTGCAGTGTGCTGTGCCTAGACGCTGATGAGGCTGTAGGGGTAACCAGGCTGGAGCGGTCGCTTCCTGCGTGTGGTGTATCCCTGTTGAGGCTGAGGTTGCTGGCTTGCTGTGAGACTTGTTGTGGGAGTGAACATGATGGTGGCGTGCTGATGTTGCTTCGAAGGCTGCTTCCAATCACGTCGGGGTCACCATTGTGGAGGAACGGGTGTGATGTCCCTCCAACACAAAGGGAGGATCCTCCGACCAGGCAAGGTGATCATGCCTGGCGGGCCAACTGCCCAACGGTTGATGTTGGGAGGTTGAATATATGATAATCGGTGCGAGAACTTTCACTGCGCGATTCAGGATTGGTAGTTTCTTAGTTTTCTTCGTTACTCCGTAGTTCAGTGTAACTTCGGTAGATGGCGCTGTAGTATATTTCTGTTGCGCTGTATGTGGAAGTCGCCACACTACCAAAGTAATCAATATTCGAACCCAAACCTCGTCTCGTTAAAACTTGTCTCATGCTAACCACTTCCGAGCCTAGAAGTGCTTATAACACCTGACAAGTCACTAGTTACTAAGAGAGTTTGTGGCTTTTTTGCTTTTTTTTCTGTTTTCCGATTTAATGAATTTCATCCTTATCATAATTTCTGCCTTTATTCTGGGTTCATTTTAATATAATACGTGTTACATACACTACGTTCGCTAGGCTGATTACAAAATAGAGATATCTTAATTATTTATTATGAAGGTATAAAAATATATTCGCAGTTTGAACAATTAACGTGAAACTAACCAGCCTACGAAATAATTATTTACTTGAACAACACCAGTGGTGAATCTATTTTACATTTCGTTGCCCACAAAATGTATAACGTAACTGAAATATTAATAGGCTGTGTGAGTTTAACTTCATCGCTACATAATATAATGTTGGTTAAATAAATTTTACTTATTCCTTTCGGAAATATTTGTACATAACTATAAACTACGATAATTTCACACGAGACATTCAATACGAGAAAACTTAGTTTATATTTGGTTATTTTATTGTTATAGCTTTAGGTGACTTTATTGCTAGGTCTATCTAATGTAGATCACAGATGAATATCGACCGTCTAGAATGTATAATTTATTTAGAATCGTAAACAACAAACAAGTTAACGGAATCTCACCTCGAATAGTTTTCTGTGGCACCTGTTTCATTTCTGTGTACGGAGCAGTCAACACGTTATCGAGGGATCAGAATGTCGTCAGATCGGAACCTTTCGGCGTTGTTCGGCAATCTTCGGACAACGCTGGCGCATGTAAAACTTTTAATTGCCACAATTATGTAAGAAAATTTATTTGGTGGCGTTACAAAGAGCATTGTACAGCAGTCCCACGGTTTGGGACATGTAGACTCGAATCTCGTCTGATGCTTATCTCTCGTCAGCTCTTGACCTTGCCTCGGACATGACCTTTTCGGCTTTTCTCACAATACATTCATTCTATCTGACTTCCGAATCGCTGTTGTTATTGATACTTCCGTAGAAAATATTTTGCGTTCTTGGTGAACTGAACAATAGGCTTGTCGAATTTAATTATGCAAAGATATGTGTGTCTTCTATGCGATAGTAGTATTTAGTGGAAATATTATGAAACTTACTTTTAAGTAAGGTATGTACAGACACTCCTTAACCCAGTTTTATGATTGGAACCAGTGCGACGTTAATAATATTAACGTAAACACGAACTAGTCTCCATAAAAGTGATGTCTGGCCACGGAACCCGTGTGAAACTAGTATATTATTGTACAATGAATCACGTTCTGAAGTACGCCTGTTTACATTCAAGCAGGTAGTTGGTATCAATAATAACTGCAAATAAGTTATTTAGATAAGTTATTTCATAAATAAATCTTCTACAAGTAATTTCTTTTAAAATAACATAGAATTTTAGTAGTAAATACGCATGTTATTTGCCTCATTAGATCAGATTTGTTTTATTCGTAACGGCCTTACTTACGGCCGAGCTTCTTACTTGTTAAAGTTTTTTAAACTTTCCACTTACTGATCCGCCTCGACCGAAATTCCGACACTCAGAAATCCAAAGCATTTTTGTAAAGAAAACAGTTTTAATATTGAAAAGAAAATTCAGAAGCTTTACTAGTTTCATAGCGGCAACGTAAATACATTTCTATTTCAATCAGATACAACTGTACCAACAACTCCTTTTACTCAACAAAATCATTCAAGTCAGGCCAAAACATTATATCCCCGTCAAATCTACGTGTCGCCATATCTCTGATCGTTCCAAGAATAGCTGCTATCCTAAAATCATCTTGCCTCAGGACTGGCTCTACAACAAACTAGCGTATTTAAGGTACATTGTCGAACACACATCCACGATCAGATATATCGAGCATTGACGACGAATCGAGAATTATCCTATCTCACCTAATCGGGTCTTAGTACCTACACAACAGCCTACGACAGTCCAACTGCACGATTACAAACTTTACAAACATATAATTAAGGTACAATTCGTTGTAAAGATAATGTGGTATTGTCGTGTGTGACAAAAGGATTTGTCTGCAGCGTTTAGAAATAAACGATACGTTGATTGCGTTATGTAAGTTGACGGTTTTAGTATTGTGTGGTGTCATGTTCTTGGATTATTGGGTTTATTTTTTATTTAGTTTTGCATGTGAATAAACAGTGTTTTGATTTAAAGTTATTGTTGGTTTAAGTAAGTATTCAGCGTAGTCTGTCAATTGATTTTTAGATAATTGAAATTAAGTTTGACATTGCTGGTTCAGTTCATGATGCAATCTAATCTAATTTTCATTTTAAAGAGCTTGGATACTGTTTTTTTCTAGTAGACTTAATACTTAAACCAAACATAGTATCTTAAGATACTATATACTGTACAGACTGTTATAATTTTTTATTAGTCAGGCGGCGGAATGTAAGCTAGATTTCCAAGTCAATGACACTTAAATAAGAATTAGTGATACCTATTCTGAAACTTTCTGAGTTCATACAAACATTCACTGGCAGCTTTCGTCCACGAAGGGCCCATCCCTTCGTGGACGAAAGCTGCCAGTGAAGCGTATATAAAGCACCCATATGATTTTAGTCCTACTTATGTAATAAAGAACCGGGAACATTAATACTTCTGAATAAATACACTAAGAAAATTTTGAATACATACATATTTAGGTATTAGACATAAAATATTAAAAAAAATGTAATGAGAATCAAATTCACAACTTTTGGTTTACCAATCCAGATCGCTTACTACTAAATGAACAGGTAAAAGTAGTTGGGTCTCTTGGAAGTAGTATCAAAAACATAGTTGTAAAACTTGAAGGTGTTTCACTATAAGATTAAGTTATTACGTCACCAGATTAACGGTCTACTCGACACACCAAACGCTCAACAAAGTGAGCATACTTTTTAACCCTCCACCGACACATACATTGAACAATACAAACGTACAAACACGCGTTTTTTATCCGACAGTCTGTACACGTCGAGCCGCGGCGTCACTCCTAATACGGCGGCACAAAAACTCCGGGTAATATCGTAGGGCGCTTTGTGAGGCACGTACTAAGCGTCCTTCCTTTAGTCGTTAGGATCACTGCAGTATATATACCACGGAATATTAATGCTTTAATGTGTGAAGAGATCGGGAAAGGTGATTTGGTGCATGCTTTTATGTCACCAGCTGATGTCCGTGATTTCGGTCTGTCTGCGCGGATAGACGTTGAGGAGGTCATCGCGCTGTTGGAGGTTAACTTGTGTGAGTTCGTATGTCTCCAATAAGTAATATTCGAACTCTATAACTAGTACTAAACCTGTCACTAAGTTCCACATTTCCTTCCCATTGGGGAAGGGAATAAATACCGATGTATGTGACATCATTGTTTTTTTTAATTATTTGAAGAACGTGGTATTAGCCTGTCACTTCACAGGCTACACTAACCTTTTATTATCATTATCAATACGTTCGGCCGACGACGACTGTACGTTTGGCCTAGTGGTTTAACGGTCACCACGCCGTTTCCTACTTCGCCAAGTGTCGTGGGTTCAAGTCCCCCGCGACACAGGATTTATTCCTAGTGCGGGAGTTGTCTTTTAAAAAAAAAACCTTATTTGGTCACTGCTGGGCCTCTCCTTAGAAAGAATGTTTTGGTTAACTGTATCTCGCTGGCCAGACAAGTTGGAATAGGGTTTGTGTCAAGGTTTCTTCCTCTTTATAATGGTATCACCTGCCTAGTTAGCTCCCTCAGTCAGCTCTTATTATTAAGAGTGATTTTAAAGTGCTAGTGTTTAGGATCGAGTGATGAAACATGGGTTTATAATTTATGCTTAATCGTTTAAGTTGCTTTATTACGACATTTGAATTAACTCCGACATAGAGTTCTGTAGACACTTGTTTGGGAACAGAAGAGGCGAGAAGAGAAACAAGTTTTTTTTTATGGTATTTGTGGCAAACGAGCAGTCGTATCACCTGATGGTAATCGATTACCGCCGCCCATGGACACCCGCAACACCAGAGGCGTCACAAGTGCGTTGCCTACCATTGGGGTATGGGACACCGGTATCCTCACTCACTCGGTGAAACACAGCGCAAGCGCTATTTCACACCGCTATTTTACTCAGTACTTAACATATTTTAAGTGACAGTTTAATTAACAACGGCATGTTTACATTAGAATTCGTTGTTCTTATGACATGTTTAAATAGGTATATATACCTATTTATTATGATTATTTAATAAAAACCCAACAAAAATGTATCAAAAATAAGACTCATTTAAGTAAAAAAATGATTGTAAAAAATATGTTGTTTTTCTACAAATTATGTTTCCTTTTCCGCTAACGTATCTACCTATTTGTATATTATAATAGTGTTTCTACATCACTCACTAGTTACTACACAGTTAATGGGGTAAAACAATTAACATGATTAATGAACTACTTATAAAACTAGTACACTAAATTGGCATACATGTGAATATATACTTATAGTATAAATAAAAGATATAGGGTACAATTATACTAGTAATAGCATACTGAATCGTGCCCTAAACTTGACTCTCATTGTAAAAAACTTTAGCTAGACGTCAGTACTTTCAAGGTCTTCCTTCATATGAAAAACTTAAACAATTCCAAAAAATATCTGTACTTTTAACATATACTGTACGAGGAATCAAGATACAAATCACACGTCGTCTATGAATGCTATGTTTTTATGAATGTGCGCCCGCGCAGGTCCATCCCCCACGCCCCGCACCACTCACGTCACGGGACACCATTCAACGTCTCATGGAAACATCTATTCATTTTAAATTTAATTAAATGTTCTCGTACGTGTGTCAACACAAGGCGAGCTTTTCCTTATCATCATATTTATCATTTGTATAATTAAATGACGGCTGGAAGCCCTTCCTGGTTCACGTAAATATCGTGGGATCTTAGTGATGATTTAGCGACTAGGAAATAATAATACGCTCTTAAGTATACATACCGCGGAATCAATGGTAATAGTGGCAATAAAATTTTATTTTAGTATTTTAAGTTTGTATATTTTATATATTATTATATTACGCATTTGTAATAATACGCGCAAAATATTTGACTGTAAACGGAAATTGGACACCATGTTAAAATTTAAAAGAATTAAAACTAGATAAATCGAATATCGATTTGTTATAAGTGATTTAACTTATCAAGGCGTTATAAATTCATGAAGGAGCTTATTATTATTACGCTCGCTGGATTTATTAAATTAATGATAAGCTGACCTGACATCGACATGAGCTAGTAAATGCAATGGCTCGATACATACATATAATGCTAACACTGTACCTACCTAATTTGGAACCTCAAACTTAAGACCTTTGTAAAGTAACAACTATTAGGTACATTAGACCTATATGCATATCTGACGTGTTTGTTTACATGTGTATCGTCAAAAAGTTGATATACAATACTTATTATATTAAACAAACAAAAAAGTCTCGCGATGTTTCGGATAAGCTAATTGGTAACAACAAGTATCAAGAGCTGAGATGCGATCAGCGCTCGGCGCTAACGAGTGATATCAACGATCTATTCTAATGGACGCTCTATAAATATTAATATGAATGTATTATGTATTCACAAATTTGTTTAATGGAAACACAATTATTGTTGTTTCATTGTGTGGAGAATGCGCCTCTGTTCTCGCCTGGGGTCATACACAGGCTGTTGTTTTACATTCTTTAACAGGTTTGATGGCCAAAATTTTAACTCTTCTATTGTAAGGTAAATTTTAAAATGCACATTATATTTGACGGTAATTTTATATTTGGGGTTCTAAATTTATTCAAATTTGTTTTGACACTTTTTAGGGTTTCGTGCCAAAGGCAAAAAACCTAACCCTTATAGATTCGTCATGTCTGTTCGTCTGTCTGTCTGTCCGTCCGTAAGTCACAGCCTATTAGTACTTACAAAACTTTTGCTTGAATTATATACACACACCTACACTGTATTTGTCTATGATGTACCCACTTATTTCAGGGTTCTATGGTGCTACTAATACTGGCAAACATTTATATTGGATTGCCAATTAATTTTGTTGTATAAAAATCAGAAATTATTATCCTACAATTAGTTAATTAATTTAATACTTATTTTTATCTTCATCAGATATACATATACAGATAGACATTAGAGATATAAATAGAGAATTAGTGATGCAGATAAAGCACAGCTTGATTGTAACAATATAAATTACATAGCAAATACCTAGGCTTCTAAATATCGCACCTAATTTTCTCGATACAGTACCAGATCGCCCACTGCACTACGTCATACGACGTCAAAATATCATTAAGGTTAATAAAGTACCGTTTGCATAACACATATTTGTATAAATTGTTCAACTAATAATAAATGTACCAAACAAAATTAATGTTATACATGTCTAAAATTATATCAAAACGATCACTTATTTGTGCTATTTGCAGAGAACAAGTTCCATAGCCTGTTCTGTAATTTTTTGAATTATCTTAAATATATTTGTAATCACAGAACCTATTTTTAGGTATCTGTGAGGTGACATACAAGCTTATGATCATAAACTTAAGGTTTGTCATACACTTTAGTTCTGTGTAGTTACCACCTTATGAAATTAAGACTAAGTCTAAAGACCTGAACATATTCTTCACTAGCTTTTAATTCGTACAATTATTAAATAATGTATTTAGTTCAACTATGTCTTGTCTCACCTGCCCACGCTTAAATGCCTTGAAGAAAGAGTGTCAATTCTCGGTATTTTGTATCTATAACGAATAGTATTCAACAAACATTTATAGGAAAATTCACACAACAGAGTCTCCACAAATGTGACTTGAACAAAAATGTCAGTGTCATGCGACTACTGGTAGGTACAGAGAACACCATCGCTTAGGTACCAGCAACTGATGGAGATGTTAGCTGGTTACGTAATGTTTCGATAGGTGACTGAGCATTGTGTTGTATCCCAGATAGCGACTCACTATTGTGTGTGACGTAATCACTCAGTAGGGTTACTACGGTGTCAAAATTGCGCAAATACATGTGTTTAAGTAGAAATTTCCTATTTCTTTAGGTTTTCAACCGGTTTGGATAATTGATTGCACTAATGTGCAATTTTTTAAATAATCTGCATTTATTACTCATATTATATACAATAGAAGGTAGTAGAGCCACGCTGATTTCAGCACGAACGGGCCGGCTCGACCGGGGAGGTACTACCCTCGTACAGAAGACCAACCTAAAATGACAGTCTTGGTGCTGTCGTATTTCGTTGGTGAGTGCGAGACCGGAGGCCCAGTGATGCAGGGGTGACAGTTATCGGGGTAAGTGTGTGAGCAGTGGAATGCTCGTGGAGTCTTGTAGAGGGTGACGTGGATCGAGCCGTCGGCCAGGGAGACCCGTAGAAACGGTGGTGCCGCTGGCCGCCCGCGGCATAGAGAGGGGCCCAACCGCGGCTAACCACCCTGGGAGGCTGCCCCGTCAGGTCGCGCATAATCCACGGAGTGGCTCGTCGTGCCGGTTGGTGACCGGACGGTGGGACCAGGCGACCACTTCCGGGAGGGTACGGGGGCCCTTCCGTCCGACGGCTCGGTCACCGTCATGCCTCACCGTTGTATGACGCCACAGCATTCCAAGTCTCAGTATTACACTGCCACGATGACTGTCACGCCTTTTACGCTCCCATTTCCCTCCCCCCCTTTTTTATCATGGCAGCAAGGAAAAAGCAAAAACGTTTTACAGCGGCACTTCATTCTCCCACCAACCCACTTTTTGAGGTGGAGTTCACTAACACCCGTGGACTCCATGCAAACCTCAACGCCGTCCACCATCATCTTGAGACGGCAAGGCCGGCCATGCTATTTCTAACGGAGACACAAATACGCCGCCCTGCCGACATGACATATCTTCACTACCCTGGCTATGTGCTTGAGGAGTGCTTCCTGGCGAAGGCTGGGGTATGTCTTTTCGTCGGGGCGGATGTTTGTTATCGCCGATTACGCTGCCTTGAGGACCCATCCTTCTCCATCCTATGGCTCCACGTGGATATTGGCTCTATGAGCCGTATCTACGTCTGCCTATACCGATCCCACTCTGGAGACTCTGAAACAACTCGACTATTTGAACATCTCAGCCAGGCAGCGGACAAAGCGCAGGAGCAGTTTCCGACCGCCGAACTGGTGTTTCTGGGAGACTTTAACGCCCACCATGAGTCCTGGTTGGGATCTTCCAGAACTGACCACGCGGGTCGGACTGTCCACGCATTCGCTCTCACGCATGACCTCACCCAGCTGGTACTCCAGCCCACCAGGATACCAGACATACCTAGTCAAGCGCCTTCTTTGCTGGACCTACTGCTGACGAGTAACCCAGTGCAGTACAGTGTATCGGTGCTCGCCCCCCTGGGATCCTCCGATCACTGCCTGGTATCCACCACGGTGCCTCTTGCTGCCCCTCCACGACGAGTGGCAGCAAAAAGACGTTTATGGCACTACTCGTCGGCAGACTGGGATGGAATGCGGGATTATTTTGCATCCATCCCGTGGGCTCAACGCTGCTTCAAAGATAAAGATCTGTCGCAAAGTGCGGCTGCCGTGGCTGGCGAGATCACTGTAGGAATGGAATACTATATTCCCCACAGTGAGGTCGCCAGCGCAACGACCCGTCCCTGGTTCAATCGCGAGTGCGCCCATGCTGTCTCACAGAAGCAATCGGCCTACCGCGCATGGATCAGGGCCCGCGCTCAGGGCTCTGCTGACGTTGATCGACTAAAAGCAGCGTTTAACAAAGCCACTAGGGAATGCAAGAAGGCTTACATCATAGCGGATGCCCAGCGCATCGCGCGGCTTGGTCAAGAACTCGTCGCATACCCTACGGGTAGCCGAAAGTTCTGGCGATT
Organism: Diaphora mendica; assembly: GCA_949125395.1. Lineage (NCBI taxonomy): Eukaryota > Metazoa > Arthropoda > Insecta > Lepidoptera > Erebidae > Diaphora > Diaphora mendica. The sequence continues at coordinate 30,277,493 of OX421316.1, forward strand.
GGCCAAAGCCGTGCAGTCCAACTTCTGCCAGTCCTCGCTACCACCGCTGAAATATCCAGATGGATCACTGGCCCATCAGCCGCAGGAGAAAGCGAAACTGCTTGTTGATCTTTTTGCGGCTAACTCCCGAATCGATGACCGCGGCAAGCACCCGCCTACTATTCCGACCTGTGACACTACAATGCGAGATATTCGTATCCGGCTGAGTGATGTCCGTGCGGAGCTTCGGTCACTCGACGTCCGGAAAGCCAGTGGACCCGACGGTATTCCAGCGGTAGTTCTCAAGAACTGTGCACCAGAGTTGTCTCCGGTATTGACGCGCCTGTATCGCCTGTCATATTCCTCGGGAGATGTTCCGGAGGCTTGGAGAGAGGCAAATGTTCAACCGATCCCCAAAAAAGGCGACCGCTCCGACCCGGCCAACTACCGTCCGATAGCCGTCACCTCCATTATCTGCAAAGTTTTTGAGCGGATAATAAACAAACAACTGGTCCACTACCTGGAAGATCACTCCCTACTAAATGATCGTCAGTATGGTTTTAGACCGAACCGATCTACGGGTGATCTTCTAGCGTACGTCACTCACCTTTGGGGTGAGGCTATTGACAGGCATGGGGAATCCTTGGCCATCAGCCTCGACATGTCCAAGGCCTTCGATAGGGTTTGGCACCGCTCGCTTCTCTCCAAGCTACCGGCTTTCGGCTTGCCCCCCAAACTCTGCAACTGGGTTGCCGCATTCCTGCACCAGCGCCGCATCAGAGTCCTTTGCGACGGTGCGGCCTCCGATTTTCAATCGATTAACGCCGGAGTACCGCAGGGCTCCGTCCTGTCGCCCACACTGTTTCTTCTGCATATCAATGACATGTTAGCCCTTGGCAACATTCATTGCTATGCAGACGACAGCACAGTTCATGGGCGATATTTTGGACACACTACAGCCAAGCTAGCAGATATTGAGGAAAAACGACACGAGCTTGTCGTTCAACTCGACCATGTTCTGGGCCGCATTTCTCAATGGGGCTGTGAGAATCTGGTCGAGTTCAACGCCAAAAAAACACAGGTGTGCGCGTTCTCTGCCAAAAAGTCTCCATTCCTTCCCCTTCCCACTTTTCAGAACACTCAAATGGCATTACAAGGTAGGCTCGATATCCTAGGCATGGATATCTGCCGAGATCTCAACCCACGTGAATACGTTGAGAGTGCCACTAAAGCGGCCTCGCGTAAGCTAGGTGTTTTAAACAAGGTGAGACGGTTCTTCTCGCCCGGGCATCTGTGTCTTCTTTACAAGACCCAGGTTCGCTCGTGCGTGGAGTACTGTTCTCATCTTTGCGATGGTGCCGCACAGTACCTGTTTGACGCTCTCGACCGGTTGCAGCGGCGAGCAATCCGCATTGTCAACAGTCCCGAAGCCACCGAGTCCCTTGAGCCTCTGCAGTTGCGTAGAGATATCGCCTCCATGGCAGTCCTCTATCGCTATTATCATGGAGAGTGTTCTGAAGAGCTCTTCCAACTGATCCCTCCCTCTCCCTTCCTCTACAGGACAACACGTGCCGGCCTTGGAAGTCACCGCTTCAGAGTAGTAGACATACGTTCTCGTACTCATCGCTTCGGTTCTTCCTTCCTGTGCCAAGCGGTGAAAACCTGGAACTCACTACCAGCATACGTGTTTCCTTCCCACTATGATCCCGGGTCTTTTAAGCGGGGCGTGAAAAAGCATCTCACCAGGCCGCCATAGTGTCGGTCACCATGCTGCATTGTCCTTATTCGCAATGAGGATGGTGACCGCCACTCCTGGATTCTGTTCATGCTTACCATCAGGCAGGGCAGAGTCATTTTGGCACCTAACTATAAAAAAAAAAAAAAAAAAAATAAAAAAAAAAATATGTTAAATAAGTGTGAACATAAATTTTGATACATTAATTTTGCAATACCGTGTAACATTTATTTTTTAATCTGTCTTTATATTTATATGATGAAATTTAGAAGGTTAAATCAATAATATCTCGCTCAATCCATATTCATGTCTCATAAACTTCAGAGTTAATGATAATATCCTACAAAATATATAAGAGAATAATGGCAATTTAGGTGATATACTTATTTAGAATTCTAATTTATATGTCGTCTCAAATATATATGCAAAATTATGTGTTTGTAAATGTATTCATTATTTTAACATTTTAAGTAGTCGACAACCCTAGTTGTGCGGGAGGTGCGTGGGCGCACCCAGGCAACGCGCTACCAACACAACCCCGCTCACCTTGAACGTTTTAACGCTAAAATCCACCAGAGCTACGTGTAAAAATATCACCTCCGCATCTAATCATAAATACCTACACTAATGAATACTTTGACTAGAATAAGAGAGATCTGACCCTGTTCGACCGATGGACCACTACCCACTGACGTCACACGCTACCCCTCTGTGGCCCAAGCGCAAACAGAAACAGCCTGTATTACTACGCCTTACGAGTATTTGTTTTAGTAATGAACATACCGAGTTTTAAATAATAAAATGTATTCATAAGCCGGCACTTACCATATTTGAGTGTGCGAACCGGCGTCCATATGTATGAGTGTTTAAGATATTCTTATTTATGGGTCTATGTCAAGGTCACGAGGCGTTTAACTGCGGTATCATCACTTTGCATAATATCAAATTATTTATTCGCACCGCGCTAAACTGTCTGTAGTACGTTCAATTTGTAATTCAAATAAATTCTTAGCATTATTCCCGCGGCGAGCGGCTGTCATAATTGTAACGTGTCAGATTTTTTTTCCTCTCGCTTATTTGAATAACTCGCGCGAGTCGATCGATTAGCATGCGCACGCGCTGATTTATGCACGCTTTTAATTATTTAATGCCTCTCGGAGACAGACAGACAGACTGCCCCTTTTTTGGTAGTTTTACATATAGGGTTTTAATTTTTGTGCATTCTAATCAATTATGAGCCGTTTTCCAATTGCTTTTTAAACGGTAGTTGTGACTTAATTAACTTAATTAATATGTCAGGTGGACATCATTTGCTTATTTAAGACATCACGCTTTTTATTTACAAATATTTTATTTGTGAAAGTAATTACTTACGTATGTCACCATCAGAGTATAATTACTTTCACATTGAGTATCGTCGAAATTATTAGAGCAAGAATTATTATTTTATTGTTGTTTGTACGTCGAAAAGTTAAAGTTGACCTATGCGAGACGATATATATATATGCTAAAATTAATTCCTGAATTAATTTTAGAATGTTTGACAAGTATTGAGATCGTTCTATGAACAGTAGTTATTATATATGGTAAAGTTGTAAACTAGCAAAATCTACGTGTATATTTTCGCTCAGTCGATAGTCAGGTGGGCTGTTGTGTCGAAGTCATTGAAGCGTGCTTCCTTGAGCCAATTAAAACAAGTCCGACATGCCTTCTCTACCCCCTGCCGCCCCCCCCGCCACCGCCCCCGGTCATACCGTAACCCCGCGCGCTCCGCACCCGCGACGCGCAAAAACATTGATAACACCGTTGATACGTACTGTATACGGCGGTACATGAAAAGCTGAAGTACCTATAAGTTAGTTGTCTTACAACAAAATCGATAGTAATAAAAAGGTTTAACTTTCGTTTGTTCTAAGGTAACATACCTATGCAATATACCAAACATACAGCAATTATAAATATGAAGGTATAAACTGCGTACCATACCGAGTCAATGAGGTTTCAAACATCAGGTGATCCGCCTGATCGTTTGCCAACTAGACAGTAAAAATAAAAAAAAGTCATAACTAATGACTCTTAACCGTAGCTTCACACTTAGACCCTGCATGGTATCAACAATCTCTGTGTTATGTCACACAGCAATCAAGAAATTGTACGTGGGAAAATGATAGGAAACCTTAAATTATCGACACGCCGCGCCTTACACCTTCGTGCTATTCATTCACCTCAAATGACTTACAGTTTACCGCTTGAACCTTCAACAACCAAAGCGACGGTTCGACAGTTAGATCTGCTCCGTAAACGTAAACTGACAATGACACCGGGGCCGATCGACGAAACGCCCCGCTTGTTGACCGATAATTGGAATAGAGACCACCCACACACAGCCTTCTTCCAGACTCTTGTTATACGTTTCTTAAGCCCTAGTCTAGACTTACAAATAAAACATCCAAGAATTATGCAGATATTTCGAAGGAATACATTTTATTCCGACCACAATTGAATGTACTCGTTTGATTTTGTACAGTGTGATTTGAATTAAAAAGTTTTGTTAATGATTAACTTTGAAACTTTATTCCTATTTAATCTTGATCAAACTTCTAGCTTACACCGAGATTCAATGACGTACTCAATAATCTACACTATTGTATAAAGAGGTAAAGTTTGTGAGTTTGTGACGTTGTAGGGGTTAATCTCTGGATCTATTAAACCGATTTTGAAAATGTTTTTTACCAATAGAATACGTTATTTGCGAGTAACATAGGTTATATAATAATCCGAAAAGTGGAAATACTTTTTCGTGGCACCTGAATTTGCAAAGTAAGTCGGAGAAAAAAATGTTTACCACCCAACGAAGTGGGCACGAGTCAGCTAGTACACAATAATGTACAGTTAGGGAATTTACTATGTATGGATTTTGTACCATTACTGAAGTACCTAGAGCTGTTAGTCTAAAAATCCTTTTAGGCAACCCTTTCTTTAACAATTATCTCTTCTCACTTAATCAGTGTGAAGCATTATATGTGTTATTTTTTAAATTGCATAAACGGAATATTTTTAATGCTCGCGTCTGACAACACAGTCATATTTATATAATTAAATTACTGGTAAAAATAATTGACATGACTTGACGACATTAAGATTGGAACATACAGTGTTGACGCCACGGCCGTCTAGTTTTTTTATCGCAGTAGCAATAGTTGCGTACAGCTTTAGGTTTATCGACGTAATTGGAATATAAAGATGTGTTGTTCATTGTCGTTGATTTGATAATCACGTTCTTACACGAGCACTTTATATTTATTTTGCAAAGTTTACGAGACATCTACTCTTTGGAACACGAACATAAAAATGTATAGTTTGTTAAATTTAGAATATTTAGATTTGCACTTCTTTATTTAAATATTATCAACTCGTTTCGTCCAATAAACTTCGAATTTTACATAATTATTTATTAATAAATCTCTAAAACAATCATTACAAATATATATAAGATAAAAACACTTTTAATGAATGCCATATCATTATAAGCTCTAATTCTATTCTACTTCACGCACATAAATACATAGTTACAATATAAATGTTTATATAACAGGACATTGTGTTATACAAGTTATGACATCATCTCGTCTCTTATTCGTCTGTACGTAGACGATGTACTTATGTAAACAACGATTTTTTCCTACATTTTTTTTGGAATATCGACTCCCAAATCAAAGCTTAGAATTTCCATTGAAAAATTATTTATTGCTCTAATACTCGCAAGTCAAAAGTTTTGTTTTGCGATGACTTTTAAGCTATTGCATAGCTTTTATCGTGGGCTTTGAGGCCTTTGAGCGCGGCGACCGAATCAAGAAATCCCGTAACGTAACGAACATAAAACCTGACACCCGAAGCTCGCATGGATCGAGACGACAGAGACAGACAGACAAAACAGTCTGCGTTTGCGCAAGTATACTTGAACGTGTATGTCCGGCTTAAGCAGCTATTTTGAGAAAGTATATAGGTGTATAGGTATCTATCACATCTTTATAATGCCACACTCACCGCATGTGCGCCTCAAGTAAAGAGTAAGTAAGTACCGTAAGTATACATGTTCAAAGAATAAAAAATACTGTGAATAAAACAACCCGTTCAACGACGACGACATTTATTAGGAATAGTTTAAACCTTTTATAGTATGCATATGTAACGAAACCATATCGCTACTTACAAAAGTGATCAACGCCATCTAGTGACGATGTTGGTACTAATTTAATAGTTTAGTATTTTTCATTCACAATATTATACATACTGCATAAATAAAACATAAATAAATAATTATAATTGCATATGTTGAAAAAAAATGCTACGCAATTGTTTTTTTTTTAATATTTATAAAATTTTCATTAAGAGTCAAATTCATAATATTGTGTTCTCCTAGTTATTCTTTCATTAAAAAGTAATGCGGCAACTTATATTTATACTAATATTTATAAACTAGCTGACCCGACGAACTTCGTACCGCCATATTTACATCAGTCAGTCTGTACGTCTCAGCTTCCCACAGGCAGTGTACAGTCGCGGACAAAAAAAAACACTTTTCCCGTTATCTTTTATTTATTTTCTTTCTAGCAAAAAAAGAATGAATGAAATCGGACTATGTGTGTGTTACAATTAAGTACATATTTTGACTTTCATCCCCTCTCTCCAGGAAACTGTGCTGAATTTCGGGATAAAAAGTATCCTATGTCCTTCCTCGTAGTATGAAATCAAATCATGCCAAGATTCATTTGAATCCATTCAGTAGTTTCGGCGTGATGCGCAAGATAAAGACAGACAGATGGACAGACAAAAATGGAAAACATTACAGTTTTGGCTTCAGTATCAATTATAGAGAGCCATCCAAAAAAAAAAGTTAAAATATCTTTAATGTACAGAATTGGACCTGTTACATTTTTATTATAAGTTTGGATACATATTTTAAAACTGCCTATTGTTAATACTTTTTAATTACCTAATAGAAAAATCGATAGAATTAACTGTTCCCTCAGTATTTAAATAGAATGGGTTCCGTATGTAGCTGGTAGACAAACATATTTAATGTGTGTAGTCTCTGCCATATGACATTTATTGCCAACGCTGCCTACAGCATCTATGGACTATGGACAGAAAAATTGAGAAACTGGCCTATCTCATTGACTACCATTAATTTATTGTCACGTGGGTTGATATTTGTGGTACAACAATCTTCTATTGTGAGACACACTTATTTTCACCTTGTTATTGTAATTAGATACATGTTGAATACGAAAACTGACATATACGAGTGTATTTCCTTAAACGGAAAAGATACAAAAATAAACTCTGGTAACAATGACATTTGATAGGTTTTTGAACGACGTGGGAGTCGGTGGGAGGTACACTTGCTATTTCATCGTATTCGGTAAAATATTTTGTATGGTTTGAAGTCTTGTACGCAAATAGAACTCACATATATTGTAAAATAGTTAATATAATTTAAACTGAAGATGATATAGAAATTTAGACTATATGATGTTTGGGGTATACAAAGCTACATAAGATACCTTTCACTTATAAGAATGTTTTATTCTCGAGAGTGATATTGATTAACAAAATCTACATTAATAAAAGTGAAGAAGGTCAAATCTAGTTTCAAAATATATAAAATCAATTAAATTAGCAAAAACACCGCTACTTAAAAGTAGTCAAACATTTACAACTTGGAAAGTGGAATTAATTTCCAAAATGAAATCCGAACAAGGCGCCTCTCTCGATCTACATTTCCAAACACTTTAAAGTGCATATCATGAGACTCATTATGCTAATTGAATTGACTTGACTAAATTGATTATTAATTTTATCAGGATGTCATTTTGTCAATTAAACTATCGTTTTAATACAATTCTATTAGGAATCACTCAGATGTGATTTTAATATTGAAATAAAATGCATCTGACAAGTTAAGTGGTTATTTAGCCTTATCTAATACATATTTAAAATTCGGTGTTGATTTTTTTATATACTTTTTCTTAAGGAGATTCCTATCGTAATCGTTGATTGTCTTTCGCAGGAAGAGAGAGAGACAGCTACCAAATCGTCACAGCGTGATCATTCTCTGGCTCTCATCTTCAGTATTTCTAATAAGAGTTAATGAGCCGCATTCCTGCCACGTGCAAAAAGTACATTAATTAAGTTTCAATGTTCTTGAATTTGATGGTTATCAGATGCACTATAGGCTGGGAAGGTTTTGATATGGTCCCAAAAGAGGTTAGTTGTTGGTGAACCTCTCAAATATCCAGGGAATATTAAAGCAATATAATATAATTTAGTTTCCAAAACACTGCGACTTACACTACACTCATAGTACCTCTAAGCTTAAAGGCTTTACTAAAGTACTAATTTTACTTTTTCTGTATTTTTGTTAAAATTAAGAACTTGTCGATTCTCAATTTTATTTCTACAAATAAAAACTGATATTAATTGTATTCATGAATCCTATCCGTGGTGTCCGCTCCAAGAGTCATACTCCAATGGCTTTCATTATCCATGTTTATTTTGCATAAACAACTACAATCTCACAAGACAATTACTATAATCATGATCCATACATAATGGATACGACCATTGAAACAAATCGCAAAATTGTGATTATTAACGTGCTTTATTATTCATTGCGTATCGTTAGCGTGTATTATAATTTACAGAATACGTCATAGCTTGCGTGCTTTTGACCTCACAACGGATGAATGTATCGAAATCGGGTAATGCATGCAGGCATGTATGAATTGGCGCAAGTCATGGTAGCAAGCGATATGTTGTACACCCTTACAAGTGTAGAATGTTAATAACTAGGTTATAGGTTCGTTTTAAAATTGTTATCTTTAAACATTAATAAATGCTTTGTGAAATTTTGTAAGTTTTTTGATGTACCAATGTATTTTTAGGTTTTTATAAATAGGTGGTCCACAAAAAAAATTGTGTCTGTTAATTTTTAATAGATGTGATCTGTTTTTTTTAATTTGTATGTTACTCATTGGCTCTTGTTTGGAAGTTAGCAGACGTGAAAAAGCTTAGGTGAATATTACTCTTTCACACTTTTTATTACATTTGTCTGTACAGGAGTATAGACAAGGCTATTATCAGTCTCCACAAGAAGACTTGATTCGCTTGTTTTTGCCATAGTCGACAAGATTTTCGAAACCGCTGTAAGGCTATTACATACACTCAAATCACAGTCGACAACGCTTTCGCGTTCACAATTACCCAGAATCGATCGATATTCATCTATCGAGTAGCGTAGACAATCTTGCTTTAACTCTGTTTCAGCTGATCTTGTTGTACACTATACAGGCAGTTATATGGAATACATGTTTATTAATTTCATTTGTTTAAGACCCTGTTGATTATTATGATGTGGACAACTATACCATTTTATTATTTCATCAAGGTAGTTACGGTTTCTGAGAAGGATTTGCAAGGATATCTTTTATTCAGAATTAAAGAATACCTCCTAAAGACAGGAGGGTTTAGGCAAGTTGCAAAGATGAATGAAGAGCATATAGATACAGAAAAAAGAGTTTATGACCCCTAGAGATAAAAGTAACAGTAATCGTTAATTGTCGAGTCTGTATCTCGTATGATGATGACTCTAAGATCGACGGAAGAAGATGATCATTATAACCAGATAACGAGGATTGAATTGAAAATACCATTAAGTGACTTTATTTACATGAAAATGGTGTGAATTTATAAATGGCATTATTGGCATTATTTACATGGCCCTCAATTAGATGGATCGGTTCAAGGTGTGAACCAGACAGCTGTAGGTCTTTGACCGAGCGGGTCTCAAGGCAGACCATATACGGCTCTGTGGAGGGTACCCTATAATTATATAAAGCGTGTTGTTCAATATTTTCACAGCATTTTCCAGTCCGCTGTAGAGCGCCCAACGGTCCGGAACACGCCGCAAAAACCGACACCGCATCACGGTTAAATGAAGATGTGTAATTACTTGTTTTTTTTATAAAACCTATCGGTATTTTTTGCAACCATATATGGCTGTGGCCGCAAGCCAACGCCCGTTTACGTTGGCTGGACTACAAAATAACACGTCGACGTGAACTCGCGGTGAGAGAGAATCCGCCGCAAAAATAAACACTAGATTTTACTCTCCCCATTTCTATTATCTACTCCCGAGCGGCTGCCGACCAATGTTTGTTAACGAGCCCCGACCATATCTATATACACATATATATTTATAACTAGCACCGATAAGACGTCTTATAATCATAACGAAGTCTCAACCGATTATCGAATGAGTCCTGCTCGATTAAGTTTACGTACAAGTAAACCCCGCAGTCGTAAACAAGCCACATGCACTCTATAAATGGTATTCAGGGAATCCAAGCAGCAATTCACGACGAAGCGAATTAAACTCTGTACTGCGACGGTGCATTATATTTTACAACAAAATACCAATTTTCCTTCAAATCGCCAATAAATTATTTCGCCTGAAGGTGCGCCCGCGCCGCCGACCGAGACGCGCCGCGTGTTAATGGCGGACAAGACAAAAAAACACTGCCTTAAATGAAAACGATGAACAATTATTATATAAGCTGGACGGACGTTTAGGGACCCCCGCCACGGGGCGAAAACCAGGGCTTTGGCGCAGCAAAACAAAACGTCAGCACGCACCACAAGTACTGTTTATCAGAGTACCATAATGACTGACTAAATAATATTTTTTTAATGGAATTCACAGTCAAATATATTTCATTAAGATTGTAATGTGAATTCAACATTAAAGTCTCGTGTTGTATAGCAACAAAACAGTGAAATCACATACCTTCTTCTTCGCGTACTTTCTCACGTTAACTTCCTCCAGCTGTAGAAAATGACTACATGTTATGTAACAGTCATTTTCGGGACGGGACTGGGTGACAAACAAATTACTAACTAATGATAAGTATACATAAAGACAAAAGTATAGTAGTATAAAAAAAACAAACACACAGTTAAATAAATATTGAAGGTCAGAATTAGAATATGTCAACAAAAAATATTTTAGAATTCTTGATTAGATTTCGATTTCCTACTACCTTATGTTAGTTATAAATAATATGAAACAACACTGATGTCTTTATATTGAGTCCAATAAAAAGCAATGATCACCAGCTATTGCAATTTACATTCTATCCTCAGCAACTAAAAACTGGTTCAGGTAAACACAAACCATTTTTACATCTCATATACATTTTTCCCATTGAGACTGAAATAATCAACTAGAATTACAATTTTATAAATTATTGTTATTACCGTTAGAACCTACAATATTTTTCTCAACAGCCTTGTCCTGTAGAGACCATGTTTTATCATACGATATATTAGCATGCCATATTAGCATAGCATGTTAACTATAATGTATTAGAAATAACAAGTGCACATATTAATGAGCTTTTGAACTACCTACAAAAAGTAATAGAATTACAATACATAAAATATAGCTTAATCTATGTGACAGGTGATGATGTGTGACGAAAAAAAAAACGTTGAACAAGCGATTTTATTTTGTTTAACCTATATTTCATTCTTTACGTGCCAGTTTTATCACGAATGATATGCACTTTATAATAAATATAAAATTTTCACACCTTTTTTTTCCCGTGCGGGTATCCCCTCGGATACCTCCTCCTTCCTGGTGGAATGTCGGACTCGAGCTGACTAAAACCGCAAGGCGTCTCGGATACTAGAAGCCAGGGAACCAGGTACACCCTAGACAGGAAAACCCTGGAACCCCGACGTCCCTCGGGCCACCTACGTTCTGCAGATGGTGGGAACCCCGATACCTAAAATGTACTAAGTTCTAAAATGATACTAGTGGCAATTGTCACAGAGATCAAGCTATACTTTATGGACTATAGAAGAATTTTATTTCATTAATTTATCAGGGAATTACGCAATTGAAACGGACGCATTTCATAGCCCGAGCTCCCACAATTTAGTCATCCATATGAGAGCAGACTATATTGCATGATATAAATAAAATAGCCTGGAACGAAGTGGAAATTGCTCGGAGTGGGTCCATTACCGCACGTAACGCGGTAGCCCGCTGTGCTTGTATTAGCATAGGCCCGAAGCGGAGCCTGCCAGCACTGTAAGTGCGGATAGATGTTAACGAAACAGTGCATAGATTTGTGGACTAACCAGTGGTTTAAAGAAAGATTAAATTATAAGATGTGACGTTATCGGTAGCTTTGTATAATAGGTAAAAAAAAGTTGAAGACAGTGTGTGTATGTAAATTTATATGCTGGAAGTAATACAAGTTCCTTTAAGACCAGTAGTAGGAAGTGTAGGAACCTAAGTTTCATTAACTTTGATCGATAAATATTTGTATCCATCACATGCACACTCTGACTGAATATAGTTATTGTTCTTGTTTTTTAGAAGTTACCAATTTTAACATAAAATTAAAGTACAGTCAACATCATATTAGTTTCTGGGTAGGTATATATCTATTGTTCCAGTACTTCAGAACAGTGAGCATGACACACATAGTTTCACTTGGAGTATTTCTTTTGTTCCTCAATGTACCAATTTGAATTTATTTTATTTATCACTTAGGTAAGTATGAGGTTACTAATTAAGATATATTGTGAATCTATTTTCAGGTAATTCTTGTATTTCTTACGTGTAATATATTATTTCTTTGGACATACCTTAGAATCAAGAGACTGAAACTAGAAATAAAAGAAATGTTTAATTTTAAGATGCCGCTGTTTTAGAAGTTATGTAGAATAATTTTAGAAATATGTATTATTATAGTGATTAGTTTTCTTATTTCTAGATCATCACTAGCCTACCGCAGTTTACTGCTGGACATAGGCCTCTCCAATTGCACGCCACTTGGGTCGATTCGCGGCTTCTCGCATTTTTTTAATTTTTTTTATGGAATAGGCATACGAGCAGACATATCGCCTGATGGTAAGCGATTACCACCGCCCATGGACACCAGCAACACCAGAGGCATGATAAGTGCGTTACCGGCCTTTTGGGATGGGGGGGAGATACGGGGAGGGGTTGGGATACAGGCCTCCGGTATCCTCACTCACTCGGTGAAACACAGCGCAAGCACTATTTCACACCAGTTTTCTGTGAGGCCGTGGTATCACTCCAGTCGAGCCGGCCCATTCATGACGAAGCGTGGCTCTCCCACGGTATCCAGCTCCTGTCAGCTTTCGCAAATCTTCACTCTACCTGAGATCCTATTTCCAGAAACCTTTCTAAAATATGTACATACAATTATTCAAAGAAAAAGCATACGAAGCGCACATTTTAAATCAATTTGCTAGAAATACGAAAAGTAAAACTCAGAACTAAAATATTAATAACAATATAGCGCCGTAGAATGGCTACACTAAAATATTGTTATTAATGCTAGTTTAAATAATAATGGGCGACTTCTAAGCACATTATCAAAATTAAATATTATTGTGGAATTCCGTTCAAAGTCGTTGTCAAGAGGAATGGCACCATACGTTACTATGTTTTATGTTTATAGGATGGCTAATGGCCCTGCCACCTACCTGTACCTAAATGTTGGTCCACATACCTATGTGGACCAACATTTCGTAGACATCGGCGACCTTCAAAATGTCGAGATTTCTTCAAGATAATACGGTATATGGCTACTGGTTCTTTATATAAAAATTAACCTTAAATGGGCTCAAAGACACGCAAGATCGGGGATTTATGAGAACGTAAATAGTTATACAGTTACAAAATCGCAATTAATATCTAGTTTTGTCTGACAGCGCGCGTATTTAAACCAACAAATCTCTATATGTCTACTATTAACACAGAATGCACAGGATCGCAAACATACATAACACAAAATGTAAACAATAACAAAACTTGTAAAAAGCAAAACCACAAAAGCACCGAGTGTCGGACGTGGGTCGACAACATTCAATTATACGCCTTTAACACTTATAAACCGTCAAATTAACATGTCATGAATATTATTTAACTTTTTCTCAATTATGTTAATACAATTGCAATTCGGTAAGTTATTTTGCCCTAGTATTAAACGTCGAGCAAAAACTATGAGAGGAGAGGATCATTGAAGAGATTTGCATACATTACAATATTTAATTCACAAGGCAAAGTTAAGTTTACTTAGAAAAAATATATGTATAGCCAGAAAGGAGCAGAGAGCAGCGCGTGCGCAGCCAGCGGCTGAGCATCGCGTCGTGGCGCGAGATGACACTCTAAATATTCAAATTGCTGCTTATTACCATTTTAAGGCAGTGAATCATATTGTGATCTCAAAAAAACACAAGGTGTTTTATTATCTTATTTGTAATGGATAACGGAAGACATATTTAAAAACGGTTTTAATACGGTGTTTTTGTTACTTAACATTGTTATTTCGTGTTCTATGATGATTTGATGAAACTTCATAATTTTTATAGACACACATTAATGGAAAGGACGATGCGCCAACGCTTCTAGCCCGGTAACAACCAACCGTCATATTTCATTTGCATCTTAGTTTTCGAAGATTGATTACAAATGATTGACGATGTTTATATTCAAATGATAAAATCATTGTCCAACTGATATTATCATATTAAAATAATGAATCAATTTTATGCGTTAAGCAATACATTAAATGATTTTATGATCGTCATTATTTGTTGTTCCGATCGGATTGAGATTTATGATTGGCTTTAAACGCTAGTCATGTATTTCGATACAAGATGTCATTACTGAAGTGTTAGTTCAGCAATTAGAAGCCCTTTGAACAAACATATAAAAATAATAATATATTTTAAGAATAATCCTATTCTACAAATCTCTTTAAGGATCTCAATTTACAACATATTTTTTGTGTGTTACCTTAAATTGAAATCGTAAAAGGTTGTCATAAATCAGGGCTGTTTAGTTTATGGCGCTGCGTAGTGTTACGTAATCTAGGTATTGTATTTATTTTTATGTTGATGAAATTAATGTCATCGTTATTTAAAAATGTTCGGAAGACTGTGTGCTAATATGCCAAAATTAAAACTTAATTTTATTTTAAGAGAATGGACCTAGTTATTAACTAGGTGTGTTACTATAAAAACTTTAGAATTGTGAATAACATACCATAGTAATTCCAAGCAAGTAGCAGGTACCTACTATTTCCAGTCAGTACAAAAATGGATATATTTTTAATGTCTTTCAGCGTTGTTCTAGCTATTTTGTTTATTTGTATAGGTACGTTGGCTTAAACTGTCACTAAACAAACTTTTATAAAGTAATACGTAGAAATCGAAAGGTAGTAGAGCCACGCTGATTTCAGCACGAACGGGCCGGCTCGACCGGGGCGGTACTACCCTCGCACAGAAAATCAACGTAAAATGACAGCATTCGTGCTGTCGTGTTTCGTTGGTGAGTGCGAGACCGGAGGCCCAATTAGTCTAGTCAACAAGTTCCATACTTGTTGACTAGACTAAAAGATGCACAAGCATCACTAGGCCGCCATAGTGTGGGTCACCATGCTGCATTGTTGCATTCGCAATGAGTATGGTGGCCACCACTCGTGGATTCTGCTTATGCTTTCCATCAGGCAGAGTAGAGTCATTTTGGCGGGCCAAACATAAAAAAAAAAAAAAAAAAAAAAAAAAAGGACTTAAAACCAATCGTGTCTATAGATATACTTTTTTCTCATAAAAATAAAAAAATGTAACTGAAAAAAAATTTACAAAAATAAAACCGACTTCAAGGTTTGACTCGATTTCTCTTAGATGCCATCATCAGATCTTAGTGTCCTTATCATGGTACCACCATTAAAAAAAGAATCATTATTTATTAATTATTAAAATCGGTACACAAACGACGAAGTCATCCGCGAACATACACAAAAAAAAACAGTCGAATTGAGAACCTCCTCCTTTTTTTGAAGTCTGTAAAAAAAGGTGATAAACAAAACACAAACGGAACAAAAGTCGAAGCAGAAAATAGTTTTGTGTTTATATGCTTTTACATTTATATGTGGTAACAGGTCAGCCATTTCTAGCCCATCATTAGCACACGTGACTAGTTTCCTAGTGGGTGTGGTAGGCGATCTCCTTGAGAAGCGCGTGCCGTAACACACACATACACATTAGATACCACACATTTATATCGATAGGTTTGCTTCTAGAAGATTATTTTTTCTGCTGTTGAAAATGTTTTTCTAGCCAATAAGCTTGATAGTCATATAAGTGTAGTAACATACTTGACCAATACATGTAAGAAATATTTGTAGTGACTAAGAATTGTTTATTTTTGTCGCCGTTTTAGAAAAACTCATAACTTATAATGAACAGAGATTAGTAAACTAAAGGTATGATATGGCATGACATGTAATAAACATTATTTAGAATTATAAGATTAGACAAAACATTAGAAACTAGCTTTTACCCGCGGCTCCGTTCGCGGATATGTCGGTTATTGCGGTAAATAGTAGCCTATATCAAGCCTATAGCTCAAGAATCAAAAGATCTTCATTGTAAATTTCATCCAAATAGGTTTAGCCGAAAAATACCATCAGATAGACAAAGTTACTATCGAATTTATAATATCAGTATAGATAAAAAATAAATTTCTAGCATTTTTGCACAAATACAAAAAATGGCAGTTGCAATTATGGTATATTGGTAATGGGGCAATGGTTACATGGCATACATTTTTACTGAGATATCGAGTTTGTGAAGTTAGGGTTGGTAGAGTTAGGGCGTGTAGATACAGAACCTTGGCTCTACATGAGTTCTGATATATTATCTTTTTCACAGGTAAGCCATATGCAGTCGTCTTGGCAACATTTTACATGAAAACGTTTTTGATGGGATACATATTTGCGTATGAATTGTACAATACTTAGTTTACGACGTTAATTTAACTTCAGTAAGTGTGAGTAAGTAATCTTTTTAAGCTCAATCAGTTTTTTCACATGGTACAGGATGCAAGAAAGTGCCCGGGTCACCTTATGCTATGTGCCTGGCGATTTGCATGAGTAACTTTGAATACCTCCACCATAATTTTAATGAGGAGGAAGGCGTTGCATCTCCGGTATCTGTTCAAGTCAAACTATACAATGCGATATCATGGCTCTACAAAACAAAATTAATAGTGCTACTCGATCACAATGTTGGCAATCGGAAACTTAAATATGCTACTTGAGGTAAGGTAAGGTAGTAGAGTCACGCTGATTTCAGCACGAACGGACCGGCTCGACTGGTGCAGTACTATCCTCTCACAGAGGACTAACTGAAAGTGACAGTATTCGTGCTGGCGTGTTTCGTTGGTGAGTGCGAGACCCAAGGCCCAATGATGCAGAAGTATTTCAATAGGCTGCCACAGCATGGGTCACCATGCTGCATTGTTGTATTGTCCGCATTCGCAATGTGTATTGTATACCACCACTCTTGGATTCTGCTCATGCTTTCCATAAGGCCTAGTAGAGTCACATTAGCAGGCTCATTTAAAAAAATGATACTTTAAGTGGTTCACCTGTTTACGAAGTAATCGTGAAGTTTTCTTCGCACATCTATCTAGATCTAGTCGATACACATAACATGACCGTAATAGATGTTAGTTTGTAACACAAAATGTTGCAATTTGAGGTGTTCGTGACCTCGGCTGTTGTAACGCTACTACTAGTTTGTCAACCACTGATTTTTTGCACTCTACCTGCAAACGGAACTTTTTTTTAATGAATTCGGTTTCTCCATCCATCTTCCATGTTTTCTGTAACACTATGCACATAATTAATTGCTACAGTATAAATAACAGACGGATTTATAGCCCATGCAAAAAAAAGAAATGAAACTTGGACTTAAATATGTGAAAAAAATACGAAACATACCATCTAATGCCAACTTTATAGGTTTACTTTCTTTTGAAGCCTTCAATCGACTATTTAAATTGTATGAGGTGTATTAATTTCTGGTTTATTTAGATTTCCAGTTGACAATTTTGGAAAGTGTCTTTCACTTACCTAAATCACTATTTCTAGTACATGTATTTAAAAAGAAAGTGTTTCAAGTATTTATTTGTAGCTATATAAATAAGAATATTTTAGTCAATGTTAGCCTTCTTGCATCATGTTGATACAAACCCGTTAGACTCCAATGTAATTAAAAAGTCAAGTAAATCCACCCACTTTCAGAGTTTTAAATATCATTTTGTTACTTAGTGTTTTTGTTATTTAGATATAATTCATAGTCAAAGCTAAGCAAGAAGATAAGGATATGAGAAAGAAGAACATGGAAGTCTGTTAAAATTCTAACTAAATATACAGATTAATTATCCTACCTTGCCTCAGTTTAACCTACCTATCAGAGAGTTTTTCTTTCATGACATAATTTAAGATTGTCTGAAGTTAAAATTGTGTAACAACTGTATATTTCAGTCTAAAAGAAATTTATATAGGGCTCAGACAGCTCAGTACAGCCCGCTCGGCCGGCTCCGTAGCAGGAATTAATTCTCGAGGTGTACTCTGCAGACTGCTGAAAGTTTTAACTTAAGTAAGTCGACAACTATTAAACATGTGAATATCTTAGATTTAATGAAACTATATGAGATGATGTGATCAGATACCGAAAAGGCTTCTAACATGAGCGCACCACGCGTCGTGCACCGGTTCAAGAGAACATTTGAAGCAAACTCGAGTAATTAAAACATAGCCGTTACGCCAATTAATTTCTCAAAGTCAAAAGTTGCGTGGCTGTTTTCCAACAACAGTATTTTTAACACTGTGTTTTGATACGTTCGAATTATACAGCGAGGCTTTTGGGACAGTTAGACACTGTGTAGATATATTGTCTTAGTTGATGATGAGTTTTGGAGACTCGATACGGTTTGTAGAGTTTATTGCCGGTGCTGGGAAGCGACGGTCAATTAATTCTGACCGAGTAACAAGCGGCAGATTTACTGTATGGCGTACAGAATGGCGTTTTCTCTTGGCCCAACGATTGACGCGATTATTGTCTAATTGGCACGCTAATGTGCTCAGATAGTGACGATAGCACACATCTACACTGGCCAGCGTCTCGCTAGCTTTTTCGGCAGGAGATTTCAACGATGATAGTGGATAATGCTGGCTGAAAATATTTTTAATTAGTATGCCTTTGCTCTCGAATCTTTATTACATATGCTTATTATCGTTCTTATTTACAAAGCCTAAAACTCTGAAAATGTTTTTTTTTTTTAAGAGATCTTTAAGATGCATGAGCATGAAATTTAAAAATATTACTTAAAATTTTGCTGGTATTGAATTCGGTAGTTTTAATATAACTGCGTCCAATACTGGTTTTTCATGAATGTTTAGTTCATGATATTATCACAATGCGACGATGTATGACGTACGATAAACTCCGCTATTGCAAGCTTGCGTTCTGAAGCATATTTTTATTAATGAATTTTTATAAGTAAACCTAGAATATACATATCTTTACTCAAATATTTTCCACTACGCTTCAATAGATACCGCTGATCTTATTTTTTTATGAATTAAAATTAAATAAGTCATATCAGCGTAATTAGTAACACTAAAGATATCTTCGACGAGTTTGCACTTTTAAAACTTTAATATTGGATAATTACTTAGTAGTCGATTTCAGATTAGATTTTAATATTTTAATTTCTAGTTTACATGTATTAGACTGGTGTGTAGACTAATGTCACATAATGTTCCGAAATCAAGTCTTGACTTAGAAACCCTAAGAAGAAAATCTCAATGAAGAAAGAGATGAGGTTTTAAAAATCAAAATAAAGATTCAAATTTTTTTTTCTTTTTTTTTTTTTAAAAACACAATTCCCGCACTAGGAATAAATCCTGTGTCGCGGGGGACTTTACAAACATACATGAAACGGACACAAAGAACACCCAGACTCAGAACAACAATTTGTGGATCGCACAAAGTGTTGTCCTACGTGGGATTTGAACCCACGACACTTAGCGAAGTAGGAAACGGCGTGGTGACCGTTAAACCACTAGGCCAAACGTGCAGTTCAATTGTTCTAAGTGTAATCTTGAGTCTGTGAAAAGTTGAACTATATAATGAGGAACATTATTAATTAAACTTAAAATATATCTAAGCGTTTGTGTGTATAGTTAGTTATACCGAAAATAGTGCTAATATGCAGTGCATAATTTAAGTTTAAATGTGTTCAGTTCAGTCTAAATGGCGGTTGTTCCGTTTCGTAGTTTCATAAACAGCATTTAAATTCTTTATAATATAATTTGCAATGCTTAAAATATCTTCATTACTATTAACATACGCAAATATTCCTGCAATTGTAACGATTTGTATACAACAATACCTGTTTCCTGTACAATATGTTTATTTTATTTATTTTATGTATTTATTTAAAATTTATGCACACAAATAATAATATTATAAAATTTAAGTAATAAGAACAGAAATTTAAACATGAACTATTTCCACATTTGTATAATATTTACTCAATCATGACAAAACAGTAAATTTTCTTGAATTTATAGATTGTGTTTGCCCTATATCTAATGGAAGTGCATTCAATAACTAACTTGAACAATAAATAAGTCTTTTTTTCCATATGAAATATCCCAATTAAAAATAAAACATCAAATACTTCAAATTTGAAACTTTCTTTTACATAAGTACAAAGAAGGGTTACACTAAATATTATATACAAATTATATGCGCACACGCACACAAATTTGACGCCACTTGGGATTGTTACGAAATATCACAAATTAATTATTAACCGTTCTAAGTTATAATTGCTTAATATGAATTAATCATAATTGTTTGAAATATAATTTTTCATTACGTATTTATCTCATGAATTTATACTTTTACCTTCGTATTGAAATAATTAAACACTGCAAGAATTACAAAAGGAATTATTAATAATTTCAGCATCTGCAGGGTCCTACTAAAGTTAATTTGTACGTTGCAAATGATTTTTTTTTGTAATTAAACATGATAACTTTCAGTCATACTTCTTGGGTTTGTGTTTTTTTTTTTAATTATTGTAGTTTTAATCTAACCTGGGTTAAATTTTAGCATGCTGGGCTCAATCACACTTTAACCACAGTGTTCTGTAAAGATTCCCAGGCAACGAGAAAACAAATTTGATTATATTTAGTGATTTTCCATCAATTAAACCTCAGATTAATAAAAAATATAAACATACTAGCTTTTGGCCGATTCTCCGCCCGCGTGTTTTACGGATATCTTTTATCTATCGTAGTAAAGAGTAGCCTATGTCCTTCCTCGAGAATCAAAGTATCTCTATGCCAAATTTCATTGAAATCGGTGCAGTGGTTTGGACGTGAACCGTGACAGACAGACAGAGTTACTTTTGCATTTATTAGTTAACATAAGTATGGATATTATTTTTTATTGGTCTGAAGACAGTACATGACACTAAAACATAGCAAACAGATGATACTCATGATGTTAACGTGATTTCAGGTTTGGGGCTAATGTTTCCACACACACATATCTACTATAACTCGTCTAGTAATCTTCTGGATCAAAAGTAGTGACCAACGAACGCGATACATATATGGTTTGCTAGATATAATTATTTAATGCCCATCACATTTTAATGAGTACCTACTTATCGTTGTAATGTAGTTCTAGTTTGAGCACCCAACACAATTTCTAACTGTTGCAATAATCGTAAAAATAAAAGATAAGGAATTTAAAAGAAAGTTTTGCTAACCACGCCTAGAGGCTCGACGATTTTTATTTTAATATAAAAGTTAATCCAAACATTAAGCAAGGCAGCGGGCGTGACAGGCGAAATCGTAATTAACGGCTCGTATGAACTCGTATCCACTCGTATCTCGATCTAAGCCGCGCGTACGCACGGCCCGGCGGAGGTTTGGGTACGCGGGCGCCGACCCCGGGCCCACTGTGTCGTGTGCTCAGATTTCACTCCACTTGGCCGGATTTTCGATGGCACTCCAAGGGCCCGTTCGCTTCATTATTGGACATAGACCATCAAATAATGTTGTTAATCTATTCGCGGGAGTACTACTTAACTACATGAAAACTTACAAAGCACAAAACTGGAAGTAAGCACTAAGTAAATATACTAAATATTACTGTATTGAACTATAGTTTGCGAAATATTTAAGTATCTTTATGACTATGCTTTACAGAACTTTCGTTGTATTTTTGATCATAAATAATTAAAAAGTGATCATAGATCTTCCTAATTTAAAGTTGATCCGTAACTATAAGTCTAGATTACATAAAGGACACTTTCATAAAATTTGGTACGTTTTGATAAAACATATAGATTTGTACACGTAATTGTAAACAAAATGTAAGTTCAATGAAACATTAAAGTGCCCGGCCTTAGTTAAAGTCTCGACAGCTCATTTACTTATTGATTGATTATATATCGACAACATATGTACAGAAACCACCGCGACAACAAATTATAAATTATATTTAACCTTAACTACTTTAAAATAACGAAAAGCACGTGGGCTCTAGTGACCTTCTCATAATTAACATGTTAAAAAGTATCAAAGTACTTCTAAGGACACTTACCATTACTGCTATTGACAAGTACTTGTGTGTAAACAGAGCTTAAGTTATGGGTCCTAGACAACTGATATAATACATAAGATATACTTTTTTTTGTAAATACATACATATTATACATAGAAAACAGCCAAACTTCGAAACAAATATTTGCAGATCATATAAACATTTGATCCGACCCGGGAATCGAACCCGAGACCTCAAGCACAGCATTCGCATACGCTACCACCGCGCCACTGAGGCTGGTAAAGAGTTACAATTAATATTATATCAAGAGCCCAGTAAATACCTACCGAATACCCTCGTTTAATCACACTAATATATGTATAAAGGCGAAAGTTTGTGAGTGTGTATGTTTGTTACTTCTTTACGTGCAAACATCTGAACGGATTTGGATAAAATTTTACAGTAATATAGCTTATATGTATATCAGAATAACACATAGGCTACTATTTGCCGCGATAAACAACATACACGCAGGCGGCGCCGCTGGCAACAGCTAGTAAAATAATAAATGTAATATTGTTTACAAGCTCATTAGCTACAACTAGAACCAGTGGGCATCACCAACAGTCGGCAATCAGCCACTACTCAACCCTACCAATGGCGGGACACTTCAAATCTAGATGCGCTGATAACCGGACAGTAAATATCACTGCCAGCTGCTGCCGCCGCTTTAAGTCTCCGCTATCACATGATCAGTTGATATCAATCGCGATAAGCGACTCGTCTTCGTTACACGATAGTGCCAAACCGCTCTTCACTTTTAAATATACTGTTGTTAATTACCGATATCATTTTTTATTTATTTTTTTAGTCTGTTTTTAGTAATACACTCAACATACCATCCTGTTGATACATACACACATCAAAAGTGTCTAGGGATCAACATATGTGTCTAGGGATCAACATATATTTTTGCAATAACTTTTCTCCTGATTGATATTAATTAAAATTTTCTTTAAGGATTCATCAAATAAAGTGTTTTCGTTTGTCACAGTAACGATAAACCAAGTCACCTCTGCATTAATAAAGAAATTTGCCATTTTCCTAATAAAAGGATTTTTGACATTTGAACCACTAACATTAAAGTTCGAAAAAAAGACTGAAATAACAGGTTTCTTTAAAATTTTATTAGGTAACTTAAACAATTAATAATCCGTGTTTCTACCGCGAACACTAACACAAGAACATCGGTTTGGCATACTCAAAATGAGTTCATCCAAATCACGCTGTGGAATGGCCGCCCATGTTCGTTGCAACAACAAAAAAAGGTCTTCTTGCGACTGGATACCCTCCATATTCGGCAGAGCTCTTCTCTGTAGCATATCCCATGCATGCTCATCGGGTTCAAGTCTGGCGACTGAGCAGGCCAGGGCCAAAGCCACATCTCAATCTCAAGAAATCCGCATAAAAATGCTTGATCCCTAGACACTTTTGATGTGTGTATTTTTATTTAATGTACAGGAAATTAGTTAAAAGGAGTACCTAACGTCTTAAAATTCTAATTTTATATTTAATTTAATAAATTAAATAAATAAATTCTTAATTTAATACCTCAGTTGTCCAGTTCTAATAAGTAGTTAAGAAGCTATGAGGGAACAGATGAACATACATACATACATTCGTAGTCGGGTAAAAAGACCTCGGGTGGTAGCAAGTTATTGATACTGTATTCAAGTTACCCACAAACACCTTCGCGTATTGCCATGCTAACATACAAACAAATAGAACAGAAATCGAAAATACAATATCTTATTTTATAAGTATTCTCTTAAGCCTGTTATCATGATAGCGAAGGTAAAAAAAAAGTTATTAAGAGAAACATGAACACAAACATATAAAATGGACCCAAGAGCATCCCAGCTCCAGCTACTACAGTTATACCTCTTTTGTAGAATTCCTTTTTGTGGAACATCCTCTAGCATTAAAGCTATCGTACGCGGAGTTATCTCCAAGATTATAATACACGAACACAAATTAACGCTATCTCTAAATATAACGGTAACATTCTACTTGTAATGAGGTGTCCTCACTTCTACGTAAATGGGTTTTCGAGGTAAAATATGTTTAGTTTTACGAAAATTTAACTTAATTTTAAAGCGTCTTATCTTAATTATTTCCAACCTTTATCATTGCTCCAACTCGGGTACCTTTAGTTGCGTGGACAGCTTTCCTTCGTTTCCAATCAGCGAGTTGACCAAAGTTGAAAGTATCAATTACATACAAGTTTCTAATTTGTAAACGGCAACAAATTATACGTCGTTGGTACCGACTTAATTTTAGCCGTGACGCAAACTATGTATAAAACTACTACAGATAGAAACGAAAAAAAAAGAACAGAAACCTGTAGTTGTGCGCCTGCGTCGGTTTCGTCATACTGGTGTTAGTGTCAACCGGCGCGGGCGCAGAGTGGCGAGCGCATTGCTCGGTAATGAACCAGCATCGGGAATAAATAATAAGTACACGTGAGTGGCTGGTAACTTATGTTAATACATAACGAGTTGACGCAAAACGCACTGAACTACACGTGGCTACCTTGCAGCCTGCCGCTGCCGATACCTACGCAACATGCATTTTAATTAACATGCTAATCGCAACTTTATTTCTAAATCACATATTAAATTCTTTATATTTTTTTACTACAATATACGCACATAAAAAGTAAAGATCTTGATTTACATAAAAATAACGAAAGTACACATAAAAACAAACAGTGGGAGCTTCAATAGCTCGATGGCCTACCGTTTTACCTTCTATTGGAATAACTACATCCATAACATGGAATTACTGTAGACAATGAAACCAAAATCAATGAATTCTATAAAAATGTCGTAAAATACCAACTATGTCATTGTTTTACGAGCGAAGATAGAGACATCAAGTTTGTATTGATTATAGTAATTTAAATATGAGTGGTTAAGGCATGACACCGTCCCGAGACTAGCGGCCGAGAGGCGCACGCGCTTGTTTGACGACCTGACCAAAACATCATGGGCATTAATTAACTTTATTAATAAAGAAGGCAAAAACTTGAACTTCAAATCCACTTTTACTTTCTTAGTTTACTCTGTGTTACTTGTTAATGTCATTCATAAAGAAGAAGGCAATTCCTCTAAAGGAAAATGGGAAAAAGTTGTCCTACATCTCGTGTAACATTTATACAAGCCATATTAACTGTTTTCTGACATTGTAAATACTATAAAAATTATATTTGTTACGTGTTTTCTTTATTACGGTGACCTGTTTAGCATGTTATATTCTTGACACTGAGTATCAATTATCATTTCATGTAAACTTATTAACTTAAGATAAAAAAGGAGCAGCTAATCTTATTTCACCCAGATTTGAAGGCAACATCTGGAAGGAACGATCTCGAAAATGTAATAATATAATGTGTAAATGCGTAAACGCAGCAACGTTCTTCATAAGAATCCATAAAGAATAAAATCAATATTCACGCCAATAATGTTTAACGTTAGTAAGAAGTTAGTAAACTACACTTAAATATTAATACACTAAACCTACGCCAACTTTTTTATTTCTGTTATTCGAAGTAATCACCCGTGTAATCGACGCATCTTTGCCAACGCATTGGCAGTTTATTGATGCCCTTCTTGTAAAAATGAGCTGGACGGGAGGCAACAAACTCTTCAAAGGCATTTTGTACTGCCTTTCGGGAATTGATTTTTTTGCCTCCCGTCCAGCTCATTTTTACAAGAAGGGCATCAATAAACTGCCAATGCGTTGGCAAAGATGCGTCGATTGCACGGGTGATTACTTCGAATAACAGAAATAAAAAAGTTTGAAAAAATAAGTACTTTCACGTATTGCATACAAAACGGCAATTTCATAGGTAAAGACCTATTATTATTTTATTTAATCTAAATTTAAGTTGAAAGTCCTAAGTGTCTATCATATTTATTATATCTCCACAACGATGCCTACGCTAGCATAGCCAGTGAGCAGGTACGAGTTTACGCACATAAGAAGCTGTTTGCTGACATTTGCCAAATGACAAGTTTGCATCTCAAACACGGACTTAGAAAAGCCATTCATATCTTAACAGTACAAGCGAATGCTAACACTATTCTAGTTTTGTATGTTGACATTGCCGAAGAAGTCCAACCGGTAGGCAATAACATTAAATATTGTTTATTTTATTATTTTAAATTGCTTGATCTTCCAAATTCGTTGCACGGAAGTGAATTTCAAATAGCCGAACGTCATTGCAAAACTTGATCAGAACTCAAGGTGAAAACAGATATAAATGCGGTTTAATTACTTTAAAAATATACAAGGAAATTTTTGTAACGTCCTCTCACAAACCGCTCCCGAGTGAAGCGAGTGGAACTATCTCGTGTCCTTGCATCGAAACTTGCGCGCTCGTGTGGTAGCCATGTCAATGTTGACCAATATTTTCATAATCTTCGGACATCTCAAGTGTTGGAACGCTACCATCTGGGTGCACCCTGCCCCCGCTCGCCTTGCACCGGTCTCGTCCATACTGCAAACATCTGTAGTATATGTGTTCTATTGTAAACGGTGTTTGCCCAGTCGTCGCTCAGTTTGCTTTTTTTAATAGTGCCGCAGCCACGGGCCTCGTCTACTTGTATTGTGTACCCTTGGAACGGTAACGAGGCCCGTTACCGACCTCCTACAACATTGGCAGAATGACAGTGTCCACAGCCAATTAATTATATGTTATCGAGTGTCTAACGCTCATTAATTTGCCAAAATACCAGAAACAAAAATCGTAAAATTTTATGTCTCCTAGTCATGGACGACGTTATAACGATTTTTAACTATTGAATGATTTATTTTATGGTCACTCTAATGGAACTGTTGGACTTTAATATTTAATATATAATTGGTTAATGTTACCGGTTTTTGGCGATGTCTCTTTAACCCTAAGAATCCTTATATAACATTAATAATGTGTTTGCGTCACAGCAGATGACAATTCCGCTTCCTAGTATACAAACAAAACTAAACAAAATTAGCTACTTAAGATAAGCATAAATCGAACTAAATATTTATATCAAACTTTCGTACATCGACGAGAGTCATCGTCTCCATATTTGACGACCATCCCTTATACCTTTCGGGGTTACTGAAATCACGTGTCAAGTCCATATTATTCTTGGCGTAAAGTGTTACTTTGACACCCACTCTTTCGTTTGGTTTTCTTTTGGCCTCCCGTTACTCACGGTGCGAACTCACTCACATAACAGTTGTAAGCTAGAACTAATAAACTGGGTAATACCAAATAAATACTTAAAGTTATATTGTTGTACAAACTGTTTTTAAAACAGCACTCGCTAATACAAACGTAATAGAAATATAAGTGATATGAATGCATTTAACATTATAAGAATAAAAATAATTCGAAAGTGTAAAACCGGACACATTAGTATAATACCTACATCAAAAGTTTATCATCGCAAGTAGCGGAAACTGATTTTCTATAAAATACGAAGTGTATGAAGTACACCTCTATTATATAAATTAGATAAATATATATAAGAAAGGTTCGATTATCACGTTGAAGAGTTGGGAAACAAATAGAAATCTACATGTATATACGATTTGTACGTCATAAAATGTACCATTTAAAATAGATCCGTCGCCGCTGTCCGTTGTCTCATGCATAAATACATGGCTCTGGTAAACATTTTATTTCTTAATAAAAATATATAGACTACACATATATCACAACTAATAAATATTTAACACGTTTTTATATTACGTGACCTTTTTATTTGTTACGCATAAATAGAAAATATATCTATTGCTTTACAAGTTACAGACATTTTATGTTTATTCAATATTTTTGGAACCCATTCATAATAAATATGACTATTTTAAATTGAATGTAAATGGCACTGGTACATTTTATTGTACGGTCCATGAAAACATCATAAAAATGACATAAAAATTATATAGGCGTTTCAAAGCCACGTTGATTATTATTAAAGCAGCAGTGAAAACTTACGCAGTCTTTCACCGATCCTAAATGATGATATGGATGAGACTATTTAGTGATTGAATAACTTAGTAAATAACTTTGAGAATACACATATACCATGTTTGTTGAAACAATGAGTTGTTAATAGAATTTCATAAATTAAAATTATATTTGTGGACTAATGTTAAATCTGGGCAAAAACAGAATTCTTAACTAATTTGAAAATTCAGAGCATAAAAATCTATCAAAAAAAGTCTATCCTGTGCTTAGGATTCAATTCTTCTATCCATTTATTTTCTAAAATGTAACTTAGACTTCGATTAAAATTAAGTGAACTTATACAGCTTGACAAATTATATACTACTAGCTGACCCACGCAACCTCGTTTGCCCGTAGCGTGATAATTATCCCCCGTTTTTGAAACATTTTCATTGGTGCTCCGCTCCTATTGGTTATAGCGTGATAATATATATAGCTTATAGCCTTCCTCGATAAATGTACTATCCAACCTGAAATAATTTTTCAAATCGCACCGGCGGTTCCTGAGATTAGCGCGTTGACACAAACAAACAAACTCTTCAGCTTTAAATATTAAAGTAATTTTAATTATGTGATATCTCATACCTTTAAATAAGCTATTCTTATATATAACACACCTATAATCTGAATCTTGTAAAAGGTTCCAACCATTTTCATTAAATTAAACATGCAGAGGGTTTCAGGGGCGATAAATCAATCTAGCTAGGAATCTTTTTTAGAAATTTTACCAAGAAAATTAAATATTGAACAAAGCTCGGTCATCTAGTTACTTGTTATAATACGACTTACAAAACATTCATTAAAATGTTACTGACACTGTAATAAAGAACCGCACACGGGCTTCTAACAATATTGACAGTGCGCGGCCAAAATCTTCACATCACAACTACTGAGGAAGTCTCAAATAAAATTGTCGTTTTCGTGTAATTCTCAAATGATTGTTTTTCTCAATCCAGTGAATGAGTTGACACACCGTTTATGATGTAGTAATATGGCGGATGTTAGTTCATTGCACCTATGGTTTATTTGTGAAGTGCGTAATGGCGCTCGGAGGTTTACGGATGTGCGTACTGCGCGTGCGCAAATATTGGAACTGTCGAGTATCGCCGAGTGCCAAGGTCGGGGGCAAATAGATAACGAGAGGAATGCTCTTTGTGCTCACGTGTGTACCCAGTACTCAGCACATTCCATTTCAAAGTTATCATACTTATATTGAATTGTTTGTTCAGTGGCTCATGCTCAAGCTTCAAGAGAAAAATCAAATTGGCTACCGTCATGAATATTATCTAATTTTTTTACTTGTCTTATTAATTTGAAAAATCTATCCCCCCTATGTATCCTGTTTACATGTGCCAACAATAGTTTAGTCTATCAATTCTGAGTTGGAAATAATGTGTAAGTGTATCTTAAAACAAACATTACTTTCATTCATTTTCAAAAAAATCATAACAGAAAAGCAGTTTTAAGATTGAATATCCCTAACTTATTGAGAAAAAAAAAAGATATATGATGACGGTTTATATCAGTTTGAATCATCTCAGGTTTTCTTTCGGTTTGTGTGATGATGTGGTTGATTAAATCAGTGCACAGTTGTCATAAATATTATTTTTACTCGCGTAATTCGGTGCGATGCGGTGTCGGCGGCGGCACTATGTGACTACTATACGTGGTGTGATACCTTCGCTTCATATAAATATCTTTAATCGCGAAACTCTCTTCGCCACTTATTTCTCGGCTTTTATCTGATTTTTCGAGTTAATCTGTTCGCATCGGACTCTTTTGGTACATGGACATGCTCATTACCTTTGTTGAAGATGTGATGATTGACAATCATTGTAAATCTTTTGATTTAACTCTATTCTAACATTGGTAGGTAGGATTTTTTTCATCTATAGCAGTAAACAAAGAAAACTTTAGGAACATTAAATTAAACCAGATCTCAATTGTAATATTCGGTTCAATTCGGTTGATTTTATATCTTTCAGCTAAGTATGGTCAGATAAATATCCGGACATGTAGAATCTGAATAGGATTTGTACGATATATTTTTCTTTTACTTATATATTTTTAAAATTATATATTTAGGATATTGAGATATCGCCAATCTATTGGGACAGTCATACACCTATAGTTCCATTGTCACCAGGATGTGATTTATTTTAGTTTATCTATGACTTTTAAATTAATGTAAATTGTGTTGAAACTTTTACAACAAGTACAAAATGCAGGTCCATATAAAGCCTTTGCGCTTACAATTGAAAGTGAGAAGCAATCAGATTAAAAATGATGAGTCCCAAACAAGCAAAAAGACATCAATGCTCAGCAGAATACACTTCGCCGCATTGTAACGTAGCCTTACGTATTTTCTATTAGTTCACAGCTAGTTGATTTTAACACATTTTTACTTGGTATTTTCATAGCTTCTCCTCCTATTCAACGAAAGTTTAAAAGAGCAGTGAGCTTTTAATTCCTATTTGCAGCATAGCAAATTGGTTCCGAGCTAGCGAGGTTCCAAACATCTTTAACAGAACTTTCGAGTATGTCAAAATTACGTAATGTAATCTTCTGCTTAATCATTTCATAGTGGTGATATGAATATATTGTTCAAGCTTGTACTACCCTCGCACAGAAGATCAACGTTAAATGACAGAGGTCGTGCTGTCGTGTTTCGTTGTTGAGTGCGAGACTGGAGGCCCAATGAAGCAGAAGCATCACTAGGCCGCCATAGTGTGGGTCACCATGCTGCATTGTTGCATTGTCTGCATTCGCAATGAGTATAATGACCACCACTATTTGACTCTGCTTATGCTTTCCATCAGGCAGAGTAGAGTCATTTTGGCTGGCCCATTCATAAAAAACAGTTGAATATTATCAATTACTTTAAGTACCAACTTAGTGATTTCAGAGGTTCTTTTTATCTTTGGCGTCGTCGTCCTCGACCACATGCAGTACATTTTAAGTCAACCACTGCTCTCCCAAAATTGTTATTTAACTGTGAACTTGTAATTACATAACAGTCAACGAGATCAACATTTCATACAAGCCACGCTCAGTCAACTCATTCAATCACTCTTTCATAATCGTTGTCATTCATCAGTTTGTCGCGTTGATTAGCGACGCGCCTCTTGTATTTGTTCGCGTAGTGGACCGATATTACGTCAACTCACACTGTACCGTCATACCCTCATATTTACCGCCATAAATTTTTAAGCACATATAAAATTGATTCTTACACAGTCTTGTTTAAGGCATATAATGGTGTTCGAAAGTGTTGTTGTCAGAGTAAACTCTATGTGCGCCTGCACCGCCGTTCGCACCAAATATGTTTTGTCTTTGAGCTGCCGTTGTTTCTGTCGTTGATGAACATAACATGAATATAGATCACTTGTGGTATTTCAATAATCTTTAAGTAATTTTTATCTACAGGTGGATGGATCGAATGAATATTTAAATTTGTAATACAACCCAAATTTGTGTTTATTTGTGAGTACTGCTTGGCGATTTATTAGAGTCTGACTATTGACATATTTACCAGGATATTAAAAGAAATACAGGTACATACAGTGCAGAAATATACACAGTGTACAAAAAGTTATAAAAAAGTCGGGGTTCCAGGGATTTCCTTCCGAGGGTGCATCTGGTTCCCCGGCTATAGTACACGAGACGGTGTGCGGTTTTTAGTCGGTTCGAGTCCGACATAACCACCAGTTGGTGGTATACGAGGGAATTCCCGCACAAAAAAAGAGACTGCAACATAATTAAAACGAAGTTTCTAGTTATCTGATTAGTATTTTCCACAGTTTTGAACACCCTATCCAAGAGTCCATAAAGCCTACGGTACTGTTGACATCGCACGCTTTGTATAGTGGCTTATATTGATTCTGAGAATACTTGTAACAGTTTGTTCCTTACTTATTTCGACACTAACTGTTAAGTGTCCACTCTTTGTGGGAAACGAAAGCGTCTTTGTTTTAGTGTCAGACGTGTAACGACCAGAGGCATAGGCTCCCATCGGACAAGTAAGACATTTGTTAACTAAAATGTATTTTCTATTAACTTTAATTATATATAGATAGATTGTGTATTTTTTGTTCTACATTTTCCAAATGTCAAATATCCAATATTGAAAGTGAAATGTATAAATAACACACAAGTTCTCTTGGTTGAATAATATCACATTTACATATATTTAGCCAGATCTAAACGCAAGGTTTTATTTAAGGTTTTCTCATATTTTCTTTTCTCTTAAACTGTTTAATTGTAAGTATATGT
The DNA here is from genome assembly GCA_949125395.1 of Diaphora mendica. Classification (NCBI taxonomy): domain Eukaryota; kingdom Metazoa; phylum Arthropoda; class Insecta; order Lepidoptera; family Erebidae; genus Diaphora; species Diaphora mendica. Next base: position 30,310,063 of record OX421316.1, read on the forward strand.
TATAATAATTACCATACATATTAATTATAAGGCTCGACATAAAATAACGGAATAATCTCACCGTAACAACAATTTTGTTTGTAAATTTAAATTTTCCAATGCTCCGACTGAGCTTATAACAAACTGAAATACTGTAAATGAAGATTACAGTATTCGTGAAACTGATATTCTTTTTTTTTATATACGGATCTGCCAAAATGACTTCTCTGGCTGATGGAAAGCATAAGCGGAATCAAAGAGTGATGGTCACCGTAATCATTACGAATGCAGACAATGCTACAATGCAGCATGGTATATTTTTTTAAACGCAAGATGTATTTATCAACATTAAGGATTGAAATGATCAGCCAAGCGATTGAGAAGCCATCCCGTGAAAACATATTTCTCACATGCTCAAATATTAGACTAGACGGTCAACGGACTCAATACAGTGAGTTCCAGCAGTCTGCAATTAAGATACGATTTTTGATTTTCTACAAGCAAATGAAAGAATGTAGAAATTCATTATTTATTACAAAGTTTGAGTGCGGTCAATGGTCGCCGGATAAATTTTTCTTCACATCGTCCCCGCCTCACATGTATTTATTACTTCCTGAGCGCGACAAACGTCCGTAATTGAGCGATCACGACCAGACTATAACTCGTATGAAACTATCGAATTACACGAGCAACCCTATCGCTGAACATTCACCATGTCTCTTATTCTTAGGCGCCTTCTTATAGATGGACAATACCCTATCTCATTCCCCTTAACTGCTGACCCTAAAGATGAAAAAGGATAGGGCATTGAATGGGCATGATCGGTGCGCTGGTGGAAATAGTGACCACCGGTCACTAGGGTTATCAAATTACAGATGATGTGATGTGAAATTTATCGATGTGCCGGGAGTGTAGCGGGTAACGCGGTGAATTTGTTAAAAGAATTATTGTCCGACGAAACTGACCGTTGTCCGCCAAATCATAGTACATTGTAGATCGTGTGAATTGTATTAATTTAAAATTGTAATCGATCAGTGAATAAGTAGGGGCCGCGGGGGTCACTGCGAAGGGCAATACGAACTACCTACGTACACTCGACACATTGTGTTTTTACTGTCTTCCTAGATCGTACCCGTCGTTTGTAAGGTCACACAAGTTCAAAAGTGCCTGTGTTTGATACCGAGGATAATTTATACACAAACTAGCAATAATTGACTCGACAAATGACAAAGCAAACGATAAAATTTTGACAATTCACAATGTTTATGTCATATATAACATTTGACTTTATCTTCACTTACAGAGAACTGAACTATGCTTAATGATTTCATATGGAGATTTCATGAGAATTACAAAACAACCTTTTTAGGAAAAATTTAATGTCAAAGACAATGAACACGTAAAAGCAGTAGCATGTAAAAGTTTCAGTGTTAATTTTTGTTGAACACAATATGAAAAATAAACGAAGGACACACACAGTTCAGCGTAAAATTCATTTTGCAAAACATTCTCCACAAATACAATAATAACAGTAATACAACAGCAGTTTCCTATTGTATGTACATTACATTTATTATGCAATAAACGTTAAAAATAATTGTAATACGAAGATTATTTTTATTTTAACAATAAAATTATTTTTGCTCACATCAAGAGAAATACACACATCAAAAGTGTCTAGGGATCAACATATGTGTCTAGGGATCAACATTTATTTTTGCAATAACTTTTCTCCTGATTGATATTAATTAAAATTTTCTTTAAGGATTCATCAAATAAAGTGTTTTCGTTTGTCACAGTAACGATAAACCAAGTCATCTTTGCATTAATGAAGAAATTTGACATTTTCCTAATACAGGGATTTTTCACATTTGAACCACTAACATTAAAGTTCGAAAAAAAGACTGAAATAACAGTTTTCTTTAAAATTTTATTAAGTAACTTAAACAATTAATAATCCGTGTTTCTACCGCGAACACTAACAACACAAGAATCGGTTTGGCATACTCAAAATGAGTACATCCAAATCACGCTGTGGAATGGCCGCCCATGTTCGTTGCAACAACAAAAAAAGGTCTTCTTGCGACTGGATACCCTCCATATTCGGCAGAGCTCTTCTCTGTAGCATGTCCCATGCATGCTCAATCGGGTTCAAGTCTGGCGACTGAGCAGGCCAGGGCCAAAGCCACATCTCAATCTCAAGAAATCCGCATAAAAATGCTTGATCCCTAGACACTTTTGATGTGTGTATGTAGATATGTGTAAAAAATATAAATAATAATCTGAATATCACACCACAAACTTAGAAGGTTCATACAAGAGTTGATATCATTACGAACAATTAATCTGTAAATCTGGTTCCTAGTCAAGGCTCTAAGAGAGTAAGCATAGGGATAATCAACCCTCATTACGTTTCCACAAGTGCACGCCCGAATGACACAGTCGTAAAATATATTAAATCCTAATATAAATATCTAAGTTGGGCCAATTAACTGTTAGACGGGTCGAGAGGTAACATGAGCGGGTATCACGCTGAGCCTCTACAATTTATGATACGCTCCGGCCACGCCGAATTTACCGAACGGGCCATCGGCATCTTCGCCGTGTTGCGACACACTTGTACGCTATCAATTAACCTAAAACTCGATAATTCAAATCTTATGTCATGTCTACGGAGAAAGATTTAATAGTTATTTTAGTTTATCGAAAGTTGGAAATTAACTTTTAATTTGCCTATAATCATACGTCTTAGAAATTCTTTGTCGATGAACTGCGAGAGAATTATTCACATTATTGAAAAAATAAAACGATTATTAAGTACCTTGATAATGCTAGAAAGTTGCGGACGTGCTAAAAGGGTTTCGGAATTTTCTGCTGTATAAAAATTATATATATTTTTTTCCATAGCCATGTTTTGGGTATATAACCTAATAAGGATATTTGCGAATAGTAGCCAACCAGTATCCGAACAATGATTGAAATAATCTTCTTATTCGTAATTTAGATTTAACATTTTAATAATGCTAATTTATTCTATATACCAAGATTTCAAATGTTGATATTGCAATTAACATTATATACCTATAAATCCGGGAAGTGTCCAATCGAACTTGGCCCTGTTGTTACCTTATATTATATTATGTGTACAGCGATAAACAAATAATGTTTACATTTTATATCAAAGTTGTAAAATATAATGTCCACTAAAACAGATCAAACTGTCGCAACTTCAGCATAACTCGTAGATTATGTAAATAGTATGGACGTGTTCACCTGTGCGTCGATAACACTCACTGAGATACTAGCCGTGGGGAAGAACAGGCCGAGCCTCTCTGTCCTACGCAAAACAACTTCTCAATGGACAATTTCTTATAGGTTCTCTTATAACACTGTTTATATAATTATTGCTCTCATTGTAAACAAGTAATATTTGCTTGACAAATTGAAGAAATATATTAGTCCTATAACAATGCACACCAGTCAGCATTAGTTTACTTTACTGGTCAAGACATACAGCGTTTGAATTATATCCTTAGAAACAAATACTCAGTGTTTGAAAGGTTCTGTTATAACAGATAGAAATTAATAAATCACACGCAAAGTATCTGACTAAGGCATTTAAAGCTACATTCAAGTGAAGGGAACATTTGTAACGTATCGTAAATTATCGATTATAATCGAGTCAAGCTAGACAAAGTTATGTACGCACTGCTCCAAGTCCCGAACACTATATCAATCCTGCGTGTAGGCAGTTGGTGCATATTAGAGTAAAATTATATAGATAGTATTAACGCAAATACGTTTTAAAGTACCTCTCTATGGCTTAATATCGAGTAAGCAACAAAATTTGGAAAAGCTCCTCTCGTCAATAGAGTCGATAGCCAACCAGTCGTGTTACGACCAATAAGTTAGAATCAACAGTAACAGTAGCCAAATAACTCGGTCTAATCCGAGTCGAATCGGTGGATATTTTTCAATAACGCACGGAATCGATGATCGGATATATCGAAATAGTTAGTCCGGGACTCGATCGCTCGCTTCGTTTTTTTTGTGTGGGAACATTTCGTTTTTCAATCACAAGCTAACCTTTTTACGGTGTTGGGTGTACGCCGAAGGCGATAAATATCGAAGCTTATGGCTGCGGTCAGCTTTGAAGTGCACGTTTTATCCAGATTGCTACAGAATTTTTGTGTGTTCATATATTTTGTACAGCGACGGCGGCGCGTGGGCACACGGATAGTACACATTTGTTTTACAAGTTCTGAGCTTGCTAAAACTTTAAACATGATAATCAGGTGGTACCTTTCGTTTATAATTCAATACACATTATGATTTTCAATAACTGATTTATGATCATATAATTGAAATAAATTAGTTTAACCCTAAACTCTTAAGAATTTTTGAATAAAACGACCACTGAAATGATTTTTTATTAAAAAGTAGACACAACTGCAAACGTAATATTTATACTACCAGATTGTGTAAAACAAATAAACGTAATTTGGCCCACCGCAACTGAGATATCGACTTCTGGCACTTGTACGTAAAAACCTACTTGAAAATATGGCAAGGGTGAGCTTGGTATATCAATGATCACAGTCTTTATTCAATAGTTCTTGATATAATAATAATAATTTTTACCGGGATTAACGCGATCACTTATTTTAAGGTATTACATACCTCTGATTTGCCTGACGTTTCGACCAGTCAGCCTGTCACCACGGCCGGTGCAACCTGGTCGAAACGTCAGGCAAATTGTGGAATGGAACGTGAAAGTTTAAAAGTTTGTATAGTGATTGTTGATTTTTACATTACACATTTATATATATATATATATATATATACAGGGAATCCAAAAACATCAAGAACAGACAAAAAAATTTGCATAATCTTCTCAAAATCGCCGGGATAGAACAGCATTCCCAAAACTTCAGTCATTAAATTATAGGTGTAATATAATACATGTATCGTCCTTCGCATTGTGCGCTTACGGCATCGCAAACAAATGAAAATGATCTTCGGAACACGCGCGTGTTGAAACCTAACACGTGTCTTACAACCGATATTCTTGTGTTTTAAGGTGAGCTCAAAAATTTGTTGCGCAACAATTACGTTTTTGCTAAAATTTCGTTCCGGGTTCGCGTTACAACCAGATTTGCGTAAGACACTTTCAAAACAGCAACTTTGTACGTCCATCTATATCTAGTGGACGTGTTTACTTTGTTATATTAAAAAGTGTTTTACGTATAGGTATGCGTTAAATAACAAGTTAACCGATTACATTCAGATACATTTCTAGAATTTGTCGGATAAAAGTGTGTACCAAGTTATATAGTGAAATTTTTGAAGTGGAATTATAATTCTTTCAATTCAATTATTTCGGTTGGTGGTTGCATACGCGACTGCTATGCTTGAGGTCTCGAGTTCGATTCCCGGGTCGGACCAAATGTTTGTATGATCTGCAAATATTTGCTTCGGAGTTCGGATGTTTTTCTATGTATAATATGTATGTATTTACAAAAAAAAAGTATATATGTATTCATATCAGTTGTCTAGTACCCATGGTATGAGCTCTGCCTAATTTGGAACTAGATGGCGTTGTATGTTAGATGTCCTTACTTACATAAACAACTTCATAATGTATGCGCGACAGTCAAAATGCGTACGAATAAAATTTTAATATTTATTCAAAATAGTGATAACACTACTATTTGCAAATAACACACGTCGCGCATAATCAATACATTAAGCGCTCAACAAGTATTAACGAGATAACACATTTTTTTACGACTCGGAAACCAACTTGGGATTTAGGAAATATTTGCATAAGTGCGCGACAATAAAGGTACTAATGTATTAATGATCGTTTAATTGCCTACGGATGATTATCTTGGCGCGGTTTATAATTTATGGCTACAACTTAATCAATCAATATCAGTATCGACATTAATGCGTAAATGTAAACAAATTAGAACCTTAAATAATATTTATAGTGATTAAGTTTATCCTATTCCACATCGGAGCGCTCCGCGACAGGAACAAGTCCGAGCAAGTATGCGTACGCTCTGCGCTCTGTTTATGACTGGTCTATCGTCTAATTAGATTGTTTCCCACTAATGGTCAAACTGGACAAACTTGCTCCTTCGAGACCTATGTTAAAAACGACATTTCAAAAACTAAATGTTTCAAATTCTAGTTCTGGTGAAATTGAACTACTAGAATAATGAAAGAAAAAGATAGAAATAATGGATTTCTGTTAAAGCTGCATAATTCGATCTACATCTGATAAATGAGGTGTTGTGTGTCCCAGTATTGGGCAACATGTGCGAGGTGTGGGCGAGCGGTGCGCGGGCGCAGACACGCGCCGTTTCACCGCAACAAAAGACACACGGGTGACTTTTGACTTTAGCCTTGCGGTTAAGCTTCATAATATAATTGAGCTCGAACAAAATCCGGCCGACTATTACCATACAATGGCCCAGTCAGTTCCGTCGAGCCCGCCAGGTCGCCGAGGGCAAAAAAACACTACCACTTGCCTTTGAAATTGTCAGCAACGTCATATCTTGTATTGGTTTTAATCGATTAAGTTTTCAAATGTCTTAGACATAGATTTCATTTTAGTTTGACTACGGAGGTACTTATGACGACGTAGTGTTGCGCGGGAGGTTGGCAGGCGTCCATCGAAGGCAGCCCATCATGAACCGACGACTGTTTGACGAGTGACAAGAGCCTAAAAAACGCACAGTGTAAGTTACCTAGTGGCCGAGCGAGTCGGGATGTTCGCAGTTTTGAGTTATTGCCTGGGAGCAGTGCTTTTTGCGCGCTCGTCTCGATGTCCCGCGTTGCGTTCAATGCTTCTGATTGATGCGTTTTGTTTACTTTTCTGTCTCGGACGATGCGAGCGTTGAGCTTTTTGACGTTTCAAGTTTTGTTTAATGTTTTGGAAACGTCTTTTGCATCTTTAGCGAGGTTTACATACAGTATTGTGGAGTAATTGATGGCTGGGCTAGGTGGACGTGTGCGGACGCTGTGTGGGACGCCCCGACCAGGTGGTCTGCGCGTGTAGGTGAGAAAATGCTATTGTGACGTTTTTAAGGCTATTTACAGCCTCCAATCGGACTAGTAGTAAAAGTGTCACATTCGTTTTGGTGCTCTTGGAGCGTTGTGTTTGCGTCGATGGCGCTGTTGGAGAGCACATCGTACCTAATGTACTTACCTAATGCGTATCTATACCAATATTATAAACGCGAAAGTTTGTAAGTATGGATATATGGATGTTTGTTACTCTTTCACGCAAAAACTAATGAACGGATTTGGATGAAACTTTACAGTAATATAGCTTATACATCAGAATAACACATAGGCTACTATTTACCGCGATAACCGACATATACGCGGGTGGAGCCGCGGGCAACCACTAGTACAAAATAAAGCTGTCTAATTATCCACAGAAGGTCCAAGTACAATGTTTGTAGGTAAAATGTTTCTTGTGAAAATTGATTGCTTTATCGATTCTTTTTATTTTAAAGGATAGAGTCATCTCAATAACAGTTTTAATTATCTTTAAAAGCTGTGTTCACAAGGCGTTTATTAACTTATTACGAATTGAAGTAAGTGAACTTTTGTCTATATTTCCTAATGTGATACTCTTATGAGTGCTATATTTTATTTATAATAGAAGGGCTTACAAATGACAAAAGGTTTGGCAAAATGACTACATCAATTTTGGATTTGTTTGGCAATTGACCTAAAAATACATAAAAATCAGAACCTTCCTCATTTACAACAGTTCAACTATAAGTAAACCTAGTAGTAGTGTAACCGTCACTTTTCTACGTCACTGGTAACATTCCGAGTAAGGTCTACTAATTAAAGTGTTTAAGTTAAAATCCAAGTCATTTACCTCAATTGAATCAATTATAATCAGGGCTGGCAGCGACTGGATGCAAAAAGCAACTGACCGGGCTCTATGGTGTTCCTTAGGAGAGGCCTATGTCCAGCAGTGGACTGCAACGGGCTGATGATGATGATAAAATCAATTATCGCATTTATTATCGGTTAAGGAGTAGTAGCAAATTGAAGTAAGTCAGTTCAGAAGACAGTTTGTAAAACGAAGAATTTACTCAGAAGCACAGACGATGTTACGGTTAATATAAGATATAACAAAATTATGAATATTCATTTTAATAATTAGGACTGGTTACATACATTAGAACATTCTTAGACAAAACATTTTAAGGATCGTGTATTTTTAAATGTCGATCATCAATTCGCTTTTAAAGTCCGATTTTACAGCTTTATTAATACTAATAGCTTTATTTAATTAATACCATACTTTTTCTAAATGGATATTGTAATTTTTACATTCACTTAACCTAGTAGACCATATATGTACAAACGTATTTAAGTATACTCGTTAATGTATACTTCAATATGTTCGTAAATATATGCCCGGTAGTATAAATAAACATACTGGAATAAATTAAATATATACCTATATTCTAATTATAACGTCCAATACATATAGTTATAGGCTAATTTATAAATTTACCTACAGAATACTATACTCCGGACTTGCAGCTGTAGTTTTACCGTATAACATCAAAACCTTCAAACCACTCAATAGTCCGAGCATTTCTTTGATTGCATTAATAAACTCTTCAGCGAGTAGGCTTACAAATTTCTTAAAACTCTGTTATTTAGAATTATAAATGTTCATGCCTCATGTCTATGGACAACCATGATGGCACTGTACGTCTCGTAATGGTAATATAGACGGTGAGTTCGAGGGCGATAGTCATGCGACACTTTCTACACGGCGACGCGCCGTACATACACAACTAGTTACTGACGTGCATCCGGGTCGAACTATGACTCTTGGACTTATATTGTTACACGTGTCCTACGTACAATAATATAAAAATACCGAAAAATATTAGACTGGAATTGGTCTTAAACGTACTTGGTTACAGGTAACAAACATATGTATTTGAGTTTAAAGTTTTAGTTTGAAAATGACTGTTCTGTGGATTTGGATAAGACAAATGTTATTGTAGTACACGCTTTCTGTTTTTAGATGTAAGCTATCTATAAGTAATAAAAAATGGAGGTTATTTAAATACAAACATGTGTCATAAAATTTGCAGCATTATGGCCAACTTGTAGTGTTTCCAAAACGCTTTCATTCTTGGTACTTTGAATCGCATAGCTAATAACTACTTCCGTATGCAAGCAAGAAGCGGTCTTTGCTTTTTACGCTTCTTAGTTGACCTTCTGATCACAAAAAGTGTTATTTGCTTGCTCATCTAGTTTCTTACGAACAAAACGAGCATTCGAATTCTAGGATAATACGTCTGGAGCCCAAACAGTTTCAAGACATGATCACCAACTTATGTATTGTGGCTAAATTATTTGACCTCCATCTCTACAACTGAACATATTTAAACTCTTCTCACTAGTTACGATCTTTACGTAATCGAGCGTTTTGCCCCCGTGACGTCATAACTCGTCATCAACCCCTGTTGGCAAACAGTGCAACCCTGTATGTGTGTGTGTATATGTGTTTACATATACGTAGTTATCGTTACAAACGTATACGTGATCGTACTGCTGATGCTGCAGAGGGCTCACTGAACGTGATCGAATCGATGCCACTCTTGGAAGGAAAATATCAATAACGCACAGATTTCTTCAATCTTTTATAACTTACAGCATTTTGGCTATTCAAAACGAAAAGTTCTAATGGTTTTGTCTTAAATATTTACATTTAAATCAGTTATTTCTTTAATTATTGAATTATATATAATGGTATGTAAACTACTAAGAGTGTACCCCATATACACTGATGAATTCAAATATCATTTCAAAAATGTAAGGGTACAAACTCCGACCCTAATAGGCAAATATACATCACATCTCATTCTAGAGTGACCTTTGTCGCAAGGTGCCTAAATATTAATAATTAGGTCAAGGGTCACAAAAAAAATGTAAAGTTCTAAACTCACACTGACTACTGACAATAGCAATAAGCAGGCATTCAAAATTAGAATGACAGGAATTTGTGCCATATCCTGACTGTTGTGCTGTTATGATTGCAAAGATACCAAAGATATTAACAACCTTTAATTAAGAAAAGAGATGGCTCCCAGCTAAAAGTAGGCGTTACCATTAATAATATTAAATTCAAAATTTAAAAACCCCCTACTCAAGCACTTAATCGAGTCATCATACGCCAATGATATTTTTGCAGACATTCGGTTATTCTTCCCCACTTTCACCCCCATAACTTTTAAACGACTCAACCGATTTTCATGAAACTAAATGTCTAAGAACACTCGCACGTAACTCACCTTTCACACAAAGAAAATTAAATTGAAATCGCTTCATCCAGACATACAGACACGTCATACTTATAACACCCCTCTTTTTGCGTCGAGGGTTAAAAATAGCGTCTCACAGAAATGGAGTATCTACCGTTAATGCGCAAAAAACAATTCAGCGAATCATGCATTACAGTCATTGGTGACAATGCAAACGCAATATGCGTAGGTTTAAAACTTAACACATCAGTGAATTTCTACTGAACTCACTTATATATATCACTCTATAATATATTGCTTGGTAGTACATTATGTATTAAAATTATTTTACTTTTACTTATTTTAACCGTGGGAGAGCCACGCTTCGGCATGAATGGGCCGGCTCAACCGGAGTGATACCACGGCCTCACAGAAAACCGGTGTGAAATAGTGCTTGCGCTGTGTTTCACCGAGTGAGTGAGGATACCGGAGGCTCATACCCCAATTCCCTACCCCTACGTCCCCCCCCCATCCCCAAAAGGCCGGCAACGCACTTGTGACGCTTTTGGTGTTGCAGGTGTCCATGGACGGCGGTAATCGCTTACCATCAGGCGATACGTCTACTCGTTTGCCCGCCTATTCCTTAAAAAAAAAACTTTTAATACTGAATAGTGTAGAGACATTTGAATGTTATCTTTTTTGCACCTTTACTAATTTATTTTCACTATTCCTTGCGATTGAACAAATCTATACAAATAAATAAATTGGAGTGTCTATTTGTAATATTAAAATAACCCCTTTTTTTTTTTTTTTTTAAAGACCCCCTAGGAATAAATCCTGTGTCGCGGGGGACTTTACAAACATACATGAAACGGACACAAAGAACACCCAGACTCAGAACAACAATTTGTGGATCACACAAAGTGTTGTCCTACGTGGGATTTGAACCCACGACACTTGGCGAAGGAGGGAACGGCGTGATGACCGTTAAACCACTAGGCCAAACGTGCAGTCAAATTACTAAATGCTTAAGTATGTATACATGGTACATATACCAAAAACAGATTTTTTTCAATTTTTGTCTGTCTGTCTGTTTGTTCCGGATGATCTCTGGAACGGCTGGACTGATTTTGACGGGACTTTTACTGGCAGATAGCTGATGTAATAAGGAGTAACTTAGGCTACATTTTTCAGACTAGCTTTGCCCATCGGTGTTACTCACGGTTGTAAAGGTACACCGTAACACCGCGGGACTCAGCTAGTCTAAAATAAATGGAAATACAAAATAAATTAGTTAATTACATAATTTGAAATGTGATTACTTTATTTAGGACTAGTTTTTGGTAGCCGCTCCGCCCACGTGTATGTCGGGTTTCCGATAAAGAGTAGATTGTGTCCTTCCTCAAGAATTGATGTATCTCTACGACAAATTTCATTGAAATCAGTGCAGCGGTTTAACCGTGAAATCGTAACAGACGGAATTACTTTCGAATTTATAACATTAGTAGGGATGGATTCGGGATTTCCAGGATTACCCTCAGTGTTGGAAAAACAACACTTTTATGTGAACATAATTGAGACAACAGCTAGTATTCTAAAACGGAATCCGGAAGATTCAAAATAATCATCAATGCTGATGTAATCTTTAAGCATTATGTAAGACGACAGGCGGTGAAGGACTCACTGTAAATCATTTTCCATTCTAGTGGCTAGGGTTCAGGCGGAAAAGCCTTGGGTTTATTGAAGGTTTCCAACTTATGGTAAAGTTACGATGATTTATTATCATGGTAGGAGTATAATTCTTATTTGATTTGTGTACGAAATTAAAACAAAATATTTTTTTTTTTTTTTTCAATATTTTTTTTCGTTTGTATAGAAATATTTATTTTATTTATTATATTTATGAAGGTAACGCAGATGAGTCCCGCGGTGTTACCTTCAGTTCATTTGTAACTTTACAACCTCGTATAACGCCGTGGGGCGTAGCTAGTCGAAAAAAAGTAGGTAAGTGCCAGAGTGCAGTCTACGTGGGAGAGCCACGCTTCGGCATGAGTGGGCCGGCTCGACCGGAGTGATAAAACGGCCTCACAGAAAACCGGTGCGAAACTGCGCTTGCGCTGTGTTTCACCAAGTGAGTGAGGATACCGGAGGCCTATACCCCAACCCTCTACCTCAAAGGATGAGGGGGAGGCCCGATGTAGAGCAGCCCGGTTCAGATGTAGAGAATCGTTAATTAAGAAAAATATTTAATATGGGGTAGATAGAGAACAGGAAAGTCTTGTTTCGATAAATGTTGACAATATCTTAACAATAGCTTGTGTTTCCCAGAGCGGGCTTTCAGACTGTTGGGAATAAGGCAATAAAAAAAATCAATAATACTTTGTAATATGTTAATTTTGATCATCTTCTTGGATGGCGTACTTCCAATTAACAATTCTGTATTGTTTTGTGGGATAGTTCTACATTTAGATGTAATGATTGTGTTTCACATTACAAGTATAGTAACTTTATGTACAGAATACTAATCCACATTGTTACTTTTAATGTTAGGCCTTTAGTTATATCCTTCTAGGCAGTACACAGGCAGGCAGGTCAGCTGATGGACGGGCAATTGCGTTGTTGCCTTCGGAACCTCAAAATTTATGAATTATTTTTTTTTTGTTTTTTACTAGAATATCTATATAATTATGAATAACTTCTATAAGTTTTCCGTAAAAATAAATAGCTTTTGTAAAAATTACATTACCAAAGTTATTTACATACATTAATAATATTGACGAAGTGAGATATCTTATAGTGAAAGCTTTAAGTATTGATACTAATACTTCGTGTGAACGTCAAATCTTTAAATTAATATCAATCCGAGGGCTTAGCTTAAAGAGCTCCGCGTCTTGACGGGAAATTCTTCACGTTAGAAGCGGCCGCCGTGATATACGGTGGGTTTAAATAACTGTATGACGCTTAAGACTCTATAAAGTCGCTTTATTATTAATATTGCCATAACATATCGTAATCTGGATCCGATCACATACTGCGATATAACTGTTCCCAAACAAATGTAATTTTTTGTGTTGGTTATGAATTTGTCATGGAAAATACTTGGAAAATGTTTTCTGTTCTTTTCAGATTTAATTAAAATTCGACTGTTTTGTTTTTTACACAACGCCTTCTAGTCCCAAGCTAAGCAGAGCTTGTGTTATGGGTACTAGACAACTGATACAAATACATATAAGCCTTTTTTTTTGTAAATACATACATATTATACATAGAAAACACCCATACTCCGAAACAAATATTTGTAGATCATACAAACATTTGGTCCGACTCGGGAATCGAACCCGAGACCTCATGATCAGCAGTCGCACACTCCAACCGCGAGACCAACGAGGCAGTCTATTCCTGTTGACCAAAATGAAAAATACTTTTTTTTTTTCATTTTGGTCAACAGGAATGCAACAGCTCTTCATTTCCAAGTTGAATTATTACGTTTTTATATTAGGCACAGTTAAAAACTGTGCACAATTAATCAGAAGTCGATGCATTTCCGATCTTACTACAAGAAAAGAAATGATTATAGTATCAAAATACGCATCAAAACACATAGTTTAACTTGTATAAGGATTTCTTTCCGTATCGATTGTAGCGTTGGGCTCGCATATTAGTATGCTGTACGCAGCCTCGGCCGATCGGCAAGTGGCTCTATTTGGTAGCGCTCCATACGGTACACCGGACGTCTGGTGACGATAGCTGATGTACACCACTACGTGATGCATCCCGACACTCAGTCGTCAAATAGGACGACCATAAAAGCCGCACAATGATTTACTTCCAACTCCCAAAAATATTATACAATGGACTACCCTTTAAAGAGAATGGCAAGCGTTAAGATGACACACTGCAGACTATTCAGACTTGCTATTCGCTCAGACGTGGCATAATGTTAGTTATACTGCTGTAAGATGTTTGGTGGTGTGCGTTTGAAAAATTTAATTAAAGCAAGAATGTATTACACCGAAATTTAACAACTGTGGACTAAATATTTGTATTTTTCTAAATAACACATTGAAAATATTAGCATTTATGTTACAAAAAAATTTACTTATATCCAAACTTTTTTCACCATCTAATTTCCCGCCCTGTTATATACAACATACACAGATATATACAACATAAGATAAGAATTTATTTACATTGGACAAACTAATTGCTCTCCTGATTTGATATTTTGTAGAAAATATTTGTAATTACCGCCATGGTAATTAATTAACTACCTATATCTCCAAGGTTTCCTTCTAGGTGAAAGAGGATGTTACATGGAGAAAATGTACGAGTAATCATTATAATATTTATTCAATTACAGTAAATCATCATCTAATAACTTTATAGCTTTGACCTGGTGCAACGCAGCACGTGCAAAACGTTTGCCTAATAGGTGGGCCGCTGTTCAAATGATTAGGTTACGCAATACCGTGGAACTCGTTTCGTAACAGGTTGTAAAAATCGCAGACGTACGACTCTCTGACAAGTGAGAAGTTTGTTTTAGGTCCAAAAAGTTTAAGTAAAAGAAGCAGTATACGTTAATTAAAAATTCTTTTATTTTTTATTAAATACCTGGATGTTTACCTCTTTGGTATATGTTTAGTCCGTCCACCTGTGCAACGTTCCTTTGGAGTGAAAGGAAACTTTGTGGATAGCCTTATACGGCCCATGGATATAAGCTAAGCACTCGTAGAGCGGTCACCGGTAAACGGAGGTCAACTAGAGGCGATTCACATCTTTTACAACAATAAATAGTAAAGAAAATGACTCACGGATGGGGTAGTTGAGAATTCTTCTTCTTCACACCACCATCCGTTTACAAATACAATTCAACCAGAAGCCGGGGCGGATTCCCGGATCCTACTACACCGGATCGTGGGCGCGTCGCCCGCAAATTACATTAAGTTTGTACAATCAAAGCTTGTCAACGCAATGGCCGAAATTATCCACACACTGAAGCTTTACAATCTTGTTCTAGCAAATTCTATAACCCGAAATCACGAGGCGACGCCATTTGCTCCCGAAGCCAAGTTGCCCCAAGCAATAACGCGACAAACAAACACTCGGCACTTATTAATTAGGCCCCCTATTAATGGGATTTATCTATTTTACACATTAATAGGCTGGCCCACGCCAACACACACTCTATGTGATAACCTATATTTTCGACCCGTCTCCCGAGAGATCTTTGAACCGAGTGTCATAACATTTCAACTGTCAAATATGAATGTCACCACAAATTTTGACTCAACACAAGACATTTCCTTAGTTAGAGCATATAATATGGAAGGACATTTCCGGAGCGGGCACCAAATAGACGGTTTGGTATCGAACAGTATATAATTATATATCTCATACAAAAACCACGTAATATTTCGTACCATGGTGAATTCAATATATTTTTTTATGTAGGAGCCTACCAATACAACTCTACTCTGGCTGATGAAAAGTATGAGCAGAATCCAAGAAGAATATGAATAAACCAATAAACCAAACCAATAAACATACTTACAACATCAAACAAAATCTTTGCGAATCTTTTATACTATCTTCTATCAATTCAAAAAACGGTCATTTTGGAAACATATTTTTATATAATACATAGGAGAGATGAAAGTTTCTAGCGATTAGTATAATTAGTACATTAGAATTTGGATTAATATGCAATGAATTGACGTACGAATTACATCGAATTTCGGATTTTAGATCACCTAAGTATTAGATATATATATAGAGAGGCCGGCTCGACCGGAGTGATACCACGGCCTCACAGAAAACCGGTGTGAAATAGTGCTTGCGCTGTGTTTCACCGAGTGAGTGAGGATACCGGAGGCCCATACCCCAACCCCTCCCCCTATCTCCCCCCCCCATCCCCCAAAGGCTGGTAACGCACTTGTGACGCCTCTGGTGTTGCGGGTGTCCATGGGCGGCGGTAATCGCTTACCATCAGGCGATACGTCTGCTCGTTTGCCGGTCTATTTCATAAAAAAAAAAAAAAAAACATATGAAGTTAATCTGGCCATGTTATACAATTTTAATTTCTTAAATATTTTAATTAGCTCTTTCCACTTTCTTTTAGCGGCCACTCTCACCGAAACTTGACGGGAGATAATCATATACATGTCTTGTACATAATATTACCTAATCATTTGTGTGGCACATAATTTATGGCCATTCAACTCGGTAGTCGCGTTTTACTATTTAATAATAATAATCACTTTATTGTACACCAAATTACTTATAAAGGTAACTTAAAGCTAAGAGGTACAATTGGCGGCCTTATCGCCCGAAGGCAATCTCTTACAGGCAACCTATAATTATTTTTTTTTAATGTGAAATGATATATTGCTTACCTTTCATAGTTTATTTTCCTAATTTTATCGACTAGTAGGTATTTTACTTAAGTAGTATAAGATTATAGATTTTTTATGCTGAAGGGGATTCATCACCGTGTACCACGTTTCGGGTCCAATAAGCGTCCTTAATCAAGGTCAGGACTACCTACTACATAGTCTCATTTATACAAAACAGCTTTTACCTGCGACTCCGCCCGACTGTATATCGGCTATAGCGGTGAAGATTAATCTATGTCCGCAAGAGACTGACAGACAGAGTTACTTTCGAATATTTAATATAAGTATGAATACTTACACCTCAAAATTAAACAATGTAAAATATTTTATTGTTTTCGTCCTGCAGGTTTCCTTTAAATTTAATTCACAAATAGTGTTTTTATATTGTGAAATCAGTGATTACTGTATAGCTGTTCATACTGTTATCACTGATTTAAAAAAAAAACATGGAACAAAAGTAATATGTTATCTAGTAGAGCACGTTACACAGTGTAGTCATTACAAACAGGAGGAAAGCTCTTGTGTGACACGGTTTCCCGCAAGGTCGACGGCCGCACTACGCTCACAGGACGCCTCCACGGCACATCACTCAGTGCGTGACACTTTACCGTCCTGTGCCATTGAGGAAACACTGGCAGTATTGTTTAAAATTTAAAAGGAAAATAAACTAGTTTCCGTGGGAAAAGCAAGAAATGTTTTTTCTAAAAAAGTTAGTTTTTAGGTAAGAGACATAAACCTTGATAAAGTAAAAAGATACTTAGCAGCTAGTTCCAGGACGCAGATATAACCATGAACTCATTGTGAATCAGACTTTCTACTGGGTACTCTTTCTACTGTCTCAAATGCAATAAAATCACGCAGAACCCTTCTCCACCTGATAGCTCACTAAAAATATAAATTGCTGTTAATAGTTTAGGGATCCTTATGTTTTAATAGTTATTGAGTCTAATGAGTTACAAGAAACTGATCTGTTTTAAAAATTCATTGCACATGCAATGAGTTTTCTACACAACATGGACCCTTTGTCACATAGTTCGGCGTCCTACGGTGCCGGTCCTATGCAACAACCGCACAATACAAATAGTATGTAAAATATACCTGACTACATTAAATTTTGTTCATTGGTAAATGGCGAATGATATATTTTTATGTTTCTATGTATCAGAATATCGGTACACAAAATCGATACCTGGTGTATTAAAAAACACCGTTTTTTTTATGGTATAGGGGGCAAACGAGCAGACGTATCGCCTGATGGAAAGCGATTGCCGCCGCCCATGGACACCCGCAAAACCAGAGGCGTCACAAGTGCGTTACCGGCCTTTGAGGGATGGGGAGGGGGATGGGGAGGAGGATGGGGGAGGAGTTGGGTATAGGCCTCCGGTATTCGCACTCACTCGGTGAAACACAGCACAAGCGCTGTTTCACACCTGTTTTCTGTGAGGCCGTGGTATCACTCTGGTCGAGCCGGCCCATTCATGCCGAAGCGTGGCTCTCCCACGGATATTCAAATAATGTTTTCAAATTATATACACCGAGTGGGTATTAAAGACCAAACCCCTCCTCTTCCCAATTCTAGGGGAGGACTCTTTCTTCGTCTCTCTTCTTTAAATAAGCTCCCACATTAGAAATAAATCCTGTGTCGCGGGGGACTTGACAAACATCCATGAAAGGGACACAAAGAACACTCAGACTCAGAACAACAATTTGTGGATCACACAAAGTGTTGTTCCATGTGGGATTTGAACCCACAACATTTGGCGTAGTAGAAAGCTGCGTGTCGACCGCTTAAACCACTATGCTAATCGTTAAGTCAGATTCTAAGGACAGCAATACACTTGGTACTCCTGAGTTTGTAGTGTCCATAGGCGGTGGTGGTCACCTACCTTCAGGTGTGTTGTCTGCTTGTTTGCCCTCTTATACCATGAAAGAATGTAACTATATCTGTGAAAACTATGAGTTATTATTCGGTTTTTATTATTTCGGTTACCTATTTAAGAGTACACACTGTTTAATAAGTTTTGTAAGTTATTTCTAAAACTTATAAACGTGCTGATAATGTACAATAATTGACATTTGAATAATTAAAGTTCTTTTATGATCGTTATTTTATTGAATTAAGTAATACATTGTAATATTCATGAGCTGGCTGCGTATACGTAGCTAAAGTCCCACAATTTGTGCGACATTATGAGTGCTCTCCTACTACATAATGAGCGCTGTTCGACTATTTCAAGAACAAATTGTAGCCAAGTTTGTACTACGATACCAACATTACACATAGGTATGTAGGCAGGTGTCACGTGACACTCCATCCACGAGTTTATAGTAATGGCTGCCGGTATATTGAGATAGCAAAAGAAGCTGAGTGCAGATAACCGAATCAATTTCAATGAACATAAAGTGCGTACGTTACGTCCGTGTGTCGCCGACTCTCGGGAACCCACCGGGGGACTCGAGATAGCTGCCATTATAATGTACTTGTGTTCTGTATACAAAATTTTAATTGAACGCATTTTTTCAATTTTATGTAGTGGTAGAAACAGGATAAGGCCTTGTTGACTAGTGTGGGGATAATTATTAGAAACTTGATCATTGACTCAAATTAAACAGTAGCTTTACAATCAACTAATTTACTAGTTTTATATCATAAACACCATATAACACTACGAATTATTATTCCATAAATCAATATCAAATAATCTCGAAAGTTTTTAAATCTCGCGTAGTAGTCGATTTTCATTGAATTTTTTTAATGGTTATTGCATATGTATAGGTAATATGGAAAAATTTATGATAATGGAGCTTGGTTATAAAATTATTAATTTCAAATTAAGAAGAAATGTTTAACCGTGTGACAAATAATTTAAATAAACGCAAAATTTTAAAGTCTAAGATTGTCTCTCTTTTTTTAAATTAAATACAAAAGTAGAACTACTTTTTAGAGAAACAATTAAAAAACATTGTTTTTAAACTTTCGCGACTATACATATTATTCGACTGTAAATCGGGACTTAAGCGCGATAATATCGATCGATCGATTAAAACGTCGGGCTACCAAAAAAAGGTATTGTACCTTGTAGATATTATCGCGATAAGTCCCGATTTACAGTCGAATAATAAAAAATCATTTACCTTAGAAAAGAAAAATCTATAAATCCACAAGTGCTTTTCTTACTCTTGAATGTTTGGGATATATACTGGACTGGAACGTTCTACCAGTTACTTTGGCAAAAGATCAATAAGAATTAAAACTTCAGAGATTTTACACACAATGCTATTTAGCTTCAAACTAAGCAAAGCTTGTATTATGTTAGTAGATTGACTAATAGAATACTTATAAAATAAATAAATAAATATTTTCGGACATCTAACACGCATCGCCATCTAGTCCCAAGCTAAGCAGAGCTTTTGTTATGGGTACTAGACAACTGATAGAAATACATATATACTTTTTTTGTAAATACATACATATTATACATAGAAAATACCCAAACTCCGAAACAAATATTTGTAGATCATGCAAACATTTGGTCCGACTCGGGAATAGAACCCAAGACCTCATGATCAGCAGTCGCACACGCCAACCGCGAGATCAACGAGGCAGTCAAGTTATATACCTGTTTTGTAAATACATACATATTATACATAGAGAACATCCATTATTCTGTACCCGTTTTCTTTAGAATTATTAAAATGTAAGAGAAACAACATCGCTTTATAGAAAACTATTTTTAATGCTTTAAGTATGTATAGTGAGAAAATGTATTTTACGTGATAGACGACATGTACATGACAATTCAGGTTTTGATCAAAATGGCGACGCACTTCAAGATACGCATCGTAACACATAGAGCGGAGGTCCACCTTGCAATTAGCGCTCGTCTAAAAATGTCAACGGGTTCCATAATATAAGGTAATCGATACGATGCTGGAGACGCGAATAGATAAACTGGTGAACGGCAAGGCTGACGAGGAAAATTATTGGAAACCTGATCAACTGAGTTATTATGGTATTAGTCACTCACCTTGGACAATGTAAGGGATGCCAGTACAACCTTTGGGCAGTCGGTAATGAAGGTAGTTTCTAAAGTCCAAAAATGTTGGATAACGATTTAGTATGTAACATTAGTTTTACATTTTCAATTTTGAATAGTAAAGGGGCTGATGTGCTCGATGCTTTTTTTATGGAATAAAGGCGCTTACCATCAGGCGATCTGTTTGCTCGTATGCAAACAGATCGCCTGATGGTAAGCGATTGCCGCCGCCCATGGACACCTGTTCCGACATTCAACTTTTTGGAAACCATATTATCTAATAGCCCAATATATCTAACAGCACATCTATTGGAAGATCAAAGTAAAATTTGTCATTTTCTAATAGTTAACGATGGCGTTTCTAAAATACAGGACAGTAGTTAATGCACTATTGAATCCATATTTTTTTAAAAGTCACAATGTACTTTTATGCCTCGAGATATAATACAAGCTTATTACTATTTAATATCACTGCATCTTGTTTCATGCTGGCTCCAATAATAATTACTCATATTTCTTACAATTTTGTGTCGAAGTGTACGTGAAGATTACTACTAGATTGGATTAAACTTTATTAGCAATTCAAAGCCTGCGCCAGCTTAACCTTAATAAACAAACGTCCAAGATATAAAACAACACTAGTAATAATTTATCGAAATACACGTATTGCTTAACTGTGTTCAGAAGTCCATTTAGACTCTCTTATATTCGCCATCAAAATGTTGATGTAAACAGATAAGAGATGCATCTCATAATTTATGTGGATAAGGTCAATATTTAAATGTTTCAATATGTTAAAGTGTTCATGTCAAACTAATAAGGTCGAGTCGATCAATTTGCGAAAGTCTGGTGACATTCAAAGGACATTGGGTAAATATATTTCTCTGACTGTATTAGGTCTTACACGTACATCATACATGACCATGAATTAGATATAAAAGTAACTATTGGAAATGCCTTACATACCTACCTTAATAGCTCTTAAAGCGCCCTACATAGCCACCAACCGGTCTCGTATCAAAAACCTAAATATACGAGGTCGTATATCTAAGAGAAGCGGTATTGGCTGTAAATTGTCGCGATATATTTTAATATACATAATATAGATAACGATAGAGTTCGCTATATTCGGCTAACGAGCGTGTTCACTAAAAAAACTAATATCAGTATATCACACTCATCCGCGGTTTGGACATACCACATTCAATGAAAACTCTAAAACGTTCACACAGAATGCCTTGGAGTCGACCGAACATTACAAGTTTTTTAATAAAATTATTTGGAACCAATTTTATTAACCCAATTTACTGCACAATAATTGACGAACTACTGCAGAGTACTGAAAAAAAAATTGATTTACTGTACTTCTCCCTTCGAAGAAACTTAATGTCGATATAAGATGCAAACAAAACAATATTTGTTTATAACAAGAGGGCAAAATAGGCAGAAAGGTCATTTGATTGTAAGTAACTGTACAAGTTATGACTTAATGTAAATAATGTATAATAAAAAAAATCAGCAAAATTGGAGCCAAACATAAACTACGATTCTAATTAGTTGTTTTACTCTGTATCTGTTTCTTATAACAAATAAAAAAATCATTATTTTGCCCGTCGATAAATTTTACTTATTTATAGTTTGAACACGGGTATGCAAGCGTGTTATCCATATATGGAGGTATGAGAGCTTGTGCATGTAAAGCTGGATTTTTTCCTTACGTCGTAGTTACATCTATAACTGCGAACACAATCAACCGCAACGTTCCGTGCCAATAGCTTCGGTTATTATTTTGTCTTACATTATTTATTCCTGTAGTTAGACTACTTTGAATTTATTAAAATTATCAACATTATTTGACACATTTTTGAAACCAAATAAATACATTAGGTATACATGTGCAGATTAAGGTAATTTAAAAGTTAATCAATAACTATGGTCCTAATTATTCCTAGAAGATTCTAGAGTTTTAAACAAACATAACAATGTTAAAATACTAATTGAATACGAAGAGTGCTTCATCATAAAATAATTGATAATAATCACGCAACCACTCCACGGATTGCCTTCGTCCAAAAAAAACATGTTCCACTCATTATGAAACACGAACCAATGATATTTGAAGTGGTCATCGCACAGCCGACTCCCAGCCGGCTATACTGTCACATAAAATATACCAGTACTGTTATCTAAAGCCTTCACCCGACCGGTATCGAGGCGAAACTATTCTAATAAAAATAAACCAGAACCCGTCCAAATTAATGATAACTCTTTGAAATGGTGTCTTTTAGTCCGAGCGTAGGTCGGCCGATCTACTTGCTATCATACTTTACCGTTTACACATTATTTAACCAACTTAATTGTCTTGCATCACAGTAAAACCTCTTCTCTTACGTATTTTACAGTAAAAATAACAGTATGTAGATATAAAATAGACCAGTGTCCAAAAGTCGGTAATAAAACTCCAATCGCCTAAAATTTATAAAAACTGCGACATTTTCTAATTATGCGGAATATACTACACGGCATTATTTATAGAGCAATATAAGTTTTTTTTATATATCGATAGTAATAAAAATCAATTGGTATTTATTTTCAAATGTAAATTATCAGGTTTCATAATGGTAATGTTAGAAATATAGGCTGGACATACGAAATGATGATGATATTTATAAGTATTTAATCATTAATTAGAATTACTTATCATAGAAAAACAATTCACTGACTACATTTTTACCATTTTTCTTATCGAATGATCTTGTAAGTTATACAATATTACTTTTGAACCTAAAATTAAAATCTGATACTAAATTGGATCGAATCAAATTACAGGTTTTTTAAAGGCAATTTATAACTGATACTTTTAAGTTTAGAAGTCTATAGATAGTTCAAGAGGGTAGATGAAAATTCAGACATATAAGAAAGAACTTGGTTTTTCTCAAATTTTCAGATGAATAGTCCGCGATTGTAGTGTTACCCGAAATTTCATTTATTTAATGAAGTGCCAACGTACCTATGTATGATATACGTACCTATTATTATAATGGCACATATGATTATCTAACAATGGCTCGGGCGTGTGAAAGATCAGACAAGATGATCATTACGCGTCGTGACCAGCGACAGGACCAATTTGTACTTGATATATCACACAATTGTCATATGATTGATATGGTTCATAGACCAGATATATAAATGAATAAAGTTCTACAAAATACGTCAAACTTATTTGATTGCTAACATTTTATGAATTAAGCCCAGATCAAATTAAAAAAAGTAGATAACGCACGGCCTTTGTTCTTACTGAAGCCAAAAAACTCAGCTACTTCCAAGTAATCACACGCGTTAATACACACACATACAACAAACTACGCTACTATTCGTTAGTATCGTACAAGTTGTCGTGCAGTAAGTTTATCTACAAAATGCGATCTTGTGCAATTAAATGGTGCAAAAACTACACAAAATAGAACAAAAAGTCTGGAAAAATAACATTAGACACGTAAGTAAACACAAAAGACGTACCTACTGGGAGCCTGTTGCACCTGTTGCCAGGAGTTCGTATTTCTAATAGTCAAGAAAGGTGGATAAGTAATTTGTAGGTAAATTCATAGTCAAATAATGAAGTAGAGAGTGAGAAATAAGTATTACTTTATTTTTTATTCACGTACTTTTATAATATTAAATATGTACAATCTAATAGTAATTTATAATGAAGAAACAGAGTTATTTTCGCATATTACCTATTTCAATGCAATTTACAGGGACATTTATTTTTAAAAGTGGCAACACTGCAGTCAGACACATATTTAAAAAATGACTTCACTTTCTTATATATAGAATAAGTAAATTTAAAAAATAAATAAAAGCAATGTCAGTCCTTTAGTTTGGCAGATAAACCATAAAAACTATTTGCACCCCTTTTTCTAAGATGGCGGCCGTTGGACAAGGGTTGCAACCCCACAATCTTGAATTAAACTTTACACTAACATCTCCTTAATATCAAAAAAATAAAATTGCGTCCTCAGAAATGCCCGCTTAGTCCAAAAAAATGTAACAGTTCAATGGACTAATAATATCAATCTGAAGAACTGTTATTTGAAAGAGATGCTTCGAGAAATTGAAAAAGGTTAAAACTGCAGAAACACTCTTGCTGTCTTAAATTACCTTGCTGTACATTGATGTCGTTGAATCAACTTGATTTCATTCTCTCCCCGTACGATCAAACTCATCGTTCCTATTATTTTAATCTTGTTTTCATGATTTATTTTCTTCCACCTTCTTCTTACAATATTAACTACTACCTCAAATTACAAGTGTGTATATAAACTTCGTCAATAGCTTTATAAGCTTCAAAACTACTCAAGCACACGATTATAATAAGGATGTTACCTTCGAGAAGCTGATTGCCTTTAGAAGACTTCGCAACAAAAACTATCCTCTTGAAAGTACATATTACATGCATCTTATTAAGATAAGGACACTTTTCTAAAGTTTATTATTTTAAGAAACTTAATATTGAATAATCAGGTGGCCATTGCAATGCGGTGTGATTTCAAGCTCGAAGCTTGACTACCGAAACCTAAACAGATGTTCAAATATGACGTCGTTTATTGTGATTTGATCGTTTATTTGTGTAAATTGGGAACATTAGATAATATTATATAGACGAGTCAACGGTTACGCATAATAATAATATTTCATAGAGTTGCTCACACCTCGGCGCTTCTTCGATTACTGTTATTACAGATTGCGTGGGAGGCGACGCGATAGGTAACTTATACCCATCGTTGCAATTGAATTCTCATTTTGATCAAACTAATGTCAACACTATCAAACGGTGTTATAAACACTTAAAGTCACAGTTAAGTACTAGTTAATGGAATCTGTAGAAACGTTTGTGGTATTTAACTACTCGCCTATGGAAATGTCAGATTATATGATTCTGGTAGATAGTTTCCATGTAGTGTAGTATTACATGGCAGTAGATCATATATTCCATGGGGTTACATTCAAACCTTTATCCTCTGTTGTACCTTGCACGGCACTAAGTTAGCTTGTACATAAAATCGCACTGCAAAGTCGTACTCCATTCACTTAGATACGGTTACCAAAAACGACACTATCTGAACGAATGGACTACAATTGATGTGATTTAGTATCTTAGGAGATTTTATAGATATACACAAATAGATATAGACTAATATGAATTCTACTGAAACTCTAGAGTTTTGTCAGCCTTTTATCAACGACACATTTTCACGAACTGGACACTAACTTCTTGCCTTGGGCTCTAGTCGGATCCCAACCTGACGTGAATGAAATGCACACGGGAATATATCAGTTTATTTTAATTAATGCTAATGCCACATGAGAGATTATTTCAAATATATTTTTGTGATCACTATGCAATATATATGATACAGAGTGAGTTAGTAAATATTTTATCTACGCGTAAGAAACATATGAAACACGTTTACACTAATAAAAACCCGATCAATGACGTATTTATTGCCCACCGACCAAAAAAACACAAACTTCCTCGAATAAGTGTTGTAGCAATTAGAAAACCAAGCTTTTCTCAGCCTAATGTCCGACAAGATACGACAGTAACGCGCACATAAATACGTTTATAGCATAGCATACCAAAACAGCATTCTTTGTGATAAAGAATGTGAGCATGAACTAAGCTACTGATAATTAACACAACCTACTAATTTATCATCACACACATCTACTTTATCTTTAGCTTAGTTTTAGTGATGATTAAAACGGGTATCTGTGTTCGAAAAATGCAATTTAACATAGCGGCCGTCCGTGTCCGGCTTGTGTGTGATAGCGCTAATTAGGTCGGTAACCGTTTTTTTTACAACGATTTTTATAATCCCTATGGTTTAAAAACTGGCTCTATATAGTAATATGGATCTATGTATCTAAACTGATCTCTTATCAAATAGTTGTTTATTTTATATTAATATGAAAATATTTGTCATTCAATATAAACAGTGATGTGGTAAAACGTACCTGATTTGATTTACTGCATCAGCATATTGACGCACATTGAGCAATACCGTCTCAAACTGTCCAAGATTTGATAAAACTTAGTCTATCCAATTTTAAAAGATAAATCTTGTGTCAAAATGTGAATATTTTTTCATACTCGCGTGTCATTTTATAGTATTATTAAATTGTCAGATTAATGGTAATTATAGAAAGCGTTCTTTGACGAATTATTTGTAATTAATGACTGACCGATTGCCCCAGAAGTCAGTGTCCCGTTTTATGAGTTGTAATATCCTTATAAAATAAAATGTCGTGGATTTATCTCAGAGGTCATAAACCAGACCATAAAACTGCAGATCCATCACAACAGGTACTAATTGCCTATATTTAGTGTGACTGCCAATATTTTTTAATCTTTCAATTTCGAGATCAAATTTTATGACTTCAAACAACGATGTATATCAATATTTGAAATATATCTACCGCATTAAAAGAATGGATGATAACTTAATTGTATCTAAAATTTATAACATATCATTTCCTGCTTACTGTTTGTATGTATTTAACAAGGCAATTATCGAAATTTTGATGATAGTGCCTCCATTACATGGGCCTGCCTCTTTTCTAAGCATAAAGTACATGCAAATTGCTGTACCAGATCCCTCTAGATGGGAGCCTTAGATACGAGTTTAAAGCGAAAATATTATTTAAAATGTAAGTTTAATAAATAAATAATAAATAAATATTTTCGGACATCTAACACACAACGCCATCTAGTCCCAAGCTAAGCAGAGCTTGTGTTATGGGTACTAGACAACTGATACAAATACATATATACTTTTTTTTTTTTTTTGTAAATACATACATATTATACATAGAAAACACCCAAACTCCGAAACTAATATTTGTAGGTCATACAAACATTTGGACCGACCCGGGAATCGAACCCGAGACCTCTTGATCACCAGTCGCACACGCCAACCGCGAGACCAACGAGGCAGTCAAAGTCAACGAGGTTTGTTTCTGCTATATGTTTTAAAAATATACACAGATAGATTATTTTCTTCATCGCCAGTCAACCTTTGTTTTCCATAACTATCTGTATGAGTAAGTTCTTTAAAATCATTGTAGTACAATATCAGACTATTGGCGCTTCTCGGGGAGTCCTTCATTCAGCAGTAGATGGTTATAGTTTGATTGACGGAGAAATTATAAGAGTACCTGCAATTTTTTTTCAGGGGATCATATAAATTCCGAATGCTACACTTATTAAGTATCGTATTCCCTTTGAAATACTGGTTTCCAAGTAGAGTATTATGTATCTGTCTATGTTCATATTTTGTCGGTGTACAATAATTACAGGACCCCCTTCTCAAATGAAATATCCAAAATTCTTGTTAGTGTAACTACCTACTTTCGGACTAGAAAAGCTTAGAACAGCTTAGGAGCTGGAATGCTTACGTAATATTTATTTATTTATAATAACTAATAACGAGGTATACTCGTGTACCTGGAATGGGATGGAAATACACAAACATTATGGCCAATTAAACTAATTTAGTGGCCCGTTATTCATTTAAGTGGCATGCTAATTAAAAACATTAAAAAGTGAATTCATTTAATATTAAAATATACTGTAAAAATAATTAAAACATGAGTTTAATATGGTAATAAATTTTACGATTGTGCTTTCTCGAAAAGCACGATATGTATTATCGAGCACAGGTGTAAGTAATATACTTTGGACACGTAATGTGACCTTATACGGCTACGTGAAATGTACTAAAACCCTTTTCAATTTAACTGTTTCAACTACCATACAGTCAATAAAACTTCAAACTATCAAGAAAAAAGGTATCTCAAAAACTTGTCAACATATCCATCATCAACTTTAACTGCCTCGGTGGCGCAGTGGTAGCGTATGCGACTGCTGTGCTTGAGGTCTCGGGTCGATTCTCGGGTCGGAACTAATGTTTGTATGATCTACAAATATTTGTTTGGGTGTTTTTTTTTTTTTTTTGTATGCCCGCCAAAATGATTCTACTCTGCCTGATGGAAAGCACAAGCAGAATCCAAGAGTGGCGGTCACCATACTCACTGCGAATGCAGGCAATGCAGTATGGCGACCCACACCATGGCGGCCTAGTGATACTGCTGCACCTTTTAGTCTAGTCAACAAGTATGGAACTTGTTGACTAGACTACTTGGGCCTCCGGTCTCGCACTCACCAACGAAACACGACAGCACGAACGCTGTCATTTTACGTTGATTTTATGTGCGAGGGTAGTACCGCCCCGGTCGAGCCGGCCCGTTCATGCTGAAATCAGCGTGGCTCTACTACCTTTTAAATTTTTGTATACTTTTCTATGTATAATATGTGTGTATTTACAAAAAAAACGTATATATGTATTTATATCAGTTGTCTAGTACCCATAAATCTCTGCATCACCCGATGGTTGACTGGCAGAGAATGCCTTAGGCATTAAGTCCGCCAATGCACCTAAAGTGTGTGATGTATTAAATAAATAACACGAGCTCTGCTTAGCTTGGGACTAGATGGCGTTGTGTGTCAGATGTTCGAAATATTTATTAATCTAATTATCAACGCCAGCCTTTAACAGCCTTTAGACCTTCAGTTCACCTATTTGCTTTGGCCCCCGTTATAATAAAAATAAATATATAAGATAGTCATTAGATATTATTGACTCTCACTCGAGTCCTTACCCGCCTTTTAGTCGGAAAAAATACCATATAAACCTTCCCAAGCTACCTTCCTTCCGATCACCATTGAAGTTGGCCTTCTTGCTAACTTCCCTAGTAAGCGGACCAACGCACAAACAACTATAGGTACTTATACATCTCACGTTTTTTTATACGTGACAGAAAATAGAAATAATAATTTTGATTTTGTTCACTTAATGCCATAATTTAAGAAACTGTGACTGTTGCTGACATTAGAAAGAAATATACGACTTCGAAAAAAATTCACTAAATTTTTTTAAAGTTGAAAGGCCTATAGTTCGATTACCTATTTATTGTGATTCATCGATTTATGCTTTCAATTTATTTATGGAAAGTCTTACGAAACGAGTCTTAAAATCCTTGAATGACTATATTTTCTTTATTTTTATTTCTTGATTCCACTGTGAAGTATTATATGAAATTTAATTTTCATGACTATTAATTGCCAGGAATTTCAGTTCAGCATAAGTTACTATGTAACGAGAGAATAAGTTGTACTACAACTGTACTACTAAAGTTGTCTTTCTGTAAAAAGCATTTTTACAGGTTCAGATTTTGGTCTGAAAGTAAGAAAAGTACTCTCTTGCCCTGTTCAATAATCGACACAGACTAAGTCATAATGTTATTATTTTTATAATATTGATTATTTTTTGGGAATTAACGCGATCACTTATTTAAAGGTATTACATACCTCTGATTTGCCTGACGTTTCGACCAGGTTGCACTGGCCGTGGTCACAGGCTGACTCAAAATAAGTGATCGCGTTAATTCCCATAAAAATAATTATTATTACATCACGGAACGCGAAAGTTTAAAAGTTCTTTTTTTTATTTTTGTAATTTACTATCCTGCGTCTGTAAATAATTCCAGTTGTGCAACATCCACCTACCTGCCTGCCAGACCAACACGCACCATCGTCTACGATTGTAAGGGAATCGTAAATACAGATTAGGTTTGATATGAGCGCGTGCATCGATTTGCAGCAGCCATCAAATATTGACGCTTTGAGCCGCGTTACTACACGCTCGGGATGCATAATTCCGCGAATATGCTTTACGACATACATTTCCCCCCTCTTCTTACCCTCTTACACCCCCTCACGTACCTTCCCCTACGCGTATATTGGCCTACATCTTCATAAACTATGAATCCTCCCAATCGCAGTCAGGTGCGATCGGTTACAACCGCGATTTATTATCGCTTCGAAATATCGCTACTCTTGCGTATAACGCGTTTCTCCCCGTTTTATTTGGAAGATATTATTGAATTATTTAGTGGTTTATGCTTTCCTCGTAACGTTGGGTTGTGGGGTCACGGTCAGCGTTTGCGTCAAGTCACCTCGTAGAACACTTCGGTTTCAACATCGAAATCCGGCATTCGTATGTAACGTGTGCTGAAATATTTAAATGTCACCAATATCATTAATTATTCTAATTTGGCAATACGGTGCCATCTTTATATCGTTAAACATGGTCTAAATGCGACTTCAATGTTGAAATGTGACCAAATGTTAATGTGACATCTCTGCATCATTCTGGAATTCATTTTATTCTTCTACATCACAGGCAAGGTTAACTTAAATCTCTCAACTAAGAATTTCAGTATAAGGTTTGACAAAGATATCTAAATATATAAACGTAATCTTAGATTGGATTTATTGTACAAGGATCGACCACAGACGCTTCACCATCATCATGAACAGCTTTCAACAGTCCACTGCTGGACATAGACATCTCTTTAGAAAACGTTAAACCCTTAAAGTTCACGTTTTCGAATTCCTTTAATTGTATCATAAAATAATAATAATAAATATTTCGGACATCTAACACACAACGCCATCTAGTCCCAAGCTAAGCATAGCTTGTGTTATCATATCACTGCGCCACAGAGGCAGTAAAAGCTCTACCCGTGTGAGTATACAAGAAACTCTAGTCTACTAAACAGCACACACAGTAATACGTAGTCGGCAATTGAATAATAATAATCATATATAAATTTAATTAAAAATATTTTAAAAACAAGCTTTTAGTGGAATGCCCCGAGACGAATCAAACGAGCCTAAACTCGATGATTTTGCGACTTTTCTTTACCGAGTGCCTATGGCCACCTTCCAGCTCCAGCATCAGATCAGCTCCATGTCATTATGATATTGTATTGTCACGCTGTATACATTATGCTTGCAAAATTTCAGTAAAATCGGTTGAAGATATCTGCTTAAAAATTGAGTTGCAAGATTCCACCCGAACATACAAGCATACATACATACATTGCAAGTTAATAAAAAGCTTGTTAAAAGTTTAAGCTGTCACTCAGTCACACCATAAATATTACTGAACATTTAATGTTCAGTATTCTGAATATTCAATATTATCGTAAACTGATATACGAATGTATTTCAACACCCTCTCGGATTTTTTATGTAGACCTGACAGAAAAAAGATTTAATTGCTTTAGTTAACCAGAAAACAAAATCATAAAAAAAATTAATATCATAAATCACGTTAAGTCCGAATAGTAATTCGAAAAGCGAGATATATTTAATCAACTAGCAACAGTGGTCACATAACGTTAACGGTCGGACGTCAGGTCACCGATCCGGTCGCATCCTCAGTTACACAATGTTACCGCCACCGACCACGTCAAATTAAACCAAATGTCACCGTGTCTAACAGTATTCTGCGGAAAAACTTCAGAAACTTATAGATCATTAAATGATCTTTAAATAACCTAACAAAGTTTCAGTAACCGTTTGCACAGATTTAATTTTTTTTAAATATTTTTGGATACAGGTGGTGTATTTGTACTACAGAAGTCTATCTTCGTATTCTTCCCCAGATCAGATTAATCATTTATTAAGAGTATAATTATTATTTAAATGTACGTTATTTTAGTAAAATTTAATTGTTTTATGGCTTCTGAGTTAAAGACCTATAATATATCAGCCGATTTTCTCGAAATCCTGGAATGGAAAAACAGTCTACTGCTATAACAGGATAACGATTCTACAATATTTGTAATACATTTATTTCCTAGTATTCCTAGTAGTCGTTGGTAACTTGTGAGCTCGGTTACTCCCTATGTCATACAAAAATCTAAACTCGATTTCAATGTTGTGCTAGTGTTGAAATTTTTGTAGGCGATGTCTAACTTGCACCCACGCTGTAACGTGTCGTGCTATGGATGTCGTTTGATAAATGACAAATAATTATTACACGCTTAGATTAATGGTCTCCAGTGCTTTCTTTTAAATGAGAGTGAGATGCAAATATAAAGATTGCAAACTTTCTACTCAAAATGTCAAAAACTAATGCACTAGTCATGTATAGGTGAATATTGTACATTTAGATGTATGTAAAAGTTTCGATCGTTGGCAGATAACGCTAATAAATAACCTTTTTTTATATTTTAGATTACCTACTGAAAGTTCTGTATGGTTATGTCGGTTATCGCTCTTTTAAACTGATATAACTTCATTATTTGTCAAAGGATTAAAATTGTGTTTTATCACATTTAGTGTTTGTTTTAAACACTAAATGTTGAGTGAAGTTTACCACAATATATAACAAAATTGCATCAGAATCGGTTAAGCCACTTCTGAGATTAGCGGCCAGAAACACACAGACAAAACACAGAAAATTGTAGTTTGAGTTCTATAACTTTAATAAAGACCCCTTCATGATTTTTTTAAATATCTTCAAAGTACAGACATCGACTTCTTACAATTTTAATATAGATTTAAATTTAGTAACATTAGTTGTAACATTATTATCCTAGTAGGTAGGTATATTGCGAGGCCGAAAAAGGCTTGGATAAGCGCTGTGTCGATTCTGAGGAAACCTTGCCCAGTTATATATGGTCCGCTTCCTCCCAAGAGGAGAGAATCTGAGACCAGCTACTGTAATAGTTTTTAGTGGAAACATCAACATATTTTTGACTACCTATTGCGATCGCGGCATTCTGTAGTTGACAAGAGATACGAAGGTTACAAGCTTTTTATTAACTTGCAATGTATGTATGCTTGTATGTTCGGGTGGAATCTTGCAACTTAATTTTGAAGCAGATATCTTTAAACGATTTTGCTGAAATTTTGCAAGCATATGTATATAGCGTGTCAATACAATATTATAATGGCATGAAGCTGATCTGATGCTGGAGCTGGAAGGTGGCCATAGGAACTCTGTAAAGAAACGTCGCAACATCATCGAGCTTGGACTCGTTTGATTTGTCTCGAGGCATACCTACTTTTCTTTTTTAAGGCTAGGAATATTCCTGTGTCGCGGAATACTTTACAAACATACATGAAACGGACTCAAAAAACACCCAGACTTGTAACAACAATTTGTGATTCACACAAAGTGTTGTCCCATGTTGACTGCACGGTTGACCTAGTGGTTTAAGCTGTCGCCATGCCGCTTTCTACTGCGCCAAGTGTCTTGGGTTCAAATGCTACACTGTTATATATATTACAGGTTGACTGGAAGAGAATGCCCTGGGCATTAAGTCCGCCGATGTACAAATTTAGTGCATAAAGTTTATAAATAAATATATCTACCTATACCTGGATGTTCTTTGTGTCCGTTATATGTATGTTTGTAAAGTCCCCCGCGACACAGGGTGTATATTCCTAATGTTTTTTTAAAAAGAAAAGAAAAAAGATGTAAGGTTTGAACCTACAACACAACACAACACACTGAGCGCAGTAGAAAGCGGTGGAGTGACCGCTTAAACATTATGCCATCTGTAAAGTCTATTTCCTCTCAACATAATTCTCCGTATTATAAAAAAACACTGTTCATTTCAACACACATCTTAACTTCTGATATAATCTCTTTTTATGTATTCATACTAATATGTCTTATAAATTCGAAACCGTCTTTGTCCGTCTATCTGTTATGCCTTCATAGTTAAGCCACTGCATCGATTCCAATCCGCGTCATGAAATGCTACGTTTGGTCCACACTGTTGTATGGGTGTGAGACGTGGGTCTTAAAGAAAGACATCTGTAACCGACTGCAAGCCTTCGAAATGTGGTTACTAGGGAAGATGTTTCAAATACCGTGGACTAGTTTTACATCCAACGTAAAGGTGCTGGAGCGAGCCAAGTGCAAGAGAGAACTGATGGCTGTTATAGCGAAAAGGAAGGTGGCCTTCTTTGGACACATACAAAGGGGCCCGCAACATGAATTCCTGAGGCTTCTGTTAGAAGGAAAAATACCTGGCAGGAGGACACCAGGTCGACCACGAAGGAAGTGGATAGATGACATCGTGGTCTGGACCGGACTGCGGTATCGCCAACTAAAGGAGGCCGCTCATGATCGCGAGGTGTACCGTCTGCTGACCTCCAAACTTCATTTTGAGGATGGCACCCCATGATGATGATGATCGATTCCAATGATTTTTGAAAAAAAAAATACTTTGATTGTTGAGGAAGGACAAAGATGACTCTTTACCGTTATAACTGACTAGCTGTTGCCCGCGGCTCCGCCCGCGTATATGTCGGTTATCGCAGCAAAAAGTAGCCTATGTGTTATTCTGATGTATAAGCTATATTACTGTAAAGTTTCATCCATCCATCCATACTTACAAACTTTCGCGTTTATAATATTACTAGTATAGATATACACACGAGAGGAGCCACGGGTAAAAGTTAATTATAATAAAATATTGTTCGCCGTTAACATGAAAGACAAACATAATCAATACAGACTCTCTCCAAGATTAGACTAGATTGTTAAAATTGTTTTATTATTTCCTAGTAGCAGCTGATTGACATTAATAAAAACCCAATTCGACGTAAATATTGTTTATTCATGCAATTTATCTTCAGACATAAGTGGTGTAGATAAAAGTCTGATCAATATATTATTTTAAGATGCATTGCAGATTTATGACCGTTTTCACTAATCACTAAATGTCTCGTTAGCCTTAATTATGTGCACTATAAAATGTAGAAGTTTCTTTCTGAATTCGTTACTTTTTTATACACCGTTTGATACCATGTTAAAAATTATGAATACAAACGGACGTCAAGTCGTTTAAAACTTCTTCGAAGTCATTGAAAATGATCTACATCCAGACATTTTATACTAGTTCATCTAATAGAGATGGTCAGTCATAAGAAAAAAAACGATTTCTTACCATCCATTTTTATAATGACTAACTTAGGTATGATTGCGGCTCCACCCGCATATATGACAGATACTGCGGTGATTCTTTAAACTGATACAACTTTCTGTTTCAGCTACTTTGAGATTAGCCCACAATTTTATTATATTTACTAAGTTAGCTGCCCGGACAGACTTCATTCCGTGAACCTCCCGTGAACCCGCATTTTTTTTTACTATTAAATCCTCCTGTGTACCATAAGGATCATATAGAAAATACCCGAATTGGTCCAGCCATTCTCGAGTTATGCGCTTAGCAACATTCATTTTTATTTATATAGATAAACTAGATCCATATAAGTTATGTTGCATCTAATATTAATATGTAGATAATTTTAAAGCATAAATGTCTGCACTATTTGCAGAATATTTGCACACACTTTAGGCAGATGGGTAGAAGAAGATTGGGAGCTATCTTCTTGTAAATTGTCTCCTAAATGTTCTATAACACATTTTTTTTTTTTTTTTTTATGGAATAGGCGGGCAAACGAGCAGACGTATCGCCTGATGGTAAGCGATTACTGCCGCCCATGGACACCTGCAATACCAGAAGCGTCACAAGTGCGTTGCCGGCCTTTGGGGGATGTGGGGGGTTGGGGTATGGGCCTCTGGTATCCTCACTCACTCGGTGAAACACAGCGCAAGCACTATTTCACACCGGTTTTCTGTGAGGCCGTGGTATCACTCCGGTCGAGCTGGCCCATTCATGCCGAAGCGTGGCTCTCCCACGGTATCCCACATCATCTGTGATACGCATAAAGTTGGTCATTGGCATGTCACAAGCCGTGTTGACATGCTGTTTGCGAATATCCAGCAATCAAATATTTATAAATCGATGTATCACGGCCACCAGGTCAGTAGCGATCATCTAATTAATATAATTGTGCAAAATAAATATGTTAAGTTTTTATCTTTCACCTATGGCGATCTTTAACATTCTAGACCATTAATTGCTGTCATAGATTCGTAATCTTTTGAAACAACAAGTTAACATTCAGAGACGATACTTAAGACGAAAACTTTTAATTAGTAAACATTTTAAAATATTTTCCTTCACTAATGTTTACTAAAAATATATGTTGACCGCTACTGTCCTTCATAAAACTATTTAGTTAATACCCACTATGAGTAGATAAGCAACTTCTTTAAAAATATATATTTAATAGTGACATAAAATTTGAACTACTTAAATAAAAGTCTAAGACAATGCTAAGTAGTCGATTAACTTAATATTATTATTTTATTTCCAAAAGCTCATGTTAAATGAAATATAACATTCCATGTATGTAAGTTCAAACTCATGAGCCTCTACACTCAATACAAATAAAATCGAATACTTACATACATTCAACATGTTTCACGTGTGGATTAGTTTGCTATTAAATTAAAGTACAAGAAAAAACGGGAAAAAAATTGTTAACAATACCAAGGCAATTGTGATACGACCACTATACATTTCTTCACAAAGTAGGTGTTCGATCCTATTCATTTATCGCGAAGGACTCTGCTCTATGGTGTGCAAATAGTTTTGTGTTAATTATAATCTGGGGGCACGGTCGTGCCCCCGCCAAGACGAGCCAAGCAAAGCGCAAGGGCACTACCTACCTTTTCTCGAAGTGTTTCGTCGTTTTTTTGAACCCTCATAACTTTGGTTCCCGATCCAGATCGTTCAAATTCTCCCGATATGATGTTACTAATAGGCTCATGAAACATACAAAGTTTCAATTGCATAGCTCTGATACTTTAGATTTTATTGATACCTAAAAAACACCGATTTCGTCACTGACACACTGATGATCATCAAAACTGTTAGGGTACTTCCTGAAGTGCTAGAAAGTTGAAATTTGGTATGTAAACTAAGTTTAGTACACAAACAACAGAAAAATTCATAAACCTATTACTTTTGCCCCCTAACCCCCAAATTTGGGGAGTGGAAGTTTGTATGAGACTTTTACAAATGTTTAGCTAGAGTTTTTATTTTTGGACTTTTTCGAAAGAAGAAAGAAAATGTACAATCAATACAGCCCAAAAAAAGAAAAAAAACTGCCTTAAGCAAATTACAAAAAGAAATGAAATGCCACCAAAAACATTTTCATGTAAAATGTTGCCAAGACGACTGCATATGGCTTACCCTGTGAAAAAGATATCAGATCTCATGTAGAGCCAAGGTTCTGAATCTACACGCCCTAACTCTACCAACCCTAACTTTATAAACTCTACATCTCAGTAAAAATGTATTGCTTGGCTCTTTCGTTACTTCAGAAACTAAATATTCGTATAACACATTACTTCAGAAACCAGATATTTGCAAACACAAAAGGTGTTCGTTTCTCCTTCTTGATGGTATGGTAGCGAAACGGCGAAGCCATATATTTTTACTGAGATGTAGAGTTTACGAAGTTAGGATTGATAGAGTTATTGCGTGTAGATTCGGAACATTGGCTCTACATGAGATCTGATATCTTTTTCACAGGGTAAGCCATATGCAGTCGTCTTGGCAACATTTTACATGAAAATGTTTTTGGTGGGATTACTATTTACTGATCTCATTTCTGGTAAAACCATTGATTCATTTGTTTACTGTTCCTATGCAATCATCATCTCCCTACTCTTTCCGCAATTTAGTTGGGGTCCATGCAATGAAGTTTCTATTTCCATTCTCTAATATCACTCATGAGTTCACTGCTTACTCCCTTTCTGGCCATATCCTCTTTCAAGCAGTTCATCCATTTTTTTTTGGAGTGACCGAAGGCGAAGGGTGCCGTTATTAATAAAGGCATAGCTGCAAACTGCTAATAAGCAGCCTCGTAAATTGTACTCAACAACTGATCCCGAATTACGACCAAACTGTTGTTACTTTTTATATTTCACTTTCCACTTTTTACACGTACGCCGTGCTGGGGCCATGTAGACTCAATAAAGGATACACGCGACAGATTTTCTTTAATAAAGTATTCTGTTTCAATATTTATCTGATCTCAAATGAGAGCCAAACCACTGATAAACATTTAGAAATAAATTTCCATACACATACCAAATAAAAGTGATTTGTGTTCATACGATTATTTGTTCTAGTTAGGAATAGAACCTATGACTTATGGTACAGCAGTTAGGATGAATACTCTTATAGACTAACAGGTCAATCCAAAATAGGAAGATAGACAGAAAAAATCTCTCAAAAGTAAATATATATTTCTTAAATCCATAATGTCGTAGATATTTGCATAAAACTGCACGTATATTTGAATATGAAGTAATTAATACACGTGTCCAAACAATTAACAGATAATAAAATTATATTTTAATATTTATCCATGCTATCTGTGTACACATCTAACCCTAACAGCTTTGGTTATGTTTCATATATTATTTTCAATGTAACTAATTTGCAAACTAGCTTTAAATAAATAAACAATATTCATATTTTAAACATAAATAATCTCAAAAAAATAATTTATCACTAAGAATATGTCATAAATTATGTTTTTAGCATATGATAAATACAAAACTTAAATATTTTCTACATAATTATTCAAAATTATTATTTCGCAAAGGCAATGTCTACGTGTTGGTTAGTCTAGCAACTAAACCCTTTCGCTCGGTCCGCGCCAATAATGAAATCTGGGGTGTGAAATAAAAAGAAAAAGTGTCTTAATTAAATTTTCTTTTAACAAAATTTAATAAACGTAGAGGGGCGAGTGTGGCCACGGCGTCGCCTCGACCCGCACCCCTTGCCCCCTTGCTACATCTGAATCCATCGTTTCTTAAACTTTCCTACATTTACTGCATTTAGACATACAATGCCGTTATATAATTAATCAATTATATAATTATAACTAGCCGACCCAAGCAGGCTCGTTTGCGTCTCCTATTGCCCTTAGCAAGATAATTTTCCCCTGTTTTGGAAACATTCTTCATTGGTGCTCCGCTCCTATTGGTCTAAGCGTAATGATATATAGCCTATAGCCTTCCGCGATAAATAGCCTATCTAACACGGGAGAATATTCCAAATTGGGCCAGTAGTTCTTGAGATTAGCGCGTTCAAGCATACAAACTCTTCAGCTTTAAATACCTTTACTAGCTGACCCAAACAACCTCGTTTGCGTCCAAACTACCATCCCCCGTTTTAACCCAAAAGGGGGTAGATTTCTAAAGATACATTATTAGTACACCTCCACACCGTCTATAGAGCATACATTTTAAATTTCAAGTCCAACCCCCGTTTTACCCCCTTAGGGGTGGAGTTTCGTAAAATCCGTTTTTAGCGGATGTTTACACCCTATAAGGAACCTACCTGCTAAATTCCAATTTTGTATTTCTTACTAAAATTACTGTAGTACTTGTTACTTTCGTAATTTTAAATAGGAAAAATGTTTTGAAGATTATGGATAATATATTTTTTCCAGCAATGAATGTCCAAGCTTTAAACTTTTTCGTTGATAAAATGAAGACGTATATAATTAAAAAAATACTAAAATCATTTCCTTTCCTAAAGATTTCACCATGGGTGCTTTCAGAATGTGCAATTAATGTAGGTGCGCAAAACTGAGGTGGATCTTCAAAATTACAGCGAACGTTGGAATAAAATAGCTAATTTCTTTCTACAGTCTTTCTCTTTAAAATATTGCCTATTTCTGTTAGTGAGATAACTACTTAAATCACTATTTATTTCTGACTAGTGTTGAGAGCGGAGGGTTTTATAAAATAGACCAAGATATGTTCAACTGAATTCTTACCAAAAACTAATTTAAGATAGCTGGTTCTTGTAAATTTTGGTACACATATAGATTCAAGTGAGGATGATTTGTTGGTGCCCGTGTACCATGGTTTATTATTCATGGCGTTAATGAAAAACTGCGGTACTTTTAAGTGGCATGCGGATACGGTAATGAAAGAAATTAAATGTATTTTAATACATATTTTATACATTGCGCAAAGTCTTGTTTTATTACACTCGAAGTTAAATTTTTACCGTTATTTTTTCTACGTTTTAAACCATTTAGTATGATATATTTGTTGTATTTTTATTGTTTTCATGCTCAGTGACCTGCATTAGCATCAGCAACTGTATCTGTTAGTCGAAATAGTTACTTGTGCGAGATGAACAGATAGTGAGTCGCAATGGCTCGGCGCTGCCTGCCGTGAGCAGTGTGGACTGTAGGAGCGATATTTAAATAAACACTTAGCAACAATAAGCGCGATAAGTGGCGCTGGCTCAAACCTCCGCGTTAGATACCGACCGACGTACGCCCGGTACTGTTAGACTAAAAATTTACTGCCATTATAATTTATACAAAACAAAAGTTTGCAAGGACACTTAGTACTTAATCACACTGGAAAGTCTGATCAGATCTAGATGAAATGAAGTACAGAGATGGGTTATTGTCTGGGTTAGAACATTGGGTAAGAATATTAATGAAATTAAAATGAACGCGGAGGCTAATACTAGTAAAATGTTATAAAAACTCTTTGAAGAATGAAAAGCACTTGGCAAATGCCACAACCTTTTTTGGATAAAAATAATTTACAGGTGTATTAACCCACGGTTATCCAACGAAATGACACAAAAAGTCGATTCGCCCATCAGGTATTGCGTGTAGAGTTAACAATTCACATTATTAATTACAAAAATACCTATATAATTACATTGGTGGCCGCTATCACTGCGCGAGCGCGCCACGCTACGCCGTTTCTTCATAAATAACGTGTTTGTTTAAATTCTTTTAAAACTATTTACTATAATGGCGCTCGTTTGTCTGATAAATGAGCACTTGCTCCTATCTAATGTACACTATTTCAAATTGCCGTGATTAAATCCATGGTCTAAGTACTCTGCTATGTCAGTTGAAGCTTAATAAGTAGATAAATTGGGATTTTTTCTGCAAAGTCAAGATTAACGAGTGCAGTGATTGATGAAAAGCTTCTACTTTTTCTCTCAAAATAAAAAATTAAATATATTTTACGTTTTAGCAATCTAGCATTAATTAGATAGTCTGAAATACTTTTGTTCTACATTGTATAATAGTCTTAACTATGAATTGAGATCCTATTCACAATTTGATTTTTAACCGACTTCAAAAAAAGGAGGAGGTTCTCAATTTGACTGTATTTTTTTTTATGTTTGTTACCTCATAACTTTGGACTGGGTGAACCGATTTTGATGATTCTTTTTTTTGTTTGAGAGCTGGTGCTTTCCGTGTGGTCCCGTTTAAATTTGGTCCAGATTGAAGTGGGTTTTTTTTGTTAAAATTTGTATATTATAACATATTGACTCGGAAAGTTGAAATTATATGTTGAAACATACGTCTATGTTATTCTTAATAAGTACATCATTTATTTAGGCACAAAAACGCTTCACTTATATTTTTCTATAATTTAAAATTTGGACCACCAAAGATATATATATAGTTACAATAAAATAATA
Organism: Diaphora mendica; assembly: GCA_949125395.1. NCBI lineage: Eukaryota > Metazoa > Arthropoda > Insecta > Lepidoptera > Erebidae > Diaphora > Diaphora mendica. The sequence continues at coordinate 30,352,099 of OX421316.1, forward strand.
CACTTAATATGATGTCATAACAATTTTACTCACAAAACAACGAGAAATAAAGTAAAAAAATGAATAGTTCGACGGTACCCCGTGAACCTTACTCCACGTATCATAGCTTCATGAATAATGTATCTCGCTCCAAATAATATACGATTACAGTGTAGGAAAATGCACTTTCTTTGTCTTGTGTTTTTGTCCGTCGCGCTCCCGCCGAATTCGGGTAATGACCGCTCGTCGCACGCGCCTGCAACCGCTATGTACCTAGTACGTATGGCGAAAACAGTCTCATAATTTACTGAACTGTGACATCACAATAACACTTTAGAAATGATTGACAGACTGCTAGTTCTAAACAATGGAATGTACTATATATATAAGATTACATAGCATTGGAGCTAGAAGATTTTTTAATTTTTTATGAAACATTTGTGCCTACAAATACAAGACTGGTCAAATCTACAACACGATGCCTACGCTACCATGAAATCAGATAGCAGAGTTATAATCGCTAACCTTCCGAAATTAACCACTATTTTTATACACAACTATGTTCTATATTTTTAACTATATTTTATTATTATTTATGGCCTTAATTGTACTTTTTATGTTTCTTTAGAGTCATTAATCGCGACGTAGTAGCATTTAAAGGTATTTTTTTTATTTAAAAAAACGTTGAAGACGTTTACGAAACCTCGATGCTCTTTTGTGAGCCGGAGACTACTAGTTTTTTAACAAGCCACCTACGGCGTGATTTATCGCACTAATTATAGTATTGTCCGTTTTATATAGGTATATTTATACCTATGATTGTTACGTCTAAAATAATAATTGTCTAATAATTTACTCTTGTTTTTTTTCAGTTTTATTATTAAACTACTTTATTACAAAGTTAATTAAAATCAATAACTAGTTGTCTGCAGTTAGCTTATCAGAGATATACACACATCAAAAGTGTCTAGGGATCAACATATGTGTCTAGGGATCAACATATATTTTTGCAATAACTTTTCTCCTGATTGATATTAATTAAATTTTTCTTTAAGGATTCATCAAATAAAGTGTTTTCGTTTGTCACAGTAACGATAAACCAAGTCACCTTTGCATTAATAAAGAAATTTGCCATTTTCCTAATAAAGGGATTTTTGACATTTGAACCACTAACATTAAAGTTCGAAAAAAAGACTGAAATAACAGTTTTCTTTAAAATTTTATTAGGTAACTTAAACAATTAATAATCCGTGTTTCTACCGCGAACACTAACAACACAAGAATCGGTTTGGCATACTCAAAATGAATTCATCCAAATCACGCTGTGGAATGGCCGCCCATGTTCGTTGCAACAACAAAAAAAGGTCTTCTTGCGACTGGATACCCTCCATATTCGGCAGAGCTCTTCTCTGTAGCATATCCCATGCATGCTCAATCGGGTTCAAGTCTGGCGACTGAGCAGGCCAGGGCCAAAGCCACATCTCAATCTCAAGAAATCCGCATAAAAATGCTTGATCCCTAGACACTTTTGATGTGTGTAATTTGGTGTTTGCGGCGCAGAGTTGAGTGCGGTGCCGCGTGCGACTGCGATATTGACGTGCCTATCTAACAATAGTGCTATTTGTAGAAGTTATCATGATGGTATGTTATGTTACATAGATCAAGCAATATGTGGTATAATACTTTATTTATCTTCTTCAAACTATTCTTAAGTAACGAAGTCTGAAAAAAAATATTAGGTCTATGTTTCTATATTTGCTTCAATCCTTATTTATTATAGGTAAATATGTACGTGTATATATATGTATACGTACATTAATATTTTTATTATTTTAATCAAAATATTCCTTTCTCTCTGTAGTTGTAATGGTTGTCTAGAAGAGATCTCAAGTCGCGATAAAGTCGTTAATTGTAGAACGACGTCCATTTTTACCAAAATATAATATTCTTTATTTATTTCTTGCTTTGGAAAGTAGCCGTCTATTTAATTGTTTACGGAACTAACTATATAACATACATTTATATAAAGAAGGTTTTGTACCAAGACCCCTTTTACAAAGTTGTATTTAGAAACTGCGAGGCTTACTTTTTTTAATCGACTTCAAAAATGGAGGAGGTTCTCAATTCGACTGTTTTTTTTATGTTTGTTACCTCATAACTTTCGACTGGGTAAACCGATTTTGATTATTCCTTTTTTATTTGAAAGCTAGTGCTTCCCATGTGGTCCCATTTCAATTTGGTCCAGTTCTGATATTTCATCGATGAGAAAACCATGTAAGTGTTCAATTTGCATTAAGTATGTGCGCGACAAATTGACGAATAACTCAATATCACGCTAACCGGTTTCGATGATTCTTTTTTTATTTCAAAGCTGGTGCTTCCCGTGTGGTCCCATTTAAATTTGGTCCAGATTGAAGTCGGTTATTATTTTGTTAAAATTTGTGATTATGTTTGAATGAAATTGGTTCAGTGTAACACAAATTCTATGATAGATTTAAGTAAGCTTGCTGTAAATGATTTATTTGCGTGATGAGTGGCCAAGGTCCGAACGTGGGACAGTGGCGCGGTTCTGAGAAGTGTCGGTACTCCGGTGAGTGTTGCACCGCGCCTGGCTGTGGGAACTGAAAGTGTCGTGCTTACTGATTATCTACTGATAGATAAATCAGACTTAGATCGTTAAGTGCTGCACATAAATTATTTATTTCTCCGATTGCTAGAAATGGCTATCAATGTTATTTTGTGCCACCGTTTGTTTGTGTACTTAATTGATTTGTATTCAATTCTGTCGTGGCCTAATCAGCTTAGAATTTTTATTAATTTATAAATACATATTTCCAATTATAGTTGCGGGTCCTTGAAAAAGTTTCAAGTATCTTAATAACTGGTTTATTTACGCTTGAGTTTCTTGAATTTTGACAAATGGGTCATTCTCCGTACGCTTGAAAAAACGTGTCCAGATGGAAATCTCTTTAAATTGATTACTTACTATTTCAATTTTTTTACAAGTAATAGAAAATTTGAAAATAATAGGGGGGGGGGGCCTATGTCCATTTTTAGATAAATTAAGTAGAAGTAAGTAAAAAAAAAAACTTACTAAAATATTGACCTCGGTGGCGCGTCCGAACCCTACGTTATTTTTTTTTCCTCTAACAAATTACGCTATTTTGCATGTGTTCACAAATGACCAAATAGTTATTTGTTCATTTTATATTATTATTAAATAATGATGTGCCACAATAGAGAAGATACAATAGATTGTATACACGTCCGACGTTTTGAGTTGATATCAGTGGCGCGCACCGATCTGCTCATATTTCTTAAACTAAACTGTCTGTGAGGATAGTTATTGGCGTTAGCTCAAGCATTAGTCGTGTCGCGACAGCAACGAAGAAACCATGGCTGTACGTCTTATGGTGACCTTTTTATAGAGGTAAGTAACTGTTTTAGCTGGCTTGGTATACTAAAAATTTGATTTCGGTGAACCCTTTTTTTCATGTTTACTTTAAACTATCATATTTAAAATATAAAAATAGTATATATTAAATGTCATAGACTTTAGTAGAATATGTAAATATTAGCATTTTAAATTATTTTTACGTTATTTACAAAATACCTTAATATTTTGATTTCAGTGGTATTAAATTCGGTTTTTTCCGTGGCAATGTGTCACCTTCTACTAAATGTGTCCACCTTCTACTAACTTTTTAAGACCGTAAATCATAAAATATTTATCTTGTTTTAGTATTGTCATTATGTCAGATTCTAAGCAAGGTCACTTGGCTAAGAAAAGATTGGCTAAGACGTCGGAAAGCCCGAATCAAGAGTCATCCAGAACTTTACGCAACCATTGTGTCCATCTAGTGATGCCAGTTTTGCTTCAAACTCACAGACTGGAGTTGCCAGCTCTTATGACTGATAGGGAGTTGCCTTTGACTCTAAAGGCAACTCTAAAGACTCAAAAACTGTCTTGGAACCCGCAACGAAACTAATCAGAAGAAAACCGAAGGAGTTGGAAATAAAAAAAGTTCATTTCCCTATTTAGTAAAGAGGTAGACAAAATGAAGTCAAAATAGGCAGACACCTTTTTCAAACCGGAAAGTACCACAGATAAGAAAATTATGGGTCCTAAGTGAGCTTTCTTCGATAACTATAGTATGTATGGTAGAATAGCCTAAACGCACGGAAATTCATCGAAGTTAACACAAGATCGACATAGTATACCGCCCCAGATGTTAATTGTAAGTTTGAATAGCATTATGTTACGTTCATTGTACCGAAAATTACATTCCTAGAGGACATGATGAGATGACTGTTAACTGCTAGAATCAGGTGTTGAGCGTTGCCACAATGTGTGACAAAGGTGAATCGACTAATTTAAAAGAGTGTAGTTTGCTTTTAAAGTTACCTTGGCCTGTGAGAAATTGAGCGACACAGTGATCCACCCTCGAGCCTCGAGCCTCGAGCCTCGACAACCGTTCGCGAATAGATGGAAAGAACTGGTAAAGGTAGCACCCCTTAGATGATTCGTCCCATCGTTATTGCCTTTCATCGATGAGGTCAATATAGACATTGGACTGCTAGACCGGCTCTAGAGACTAATAAAAAGCCAGATAGCAAAGTTATTATAAGTAGACTTAAATACCGCATGAATATTTATGTTATTCATACATCTTGTAAGAATCACAGAGAAATGTGAAGGCTCCACCTTTTTGATTTAAGAAATGAAGAAGTGGGAACTATACACTTAACTTTTTCTAGCTTCATGCTAAAGTTTCTTGTAGTAAGTTTATGTAACGTAATAAACAACGTGTAATTAATCAAATAATTGTTACATTGTAATATATATCAGAAGTCCCTTAACGGTATTAGTTTTAGTTACCTGAATTAATAATAAAATATATTTTTTTATTATATAAAGAACTACCATGTTAATAATTTGAAAACATAATTAACATTTTTGATTTCGACGAAAATAAAGTTGATTTCGGTGGACGCCATTTTAAAAAACTTAAATTTCTTCGTAACCGTTCATCCAATAAGAGTGCCTCCAGTACAGATATTTTCCAAATAAAATATAGTATTTGAATTTCTTACTAATATATTGAAATTTAGAAAAAAAAACAGCCACCGAAGTCAACTGAATAATGAGTTACTTGAGAAATTTCCCAAATTTCGTCATCATTTATCTAAACTAAAATCTCTGTATTTTTTCGGATACTCCTAACTCCTAATGGAAAATTGCATTCTAAAAATGAAAAAATGTTATCCAAACTACGTCAAATTAAACTTACAATGTAAGTTGGGATACAAACAAATTATAATAAGATTAAACTGATAACGTAATGAAAAATATAGTTTTAAAATGTGAACTTTCAAATTAATAAGTTAAATTATGTCGAATTAAGGCCGTGGAAAATGTAACTTAAACAGAGCTACGGACTGATGTCCAGTGAAGCTAGCCAGTATTAAACCACTCGTGGTTCCCAACTTACAGATGAACAGAACAATAATAGGCTATTAGGTATTACAATAACACAAACGGTAGAGTGTAGTCACCTCTATGGCTGCGTGGCATGCACGTCACGCGCGCGCATCTCCGCGCGTCGCCGCGCGTAGTAGCCAGTGTGCGGGCCTAACGCTGTGCTGATATGACACTTTTAAAACTTTTACCATAAGTTGGTAAATAGAAAATTACACAAAGCCTGCTAGAGGAAAGTATGAAGGTCCCGCTGATACTGATGGGACAACTCAATTGCTTTTGACTACAGAGTTGCAGGTGTCCACGGCTGGTGAATTTAGGTTTCCAGAAGAGTAAAGGTTTATATTTAGTACTACTATTTATTTTCTACACAAACAATACTAGTTTGATGATGATAGTCGGTAAGTAAAGTTTTCTAACTCATTACTATTGAGTCAAAGATTATAATTTTAAGATTAACATCAAATAGTCAGTATAATAATAAGACGACGTTATTAGTAATTATAGGGTAACAATTACGGCGGCTGGTGGTGCGTGGAGGTGTTTGCTCAATCATGCAACACCTAGTGGTGCATCGCTTCCTTTAGTACCAGCCCGGATATAACGTTCTAATAACTTGATATGTTATTAAGATGTATGGTGTATTGAGTTATATGATTTCACATCCTAATTAAAATTAACAGGAGCGGAAAATTTCGCCAAGATAGAGCCTAGTTAGGCGCTGCATCGTTTCACGGAGAACTTGGAATAGCAACGTCAGAGTACGACTTAGAGAAAAGCGCTGGCCCACTTCTGGCTCCTGCGTCCCCAAGGAACCCGAGATCTGAAGTTATTTTCCACCTAGAAAACAAAAAACGATAAAACTAACGCGTTCCTTACAAAAAATAAATAATAACTTTGGCGATGTTTATTTTATAAATGTTACTTGATGTCATGTTTTTCAGTGGTTATATTATCAAATTTGTAGCTAACCGCGGATCTGGCTGTGGATTTTTCAGGCAGTTTAGAAAAGTGAGTCTTTGAAGTTGACATTTCTAAACCAATAGGGTATACAAGCTAGTATCGGTTCCAAAAGTGGTTCGATTCAAACTCAAATGTCAAATTTCTCTAAAAATTAAACCTATGTATTAGTATAAACATCCGAGACCTCTGCGAAGCAACCGTTCTACTCAAAGAAACTCTATCTCATTAGAATATAAGTCATTGAGTGCTTGCTAATAGCTGGATATATTGTAGTCCCATATATCGCTAACTTTAGCCAGAGTCACATGCAAACATGCCTATTAAACGTTGCTATAATAACGTGTACAGTTATAAAACGCTAATACAAGATGGGCGACATAAATAAGTGTCTACGCCGAAGCGCCAACACATACGTTTGTAGCGCGGATGTCCTCGATGACTATCGCACAACCATTTGTACAATATATCACATTACATTATAACATTGCGAATAAATTGCAAATCGTAAGCATGTTTATGTGTTATTGGCATTAAAAGTTTTCCTTGAATACTAAACCTGATTATGAGGTTAATATTTATTAATTCGTTAAGGTTAACCTTATGTTAGTTTGTTTTAAATTATACTAGAATGAACTTAAAACGAAACAACTGCGCTGGATCATCTTACCACTAAAACAGGACACTTGCATCATATTCAATAGTTTTCTATTGCTATCTTTACTTAAATTATTTTTTTCCTCAATCTTTCTTTTATGACACAGAATATTTATTCCAGGTGTGGTCGCCGCGTTGCTGTCGGTGGCATGTAAACGGATTCTAAGTTAAAACTTTTACCCTTGAAATAAAAGGCTCAAACGAAAAGTGTATTAATATTCTCATGATCTGAGCGAGGAAGTTAAATAGCCGTGTATTTGTATTCATTATCCCGCGTCGTTCCTAACAGCTTACGTGTGAGTCGAATAGTTTAGAGGCGACAGTGACGGCGTATATCACCGTCTCCACTGTTGCACCACATACGGTACGACAGTGAAAAAAGGCACTTGCATCATTAAATTGCTCAAAGAAAAGTTAATAGAAGGTATTACGGCTCGGAGTTATGTGTATGGAAGATATTGACTGCACGGTTGGCCTACTGGTTAAAGCGGTCGCCAAGCCGTTTTCTACTGCGCCAAGTGTTGTGGGTTCAAATTCTACATGAGATAACATTTTTTGTATCCGTTTTATGTCTGTTTGTACAGCCCCCCGCGATACGGGATATTATATTCCTAATGCGAGAGTTGTGGTTTAAATATATATAGGATTTGTTTACCCCTTAATTATCTTGTATAATGTATATTATTTAGTAGCTTTTAAATGACCTCATGGTTTCATAAAATAAATGTTTTTAATAAATTTGTTAACACTGACAATACTGACTAAATAATAGATTATAACTTCTATCAGAATTAAACTTCCACTCAATATTTTAAAACCAAAATTTACTTCATGATTTGAAAGTGAACATAATGAAGTATATAAGTCCTTGCTCATGAAAAAGCAATAGCGAATGCGCCATAGCGGAAAACTCTTCTGATCCCCTACACAATTGCTCTTAATACCGTGCTGTACTATTTAAATGAATCAAAGTTTCATGAAAAAAATTGAAACTAATAATATATTTTCCTATTATAGTATCATAATCATATTGAGTCTAGAACTCTTACAATACTTAGATAACTCAAACATGCCACACATCATCTAATAATATAATCATTGATGAGATTGTAACCGTTTTTCTACCCTATATATGTAAATCAATCGCTAAAAAGAAACTCGTGTAACGGTTAGGATCTATTATATACTTAAAGAATTGATATGATAATTCATAGATCCGTAGGACACACCTGGTCAGTATTTGATATCTTGAACATATTCTCTTCTCATGAGGTAATAATAACATTGCTTTTTCACTGCTTGTAAATCCACTTAATAATCCATAAGGTCCGCCAAATAATTACCCATCACCAGACCCGTATACATGCTTTCTTATTTATAGCATACAGTTGGCTGTTTTAAAACAAGTTCAAAATAATATGCATACTTTTAATAGTGAATAAATTTAATAAAAAAGCTTTTTAAAAACAAGCTTTTACTGGAATGTCTCGAGACGAATCAAACGAGGCCAAACTCGATGATGTTGCGACTTTTATTTATAGAGTTCCTATGGCCACCTTCCAGCTCCAGCATCAGATCAGCTCCATGTTATTATAATATTGTATTGTCACGCTGTATACATATGCTTGCAAAATTTCAGCAAAATCGGTTGAAGATATCTGCTTCAAAATTAAGTTGCAAGATTCCACCCGAACATACAAGCATACATACATTGCAAGTTAATAAAAAAGCTTGTAATAATAAACTAAATAAACCTCCTTTCTACGGAGGTTGATGGAACTAAATTAATACTTATTGTTGAGTATGCCTCATAAGAAAATAAGTTTACGTTTACCCTATGAAACATTAATTGTTCTCCAAATCGTCTATGCTTTCATTACAAAAAAAAAACTTTAATATGATTTTAGACGATGTTTATTCAAGAACCAATCAGATCTACATGTATTGTTGATAGAAGTGCAAAAGTAAGACAAGCTAGGTACAATGATCGGTCAGTTTATAATAACGCCGAGCACTGGTCAATTTCTCGTGTCTTCAGACAGCGTGCACACACATCAGGCAACAGTTTTGTCTGTCCGTGTCATTGTGCTCGTCCGAGTAGCATTAGTCCGCATTAGCCACGGCGCGCTGCCGATACGTGTTGCTTTGTACCACCAGCCAAAACAATACCACGACCACGAACCACCACCACGCCGGTAGGTCACTCCTTAGTTAAATAATGCCTGTCGTCAGGAAGATAACGATGAACTTACATAATTTTATTGTAATTAATCAACATAACAACATAAAATATAACATAACAAATATTAACAAATATTAACATAAAATATATTTACTTTTCTCTATTTAAAAAAAAATGTTACTATTTCTCTTTGTGAACACCTACATAAGTATCTACTACTGATTTACATTATAATGTCAATACACAATGTCAATTGGCAGCCTTAAATCTCTGCGAATAGTTTACATCGAATGCTTCTATAATCACAAACAATCGAATTATTTTATAGAAGGTACCTGGTACAAGGTTTTCTGTGTCCATGTTTACTTACCCATATGCATAATTTAGAAGATCGGCACATTGTCGGAAAAGCGTAACATAAAGACAAATACACAAACTACCATTAGCGCTGTGTCACAACGACTGAGCTCACCAAACCAACTCATAAAATATCTTATGTACAATATTAGAAAGACATTATTTACGGCTCGTTTTTGCGCCAGTAGAAATATAGACCTTATCGAAGAATTTTACGAAGTCGCTGAATAATCTGTTAGAGACGGTTGAGAAGAATTAATTGTTCTCGTCACTTGGGATCTTGAGTCACCTACTTTATCATTCATAATATAAAGAAAAATTAAAAATGGCTAAATAGAAAATCATATTTGCGACATACTACAAGAAGAAAGATTTCTATTGAAATTTGTGCAAATTTAATAGTTGCTTTTCAAAGTCCTTCAAAATCCAATCGTAACTGTCATACACAAGGTAACTAATACTAGAAACGCCTGCTCATAAACAACAAGATCCCACACTTACCTGTAATAAATTCACCCGCTACATAAAGTCGCGGGAGTGTGGTGACCGCGACACGTCGTGTCTCTACAATCAGTACTTACTGCTTCGTGCAATTTATTACCCGGTACTACAAAGAACAATATTTTAATACCCCCAATAGAAAAAGTTACAATAATCCACGTCTCACTAAATAGGTATACTTAATCAATGAGAATCTAAGCAGTAAGTCCCCCACGCGGCCGATACGTATCGAATCGGAATGACGTCTCATTCGTTCGATTTATAGCTCTCGTACAGAACATCCGATCTCTGTGCTACACCGACTACAGACTGCAAAACATCCCTTGATATGAAAATTCAAAACCTGCAGTATACTAATACGGTTTCATTAATGTTTTTAGCATGTGGATTCGTTGGACGTTTTGTAGGTGTACAGGGTACGCGGCGTGACGCAACATTTTGCATGGCATTCGATTCCCGAGCGGCTATAAATCATGACGCGACAGGCGAACAAAGCCGCGTAACGCGCCGTGTCGTTGTGGATTTTGAGCGATTTCGGTTTATAATCATTTTTCATCCCGTTACGGCTTGTGCTGCCATTTTACGGTGATCATGAGCGGCGAGATTTTACTGATTTTTATTTAAACTTCTGCAATATAATTGGGATATCATTGAAATAATGTATTGTATTCAATCTACACCATGATTCCACAACGAATATAAACTCCTTTTTAGCCGACTACGGCGAAGCAAAATGGTTTGTTTGTATGTTCCACCGTAGCGTCTTGACAACTCAACCAATTTTAATGAATTAAGAGAGAGAGAGAGAGATTTATTTTTCAGAAGTTTATACATAGTTAGGTTAAAGATTCGAAAACTGATTCTTGTTAACATAACACAAGAGTCGAAATCAAGTTATCAACTCAGTAAACAAAATTGATCTAGTCACACCAAGGTTGTTCTGTTTATTGGCATCGTCATTTCTCACATATTCTCACGAAAATATTATGGGCTTGTACATATATAATTATCATCGTCCAGTGAAATTAATTGTTCGTAATGACGCCTGCCATTTTTCACAATGCTAGTTCAATGCTGTATAAAACATATATTTATGGATTGTGTTAGCCCTGAATAAATAATTATGTATATATCATGAATCGCGAAAGTATAAGAATTTAAAAAATAGTATTGGAGTAAATAGTAAACATTAATATCAAAATGTAAAAGTACTAAACTAGACTCGATATTGTAGACTTTATTTACTTTCGAGGTTTTATGCTCGGCCTAATGATCCGAAACATTTTTCCTTTAAAGTGTAATTGGAGACGCCTATTCCAATAGTAGACTGCACTAGGCTGATGACGTAAAACCTCTACTAATAAAATAACTATAATTAAATAAAACTCAAAACACACTTCAATTACGATCAAAATTACCAAGTAATAAAGATTTCAACTGTCTACTTCTTAATTTCATCGAAAAACTAAACATGTGACAAATAGAAGAACGTTAAAAGTAACTGCCAAGAATTGTTTACTTAGAAATGAAGCTAATAATATTTTTCTACTATAGGTCACGCTTTATTATTATTATTTCGTAGTATTTTGAAAAGTCTCCAATTGCGCTTAATTATCGTGTTTATCTGAAGTTTATAAACAATTACTAATGTAGGTTGTTCGTTTTTATAAGCACAGATCTACAATGTCTTACCAGTAATTATGCGTACTTACCATTTACCGCAGTGACACTATCGCTTCTTCTAGTGAAGTCCTTATTTCGTGTATTCCCACGTTTACTTCTAGCTCATCATAATTATCATCGCAGTTATTTAATCATGATTGTTGTCATTACAATAAATCAAATAAATTACAGGACAATCTTTTATTGAAATCAACTTTAGTTCTTAATGATTGTAGTTACGTGTTGAAAACATCAGACAATGATTATTTTGGACAGCCATGAAGACAATCTATCTTGACTCATTATAGGTAGACAGAACTAGGTAAATAATCTTTTACTTGCCATTATCGAAAGGGCAAAAATACCCTAGTTAATACCATTACCTAATTCCAAAGCCATGGTCGCCGTTCTGTCTACTGTGTGTGGGTAGTAAATATTTGTCAATAGTTGGCGTTAGATCGTGTTGGTGGTTGGCGTGCGCGTGCGCCGGTGCGCCTTGACCAGCGCCCGCGTCGTCGCGTGCCGGTAATGATCACCAGCCAAGGCTCACATGAGATTCAACTGGGTAAATATGGGTGGACTTAGCATTATTAGTTGATATTAGGGACAAGCGGTGCGATGGTTTTAGCTTAAATGCTTTTAAGATTTCTAAAAATCAAAGTTTTAAGTTAAACTAGTTTCTATAGGTTCTATTAGAGCGTCAACGCTTGTATAATAAATAAATATAATATATATGTAAGATGACATGAATAAAAAAATATATATTCTATGTTTTTGAGAATTATCTAAAATATTCTAAACTGCAAACAAAAGGAATTAGAGCTCACTAGATATTGACTATAATTGGTAACCTCACAGTAAATGTACCTACAGCCTACACCTTAGAAAAGATGGCAGGTAATTTTACCTTTATTAAAAATAAACACACAAACACGTCATTCGGGGATCAAATGGTCAATCAAACTGTTACCCGTTCAAAATAAAGTCCATCCAATTACAGTAGTCGCGCCGGATAGCTTTACATATCTTAGTAAACTTCAATATTCAACATTATTACATGTAACATTAACGTAATGCGGTAATGAGGAGTGTTGTCTGTGAGGCGGTTCATTAATCGCGCGTCTCGACAAACGCAGTTTAGTTACGTGTGTTAAACAAATGCGGCTCGACAGCCCTACCCTCGGCTGATTAATTGTGTGGACCTGTAGCCGCGTACCAATCTCACTGACTTATCACTTCTTCATTTTGAATATAATACAGTATCATAAACCTAAGTAATTATATTTATTTTATGAATGTGATGTACAGTCGCACAACGAGAGAACCAATTAATCAAGGTCGTAATTGACATTTCAACTTAAAACAATAATTTTAACATTTCATTATTTCAGATCAATGACATTGACTTTAAGACTTCTTACATGGAATTTTATCACAAAAAATAAAATGCCTACAAACGTGTTCATGATGTAAAATATTTTTTGACACTCAAACATTATCTTAATATTCCTTTGCATTTTAAAGGGAGATATAACTATTTAAGTCACATATTTAATGTGCAATAACTAATTAACACATCATAAGGGCTGTGTACGCGGGTGTGCAAACTCACTAACTGCGACAAAATGCAGTTTAGCTGACGTCTGCGTTAGATGCGGGTTGACGTGTGCCCGCGTCTGATTAGTGTTCGCGCACTGAGCGATGTCTAACGATGTCCATTATCACCTTTACTTAACTACATAGTATTATGCCAGTTAAAGTTAAACAGACATTAATGAACTCTAACATTATTCAATGTTTGTTGTATATAGACAAGTATAGATACTAATAAAAATGCTGATTTACGACTTTTTGAAGTTTCGTGTCTCATATCATGAGCCTCTAACACATACACATTTCGATCAGGTTGCATTAACCATTTACTTACTGGCTATTCTAGAAGTCATAACAGGCACGTCTACTCTAAAAATAACAATAATCATATTTTACTGCTATTAAGTATGGATGAATAGGTGTAAACTGCTCATCAACGGTGTTTTTATCCATAATGTCCAATTCCTACTGTTATTAAAACACGCTAGATAATATTATTAACAGTTGCTGATCATCAATAGGTTGCTTAACAAAACGCATATCAGATGTTATAACAAGCCACCCTTTGATTAAACGTAGGTACAGTCAGCCGTGTAAATTTATAGTCAAAAATAAACTTAAAGGTATATTTTTAATTTTATTGTGTTTAACACAAAATATAAATTAAAAATAAAACGTGATACAGGTTCTCTTCTAAAAGCTAAAAGACAATGAGAATCACTTTTTTTTAATATTCTTGTAAAATATGTATATTGAAAGGTTTCTGCTTTAAATAGCTCTAGTTTCTTTTTATTAACATAAATAATAGAAATAATATTATAGAATATACATTGAAAAATATGTAAAAAGTCGTCTGTGTTATACACATAATGTTTCTCGCGATTTTTATTCCTACCTGATATTGCGTAACTTGTATAATAATATGTAAATTATTTGATTCACTTACAAGGGACCACAAAATAATATAATTAATGTTACATATTGTTAACGGATTTAGTCGTAAGCGGGGAGATAAATGCAGAATTGACCAGAATTATTTAAAACATCCACTTGCGTTGCGTAGTATGGGAATTTATTTAAATTAGTGTACTTGTACAAAACCTGTTCTAGATGTTAGGGGTGGTTCGATGCTCTCCCCTAGCGGGCATTGTCGCTGGTCAGCCTCCTGGGCGGCGGTGCAGTGGGCACCCGGCGCTATACAATGTCAAAACGCTTTTATACTACACATACGTATCGATAGTATTATTACCACTACAAAACAACAATTATTTTTACTTTAACAACCTCCACCATGAGAAAAAGTCAAATTCTTAGACACTAAAGTTACTATGACTTTTTCTCATGGTGGAGGTTGTTAAAGTAAAAATAATTGTATATTAACAGTTTACATTAATTATTTTTTCTTACGCCTTATTATTTTCTTTTAGACATCGGTGATCAAATTTAATGCACTATTAAATATAATAACAGATGACACCGATTTTAACAAAATAAATGTTTTTAAATTCTATTTGATTTCAATATAACTGAAGTAAAACATTTCCAAATTTTTAAAACGTAAGATCATAAAATAAATTATAAACAAAAGTTCACGAAGTCAATGCTAAAACCGGCAACAAAAACTGTAGGTATATCTGCCTAATTTACATACGTTTACGAAAAAAATAAATGTTTTCCTACTAAAATTGAATTCAATATTGAGTAAACTATTAGCCTGTTGACGTCGTTTTATAAAAAACTGTGTCCAAAGTCGACGATAACAATTTATGTGCCGTTACAATCATATGCAAAAATCGTCCTTGGACCGTTCGCCATTAGCGATGCGTAATTAATTTAAATATATTCAAGGCGGGTTCACTTTCGGACTATTCATATGATTTTTACAAAACCATACAAGCGCAAAGGAAACCAAGCTCGGTGGAGAAACTGGTGCGCGCACGCGCCGACAAGCCTCTCGGTAGCCGAAATATGCGACACTTTATATTTGTCGCTGTATGTACACTCGAGGCGACTTTCTTTGTGGAACACAGAAGTTTCATTATTAGTTTTGTGCTTATTCTCTGTTGTATTTGATATAGCACGTAATTTTTAAAAAAGATTTTAATTATTTTTTGTTCTCAAATTTGGCCATGTTCACTTTTTTTAGTGGCTCATAAATCTAATCTTCAAAGGTCAGCCTAAAACATTTTTATAAACATTAAATTTAGTTTGTTCTAACGAGACATATGTCAATACATACAGTTTTGAATTTAGACTTAATAGGATATTTTTTTAGGCAAAATAATATAATTAGTGCTTCCAATTGTGCATTTTTAATTCTAAAAAACGTTAGATAGGCACAAGTAAAGCTATAAGCTGTCAGGTTTATTGCAATCAGAGTGACCTCAAGTTTATCGTAAGGTATACTCGTACCTACTCACTGTTACCTGCTGAGGTTAGATGACAATCGCTACGTCTATTCTGCTAATAAGCCGCCTTCTTGTGGGCTCTGTAGAAACTGGGTTTTTTTTCACTTTAAGCGCTGCAACAAAAGATAATGACTACATATCGTGAATAGTAATATACAGGTAAATTATCTAATTACAAGTGATTATCACTTTAGGATTAGTTACCACTTGTAATATCCTTTACACTGTATAGAACTTTTGTAAAGACCCTATGTCTCTGTGTAGTTGAAGCAGCACCTAACCTACTACGCTATGGAATGGTATTTTGGATACACGGGATGTCGCGTCGGAACACTGTTCGCTTAGCAAATACTTTTTTAAGCTTGTGTACTTAAGGTAAATAATAGGTGACCTTTTTAATGAGGATTTTACGGTAAGTTCCAACCAATATAAAGATGTAATAATTATCCCAGGATCTCGATTAAATGGCACGCCACGTATCTGAGATGCGCGCGGGTGTGATATAGCAGCGCACGCGCATTCAAATGCTAATCCCACATGAGGACGACGATTGGCGCGATGCACGTAACACATGCAAATCGTTATTGATAAACAAATAATGGTATTATAATTTTTATTGCGCATTGTCAACCAGTGTCGCTGGCCTACACTCTCAAGCGCCATTTCATATTAGAATTTATAATTTTTTTATTGTTTCGCTGCCATTGTATAATATTTGTGTTACTATTATTGTAGCAGTTTGTGTGTTATAACTTTATAATCAGCCTCTTATGCTAAGTGTGTTATTGACTTGATCATGTAAATATAGCGATTAAGTGCTTAACAATGGCTCTTTCTGCGCTAAAGTGTAGTTGATGCATTAAAGTTGGGTGGATAATTTACTTATTTTACATGAAATAGTGATACCCTAATTGATTCATAAATTACAGGCATTTAGTTTTGCCGGTTGTTTCTTTGTGGTTTGTTGAGAATGTTTTGCAAACTATTAAAAAAAAAGTAAGTAAAACCTGGATGTTTTGATGAAAATCATCAGTCGTGAGCTGCCGACATGTTTTGCGAGATGATACCGCACCGATGATATAGTCAATTCAACGCACCGCACCTGAGCTCGTCGCCAACGGACTGACATTTACACAACTGCACAGTTTAGCTGATAAATATTTTGTGGTATAATCGAACCCAAAAGTGTCAAAGAGATCATACTTTATTACTGTACGTAATAATTTCTTCATATTTGTTTGTCTGAGTAGTTCCATATTTAGGGGAAGGGGTTGTGTTGGGATCCGATGACCTCACTTGCCTAGTGAAAAGTAACAATGACATTACTTTGGTTTCCGGTGAATTTAAAAATTACGAGTACAGCCGGTTTAATCAGGGATAATTTGTGATCTAAATAGTTATTTAGTATCTACATATTATTTGTAAGTAAATTGAATTTATTGTTTTAATACTCCTCTTATTCCTTCATAAAAACTGATTTAATTCTCTTTGATCTCATTGTCTTTATCAGATTGTTTTTCTTCTACTCAGAGATTAATTTATCACGTGAATGTCTCAAAAATAATAATTTTATGATTCAGGGTTTACCGTAGCCAGTCTTACAGTCCTAATTTATATATTAGTATATATATATCAATGTATGTATGCGCATAACTTCCGATCAACTGCACCAAATTAAATAATTATTTTGTTATGTGTTTGTTATTGTTAGGACAAGGTTTGTGTACAAGAAAAATTAAAAAATAACGGGAAAAGTCACTTTAAAAGTTAATAGGAAGCTGAGACAGATATCTAAATATGGCGATACGAAGTTCGCCGGGTCAGCTAGTTTCTAATAGAAGCCAATGTAGACTTGTCTAATACAAATAATACGAATCTAAACATACATTTATGGAGTGGTACATTCGACAAAATATGAGGCCTCTGTGCGACAAGATACTTAAATACATTTCTGTGCCTGACTATCCATTAAGAAATACCAGTCATCGTGGACGGAAACAATATTATCGTTATCTAGATACTTTCAAGGTATTATACCATATTATATATCTATACTAAATTGCAAATCTGATATTTTGACAAGTGTAAAGAGAAAATGTGTAAATCTTCTTTATTTTAAATTCTTTTACAGATATTATTGAAAATAATTTGCCGCTTTGACAACCACAGCCTTCCTAATGTTATTTGTTTCTATATAAATGATGTATTATTTTAAGACACGTCTTACAACATTGGCGGCAGTGCGAGATATATCACGTGTTACACGTGGGTAACAGGTAATCCTGAAGAAGTAGAACAATTAGGTACGGTTGGGTACCTTTAGATTATTGTGTTTATTACTTTTGCCGTATTTGGACGGTTAGTTCTTACATCATAGTCAGTAAACTTTGTAAACGGCACATTATGATTTTCTACTTTCAGCAGCTCTGTACGTAACCAATCATGAACACAGGCCAGGCCTCGTGAAGACTGCGACTGACAACTCTTGGGTGAATATTTAAATATTATAAGATATTGTTTACAGGGAACTGTGTGTTGGAACCCATAAGCATATCATTAGTTCTCATTTAAATTTCATTTGAAAATTTCGAAAAAACAATGTTAATTAGGTAAATTAACATTCAAAAACTTTCTGATTTTACATGTGATCGTTTACTACTTTAACTCGCAATTTAAATATCCAAAACTACTGGTCGATACTTGAGATGCCATAAATTTAAGCAGGGTCACAAAACTGACTTTGATGTACCTCTTTTTAAAAAAAAAAAACGGCAATAATTTGAATCTTATACAATTTACTAATAGGTATGTTCCCTGACCTACGTAAAGTGCTTAACTTTAAAAGTGTATACGATGGGAATTGCCCAGATCTTCTCTTTTAGTATAGACATTGTAGTTCAAAACTGATTCACCCCTCGATCTCAAAATGTATAATTGTGTACCTTATATACCTGAACATGCATAGTTAGTTTCATTGCGAAGTGTCTATTCCCCTTGGTTAAAGAATAGCTCATCAGCGCTTTGCGGTGGCGGGGTGGCTACAAGTGACGGATTTAGAAGGGCCCTAATGTGATTACCTATAACTCGATTTGTGTTCGAGGGACCGGCGCGAGCTAAACGTGTGGTTTTTTGAGACCAGCCTGCACTGATTTACAAGTGTGCGCCCTGTCCTTTGTTACGTTTATTGTGTCACGTACTTAATTATAATCATTCCACTGATTTTGGTTTCGTACACTTGCAGTTTAATATTCAGTACTACATAGAAGTGTATATTTTCACATTTTATTAGTATTCGTTCATGAATTTTAGCTTCAGCAGTTTTACTATTGTTTATAATTTCAATCAAATGTAAAATGATAACTATTCTTCAAATTAGTGTTTGTAGCTCACGGTGTGCTGGTTGTGGTTGTAATGGCATTCTAATACCTCTGTAGGTTTTTTATCATCAATAAAAATACATTTTTACAACCATTTTATTTTCTCTTTGACTAGAAAGTGTCTCCTCTTGATATTCATCAAATAAAATAAATTTAAATGTTGATTAATTCCGGCACTATTGATTAATAACTAATTAGTCATCACAGTGTAAGGAGAAAGGATGGTGAGTAATATTTCAAATACTAATATAACATACACAACAAAATATAAACTATGGCATAATCTTGATATTGTCATGTTAATCCTACAACTTCTAACAAAAAGATATACATACGTACATCATCCTTACTAATAAGACTTTCTAGTGCCTACACCCATGTTCCTAATAAATAATCTCATAAAAACACAAGGGACGTAACTAATTGTATTAGAACGGCGATAACTCAATAGTGCCGGACAGTATCGCCATAAGCAATAAATATCTTGTGTACCTTGTGACCGCAACGTGCTTAGTGGTGGTAACTGTGCGGCCTTTTCCATTTGTGTTCATAATACTATACCTCTGCACTGGGCAATAGTATACATTTTTAATCTTATTGTTTCATGTTATATCGTTAGTTTGTTACTGATATTTAAAAATGGCTATGAATGCGACCTTAAAACGAAGTTCTCAGTTAATAAAACTGCTTTGAGAGCACCAATTCTATGAATCATCTGGAATTACATTGTAAAACATCAAGTCAAGTATTATTCATTGAATAATGGAATAAAAATTATAGGAAAGACCTACCTGATGAAAATGGTACATCCCTACCCCAGGAGTACCCGTAAAATAATTTATATAAAACTACATGAAACATAAAAACTGAAAACTGATGATACTACCGTAGTGATAGTATCACAAGTGTTCAATTTTGGTCTCTCGTGTTAAATAAATAGATTCTAAAAGTGTTGTGAAGGTAATACAAGGTTACTGGTAATATGTAGCGTCCCTTTAAGGGGTGATAGTAGAATTCATTAGCTATCAAATTGTCTTCGGGTTAATGAGTCAAATATGTACCGATACAGAAATAATATTTAAAAAACTCATTGTTTTAAGAAAAATGGATCACGCTAATTCAAAGTGCTCTTAAAACAAACACTTGCGTATTTAATTGTTGTTTTTGGTGTTTTAGTTTGCTAACACCCTAATATGTAATAATAACACAAAAAAGAACAGCTATGTAGTACCGTTTGTGAATGATGATGCCTATTTGTTTTTAAGCTTAGCAAAATCAGGCAAACGTACCTATATTTAAGCTATTACGCCGATAAAGTTGCAAGGTGCTTTTTTGTAATAAAATTGCATTTAGTCATAAGAAACAGTAAAAAGTATGAAAAAAAATTGATTCCCTGAAATGCCTACATATTACCAGTAACCCTGTATACATCTTACATGAGCATTTTGATAAAGTAGAATTTCGATGTCCACCGCCATCGGCTGATGACGTTTTGATGTCACAGATAATTAAGTTTTGATATTTCATACGTGTGTATGAACGGCGGTAGTGTTACCGGGCTATGAATTCATGCTTCTGTTACATTTTGTATGTAATATGCGTAATTATATATTGTAAATATTATGTTTTTTTTTTTTTTTTTTGTCCGCCTAAATGACTCTACTCTGCCTGATGGAAAGCATAAGCAGAATCCAAGAGTGGCGGTCACCATACTCACTGCGAATGCAGACAATGCAAGAGGGCTTACATTAGAGCAGATGCCCAGCGAATCGCGCGACTTGGCCATGAACTCGTCTCACACCCTACGGGTAGCCGAAAGTTCTGGCGATTGGCTAAAGCTGTGCAGTCCAACCATTGCCAGCCCTCACTACCACCGCTGAAATATCCCGACGGATCGCTGGCCCATCAGCCGCAGGAGAAAGCGAAACTGCTTGTGGACCTCTTTGCGGCTAACTCTGGAATGGTCGATCGGGGCGTGCACCCGCCCACCATTCGGACCAGTGACTCCACGATGAGGGATATCCGTATCCGTCAGAGTGATGTCCTAGCTGAACTCAGGTCACTTGACGTCCGGAAAGCCAGTGGACCCGACGGTGTCCCAGCGGTGGTTCTTAAGAACTGCGCCCCGGAGTTGTCTCCCGTACTGACGCGCTTGTACCGCCTGTCTTATTCCTCAGGAATTGTTCCGGAGGCTTGGAGAGAGGCGAACGTGCAACCTATCCCCAAAAAAGGTGACCGTTCAGACCCGGCTAATTACCGACCTATAGCCGTAACATCCATTCTCTGCAAGGTGCTCGAACGGATCATCAACAAGCAATTGGTCCTCTACCTGGAAGATCACTCCTTGCTAAATGATCGGCAATATGGCTTTAGGCCGAACCGATCCACGGGTGATCTTCTAGCGTATGTCACTCACCTTTGGGGTGAAGCTATTGACAGACATGGGGAGTCCTTGGCCATCAGCCTTGACATGGCCAAAGCTTTCGATCGGGTTTGGCACCGCTCGCTTCTCTCCAAACTTCCCGCATTCGGCCTGCCCCCTAAACTCTGCACCTGGGTCGCCGCATTCCTGCACCAGCGCCGTATTAAGGTCCTTTGCGACGGTGCGGCCTCTGATTATCGGCAGATAAACGCCGGTGTACCTCAGGGCTCCGTCCTGTCACCCACGCTGTTTCTCCTGCATATCAATGACATGTTGGCCCTTGGCAATATTCATTGCTATGCAGACGACAGTACAGTACATGGGCGATATTTTGGTCACCCTACAGCCAAGTCAGCGGACGTTGAGGCGAAGCGACGGGATCTTGTCGCTGAGCTCGACCTGGTTCTAAGCCGCATCTCTCAATGGGGCAGTGAGAATCTGGTCGAGTTTAACGCCAAAAAAACACAGGTGTGCGCGCTATCTACCAAAAAGTCTCCCTTCCTTCCCTTCCCAACTTTTCGGAACACTCAACTGCCCCTGCAAGACAAGCTTGGTATCCTGGGTATGGATATCTGCCGTGATCTCAACATGCGTGAGTACATCGAGAGCGTCATTAAAGCGGCCTCGCGGAAGTTAGGTGTACTTAACAAGGTGAGACGGTTCTTCTCGCCCGGGCATCTGTGTCTTCTTTACAAGACCCAGGTTCGCTCGTGCGTGGAGTACTGTTCTCATCTATGCGATGGTGCCGCACAGTATCTATTTGACGCTCTCGATCGGTTGCAGCGGCGAGCAGTCCGCATCATCGGTAGTCCCGAAGCCACTGAGTCCCTAGAACCCCTGCAGCTGCGAAGAGATATCGCCTCTATGGCAGTCCTCTATCGCCTGTATCACGGGGAGTGTTCTGAAGAGCTCTTCCAACTGGTCCCCCCTTCTCCTTTCCTGTACAGGACAACACGTGCCGGCCTTCGCAGTCACCCTTTGAGAGTGGAAGACATACACTCTCGAACGCAACGTTTCGGTTCTTCCTTCTTGTGTCGAGCGATCAAAACATGGAACTCACTACCACCACACGTGTTTCCTTCCCATTATGATCCCGAGTCCTTTAAGCGGGGCGTGAAAAAGCATCTCACTAGGCCGCCATAGTGTGGGTCACTATGCTGCTCTGTCCACGTTCACATTGAGTATAGTGACCATCACTTTTGGATTCTACTTATGCTTTCCATCAGGCAGAGTAGAATCATTTTGGTAGCTTGAACATAAAAAAAAAAAAAAAAATGCAGTATGGCGACCCGCACCATAGCGGCCTAGTGATGCTGCTGCATCTTTTAGTCTAGTCAACAAGTTCCATACTTGTTGACTAGACTAATTGGGCCTCCGGTCTCGCACTCACCAACGAAACACGACAGCACTGCTGCTGTCATTTTACGTTGATTTTCTGTGCGAGGGTAGTACCGCCCCGGTCGAGCCGGCCCATTCATGCTGAAATCAGCGTGGCTCTACTACTACTGTATATGTAATATTAATATATTATAAATAATATGTATTAATATATTATAAATATTGCCATCCATACGAAAGATTGCGCAAAAATTACGAGTTTGTCAAGAGGCATGGAAAGAAGAATGCTATATCTATGACTAAAGGATAAATGGAAAGCCACAGAAAATAGAGAAATAACCAAGGTGGCAGATGTAGGAATAAAAACAAGATCGTTGAGGTGGAAATGGAAAGGACATATGTGGAGATCGAAAGCAGAGAAACGGACCAAAAAAGTTACGGAATGGTACCCCAGGTGTGGAAACAGACACACGGGAAGGCAGGTAACAAGACGGGAAGACGACCTGCCAAAGGGTTAGAGAACAACTGCGCTAGACCGACACAAGTGGAGAGGATTAGAGGAGGCCTATGTCAGAAGACAGCCTGACCAACCAGGTCAGGCTGGTGCTAGATAGATATGATTTTTACATATAAACAAGTGTTAAGTTATTATCAACTAGATTTTACTAAACATCAGTGTATGTATATATCATATGGTAGGAAATAAATTGATTTTGCTCTTAAACTATTTTATAAAATAAATATAAAAATATTCATGAACAGCAAATCATACTTAAATAATGATTTTCCTACTATAGTAGTATTAAATGTGAGATTGTCACTATTTGTTACATACATAAATAATTTAAATAAATTATTGATGTAAGTTTTTAAGCAAAATTTTTCCGTAGGCTCATTTAAATTATACAGTATAAATACAACAAACCATAAGAATATTCGTAACACTGTGAGAATTCATTTTGATGAGAATAAATATGACTTAACATGTGACCAACGGAAAAATAAAATAGACTAAGTAAATACAAATGTTTGTTCAAGTTATCGTTTCATTACCCATCATAGAAAAATCGCTGACTTACCAAAGATCGAGAATCCGGCAAAAATAATTCTTCAAATCATCTCTGCACAGCTAAATACTTACAATGCGTACATCACTAGGGATAAAAATATATACAGGACAGCACCTTTGCTTATTTACGAGTTGATAGGAGCACGCCTGTCTCTCCGTATATGGCGTAGTGGTGTGATGATAACCTTCCGTTCAAACCCCTGGCGTGGTACCTCCGCAGATTTCCTGATGGTTGCAGACTATTTTACAAGTCTACTGATTTGCGTTCCACGCATATATTAATAAGTAGTTTTCAATGCACTCTAAATATTATTTACTCTGAACTAAATATATCGTAGCAATCATCAGAAATAAAATATGCAGTGCTGTATTGGTAGCCGAGGATGTAGGGTAACACTGATGTATGTAATTTTTTTTTCAATTTAATTAAGTATCTGTTAGTGTTTATAACTAATGACGTGATGTGCTTACATCGTTGTATTGTTTAATACCATTTCCAATCAAAATGTATACAGCCAGAATAGGTACAGGACAGGTAGATTATTTATTTATTTCTTTAATACAAATATAAAAGACACCCAGTCAAAAACTCTATATATCTATACTTATAATAATAACTATAAATTGTCAAAATTTAAAAAAAAAACCCCGACATAATAACCTGAGTTCCCTTTAAAAAGTAATAAAAAACACGTTATGCGCTTTCATTTGAGACCCCATTCGTTGATATTTTGCCCCCACTTTCACCCCCATAACTTTTAAAGACTCAACCGATTTTCATGAAACATGTCTAAGAACACTCGCACGTAACTCACCGTTCATCCAAAAAAAAACTAAATTAAAATCGCTTTATCTGTTCGCGAGCTACGGTGCCACAGACAGACAGACACGTCAAACTTATAACACCCCTCTTTTTGCATCGGGGGTTAAAAATGTAACAGGTCCAATTCTGTACATTAAAGATATTTTGAAAACAATTTTTGGAGGGCTCCCTATTAAAATCGATACTGAAGCCAAAACTGTATTTTTTTTTCATTTTTGTCTGTCTCTTGGCTGTATCTTGGCCGCGCATCACGCTGAAACTACTGAATGGATTCAAATGAAACTTCGCATGATTTGAGTTCATACTACGAGGTAGGACATGGGATACTTTTTATCTCGAAATTCATCACGGTTTCTTGGAGAGAGGGGATGAAAGTAAAAAAATGTACTTAGTTGTAATTCAATAACACATAGTCCGATTTCTTTCATTCTTTTTTCGCTAGAAAGAAAAAAAATAAAAGATAACGGAAAAATCTTTTTTTTGTCCGCGACTGTACATTGCCTGTGGGAATCTGAGACAGATATGTAAATATAGCTGTACGAAGTTCGCCGGGTCATAGTAAATAAATAAATAATTTTCCAACCACAGTGCACAGTTCAGTGAGTCATAATCAAATAATAACATTATGAGAGAATGAAAGATACACTGCACACTACTGTGGTAAATAATCACTCATAACATTTAGCAGTACAAATGATTATCCTAATGACATCTTCTGCTCGATAAAGCACCGAGCACTCCGACAAATAAATATTTTCGTTGACATCTCTTCCGTCTCAATACACACTTGTAGTGTTTGTGTGTGTTGATATCAACGATTGCACACGTGCTAAACTTTCGTCATTAGCACCGAAAATTACGAATTTATAAAATAATTTCTATGTTTTTTATTTGTATGTTATTTTCTAATTCTGTCAAAGGTATCACAAATACATAGTGACAATATTATTGTGAATATACTCTCATGAAGAAGAGAACGATATTTGTCGATGAGCTGTTGATAAATACACTGCAAAAACTAGTATTTAGAGAGTGGATTAGTATTAGGTGTGATCGAAAGATTTTTTCGACTCTCATCCATCCGTAGATAAACAAAGCTGGCTACTCACGTTTCATACAACAAAAGTATATTACATACACAAAGAGTGAATGGTAAGGAACAATAAATTCGCCATAAACAATCTGCTAAATCATTTCCTAGGGGTCGCAGTTCGCGTCATTGTGCGCCGGCTAATGTGCGCGGTGATCGATCAGGCTACTACTATTATTTTCGGACAAATCACTTTTTGCTCAATTGTTAACTATTATGGGGATGGCGATGACTGTTC
Source organism: Diaphora mendica (assembly GCA_949125395.1). Classification (NCBI taxonomy): domain Eukaryota; kingdom Metazoa; phylum Arthropoda; class Insecta; order Lepidoptera; family Erebidae; genus Diaphora; species Diaphora mendica. Next base: position 30,378,234 of record OX421316.1, read on the forward strand.
TGGTCAATTGTGATACTTTGTGGTCTGATGATTAACAAGAATTAGGTAATAAACATATGTTTACTTACTAAGCGACACCAACTGTTATGTTTCGTTAGGAAATGTATCCTTGTGTTTGTAATGATAAATCATTAGCATGCTACATATATACCGTAAACTACTATTTTATCCTTGTTAATCAATGAGGTAAGTTATTCAAAATACTCAGTAGTAGAAAGAAAAGAAATCAGGCAAGAATTTTGAACATGTTCAAAATTTATTTTCACTTGCATAAAGGATTAAGAAAAAAATGACAAAATCTGTAGTTACTAGTACTTTTTGTAGACTGTCATCCCTTAGTAAATCTGTTCGATAAATTGCACCCTAAGCCTAATAATATGTAAATTTGTAAGATATTTTTGCCACGTTTAATTGCGCTACTCGTCAAAGAAAACCGTGCGTCTGTCAATACGTTCCGACCTTATTGTTCAAGGATAAGGCACCATGATAACATACCTTGTTCGTGTCATATTAGCTGTTGATCAGTGGATACAGAGAGCACATCCCGCTACTAAGCGACTCGTCATCTATTTGTCCAAGTGTCGACTCGCGGTGTTTGCTGAACGAGCAAACAGCGGCACCCTGTACAGTCGCACAGCTACAGCTCTGTTACGGCGAATGTATGTCGTGTTTCCGAGAATTGAGATGAAGTTTTTGTTACTACTTCATTTAATTTTCACAGAACTGATTGTTATGGACAGCCTTGAGGGAGGCCTATGTCCAGTAGTGGACATGTGAGATGATGATAATGTAATAAAATTTGTGTTTGACTGTAGTGTCCACATTAAATCAACGACAAATTTAGCTGCTATCGTATTTCAATTGTACTAAAGCGTTATTTGTTTGTGGCATAAATAATGTAGCAACAACTCCTGTCAATACAACAACCGTTTCATAAAAGTTTTATTAAACTACACAATTTCGGTTTTGTAAAACTACCCACACAACCGCGGACCTTGGACCGCTAAGTCCGCATTAAACCGTAACGAACATAACTCTACGTACAAATTCGCAACATTGAACTTAATCTTTTGCAAATTTGGTTGGATTTTGTTTGGCGGTATTTTTACATGCGACCGTATGAAATCTGTTTCTGTATTTTAGAGTACGGTAACATCTGCCTTTATTTACGTTTTGGCTGGAAACAGTCGCACAATAGGTGCGGCGAATCGTACGGCCGTACAATGTGGACCGCGGCCGCCGGGGGCGCCACAGTCGAGCTTTTATACGGAAGGAAGGAAGTTGTTTCAGTACAGCTTTATTTCTTCGCAATAGAGGTCACCATATATGACAAACTTACTTTAAGCTATCTCAATCAACATTCTTTTTTTTATGTTTTACCCTGCCAAAATGACTCTACTCTGTTTAAGTTTTTGTGGTTACAAAAACTATCTATACACACCTCTCTACTTCGTGATGATGTTGGTGCCAGAGTATCAAGTCATGTAAAGTTTTTTTTTTAATTTTCATCATTTATGACAAATAAAAAACACAAAAGGAATACTTGTAAACAGGTAAATACTGTTGATTCTTTCACCCGATTGCAACATGTTAAGTACTTATAACTACTCGTACTTTGATTGGAATGACCCTTCTATTGTTCACTAAGGTTAATGACCGATACTTGAACTTTGTCATTTTATTAGTCAAGTGACATCGCCATAAACAAATCATTGACGCCGAAGATTGATCAGGAAACCATATTGTTTCAGAGTGGAAGCATTGTTACGCGCCATGTCGCCATCGCCCCTAACAAGACTTAATGGGACAATTAACATGCGTGTGCTCACCGCATTATAACCGCAACGGAGGACTTAGAGGATTGAAGCCGCGGGACGACATATGGCGCGTGTTCCCCGCGCTAACTCGCGTACAAGAGATTGCCATCAATACGAGGAGCTCTGTGTGTCCCATCCATTAGGAACAAATGGTGTTATTGAGAGTGGCCGACGCGACGCGGCGAACTGCCTCCCGGACGGAGTAACTTACGGCCGCAGACCGCAGCGCTAATCGAAGATCATTATCACCTGCGATTCAATCAGAAACATGATTAAAAAAGATTTAGTGCATCATATCTCATCTGTTACGTTCACTTTCGCAATGTTCACTGTTATTTTGATCGGCCTCTGAATATCATTTTGTCAATCAGTTTTTGAATTTAGTATTTACGACCCGCCCCGGCTTCGCACGGGTGGCTTCAGATGCCCCTGCCGACGACACGATTCGTGCATTTTAAATCTCTAATATCTTCGAATACATTCATTTAAATTAGATACTGTAAAGGGCCATTTTGATCTATATTAAATGCACAATGTATTTAATTTACTTAATTGTATAAGGATTCATTCTGTATTGCTTAAAATCACTTCGTAAATAAGCCATTATTTCTCGTAAAAAAAGGAATAAAAATGGTTGTTGTGGGTCATCCCTAAGAGATAGACATATACCGTCGCGGACTTTTTTGTAGTACTTTTTAAGGTGTACAATACTGTAGTACATTATTTTGATCTATCTCGTAGGGTGCAACCAGCGTTTGCAATGTAAGCGCAAAAAAATGTGTTTATTTGCTACATCACATTAGAAACCTCGAAAATTAAGAGTGTTTCCATACTATATTATGCATTTATTATACATAAAAACCTTCCTCTTGAATCACTCTATCTATTAAAGAAACCCGCATCAAAATCCGTTGCGTAGTTTTAAAGATTTAAGCAAACAAAGGGACATAGGGACAGAAAAAGCGACTTTGTTTTATACTATGTAGTGATATACCCTCATACCTACACCAGCACTATGATAGAGATATATTTAGTAAAAAATATGAGTGCGAATCTGCAACAAGGAAATGCCACTCCAAAATCTCCGTTCCATGGAGAGGCCTACAAAATCTCCTTTCCATGGAGAGGCCTATATCTAGGAATAGACTGTTAAAAGCAGTTGATGATAATGAACCTGAGAAGTAACAGTAAATATTAGTTATTAATATTATCTAAATTACAAGGCCTAATAGCGGATATAAAAAAGCGTTGTGTAATTGAATTTTAAGTAAAACAGATTTAAAAGCGAATGTGATAAGATAGTAGCAGCTCGTTTGGCGCGATGGCGAAGGAAACATAAATCATTTGATCAAAAGCTTTAAAAACACGTGATGTCAAATAGATAATTAATGAATGCCTGAATGGTGCATTATAGTCAGGAGAACTATTGATACAAAAAGATTGGGTTGATTTGTAAGAGATTATTAAAAAGCATAAATGGAACTAAATGAATATACCACAAAAGAGGTCTGGAGTTTTTTAGTCTCTTGACTCTTTGTAAGAAACACAATTGACGTAGCATTGTGTACCCAAAACACGAGATAAGAAGCAACAATCGCGACAAACCCTTCGGCGGCCGCCCGCGCCCCCGCGTATCGACAGAACGAATTAACATAATATGATATCGGCGCGCGGTGCAGATGCGACGCGTCTGCCAGACTTTTACTTTTCTCGTCGCGTTCAACTTTCACCTCGAGAATAATGTGATTTACATGTTTTTCGTGTGTAGTGCACACGTGTGCCTCTAGTAGAGGCAGGCGATGCGATCGCTCGTCTCGATCGACGGTGCGCGATTGTGTTGCGCGACAATACGCGACAAAGCGCGTGGGCGCAGCGCATTGTCGCTAAATGCGCTCACGCACGCTCTCGAGGGCTCCTTTGTCCATTGTCTGCCCGCCCGAGGGTGGCACTGTGACACATTTATTTTAGGCCACTTTTTTACAGCACCCATTGTATTGGAAATTAGACATCGGCGCAGAGTTCACGAAACACGATATTATCTGAGCCCTCTGTATCGCGCATCCTCCGACGATTTCTCTAGAGCCCATTGTGTCTCCAGTTACAACGGATATTCTAAACAATCATAATCTGCGTATTTTAAAACGAGAGTCACGGGTTATAGAAATAAAAAAGAACTGGTTAACTTTCCATTTCTATAAGAATGCGTTAAAAGTTCGTTAGACAAGTCGGTTAGGGAGATAGGCCATTCGATCGGATAATTGATCAAAGATGTACCGTTAGACGAGTGGCTCGGGAGCCCGTCTATCAGCTGATTATACAAATTCCTTTCATTTCAGTTGATGAATGACAAGCACGCAACGTTATAAAAGGGCGGTCAACGCTAGAGATCACATAAAGAAGTGTCGGGGCTGGTTTTATAGAGATTGTGACCGTTTTATCGATGGCCGGGAGACGCAGCATCCGGTTTTGTGCATTAATCTGGACAATGTGGCTCTAGTGATGACCGTTTGGTCACAAACTAGTTTGGGCATGTTTCCCTAAGAGCGGTCTAACGCTCGCGGACCGCTGTCGCCCTCCTCGATCGCGGTGCATAGTAATCGAATTCTTTTCATTACAAATGTCACCTCTATTGAAATTTCATGTTTATAGGTAACGATATCAAAGACGTTTTAATTTTTTCCCACGAACAAGTAAAAAACTGTATTTGGGTTTTCTACTTAGAATATCCTTCTAATTATACTCAAAGTGCAATACTTGCGTTTTACGCATACAATGTCCACTGAAATCTTAAAAAGAGGAACAATCAAACAAAACATTATACGAATGAATATTTATATAATAACCTATATAACACGCTTTCTGTCATTTACTCTACTAAATTAGTAAAGCGTGGGTCGCCTTTTATGGGATAAAATTATATTCACCTTGACTTATCTGGAATCCATTTTCAAAGAAAGGTAGAGTCTAAGTTTGTATGACTGTATCTTAAAACCATAAACTACTTCATAAACGTAAAGAAGTCGGTTACAAACAAAATCAACGTAGACTCTCTCAGTCGCAAAACCATTTAGTACATCTATTGAAACCTAAGGGTCTCTCGGAGTCTGCCGAAGTACTAGTTGAACCCCTGAACCAGATCGTGCCCCTCTTTTTTAGTGTTTTTTAATATTTTTAGTCGACTTCGACATATAATATATAAGTTTTAAGATTAATATAATATTTTATTATAATAAAGTTTCCGAGTATCTTCATGTTTCTCAAATATGTTAGCGAAAATTTCTGACAACAACATAATAGCAATTTAACTGGTACTTAAGTTATGACACTTTTAATGTAAAACAAAGCATTATCTAGCACAATTTCAATAAACGCATGCACCTTCGAAACCACGGTACTCGGTACACGGTACGTATTGGCTTACGAAAGTAGTTGCAGGTTCGAATCTCATTCATTGCACTAACGACGTTAAACTATTCTCACTGCTAGCATGTAACTTAGTTACCGATATTAATAATAATACCTACTGGTAATGCGTGATCCAAGTCACCAGTGTAACACTACTGCCTGCTATACTATAAATGAATAAATTTTATTAGTTGACAATAAAATTTTCAACTCTCATTATAAAAACAGTTATGTCAGATATAAAGCTATTCATCAACAGAAGTAGCGATTAGCGTATCTGCAGCTATCATCAGGTATCATCACACTCGTATAGTTGCATTATCACATTGCTAACACACTGTTTACGAGGCTCGTAAATTATACTTTCTATAATTCCGTTCCAATATTTCTCTTTATCCGCGAGTATGACATCGGTTTCTACGCGCCAACATTAGGATGGTTTTAAGTTGAAGCATTCGTATGTAAACTAGGAGGCATGCCGTAAACCAAATAATTTACATAAAGAACTAACGGATCTCACGAGAACCGGTCCAGAGCATGTTTGTGATATATTAGAAAATCGGCAACAACACGCACCGCCACACACTCGAGAATTTTTTATACATGTCATGTTTTATTCTGATTTCGTTTCCAATTAACTTATCTATTCTTTGAAGAATATGCTCCTTAATAAGAGTGCGCATTTACATGTGATTGTGGGGTCGCACCTGCGCCTACGTTTATCTAGTTTGTAGACAGTAGCAGTGACGATTCTTTACTATCCACTATCACCACACATAAACAGTTCTAAGCAAGATACTGGATAATTTACATGTAATTACAGTAATTAACTTATAAAAATTCTTTATACCATTAAACAGTGCGTTTTAGAAAAAAATATAAAATTAAGAAATACTCAAATGTTTTCAAGGTTTTATGATATATAACTCTAATAGAACTTCAAACAATGTACTTATCGCATTACTATTGTACAGTGGTACAGTGGATGAAGCACATTATCTGCGCGGGAGCATCATTCCCAGGATTCCGTTAGTGGTTCACATGGCGCCGCATCCCTTTCGCGCGAGTCAAGTGATGAGCCGCACAATGGACCAGCTGCCGACCCACGGCGACCAGGTGACACACCACACGAGTTTGCCGAAGAAAAATAAACTGTAATTGTATTAGATACAAGCGTTATAATTGTAAGTAAAAAATCAGGAATGATCACGATGAAAATGATACAGAAAGAATATAAATATACACCTAATAGGACTTTCTTAGAGTTGGTTTTGTATCGTAATAACATAATGTTTGGGATGATTGCAATAGACAACAAAGCGTTTACTGATCTGTAACTAGTTCGACAAATAAAAATAATTATAAACCATGTTTTACTTTATGGTCCATAAGAATGTTGAACCTTGAATTATAATACTGGTGATCAAAATAACAGAAACTTTTCATTTCTTATAGCCCGAGAATGAGTGGTTGACACAAGTTGAAACCCTTTGATGAGGTTCCAAATGCAAGTGTTAATTTATGCAAAGGGGAAGAGGAAGCAAAAAATGCGAATAAAGCTTATGCACCTGACGTCGCTTGCGCCGGCGTCAGAACAGGCAACGGCGGTAGAGGCACAGGTATATCTTGTCAACGAATTAATTATACAAGCACCAGCACGTGCCGCATTCAACACTCTTCACGCGCATTCCTCAGCATCTCGCAATATTCATATTTGTCATTAGTCAGTTATAGCACTAATAACATCTGCTAGTGCTAAACAAGCAAACCCAATTACGAAACGTGACTGGATTTTACTCGAGGGTGACAAATTGCGGCCGCAAAAAGTTTTCTCCTCGATAATTACTGTTCATCGACACGTAAACACGGGCTTCCCTGTTTTGCAAGTGAATGGGGAGTTCGATCGAGGATTTTGCTCAAAAAATAATACACCTGAACAAAAGCTAATTATACTTTCATAAAAGCAGGAGCGACAATGGGTAGCGGAACAATCGCGCCTGGAGGGCGGTCGCTAGATGTGTTAATTAGCGGATTTTCTCACCTTTCGATAATCATTATTTTTTGTTGGTGCACATTGAGGTGACTGATTGTTTTTTTTTTTATATTTTTTGTAGTTATAGTTTACTTTGTCTGCTTTGATATTTTTGTAACGATCTTTTTTGTTCATACAATACTTATTTGCTGCAGTCACCACCAGTAACCATTTGAGCGTAACACAATATCTATTTCTAAATATTAAAACAAATTTCAGGAACGATTACTTACCACACATGCAGGACAATACATTTATTTAAGAAACAAGAACAAATGAAAATCATTCTTCAGTACAAAGATGGAGTTTTCTTATTAAGTTTGTCTATGTATCCTATATAGAAAATATAATGCTTATAAGTCCAAAAAAGCAAAAGATGAAGTCAAAACTTTTGGTCTGAACTAATTTAAATTTTACATAGATCAGTTAAACCATTCTGGCGTGGTTTTAACATATATCCAAACCTTCACATTTATAGCAGAGTGTTTTACCAGTAACTCTTTTTACCAGAACTACTTTAAATTTCCAAATTTAACAAATTTCGATATACCTAAATAAAGTGGGAATATAAAAGTGTAATAGGTACTAATGGTTGACTACAGCTGAATAGTTTGGATAACAATAGTGGGTTGTTCAGACGTAGTGGTAGTGTCGCAAGCGGAGGTTGCGACCTCCACCTCCGCCGCCCTCATCGAGCCATTGTCTTCGCTTTACACACTGAAAACACCGCCTCAGTTAAACATGACGCATCCAAAAATACATTTAAAATTGCTGTTAAATGTTACCACAGGGGACTAACGTGATTACTACGCATATACAATTTTTATAATCTGTGAATTTCTTTCCTTTTTTAACCGACTTCAAAAAAGGAGGAGGTTCTCAATTCGACCGTATTTATGTTTTTTTATTATTTGTGTTCGCGGATAACTTCATCGTTTATGAATCGATTTTGATGATTCTTTTTTTAATGGAAAGGAGATGTCCCAACGGTGGTACCATGATAAGAACATTAAGATCTGATGATGGCATCTAAGAGAAATCGAGTCGAAACTTGAAGTCGGTTTATGTTTTTGTTAAAATTTTACTTGTACTGAATGTCTTCAAAAATATTTTTTAATTTTGGCATATAAAGGTTGAGTAAGGTAACCATAGTATGTATCTACACGTATGTGTATGTTTATTTCTTTCTTTCTTACAGATTTTTAGTAAAAAGAAACTGGACTATCAGTTCATTGAACTTTTTTTAAATTAAAAGTTCTTATAATTGAATTATAACAAAACTTGAACCAAAAATAACTATCAAGTGCGTTGACATGAATGCAATGTCGTGGTCAAATTGTTCTTTTTTTGTTTTTGTGTTTCAGAAATGTTAACAAATAAGCAGAGGCATAATTTCAAGGAAAATAAATCATCAGAATTGTGTTAGCTCTTGAAATGACTAACCAATCACACAATAGTGGTGAAGTCAAAAGTGCTAAGTAAACATGTTTACTCGTATTTAAATAAAAAAACTTGTCGCGTAGGTCAGGGGTCTGCATGGTGTCGTAGGTATCTTGAAATCTTTTGTCACATATCACAATGAAGTTGAAGCTTGACAACAGGCAGGATCAAGGACCCCTGATACTAAAATTACGAAAATACTATGAATTTTGTTCGATAATGTCGTGATGTATATTTACGTTCTATTGTAAATCATTTAAATTATGCATTGAATTGTTACTGTAAGTCAAAAAATTAACAGTTTCAATATTTTACCTAAATTCTCAGTAAAATCGTAGAAAACATCTTGTTGACGGTGACAGGATGACACCGTCACCTCTGGTCTGCGACACACAAACCATATTGGAAGGGGAAGAAATTGCCAAAAATACCATTCTATACAAAATTAGCAGTTGTCACATGTTTACAATAACTGTTAAACTTTTATTTATTTAAATTTCAAATAAATTATACTTTTCACATTGTATTTGTTGGTTTGTACTTGACACTTTAGAAAGCTTGATCCCCACAAACATGGTGGTACAATCATTGTCATTTTAAAATTTTATTAAGAAGCTTTACATCTATTAAAATACTTTTAGGTTGAGCAAATACTCACCGCCAATCTTTGGTTTTTTATTTAGCCTGGAGCGTGTTTGTCTATCGTCAGTGTCACGCTCTTTCTTACATGAGACTTCTATCAACGTCTCCCGGACTCATTGCATTGGCATTACCGAGCCCCTCAACTAATGACATGTCGACAATGGAGGCGGTAGAGCTATAACCAACCAAACCAAACAAAAATCAAAACCGGATTTCCAAAATCCCGTTTCGTTGCATCGACAAGAATCTCTGTTTTCGATTTCTATTCCGATTGTTTGTTTTTTCGATCCATTGTTGAGTCTGTCGGGGCTGCGACACGCGTACCCATTTTTGCAAAGTCTATGCCATTGTGTTACGATCCCAATGACATTTGACGGACGCGCGGGTGAGTGATGCCAGCCCGTACCCTCGGCTCCGCTCCTGTGAGGTCAGGCATTTTAACAGCCCCGGTGGACCTTGTGACAATGACAAAAAACGAGTAAGTTTAGACTTTATATTCGCTCTTACGGATCACCTCTACAGAATTCCAGCGACCGCGAGCACCGGGGGCTACGCAACGGGATTCCTGTTATCATATTGGATCCCGTCATCGTGCTCTAAATTACTTTTTGTGTTCAGTAAAAGGAACGAAACATATTGTCGGTCAGCCATCGCTCGGAGCAACACTCGACCGATTTTTGTTTTAGGAGTCTCGGGTACCCCTTTTCTTACCTGCACCTCAGATATCTTTAATATTCGTTTTAGCTGTTATACCGATTATATTGTTCCAACTATCATGCACTATCGGCTCCCAAAGCAACATTGAAACATAAGAGCTTAGTAGATAGCTATGTGGTTTGTGTAATGGACTGCTACGCCGAAAGGTACCGGTTAGACTCTTGCATAAGTCAAACACTTTTTAATGTTGGCATTTTCGGGGGTGCTTCTATGTATGACATGTGTATATACTTACAAACGTATAGCACTTGTCTAGTACCAATAGTACAAGGTTTACTTTAGCAAACAGCTCGTAAAACCCTTGATTATCTACCCTGCGATAAGAAGTCCTCGATTGTTGAATAAATCTCTCAATATAGTGCTTCGATAATTAGATAGAACTATGCGTATGATCTGGAGTATATTTTGTTTCCGTTAGAATGAGACGGTTATCAAAGGGCGACGTTGTCCGTGGCCCGCAAAAAAGCGCTCGCTCCTGCGCGTCTGGCTCGCCAATTATGCTCCGCGCACGCGCCTGCAAAGAAACCACCAACCGACGATCCGAACCATTTTTTAAAAGCCCCAACTTAAATAATAATGCAGTAACACGCGAGAGTATTCGCAAAATGCGATCCGCAAATTTCGTTTCCAAATTCCACCAGCTCCGGGGCTCAGCATTGTTTTTTACCGCGACTATTGTCTGTTTATCTTTAGATTTGTGTTCTGTTGTTCTGGTAGCTTTGTCGGTGTGCTTCTGTGACTTGTTCAAATTTTGTTTTATTATATCTCTGTGTAAGATTACTATTTTATAAATGTTAGATGGTTAATTTGTTCCTGTGTTGAAGGTGCAGAGATTCAGTCACTCTAAAGGAATGCAAACTGTCTGCAGTGTCCGCACTGTGCGGGTGCGGGTTCGGGTCGCGGCCGTCGCGGGCCGTCGCCATGGAGCGATCTTTTAGTAATGCGCTCGTATAGCTATAATGAAGAGCCCAAAGTTTTTTGTGCCGGCTCACGATTAGTCCCTCCCGGCGATCTGAGGTCGCGTACCCCGGCCCTATTATTACTAAAAACGATCCTAATAGTATAATAGGCCTGTCACAGCCTTTAAGGGATCGTCTTTTTAAAAGGACAATTTCCGTAAGGGTCTATAATAGCCATCAAAATTTGGCAGTTGTTTCGAAAATTTAATCGTCAACTTGTGTCGTTCTTTTAGTAATGTATTGGTCTAATAGTTAGTATAATGAAAAAAGATATTATGAGTTACTTTATTTGAAACGTTTTTGTTGATCTTCCGCTTCCATCCGCCTCGAGCATACGATTTCTATAAAACTCGTCGTTATAAATTTTGACTAGATATAACATATCATTCTGAGAACTACAGTTGAACCGGTCCATACCACCTGGGATTGAACAAACCGTCAACAGTTTTATTATCCACAATCCTGAGATGGATACGACAGATTGCCTGCACTTAAACGTTTATTTATTGCGGTGGGGTTAAATTATGAGTTTATAGATTCAGTAGCGAATACAACGCTGTAAATCAAAGGCACCTAGCGTTAGGTATCGATAGTATTCAGACCTGCACTGGTAGTGTGGTGATCACCACGAGGGACTGTAGTGTCATGTGGTACAGCGCGGCGATGTGGTGCCGACCAAATGGCACATTTATATTGTTCATTACGTGCCCTGGAGGTGAGAGATGTTGGCGCTGTCGCCGCGGCGGGGGGCGCGCTCTCCAGGGTTGTCTCCTCCAACACACTAGCCTTAGTACACTCCTACACTTACCGTGTTACTGTCATATCTATTGAAGTATAAAATTATTTTTCATTGTTCATCATACAAAATGCAAATCGGGTAAGAAAGTAAATTTAGGATAAAGAACTACATATATACCTATAATCCTATATATTTTAATACCGCTATGGTTTTCTACACATTGTCTCTAGGCCAAAGAACAGTTATTTTTAAGTGTCAAAATGTTAGTAAAGGGCCTTCATGGACAACATAAGATATAGTGATTTAGTTGCAAACCCTGTCGGTATGTGAGCCACCGGGGGTCCAGTGCGCGCACGTCCGATCGTGTTGATTTGTGCACGGACTCCCGCCGACAGTATTTGTACAGAGCAAGCGTGGGCCGGCCCCGCGCCGCGCCTCGCGGCGACCCGCGGTCGCGCTGATCAACGGACATGTACAACATCTTCGATATTTACTATACATTATAGACACTATACATAAAATACAACAACGACATAATGATTTTGGTAAGTAATAACGCTGATGCCAAAGGTTCCGCTAAATCTATTCAAGAATTTATAAAAGTTTGACTGTACAGGTCCGGTACAATATTAATCGACCGTCGATTGAGCATGCTTATGCGAAAGTCGAAGGAAACTTTAAGGTGTTTAGTTAATGTCTCAACAGTGGTGACGTGCAATGATCGGCAGGAATGTGAGTGCGAACATCGCGCGTTGTGGCGACGTCCGCGCGCCCATACGTGAGTGAAAACATCAGCGTCGATCTCACTCGGGGAGTTTCATTTCGTATCTTTGTCGACGTATTTTCCAATCTAAACGAGCCGAAATTAGAAGGCTAAGACAACTTTGAAACCGGTCAACATAAAATTGGAAACCAACTGTAGTCTCCGAGTTGCGCAAGAGCCGATGGACCAGTTTGGCGTGGACTCGGCAAGCGCGTGGGATCTATGGGTCTGCGCATTGCGGGTCCAACTAAAACGTCGTCTATGCTCCCACTAAGGTATGCACTTACGACGTTTTATGTTAAAGTCAAAATTATTTAGTTTGTCACTTTAGTACCGCGGATTAAGAATCTCGTTGACATAAATTATTATGTGTATGGTACTTAAAATGTGGTCAGTAACAGAAACATTAAACGCAGCGTGAATGTGAGTTTAAATTACGATGACGCAGTGAACGCGGTTTGTTCGCTATGACCCGTTTGCACCTTTGAAAATATATTTTAAGATATTGGAATGACAAGAGCCGTTACTAAAGACGTATGGTCTATTTGATATCAGGTTCGATTTCCAGGTCAAGCGAAACATGTTTCAGATTGGGCAAGCAAATGCTGTCCTTGGTCAACGACGACGTATTGTCGTGCGGGCGGTGGTTACGCAGCCGCTTCTTCATATTTCATCAACTCAAAATAGATAGACTTTTCGATTAATAGCCATTTGCTACGTTACATCGGTAATAATCGGTTTCGAAGAAAGTGTGCCACCTAAACTGTTATTAATCGTTTTAATTTGCCCTCATCTACTATAGGTATTATATTGTTGAACGTTATCATATCTACCGATAAACTACAGCTAAAATTAGCAGATATTTCTTAAAAATGCAGTTGTGCAGGTACCGATCGGCACATTATGTAGGTGCGTTTTATTAATCACAGATCACGCGCGTCAAACATTTCTAAAGCCAATTAAGGAATCAGATATCGAAACGTGTTTATATAAAATTTTATTTCGTAACAACCCATCAGAGTGAGGCGTGGAGCTCGCGAATACACCGCAATGTCGTACGTTACATGTTTTATACGATATTTAAGACCTTATGCTATTTAGAACTTAATCCAATATAAAATTTATGCCGGTGCCATTAGCTGTCCACTATATTAGGATTATTAACTATTTGAAGTATTAGTTAAGTAAGTAGTTAGTTTTCCATCATTTCGAATGAGCGATTAAAATAACCCATAAATGTTTTTTTTTTTGTAAAATATAGTTTTATGCCAATTTAGTTAATGGAGTTTTATTATATTTATATGATTGGACTTACCGCTGTGTGGGGAATCTCCGAGGAGGCTCTCCGCGGGGTCTATTCGGAGTGATAGAGGCGGTCGGGTACCTGACCAGTTAATAAGTGTACCGAATAAAACGCCGTGACCACAATTACGGTCTGTATCGAGAACCATGAAAGGGTGCGTCGAGCGCACTATTGATGGTGTATATTTATCATAGACAATTTAGGAACACCTGCTGTTACTATGGATGAGCAGTATATGTCAAATTAATACCGGGCTTATATTTTGTTGGGGTTTGACTCGGCTAATCTTTTATTTGTTCTATTTCGGAATCTCCGGCCCGAATGACGGCTCTCAAAGCGATTTTCAAGCGAGACTATTTCTTTCTTTGCTTGATTTTCTTTTGTCTTGTTGTAGCTATATATTAGTTAACAAGGACAATAGATTTCTATCGTTGGCTAAGTAATTTTAAACATACATAATTTACATATAGTGATTTCATAAACAGCTTTTAATGATTTTATTTTTGCAAGCTTTTCAAAAGCATTTCCTTATTTCTCAAATTAAAGATCTTACTTTGAGGAGTTTATAATGGCGGCCTTTGATTTCGAAGGACTTTTCATTCGGAAACAAAGCCCGTCATTATTGATACAAGAAACCGAAGAAATTTACACGAATTTAAAGAATTACTCGAGGACATTTTAGCCAAGACAAAAAATACTACAATAATACTTTAAAGTTTATTAGGAGTTATCTCACGGAACGACTCAAAATTCGTCAAATTCTCTATGAAGATACAAAACGGGGATCTTTTGAAGCTACTACCGGAACGAAAGTATCTGATCTGAAGAAATCAAACTGATTAACATACCAAACTAGCATTGATGAGATGTAGAGTCCACAATGAGGCATAGGGAAGGATAACCAGGGAGTTCTTAAACGGGAGTCAATATCGGGCCACGGTGGGTCTGGTCAAAGCGTCAGGCGATCATTTATCAAGGTAACAATAATTTACTACCTTCACTCAATTATTTTACTTATTAACCAGTTCCATTTCATAAAACACATTAAAATGCAAGTACATTGAGAACATAACATGATATTTTTTTATATTTATAAATAGAAAAATAGAAACAAAATATTTATTATTAGTTTAAACCCACCCCCTGTTTTAAAAAAATATAAATAGTTTGTTAACATGAACGCGTTGAATTCGTTCGTTTATCCCGTGCGTTAGGTTAATAGGCGTGTGTATCACCAATAATTGGTGATATTTGAGTTTCAACTATCAAGGATTTAAATTTTTCGCAATATTTTACAGTTCTGGTAACAGATGATACAAATAACTTTAAGTTTAAAGACAGACCTATTACGCTAGATCACAGGAATAGCGAATTTTTTACTTGAAAGAAAATTATTTCTGTGAATCACTGTTTTTGTGTACAATATGGGATTATTAAATAGATTATAACTATCACTACATAGTATAAAACAAAGTCGCTTTTTCTGTCCCTATATCCCTTTGTTTGCTTAAATCTTTAAAACTACGCAACGGATTTTGATGCGGGTTTCTTTAATAGATAGAGTGATTCAAGAGGAACGTTTTTACTTATCCTTACACAATTAAGTAAATTAAATATATTGGTCTTTACCTATGAAATTGCCGTTCTTCAGTACTGGTCATTTCAAATAAAAAAAAAGTTTGTAATGGTTCTGTATTCTTAATTCAAATTAATTTTGTTTTAAACCATGACATTCTATTTACAAACTCAGTCTTTTGTTTTCTGATTAGCGTTGTATTTTCATTACATTTGAACATTTTTCGTCATAATGGATACTTTAAAAATTCGTGTAATTATGGAATATGAGTTCCGTCGTGGCACCAACGCGACACAAACGGCACGTAACATCAAAAACGTTTACGGAGAGAACTGTACAAACGAACGCACAACCCGTTATTGGTTTTCCCGGTTCCGTTCTGGAAATTTTGACTTGAAAAATAAAGCTCGTGGTCGTCCGGAGACTTTGGTTAACAATAATGAATTAAAGGCGATTGTGGAAGCTGACGAAACTCAATCTACAGCTGAGCTAGCAGCAGCTTTTAATGTAAGCATCAAAACAATATTGATCCATTTGCGACAAATTGGCAAGGTAAAAAAGCTTGATAGATGGGTGCCCCACGACCTTAACGATCGCCAGCGCAACGTACGCGTCGAGACCTGCCTTGTGCTGCTCAACAGGCAAAGAAATGAAGGAATTTTGAAATGAATTGTTACGTGCGACGAAAAATGGATTCTGTTCGACAATCGAAAGCGCTCAGCAAGTTGGTTAGACCCTGGTTCAGCACCAAAGCAATGCCCTAAACCGAAAATGACCCCTAAAAACGTGATGGTCACTGTTTGGTGGTCTAGTGCGGGTGTGATTCACCACAGCTTTTTACAAAACGGCATGAGCATTAATGCAGATGTGTACTGTGAAGAACTGGAGAGAATGATGGAGAAGCTTGCACATCTGCAACCAGCTTTGGTCAATCGATCGACCTCACGACAACGTGCGACCCCATACTGCGCAACAGACAGTCTCCAAGCTGCAAGAGCTGGGGTTGGAAGTTCTCCCTAATCCGCCATACTCACCAGACCTTGCACCTACCGACTATTACTTTTTCCAAAATTTAGACAACTTTTTAGTGGGTAAAAAATTCAATTCCCGAGAGGCAGTACGAAATGCCTTTGAAGAGTTTGTTGAATCCCGTCCAGCTGATTTTTACAAGAAGGGCATCAAAAAAATGCCAATGCGTTGGCAAAGATGCGTCGATTGCATGGGTGATTACTTCGAATAACAGAAATAAAAAATTTGAAAAAATAAGTACTTTCACTTATTGCATACAAAACGGCAATTTCATAGGTAAAGACCTATTACATTGTGTATTTAATATAGTTCAAAATGGCCCTTTACAGTATCTAATTTGAATGAATATATTCGAAGATATTACAGATTTGAAATGCACGAATCGTGTCGTCGGCGGGGGCATCTGAAATCCACCCGTGCGAAGCCGGGGCGGGTCGCTAGTATAATAATAAGTTAACACATCTCACGCGGCTGTCTGAAGAAACCTTATGATCCATAGATAACTGTTATTGTACTGTTGAATTTTTACAAGAGAATGCACAGAGCTGTAGACATTTTATAGGTAATTGAGAGACGTGGCTATTCTTTTTTTTCCTTTTCTTTTAAGTACAACTCCCGCACTAGGATTAAAGCGTTGCGGCGATCTTTACAAACATATGTAAAACGGATACAAGTAATACTTAGACTCAGACAAACAATTTGTGGATCACACAAAGTGTTGTCCCATGTGGGATTTGAACCTATAACACCTAACCCTGTGAAAAGCGGTAAGCTCACTGCTTAAACCTCTACGCCAAACATGCAGGCAGTCAGTACCTAGTACTTACTTATTTAGTAATCCCAAGTGCCGTAAACACATCGCAAGTCTGATTGAACGTTGCGATAATCTCTTATCTCAACATCTTTGTTCGACATTTAATTGCCACTTTGTATCTGTCCGTCAGTGTGACAAACATTTTGATTTACATCCTTTGTTGTGTAACGGGGCCGCGCTGGCAGCAGATGCTCTCGCGCAGGTGACCGCGCACCTTAGCGCACAAATAAAAACATACTATCAGTTACAGCATGTACTGTTCCACTATACACTTAATGAGCGCCTTCATTATTTGGCAAATTACTGGTCATATTACTACTTACATTACTACTTACATTACTACATATTGTGATCGCGTATGTGTGGAAACCCCACCGAAGTTATGGGATGGATGGAGACCGAAATATCAGAATCGAACCGACAAACTTGTTGATGTACAAGACATTCGAAAACAACAACGGAACTATCAACATTTTCGGGCTTCTTCTAGTCTCATATGTCAAGTAACTCCAGAATAACTATTAATGTAGGTGATGTCTACTTCGTAGCTATAAACATTTCTTTAAATGGCTAGACCCAATGAAATATACTTTTAAACCTTTTTGGTCGGAAGCATGTTTCTATTTGGAAAAAAGTTTATATCCAGCAGCGGGCTGCAACGGGCTGATGATAATAATTATATAGCTAGGAGTGGTGCCAAAGGTCTTATAAGCCATGCTTACCCTGCTACGTCTCCGTAGATGACGTACTTAGGTACTCTAGATTATTACTAGATAATATAATTTTATTACATACGTCAAGCATTTTTATCGTGCACTCACGGGACACCTTGAAATTTAATGATTTGTTTCACATAAATAGAGTACATTTACAGGTGTTTTACAAGTCCTCAATCTCAAGTTCTCCGTACCCACTAAAAACTTTCCAAGGCCTGTTGAACCCGACTTTATAGGTAAGAAAAGTACAATATTAATATTGCTCTTATGTTATTAACAACCATGAAGAATAAGGCTACATAATCGTGGCAATCTTCTTTGTTTTTTTATGGACCAGGGGGCAAACGTATCAGCTAATGGTAAGTGATTACCACCACCCATGGACACTAACATGTTATGTAGCTAACTAATTAAGTAAAAAAGTTTTTTTTTTTTTTATATGTATCTAATATAGGTTATATTGCCATGAAAAAAATAGAAACTTTTAGCCATACAAATTCACTAGCTATTGTAAGAATAACTTACAAAACCCAAGCATGGAAATTACAAATTAAATACATTTGAACATCGTTATGCTTAACAGCCAAGATGGCAAAACAATATGTAACAAAAATGGCCAAGGATAATAAAATTTAAAGTCATGTTAAATTAAAAAGCTCATTTGGTGTTAGTGCGCGCGCCATCTGTGCGCGGGCGCACAATCAATATCGGTTATTGACGGCCGCCGGCGCTAGCGATTTATCGACTTTATTTATATTAAGTGCATTGCCTGCAATGTGCATCAGCGCTAATTTGCTAACCTCTTTTAATCATTATCGATCTGACTATTTCTCTTGAATGAAATTCTTTTAAATATGACTGGAATTCATCCCAGTCATTTAGATAATTGGCACTCTATCACTGTGCGTTTTTCATGGTTTCTTTTGCATTGCACAACCAATGTACCGTCACCGTGTCACCGTGGGAGAGCCACGCTTCGGCATGAATGGGCCGGCTCGACCGGAGTGATACCACGGCCTCACAGAAAACCGGTGTGAAATAGTGCTTGCGCTGTGTTTCACCGAGTGAGTGAGGATACCGGAGGCCCATACCCCAACCCCTCCCCCTTTCTCCCCCCTCATCCCCCAAAGGCCGGTAACGCACTTGTGACGCCTCTGGTGTTGCGGGTGTCCATGGGCGGCGGTAATCGCTTACCATCAGGCGATTCGTCTGCTCGTTTGCCGGTATATTCCATAAAAAAAAAAAACATAGTAATGTGCCATCCTACTATGATTCCGGGTCCTTTAGACGGGTCTTGAAAAGCATCTCACTAGACCACCATAGTGTGAGTAACCATGCCGCATTTAACCATGTCCACATTCGCAATGAGGGTGGTGACCACCACTCTTCGATTCTACTCATGCTTTCCATCAGGCAGAGTAAAATCATTTTGATACCTATTTTAGTACTATTTTACATGCGGTATTTTCGGAACCAAGCGACCTTCAAAGGACGATTTAATTTACGATGTTTAAAAAGCAATTACTCCCACCTTAAGTGTCAGTTAAGTATTTGTGATGATACAGGTGACCATATTCGACGGTTATCACTTACCATGAGTTTATTAGTCCACTCTTATAAAGAAAAGTTAAAGGAAATGTTTCATGGTGACATACTTTCTATAAATCTTCTATAAAGACAGTAGGTGAGACAGTGAGAGTGATTACATATGAGAGACAGATTTTCAGATTCCAAAAATGTATAGCAGGTTATAAGATTGCTGATGTTACATGGTTAAATGCTATGAAATATATTTAGCTTTAATTCCGCGAGACAAATATCCAGGTCTGAAAGCAAGGCACAAATCCCACCGTCATGCATACTCACATGCACATATGGGTATCATGCATATGTACACATACAAAACAAGTGAGAAATAATTAGCATGCCATGCAACCAAACCTATACTCGACACGTGTTTCGCCCCTCCACGGGGCATCCTCAGGAGATGTTGACTCGTCGAGCGTTTGAGCTCGAATGAGCTCGCGCCACCGCTGTTGGCCCTTTATATACCGTTTCGATGACGCTATGATAATGGTTGATACAATGTCATAAAGACATCTGTGCCATGTGTCATCACATGTTCATTCGAGCTCAAACGCTCGACGAGTCAACATCTCCTGAGGATGCCCCGTGGAGGGGCGAAACACGTGTCGAGTATAGGTTTGGTTGCATGGCATGCTAATTATTTCTCACTTGTTTTGTATGTGTACATATGCATGATACCCATATGTGCATGTGAGTATGCATGACGGTGGGATTTGTGCCTTGCTTTCAGACCTGGATATTTGTCTCGCGGAATTAAAGCTAAATATATTTCATAGCATTTAATGTCATGGATTTCCGCAAAGTAACGCCTGATTCCATAACTTAAGTTACATGGTTAATATTAAAAAAAAGTAACAGATGATCGAAAGCACATCAGTCTTCTGCTCAAATTTGAGCCGCCCCTGAGGTAATTAAAAGTGTACAGGAGACCGCGTTTCGACATGAAACGCAGCGTTTGTTATTTTTTCTTATGCTGATCACTTTTACCACCGGTAATCGCTTACTCTTTAAACTAAGTAGTAGAACTTATGTTAATATTAATAAAAGTAATGGCAAGATCGCCAGGATACTACTGGTCCACCAAAACATATCTTTGGTAACGATAATGTATCTAAAATACGCAACAATTTATCTAAAGATTCATTTCAATATGATTGACTGTACATTCGACCAGACTGACTTACGATGTGAAAAATACCATTGAATTAGAGAGAATGCATTTTATTTTTACGACATTTTCACACAATGAAAACTGTTAAAACAATTTATACCATTTATACCCATCATTATCACCCTATAGAGACAATGCGTTAGCTAATAACATTATTGATCGCAGCGAACAATAATGTCTTGCCTACGCTCACTCATCTAACACCCAACACAAACAGAAACACCACTCCGATTTTCTAATAAAATGACTATTACACCTATCTCTATTGCTGCTAATATCCGTCTTAGACTCAAAACAGTCATTTTACTAGTGTAATAACCGTATAACAAAGAGATAATCAATAACTTACCTCGGCACTTACCTGTTGTCGTACGCGTGTGGCCGGCCTAAGTGTGCGCGGACGCAGGTGCAGGTGGGATTCCGCCGCGGCCTACACGCGCCGCACTCACGCACTAACAATTACCCGCCACCACTGTTTTAAGTTCAACACCATTACCTCAATTACATATAAACATACTAATTGTAACTTATTTTACAAAAACCAAAGCACATCTTTATAATATTAAATCTAGAGTAGGGAACTAGCTTTTGTCCGTAGCTCCGCCCGCGTGTATGTCGGTTATAGCGGTAAAGAGGAGTCTATATCCTTCCTCAAATCAAAATATCTCCATGCTAAACTTTATCGAAATCGGTAAAGCAGTTTAGCCGTGAAAGGGTTACTTTCGAATTAACAGACAGACAGTAACTTTCGAAATTGTAATATTGCTAGTACGGATTAAAACATCAAAAACATAAACTATCTAAATGTTGGACGTTGTTCATGTTTTATTGGTGTTTGAATTTCCTTATAGCAGTCACTTCCGTTGAAGATATCTTCTACAAAACATTATAGCATTTGCCTTATAATTGTATTTCTCACCAGGCAGTAATATTCATATTTCATTCCTCAATTAATACTCTATCTAAAACAAAAATAATCATTTAAATCTAACCGGTTGTTACAAATAAATATAATAATAATAAATATTTCGGTCATCTAACACACAACGCCATCTTGTTCCAAGCTAAACAGAGCTTGTGTTATGGGTACTAGACAACTGATACAAATACATATATACTTTTTTTTGGTAAATACATACATATTATACATAGAAAACACCCAAACTCCGAAACAAATATTTGTAGATCATACAAACATTTGGTCCGACTCAGGAATCGAACCCGAGACCACATGATGAGTATAACAAAGCTAAGCTAAACAAAACCTCTTCAGTTTCAATTTATTACTGAAGATTATGTTATTTAAATAAGTACTTAACATGGGAAACTAAATTCTACGTGTGTCACAGTTGAAGAGAATAATTAATCAATATTGTAACTATTAATTTTTACGTACAAACCTGTACCATTTCTCCCCCAACTGTTGTCTGCATTTGTTTATTCAGTTTTCGATGATAACTCATTTTGAAAGGAGTTATTTATTTATATCCATCATATCTGTATTTTCAACAACAAGAGCTGTTGTTTGAGTTGGTTTAAATAACTAAAGTGTTGGTAGCTTTATGGGTAAACTAGCTGAACCACGCAACCTCTGCGTCTCCAATTGTCCGTGGCGTAACGATTTTCCCCCGTTTTTGTAACATTATTCATTGGTGCTCCGCTTCTATTAGTCTTAGCGTGATAATATATAGCCTATAGCCTTCCTCGATAAATGTACTATCCAACACTGTAAGAATTTTTCAAATCGGACCAGTGGTTCCTGATATTAGCGAGTTCAAACAAACTTTATATCAATCAATCAATCAATCAATCAAAATCATTTATTCATCTAAGACACCAAGTGACACTTATGAACGTCAAATTGAAGCTATAGTTAAAAATCATAGATCGACACAAACAGAGGCCACAGCATGTGCTGTATTGTCGAGGTAAGTTAGGCGAAAACACCAAAATCTACTGCCTGCCTGTGTCGATCCATAACTTCCAGTTTCCAAAATGCGTAGAGCTCATGAGAAGAATACTGGCAATAAACTCATGGCTACTCTTTTTCAAAATCTGATTTTTAGGTACAATAGTGTTAGTATTACATGTAAGGTAAACAGTATGCAAGCTGTTGCCACCTGAAATTCCTTTTATTAAAAAGCTCCAAAATCTAACACGCAAACAAACAAATATATATATATAATATAATATTCTCTTCAGCTTTATAATATTCTCTTCAGCTTTATAATATTCTCTTCAGCTTTATAATATTAGTATAGATAAGCGTGCAGTTACAGCATTGCAGTGATCAGTGGCGCAGAGGTAGCCTATGCGACTGCTGCTGTGCTGAAGTCTCTGGTTCGTTTTCCGGTTTCGACCAAATGTAAGTATGATCTGCCAATGTTTTGTCGGAGTATGGATTCTTTGTGCATTTAATATGTATGTATTTACGAACAAAATGTATATAATTCTATCCGTCAATCTAGCTGTTGTACAAGCTCTACTTAGTTTAAAGCTATGGCTGACTTTGTATCAGATGTTTGAAATATTTGTTATTTCTTGATTCGAACCAATAGGCTACATGTGTGTGAGTGAGTAGCGACTAGTCTTAAAAAGGCAATTACGGCTTATTTTAATCAAATGGCTTGTATGATAATTATATTAGCATCAGAAGTATAATATATTATTAAGGTATTTATGGTCTCATTTTAATCAAGGAATACTATTGTCAAGTCATTAACTTTGAAACTTTGTTTAACAATAAAAAAAGTTCTAAGCTTCTCTTTTTTCTTTTTAATTAAAAGACAATTCCTGTGTCGCGGGGGACTTTACGAACATATATAAAATGGTCACAAACAACCAGCACACCACAACCAACCATATACAAAACAACTATGTGTTGTCACATGTGGGATTTGAACCCACAACAAAAAACTGCACGGTTGGCCTAGTGGTTTAGGCGGTCGCCACGCCACTTGCCAATTCGCCAAGTGTTGTGGGTTCAAATCCTACACGGGACAACACTTTGTGTAATCCACAAATTGTTTTTCTGAGTTTGGGTGTTAATTGTGTCCGTTTCATGTATGTCTGTAAAGTCCCCCGCGACACAGGATGTTTATTCCTAATGCGGGAGTTGTCTTTTAAAAAAAAAAAAAAACTTAACTTAACTTTAACTTAATTAACTTATTTTACAGTACGAAGAATGCCAAATGTCTGTGTCTGATAAGACTGTACTACAAAGAAAAAATAAATAAAATAAAATGTAAAACAGTTTTATTTCATAAAATAGTATTATTTTACTAGTAGTATTCTTTATAGTAGTAGTATTTCGTGGTATTCAAAAATGTTTTAACGAATGATGTTAAGAAAGCGCAAGACAAGAGTTGCTGCTTGGACTCTCTACTTCACGTCTTGTTGAAGATATTTTGTAACGAATATTTAGGTACATGAAAGGTCGGATATGCATCTATGGTATAATGTCGAACTAGTTTCAACACAAGCCCCCAATAATTTAAACGACCGGAACAATAATTTTGATGTCAACAACAAATTAGGCTCGCGTAGGCAGGTTGCACGCTCTCGACCGGTGCAGCAGTGCGGCGGGTGACAGTTGTCGTGGTGTCGCGATGTCGCCAGCTTGTCCACAACTGTCGCCGGAACAGGAAGGTACACCACTCACATTGTTCCATAAACGTTATTTAGTATTGGCCACTTGTACTATGTATGTGTAGTGTACAGCTCTATCGAGCTCCTCCTTAGCGTACTTAGTTAGGTTGGTATGTCTTAATAGATTTTCCTCTGAATGTAAAGTTTTGGGGGCGAAAATGCTTAGAACGAAACTTATTGTGGTGTGTCTCTAATTTATTTGTTGTTCTTAATATTGTTCGAAACAAAACTTGTTAACATGTCTGAAAGCTGATAATATATTACATAATATTTAAATCATAGTTTTTTGTTTAAATAAGTTTTAAAACAAAGTCGAAATATTGTTAAATTTATTTGGAAGAAGAACCATGTGTCGTCATTAACTTATCTTTGTGACAGGTCTAGTACATGAATGACATTTAGGCGTTATCGTACAAAGCGGCTACTTCCTGGTACTCGCTAAATAGTAATAAAAGCGTGTGACGGCCGAGCACAGGGCCGTGAAGGAAACGCGTTATCGCGCGATCGTCGCACGCGCAGCCGCGACCCGCGACAAACACCTGTCACATCACATTTATTACATTTTAAAATTTTTGGTTAGTGAAAACGTCTTTCAATTTTATTCTAACTCTGAAAATTTTAGGTATTTGAATACTGAGGAACAAACGTTATCGGTAAACAATTTTTATTTAATTTAAATTCTAATTACTTATCGTGGTGTACCTCAGTAAATGACTACAGCTCACTCCATTATCAGTGAGTTAGTAGATGTTGCTAACAAGTTATATTTCCAAGCAATATCTATTATTTCATGCTTCACTTGTATCGAGGAATAAATAGTCAAAAAAGTTCATTGGCACAAAGTTTTGCTGATAACTATCCTTTGTAACTGACTGTACCTGGCGCTCGTATTTAATCCTAATATTAATGTTGTCTTTGAACTAGCAGAATGTTTAAGATTTTCTATTTTAACTTACCTATCTTTAGACTATTTCGTCCTATAGGCTACAATAATAAATTACAGCGCATAATTATTTCTTAAGGTCATGTGCAATGGACAAAGCCTCGCAAAGCCCATAGTTGCATTAGGAACAAATTACATTCAAAGATAACAGCTATTAATAAAGATACACATTATAAAGTGAACTTACAAGCTAAAGTGACCGCTCAACTTACGTGTCACGGGTGAGATTAGTCGCCGTCGGCAGCCAGCGCTGTGTCACGAACAGAGTACGTACAGCGATGAGGAAGTAGGCAAAGACGTACAGTCACGACCTCCGCGGCCTCGAGTGTCCTCCCTCCTTCCACCGCCCGCCCTGCGCCATGTTCGTCACGCGTATCTATTAAATGGGAATTTCTTTCGTGAACGCTAATATACTTTAGTGTACCTACGTGACAAATTTATAAGCAAGTATCTACGGTCCAATTCTAAATATAAGACTCTAATTGCATGTTGGCCTTATGAAGAACTTAGTTTTTAGTATATGCGATACGTTTACGTTTTTATTTTTCAGCAGCTTATCCATAAAACCTTTTTTAACGTAGGAACACTATGCATATCATTTGCCGCTCGTTTGCCCACAGATAAGAAAAGCGTCATCCAGGTAACTAAATCTGCTCTAAATAGGATCACACATCAAATATTGTCACAGTTTACATCTGTCTTAAGAATAAAACCCTAGCACGAAAATACTACTATGATTAAGAAAGTCAAATAACAAGTATCGTTATGTAATCTCAACTAAAGTTAATCGCCACACAATCTGCGATATTGCAAAGAAATTGACTTATAATTACAAAGAAATCTGTAACAGATTTCATTGGCATTTCAACGAAGTTCTTTCTAACTTGCTGATTTATTTTATTTAGTTGGTAGCATCTAAAGCATTTCATATACTGCATTAATTTACAACTACTACTAAAAGTTAATCGCTGTCTGTTAGTCTACTAGACTTACTCACCTGTGGTACTTACCAGTAGTTCCACTATGCACAGGTTCCCATTTGGTACGGTGTGCCACTCTATGCTATCTCTTGGTAGCGCAGCGTGGCACTTCGCGTGGTTTTCGTCGGTTCCATTTCGACACACCGCCCCATCGCAACTCTACACGACACATAACAAAAATGTAGTTCCAGTATAAGGCTCCTTCGGGAAGTAGTTAGCCACATCCCTTATTACCAAGTAAGTGGAGCGTAAAGTGGAACTAGCTTTGGTATCAGGTGGAACTAGCTTTGGTATCAGGAAGACCTAAATAAGAATCCGATGGTTATTTTGTTACAGCTCACCTCTAGTTCTCTAAGATAAAATTCACAGTAGTACCTTCCTGCCCTACCTTGTTCTATACTGCATAAACTATTTAAACTATGCAATAAATAAAGTCTATCGTCCACCAGAAGTCAGCGACACCTATTTGTGACAATGTGAAACGTGACCGAAGGCTGCCACTCGCGGAAACGGAAATACTGTCACAGTCGCTACCACTACCTATATCTCTATGTGTGTCTGTGTAGATATGTTATCTGCTTTCGTAGTGTGGGTGACATACAGTGACACTTATGTGCATTGTGTATTTCATGTAACTCTGGAGTAAGGTGCTAACCATAGATATGATAGAAAATAAGTTTATCTTCGACTGGTAAGCGATGTTGTTACAAACCTTTCTTCTTATATCTTCTTCTGTGGTGACCTTTGGGCACGGACAAGTAATAATAATGATAACAGACCATATCATCAACACCCTTAAACAGGCCACTGCTGAACATAGACCACTCCCTACAAAGACGGTTTTAACCCACTATACCGGCCAGCTCGACCGGAGTGATACCTCATAGAAAATCGGTGTAAAATAGCTCTGGCGCTGTGTTTCACCGAGTGAGTGAGGATACCGGAGGCCCATACCCCCCACCCCTCCCCTCATCCCCCTCCCCATCCCCCAAAGGCCAGCAACGCACTTATGCCCCTGGTGATCGCGGTTTTAGCCAACTGCACCACGCAGACCAGACGCGTTGATATAGGGGTTGTCTCAAGTTTTCCTTATCTTTTTACTTATGTTTTCCTTCTTAGTTTGCTCCCTTAGTTGCCTCTCACGATGCCCATGGGATGAATAGGGGCGGTGACACTCTGTAGGCATCCTTAACCCGTCACCCCACTGAGCAAATTATATATTGTAGAAAGCGGATATTCTAGTCTAGAGTCCTCATGGTCAGTGTGTCGGTTCCTGTACCCCATGTTGAAGATCCATATTATTATTGATTTTAATTAATTGGGAGGAACTTAAATCAACGATATCTATATTATAGCTATCTAGCCCCACACTAGTCAAAGTCTGTATAATATAAATGTTGATGCATTAAAAAAGGGGAGGCACCAATCGGGAATCAAACCCGCCAGTTATCAGTTCAGTTAACAGTTACTGATATTACTACTTATATTTACCTCTATCAAACTATTTCAAAATATATATTTAGTTATCTTTGAAAATGTTTTTGTAAGGGCCTTATAGATCTAACAACACATTTCTGTTAGGATGCTGGCCATCTTTTATAATATCTCACAACACAATCAGCTGGGGTTCACGAATGAACATTATGCAACTGAACGCTTTTTTGCTACTAATAGATTTAAAAATAACATTTCTTCATCCAGGAGTTGAACCCAGATTTTATAACAACCATAGATATGGTCTCCTCCTGAGAGTTATATTTTTTGAATAAACACATTGATCAAAACTGGGGTTCGAACCCATTCCCACTAAATCATAAGTCTGTCTCCAGTATCTATATCGTTTAAACATATATGTACTTACAAACATACTTACTAACCTTAAACAGGTCACTGCTTCCAAATGTTGCAGATTATGTCGTTCGCCAGTCGTGTAGCCCTCGTTCCGTCGGCTCTAAATCGTGTCGTCAAAACGCCAAGCAATTAATAAGGCTCACTCCAACATTACAGCGGCGCCAACTAATTCACCTTCGCCTGAGCGCTACACATTTCTCATACGAGTTACATTTGCACTACTAATATGTCGTATGACCTATATATGTATACACTATACATATATAATATTGGTGTGGTATGTTGGGCGTTGGGCGGCGACTGATCGGCCGCCCTCGTAAGCGAAATTTTCTCAAATAAAGACTGGCCTTTGTACAAACGTTTGAGCAAATACTGAGTTAGTACTGTCAGAGTATTTAGGAAAAATATTGTCTACGTGCTTTTTTTAAATATTATTTATGAAAAATGAATAAGCGGGTCTCCTAATGGTAAGTGCCTACCCCTGCTTATGACACTTAACTTTGAGATATAATGTGTAACTTCATATTGAAATGAGTGTATCTTAATTACCTAAATATTTATGTGAAAGTGAGTAGTATTATTAATCTCCCCTGTACCCTCAGATCAACTTTTGTTAACGGGTGCTCTTATTTCGCACTGAATGATTATATTACACTAGTACCTAGTAACCGTGGGAGAGCTCCGCTTCGGCATGAATGAGCCGGCTCGACCGGAGTGATACCACGGCCTCACAGAAAACCGGTGTGAAATAGTGCTTGCGCTGTGTTTCACCGAGTGAGTGAGGATACCGGAGGCCCATACCCCACCCATCCCCCTATCTCTTCCCTTCCCTCCCCCTAAACCCCCCATCCCCCAATGGCCGGCAACAAGTGCGTTGCCGGCCATTGGGGGATGGGGGTGGCGCTTCTGGTGTTGCAGGTTTCCATGGGCGACGGTAATCGCTTACCATCAGGCGATACGTCTGCTCGTTTGCCCGCCTATTCCATAAAAAAAAAGTACCCAAAGCACCACGTTACAAAATAATTACTGTTCAAGAGTTACATGTGCTACAAGTATTTGGAAGTAAGCTGTTTGGTTGAAGGTTTGTTGATTGTATCGATTTGGCAGTACAACAGGTGACAATTTGTTCAACAGATTTGTTGTTCGCAACAACTGTTTCATGAAAAAAGCACAGTGATGGAGGGCCAATTTTCCGAGTGTGTGTGCTATGTATGTGTGCCATCCAAGTGGCCACTCAGTATAAATACGAAGGAAGTGGATAGATGACATCGTGGTCTGGACCGGACTGCGGTATCGCCAACTAAAGGAGGCCGCTCATGATCGCGAGGTGTACCGTCTGCTGACCTCCAAACTTCATTTTGAGGATGGCACCCCATGATGATGATGATTGTTACAATTAGTTTAGTAAATATAGCAAGTTTAAAAAAATACGACGTTCATCACTTTATAGCCAACGTGAACAGTAATAATGTTAATCTCCATATTTAATGATTCTTTACTGCCTCGGTGGCGTAGTGGTAGCGTATGCGACTGCTGTGCTTGAGGTCTCGGGTTCGATTCTCGGGTCGTACCAAATGTTTGTATGATTTGCAAATATGTATTTGTTTCGCAGTTTAGGTATTTTCTATGTATAATATGTATGTATTTATAAAATAAAAAGTATTTATATGTATTTATATCAGTTGTGTAGTACCCATAATACAAGCTCTGCTTGGCTTGGGACTAGATGGCATTGTGTGTTAGATGTCCGAAATAATAATTATTATTATCACTTATACACACATCAAAAGTGTCTAGGGATCAAGCATTTTTATGCGGATTTCTTGAGATTGAGATGTGGCTTTGGCCCTGGCCTGCTCAGTCGCCAGACTTGAACCCGATTGAGCATGCATGGGATATGCTACAGAGAAGAGCTCTGCCGAATATGGAGGGTATCCAGTCGCAAGAAGACCTTTTTTTGTTGTTGCAACGAACATGGGCGGCCATTCCATAGCGTGTTTGGATGAACTCATTTTGAGTATGCCAAACCGATGTTCTTGTGTTGTTAGTGTTCGCGGTAGAAACACGGATTATTAATTGTTTAAGTTACCTAATAAAATTTAAAAGAAAACTGTTATTTCAGTCTTTTTTTCGAACTTTAATGTTAGTGGTTCAAATGTCAAAAATCCCTTTATTAGGAAAATGGCAAATTTCTTTATTAATGCAAAGGTGACTTGGTTTATCGTTACTGTGACAAACGAAAACACTTTATTTGATGAATCCTTAAAGAAAATTTTAATTAATATCAATCAGGAGAAAAGTTATTGCAAAAATATATGTTGATCCCTAGACACATATGTTGATCCCTAGACACTTTTGATGTGTGTAATTTACATCGTTTCTAACAAAATATGATCATCATGCCATTGAAATGCTCATGTTTCAATGATTACAACAAGATGACATTCATTTTAAGTTATTAATGCAATATATAATAAGTTTCTTTCAACTTCAAAGGGCTTCAACTTGTGTAGGTATTACAAAAATAATTTTCTACGTACATCGGGTCACAGATACCGAAAATTAACAATTAACATAAACAACGAAAATGTAGTCGAATTGAGTACTGTCTTTTTAAAGTTAGTTAAAAATTATAAGGTGTTTATTAATTAAACTATTGAACGATGTAAACCACCTTCAAATGACTTATATCTTAGCTTTATATATATGTACCTACAATTATTATAAATAAATACAGGAAGATCATGGATTTAAATAAAGTTTCCTGTACTCATAACAAATAATGTTAGATACACTGTACTGTCCAAAACTGTAATAATACAATATCAAATCAGTCACGTCTACGCACTTGGTGGGCTTTAGGCGGGTATATCGATCACCTAATAAATCGATTGATTCATTGTTCACAATATGTCATAATTCATAACCACTGAATGTATTAAGTTAATTATGTTAATAGGTTGGATGGTGTTTACATTATCGCGTTACAATATAACAATAAAATAATGAACGTTATAACAACCATTATTAGTGATTATGTTCGCGTTCGAACCTGCCTAATCAAATATCTATTTCTAATTAAATCACTTTTTAGTTTAGCATATCTTAAAATACTCGCACAAATAGTTTGTAAAGATCTCTTGTTATTTAGATGACAGGGGATTTTAATGTCACAGATTATAATATTGTCGCAAAAATAACAGTCTTCTATAATGATTATAGCTAGTGACACTTCACGCAAGGCCGGATCAAAAACTAAACAAAGTCTGGCTCGGTAACCCGACGGCTGATAAATATATTGATAAATACATAGGTACGCATTGTAGATAGCTTAAATCTATATATTACATCACATAATCATTATTATTTTGATAAAAATCGAACAGAACCTTTTGTTAAATGCTATGAAATATATTTAGCTTTAATTCCGCGAGACAAATATCCAGGTCTGAAAGCAGGGCGCAAATCCCACCGTCATGCATATGTACACATACAAAACAAGTGAGAAATAATTAGCATGCCATGCAACCAAACCTATACTCGACACGTGTTTCGCCCCTCCACGGGGCATCCTCAGGAGATGTTGACTCGTCGAGCGTTTGAGCTCGAATGCGCGCTAGCGCACCGCTGTCGGCCCTTTATATACCGTTTCGATGACGCTATAATCACGATCGATACAATGTCACAACGACATCTGTGCCGAACTACCCGCAATCATACTTAGAAGTGGTGATGGAATTAAGTTTGTTTGGTCATTCAACAGTGTATATGCATTATTATTGTTATATTTTGATATTTCTAACTGTTCCAACACACTCATCCGGAAACCCTTATCGCAAACATGCAGAATGTTATAGGTATTGTTGCCGCTCAAGGAGTGGCCGGTGTCGATTAAATGTTTTGCGAAATGTGATTTATCTGGATGGCCATTCCTGTGAGCGGCAACATGTTCCCTGTACCTAATTTCGAAACTACGGCCTGTCTGACCCACATAGACCCCGGTGCAATCATTGCATACTAATTTGTAAACTCCGGATTTTTTTGAATTCTCTAATTTATCTTTACCGTTACATAGTTTACGCAAGTTATGATCCGATCGAAAAGCTACGTAAACATTGTGTTTTCTTAGAATATTCGCGATTCTATCTGAAATTGGGCCTATGTAAGTGAGACTCCCGACATTCTTGTTAATTCTTTCGGGGGTACATGCATAAAGTGCTGAGCGAGCCCGGTCATTCTGCTTTTTCTTAATTATATTATCAATAACTTGTTTGGTGTAACCGTTTGAAGTCGCGATTTGATACAATATTTTGAGTTCTTTTGCGTAATTATCCGTGGACAGTGGGAGTGACATTAAACGGTGGACATAGCTGCGGAAGGCTGCTAATTTATGCTGTAGTGGGTGACAGGATGAAGCGGGAATCGTTGTGTCAGTGTGTGTGGGCTTTCGATAAATTTGGAAATCGAGTTTGTTATTGACTCTTGTGATTGTTAGATCCAAAAAATTAAGGGACTGATTTGATTCTAATTCTAATTTGAATTTAATTTTGGGGTGGTGAGTGTTGAGCCTATTTACGAAAATATCCAATTGACGATTAGTACCTGTCCAACAGATAATTACGTCATCCACATATCTATAATAAAACAGAATGTTGGGCTCGCCCACCACATATTTACATTCGAAGTAGTCCATAAATATTTCCGCCATTAATGGACTTAAAGGTGATCCCATTGCTAGACCCTCTTTTTGGCGGTAGTATTCGTTATTGAATCGAAAGTAATTTTGTTCCATGCAAATACGTGTGAGGTTAAGTAGGTCATTTATTTCTCCTGGATGTAAACGTTGCCTCTCAAAAAGGTACCCCAAAATACGTAGGCACTCTTCAAATGGAATATTTGTAAATAAACTATCTACATCTAGTGATAATAATTTCGAATTGTGGGGGATGTTAATATTTTGTATTTTTTTAGTTAAATCTAAACTATTTTTTAAACTGTACTGTGGTTTAAAAGATGCCTTTGCCTTTAGTAAATTGTTTAGATATTTGGCTAAATCGTATGTCGGGGCACCAATGTAAGAGACAACGGGGCGAATTGGGATGTTGTCTTTATGAGTTTTTGGTAAACCATACAAAAAAGGAGATCGTGGGTTCATTGGAATTTTATATTTTAACTGGCCTGGAGAAATGTACGACGTGTTATTAATTGCATTCTTTATTTCTAGAGTGAATTTTTTAGTAGGGTCGGTAGTAAGACGTTCAAAATCTTCCCCCTGGATAACGTCGTTAACCCTCTGGTGGTATGCAGTTTTATCCAAAATGACTACTGTATTGCCTTTGTCGGCTTTAGTAATTATTAAATCATTTTGAGTAATTGTGTTTTGTAATGACCTATGTACTTGTATTTCGGAATAATTTTGGGTAATGGTGGTTGCGGACGCTGTCTTTATCTGAAATGCCACCTGATGTTTAACGGCGCTATCCATTTTACTTCTAACACAAGCCATTTCTGAATCTACCATTAAAGTTTCGAGCGATTTCTGGGATAACCGTGGCCTGATGTTGTATTTGAGGCCTTTCTCTAGTAAAGAAATCTCTGAATTGGAAAATTGGGTATTTGTATAATTTTTAACGCGTGGGTAGAAAGAATGAACCGCATCTGAATGATTATTTTCTAAGTTGGTGATATTATTATTATTATTTTGGCTATCCCGAGTTAATCGCTCCAACTTCCTACGCTGTGTTAAATATTTTTCATGCGCTACTTGGGAGGCGAAGTCCCGGGCTTTGTTATCTAAAATATCAAACTCCACACTATGCAGTTTGTAACTTAACTCTGAGTACAGAACTTTGAGGTGGAGCTTGATATTGTCCCTAACTGAAAACCAATGCCTGCATTCCTCATTCAACCACACTTGTTTTGCCTTCACCAAAGCTAAACCACTTGACCGGCTGTGTGTGTTAGTATGTATATTAATATAATGGGGAAATACTTTTAAGTGTTTACACTGCTGATTGAACCAAACGTTTTGGGCTGCTAAGCTAAGAACCTTTTGTTTTTTTTTTGTTAAAGCATGCAATAGTACCATTATCAACTATCAAATTGATAAAAGGAGAGCTAATTTGTGCATTTATTGGAACTCTCGGCTTATATTAAGCAGCTCTAAACTAAGGATATTTAATAATCGCAATTTTTTATACTTAGATTTTATAAAATGTTGTTTTTTATTCTATTCTGCTTTCTTGAAAAAAAACCTATTTATTATTTGAAATCACTGATATTTTTTGTATTATTACTACTCATATTTCAAAATGTAACTGAAGTTCCTAATTACCGTTACCATTATAATAATGGATGATACCTAGGTACAATGACAATGGCTGGCGAACAGACATAGGGCCAATTAGCATGTACCAAGTCCCGTTAGCCGTACAATAAGAACTCCGTCCGTCCTCCGCTCCCTCCCATAATAGCTCATAACTCGTTTATTTGCATCCACTAACAATATCATTATGTAAATAATCTCGACTCAATCAACAAGATCGAGAGTGAATCGAGATCGACATACGATCGGTTAATTACTATTCGATTTTGTATCCGATCAGTAATCGATTTTGTTCGAATATTAAAATAATGATGATGTATTAATTACCGGTAGCTGGTTGTTAATGCTACTGAATGTTCCTCGTGCTCGGTGTATCGTAGATCTATTGGTTTAGAGCTAATACAGCCTGATCATGTGTAAATCTGCTTATTTATTTATTGGGATCGCCTACACGACGTTTGGTGGTTTGCTTTACTCTACCAGTGGTCATTTGTCTTACTCTAGATGTTATGTAAATAGATATTGACCTAAGGGGGGTATTTAAAATTGGAATTATGTCGGACTAAAATGACATTTGACAAAATATGTATGTGTAAACGTACTAAACTTTCCTGGCCTTTAGGAATATAGGCCTGAAATATTGTGTGTCTGTTAGAAGTTACAAAGTGTTCGCCATAATTCGTTTTTAATAATCTATACATATATGATTACTTTGTGTCCCTTTTTAATAAATTTGATCGAAGGAGTACAACATTTGGCACAGTTTATATGGAAGAGGAGAGCAGAATGCTAAAAATATCACTGGGCGACCTCTGGTATCATTAGCGTCAATTAGTAGCGTGTTTAGACTTTAACTTTAATATATATTGCATATTAATAATAATGCATGTATGTACAGACGTGGGTAGGTTCTGTAAGCGAGCGTGTTCGCGCCAATCATAGTGATTGATGTAACAATTATATGCACATTGCACACGCATTAGTACCTACCAACACTAAACGCACTAACAATTTAATACCTATGCTTACATTGTATGTTACTATTATTATTTCATGATCATTATTTTTCATCAAAATGATCCGAGATATTCCGTCACTAGCTGACCCACGCAACCTCGTTTACGTCTTCTATTGCCCGTAGCGTAATAATTTCCTCCCATTTTTGTAAGTGCTCCACTCCTATTGGTCTTAGCGTGATGATATATAGAGTACCCTTCCCCGATAAGCAAACCCTTGAGCTTTATATATTAGTACAGATATAGTTTTTTTTATTTTTTTTCGGTTTACGTACAATAACATTAATAAAACGTAAAAAAATCTGCTCGATTGTAGTACATTATGTCGATAGTGTAACGTAAGCAAATTTCTGTTCAAAGACAGTCAGTATTTTTTTCATTTGTTTACCCGTATTGTTTTACAGGTACCCGTATTACAAGGTAGGTTTAGAGTATATGTAGGTACATAGCTGTGTAATGTATCCCAAAATATTGGTAGAAAAGTATTATTATAATTTGATTATGTAGTCTAAATAATAACAATCAAGACCTACCTACTAATGAAATAAAACTTAGATTTTTTCATTTGTTTCGCCCTATTCTCCGGCTCTATAATTCAGATAAAATTTTCTTTTTACGATAGATACAGTGTCTACTTAAAAGGGGAATAATATAGATTATCACACATTACGCTGAGACTTTTAGACAAGGAGCAGTAAACGTAGGGAACTGCGGGAACTAGCTAGTATGATGAAGAATGTGTAAATGGCTGTCTCGGAAACAAATGATTGAACAAGTCTAGCGCTCTATGACCAGGCCGTGTCGTCTAGACATTCAATTGCAGGATGTGGTTACATTCGCCTCACTAACGGCCTATCAATCACAATAACACAAACAATATTACAATTAATTGATAACTGTGCTGCATACACAATGCGTGCGAGACTGCTCGCCGCTCTTATTCGGTGTTGGAACGACAGCACGACACTGTAGTTAAGTCGTTATGTCTCACAGCCATTTGAAGAGGTGGTCTCTCTCGAGGAAGGTTCTATTACCTACCACATTGATCGGATTGGATATACTTTGGTGTCTTTTATATATGTTTGTAGTCCTTGAGAAATAATAATTCCCTGAGTAGCTAAAAATAGTAACTCAGGGAATTATCCTTTAAAAAAAACAAATGCTGTTTTAATTTTTGTTATAATTACAGGCAATAGTAACAGCAACTTTGTCAACAGTTTATAACCATAAGGCGTACGTACGTAGGAACCATAATATGTGGATTTCATAGGTTCGAGTTCTAGTCACCACCTTTCAGTTTTAACCCTTCAAAGTGATGAATCCATGGAGGGTTTTTGTACAAAAGAAATCTAAAGCGCTATCAGAGTGTCCTTGCAAACTGTTAATTACTAAAATAAAATTGGTGTAATCACGAAGACATAAATCCCTCACTACATACCTAATGATAAT
The DNA here is from genome assembly GCA_949125395.1 of Diaphora mendica. Lineage (NCBI taxonomy): Eukaryota > Metazoa > Arthropoda > Insecta > Lepidoptera > Erebidae > Diaphora > Diaphora mendica. The sequence goes on from OX421316.1 coordinate 30,415,156, forward strand.
CAAAATAATAACTGCGTAACTGTAAATGCACCGAGTATGAAATAACAAGCGCATTAAATAACTTAATGAGCGCGATTAATGAAAACGTAATTAAATTAAGGAAATACCGAATTTAAATACAAATAATACATTGCTGTTTCTAAATTCTAATAATATCGCAAACAGTGAGGCGACTGAGAGTGCCACTCATCAGATGAAGTTTAATTACCAAGTCTCAGTAAAACTGCACACTGTTTGTTTTTGCTCAGTAGATATAAATGCAAATAGTAGATAGATATTATCTATTAGCGTCCGTTAATTAACCAAATAGTTGTTGGGGCGGCTCTATAAACCGCCAGATCAAGTGCCCGCAGTCTAATTTAATTGCGCTCTCTATTTTTATCAAACATTACATTTTGCTGATGACAAAAAACGGAAATCAGAGCGTTGAATACAAATATGGTATCGTTGTCGTAAAAAAGCAGAAGTGATAAAAAATTGATAGGGCACCTTACGAGTATATTGGAGGAAGTTATTGATTGTAGGTTAATAAATATTGACGTGTGGAATATTGTCAGATATTTATTGGTATGTTCCCAACAACATCATATATGTCATAAAACAATTATCATCTATAGATGCATCATGTCTTACGGTTGTTTTACGACTACTACCTACTTTGCATTTCTGAAGAAATATTTATAACTGACGGAGGCTTCAAGATAAATATGTTTTATGGAGCTAACGTTAAGTTTTTAGTTTACTTTATTGCTTTATTTAAAACATCCCGTTACTCTATGACGAAAATCATAAGTACAATAAATGTCTTATACAGGTACCATTAATTATTCAAAAACAAGGGTAACCCACTATATTTTACTACATCCAAATAACTATTATAAGTACCTAGTCCTGAATGAGTATTACTGTCAAACCTGGTTCACAAATAATACATCATTCTTAATAAACTAACACACCTTATTACGTATGGGATGCAATAAATTATAGTTACATTATAAAAGTGCGTCATGATAATTAAATTTACATTTTGCTCCAATATGTCAGTATATCAGGTTCTTTACGAGTATATCACGAACACGCTAAATGCATATAGCCACATACCTACCTACATACTTATAATAACCGTGTATACACTACAACAATTTGTAATGCAGGAATAGGAAGGCACCTCCACTAGTATTTAAAATAAAGGATAAGCGAGAGTTTGTATCCCTTTATTGGAAAAAAAGTTTAAAGGCTCAATTGGAAATAGGCCTCTGTAGATGAACAACGCAGTATCTATTTGCATCCCAATGCCGATAGATACTGCGTATATAAATGCTAAAGTTTGTAAGTATGGATGGATGGATGTTTGTTACTCTTTCACGCAAAAACTACTGAACGGATTTGGATGAAACTTTACAGTAATATAGCTTATACATCAGAATAACACATAGGCTACAATTTGCCACGATAACCGACATACACGCGGGCGGAGCCGCGGGCAACAACTAGTATGTTATAAAGTTAAAAAGCAACTACAACTAACTGTTACACATTCAAAATGAAATAAAGAGAGAGCAATTGAAATCGTATGATATTGAATAGGCTATTAATTTTTATTGCCTGCATCTATCGACCTGAATATTCACATTTGGTATTGCCTAAATATAAATTTAACGTTAATTACACATTGACTTATACCTACATGGTTTCTAGGAACCAAAACGTTAATTATATTGCTCAAAATATTAGATGGTTGAAATAAATATTAATGGTTCGAATTAATAAAGTGTCATTAATAACCACATAATTTTCATGACCACCACAAAATTACCTTAGACACACAACATAATTTTTTAAATACTAATCTGTTAATGCGTTCAATTCGCAATATATTAACAGAATTTTAAAAATGTGTGTGGTATTTTAGGACAAAACCAAATTTCATTTCCAATTTGCCAAAGTCAACTAAAATATACAGTCAGTCAGAAATTGAAAACATACTGGTATTTATAGTGAGTTACAACCCGTGTGGTGTACACATGTACGTACCTACATATAGTACGTAGTTCGCGATATTGTATGAGATATGTATTTCAGCGGTGATTGGTCGGCGGCGAGTCAGGGCGGGCGAACACTGCCATCTGGCGCTCGCGGGGGGAAGCAATGTCTACCGCTATAATGTCTGTAATCGTACTCTGGAACTCTGCTGAAACTGTTATATCACATTTGTTCATCCACTTAGATGCCTAGCAACACTAAATGAGTACACACTAGGCACTTTACAGTTATTCAGTAAATACCTTAATAAGACAAAATATGTACCTTCTTACATGCGTAGGTAAGTATGTAAATAAGGTACTAAGGTTACTTCAAAATTCTGAATATTCAAAAGCAACGTGTAAGTGCACAGTTAAGGTTATTGTAAGCGAAAACAATAAATCATTTAGAAAAATTCTTTAACCCCAGAACTGAAGGTTAACTTAATACAAAACAAGCCAAGTAGGTACACTGTCACTATACGTCCTACATACATACATACCTATAGGTAGACACTCGAGCCTCTATCCCCAAAGTGTGGTGAACAGAGGCGTATCTTTCAGTCCCACTTACGTAATAGAGGGCACATACCTATGAGGACCTTACGAACATGCAGGACAGCAGTGCATATTTAGTCATGTAAAATTGTTATACATACTATGATCTGGTGATAAGATGTGATGTTGTACCACATCTATGTTAACCTTAATAACAGATACGAATGAATGAGTATTCTGAATCAATATCCTGATGCTCATAGAATGAGGAATTCATTATTGGATATAGATTTGAATCATAATGAACTCTAGCTGTCAAGTGATTTTTTTACGAGAAGATTTCCTTAATATATGATAAGATCAAAATTGGTTATTTTGTATTTGCAATTGTCGTAAAATTGACGATCATTATCGTGAGATGTTATATAGTTAGACGTGTGAATACCTACTAAGTACGCGTGTAAATACCTAATTGTAGTCTCTATAATAATCAAATGACAAAAGATTTAATCTGATATAATATTATAAGGGTATTTTGATATACGTTTTAAATAATATAAAGAGAAAAAGATTTACATGTACCTAATCATTGTTACTTACAAAGTTAGTTAGTTCCTTTGTTGGTAGTGACGACGCTGAACTAAAACCTGGTGACGTAGGTCCCTACGTACTTAAGTAAGTACCTACGTCCGTAACTTATACGTAAGCAAATTAGGAATTCAAGTGCTTAGGTTAATATTACTATCAAACATTTATGTACAGAGCGAAAGGAAAATTACATTCAAAATAAAAAATAAAGGGCTACGTTGATAAAGGTTTTGAAACAATATGAAAAAGTTAAAACTTGCACATGTAATATAACATAATACTTATGTTCTATTTTCTTCTGTGCTTGTAGATACCTTACAAATCTCCGATTTTGTTGAAGGTAATGTGTAGGCAGGTTAAAAGTGTATTGTATGTAAGTTCTATCAAACCGTTTTTCATTTACAACAATTCCTTTAATATTCAAAGTGAACAAGTGTTGTTTAAATATTTTGAACTGCAAATGGGCTTTAGGTGCTAATCTGTAATCAATAATAAAACAGTATATTTTACGATACATAAGTAAGTGTGTACAATTTGAAGTCATTCTTATAGTATCGTGTGACACCGCGAAGTGAAGAACTTTAGATAGCACCTTACGCATATGCGCCTGCCTGTCGCCAAGGCCTGCAACAATGAGATGTACAACTGTACAATGGCAATGTTTTGTGATGAACGTTATTGATCAGGTTGGGAATGACAATCACACGCCGGTCAACGATTAACGATTATATGTGAAAATACGTATAGGTAGGTTTGTACCTACCATAAGTACATTTTAGGGTTCGGTACGCGGAAGGTAAAAACGGAATTTGCTGGAAATGTGTACATAATGGTACAGATACCTTCTTACGCAAGTCTGACTCGCACTTGGTCGATATTTCAATACATGTTCTTTATAGCGATAGACTAGATAGAAACAATAAGTAAATTCAATTCTTTCAAGATATTTTTTTAATATAAGCAGATCCGCTTAATGTAGTTTTATCCGAAAGTTAAGTTTTCGTCTCGGTTTAGAAGTAAGAAGCAACTGAAATAAAAACTTTTAAAGAGTAGGTATATAACACTTCGAGAAACATAAAAATATAATTTGTAGAACCCAGGTGCAGACACACCTGCCACAGTCTCATTGTGAACCTAACCGATCTAGTAGTATCAATTTGATCAGTCCATGATTTTATGAAGAAATCAATTCATATACACATACCTACCTACAGAATAATTATCTATCTATATATAAAAGAGGAAGGTGACTGACTGACTGACTGACATACCCAGAGATCAACGCACAGCCCAAACCGCTGAAGCTAGAATCCTGAAATTTTGCATGTAGGTTCTTTATATAACGTAAGTGAGCACTAAGAAAGGATTTTTTGAAATTCCACCCCTAAGGGGGTAAATCAGGGGATGAAAGTCTGCGTGACCGAAGCCGCGTGTAAAAGCTAGTGTAGGCATATGAAGGTGTCTTGAAAACTAGTCCTCACAGTTATCTTACTTTACCATAACACATGCACGCAATAAGCTCGTTACAGGTATGATAATATACCTACAGGTAATATAATTAATACAAAGTACAAACAGACAAACAAAGTCCATTAGCTGGCCACCTCTCAGCTATGCTTCACTCACTTCAGATATTCCTGATTAACTTTTTCTTCTGACCCTAAATGGCTGTTAAGACTATACGTAAACACCAGAACTTTTACTGTGAAGGGAAAAACTTACTCGTGTTTTAATTGCAAGTTATTTTAGCTACTACTACTAACATCACAGCCGTTGAGAAAAAAAACTCCCTTGCGATGGTTATTGATCGAATATTATGCAATATTCGATCAATAACCATCGAATTAAGTTAGAACATCTAAAAACCAACTTATGGGTTCGTCAAATGATTTTTTGGGTTCGTCAAATGATTTTTTATAGGGACACCTACGTACGTACGGGCATTACATACAAATATAACATCATCTGATTTCCCATATAACACATCATCATGAGTAAATTTCGCAATATTTTTGGATAATGCTATATTTAACTAAAATTTCCACGTAATATAATATTTACTGCAAACTCTTCTGAAGGTATGGACTACATATGTATAATCAAAATTGGTTCTTTTGTTAATCATCTTCAATACATTAAAAATATTTTTAATGTGTTGATATTAAAAGAAAAAAGTATGTGTGACAGGACCGTAATGAGCCTCAGTATATTTGAATACCAATAAAAATATGTAGCTCAGCGACCTACCAGCGACCAGCCGCAGAGCGCCACCAAGCGACCACTTAACGAACTATCTCTTATATAAAAGCCATTGCAATCATTTTCAATGATCTAATGTAAAACTAGAAATAATGATTTCTACTCCTGTTTGGATCTGTTGGACTAGTTTTAATCATTTCTGTGTAAGTGCTAATCCGAGGCGTGGCGGTTTTATTGCGGTAGTGGAAGCCTGATTTAATGGTTTCAAATACAATTTCTATAATGTGGTTAATTGTGGCACAATTTATTTTCAATCATTTGCTTTAGCGAGAAAGTTGTCACAACTGCGTCGCGACAATTTATCTTCATAATCACTTACCACTTCGCTAAATGTCATGAAGAAATGCACGAAATTGCTTAATTAAAGTTTTTTTTTCTGTTTAATTTTTTTCTTCTTTAAAGTCGATCAGGAATCCTTCCTGAAGCAATTTACAAACGGCCAGAATGTCTATAAATAAACTATTCGTTAAAATTAATCGACAAAAAGGGGAATATAATAAAAGGAAGCGATAATACTTAATACCATACAATATATTACAACATTGTAGTGCAATTTATTAATAGCACGGTGAAATGTTTATTCTCTATGTTTGTAAAGAACATAGGTATAAGGGAATTGGTAAGATACATTTCTGAAGGCTTGTTTTCCCAGCGTTCAAGACAAGCCGTACATTTCCTCATTGCCTGTCAACAGTTGCCATTGAAAGTACTTGTCACTGTTATCAATCAAGTATTATAGTGAGTTTAATAAAAACCAGCTGTGATGATGCAACAAGAGTTCACCGTGAACAACACAATACACCATTACGTTGAGTTATAGTTGTAAAATTACAATTAAAAGTTTTAATCTGACAGTTTTAAGGTGTGAAGTAAACTTCAAACGGACTTAGTGACGCTGATTTTGTTCTGAAGCCGTTTGTCCATTATTGTCTTTATATTATCTAGGTAGTACATTATATATTAAATTATGGAGTATGCCAAAAGGACAAGCTTATTACTTCCAGAATAACAGAAATGTTAGTTTAGCTGTAGAAACTTACTGTTCAAAAGTTCAAACTACATCATGATTCGTACATATACCTAATACTGTTATATTAATACAATAGGTCTACTTACGAATTCCTTTAATTCAATAAACAACAAATTATAGTTTATTTTTAAACCGACTTCAAAAAAGGAAGAGGTTCTTAGTTCCACTGTTTATATATTTTTCTTTTCAGTCTATTATCATTAACAATAACAATTCAAAATCAACACAACCTTTGCAATGGCTTATGCTCTTTCTATTAAGACATACGAGTATCTACTCTATCACAAATCACATTGATAATGCACTTGTCGATGCGCAGCCCAAGGCCCGGGGCAGACTGCGACGGGCCGCAGTGACCTGGTGCGTCTAATTAAACATCAATTGACACCACACTTGACCGCCGCGCACAATCAACACTCCAATGAGACAGTGTCATGTATCGGATTGACATGTCTATTACATGTATTTGTCATTTTTGTTAGATATTTAACATAAGGTTTAAGTAATTATAAGGCACATTAATTTTTATTATTTTTTGTGGAGAAAAAAATCATTTATTTACACGCAAGCTATTTTTCTAGTCTTAGTGTATTGTAGGAACAAAAGTGTTATTTAAGGAATATTCATTATCCCACCAAAAACATTTTCATGTAAAATGTTGCCAAGACGACTGCATATTGCTTACCCTGTGAAAAAGATATCAGATCTCATGTAGAGCCAAGGTTCTGTATCTACACGCCCTAACTCTACCAACCCTAACTTCATAAACTCTACATCTCAGTAAAAATGTATGGCTTCACCGTTTCGCTATCATACCGTCACGAAGGGGAACTAACGCCTTTTGTGTTTGCAAATATCTAGTTTCTGAAGTAATGTGTTATACGAATATTTAGTTTCTGAAGTAACGAAACAGCCAAGCCATACATTTTTACTGAGATGTAGAGTTTATGAAGTTGGGGTTGGTAGAGTTAGGGCGTGTAGATACAGAACCTTGGCTCTACATGAGATCCGATATTTTTTTCACAGGGTAAGCAATATGCAGTCGTCTTGGCAACATTTTACATGAAAATGATTTTGGTGGGATTTCATTTCTTTTTGTAAGTTTCCTTTTTTTTCGGGTTGTATTTCTTGTACATCTTCTTTCTTTTTTCGAAAAAGTCCGTGTACTAAAAATAAAACCTCTAGCATAAACATTTGTGAAAGTCTCATACAAACTTTCACCTCCCAAATTTGGGGGTTGGGAGGCAAAAGTAATAGGTTTATGATTTTTTTTGTTGTTTGTATACTAAACTTAGTTTACATACCAAATTTCAGCTTTCTAGCACTTCAGGAAGTACCCTAACAGTTTTGATGATCATCAGTGTGTCAGTGACGAAATCGGTGTTTTTTTGGTATCAATAAAATCTAAAGTATCAGAGCTATGCAATTGAAACTATGTACGTTTCATTAGTCTTTTGGTAACATCATATCCTAAAAATTTGAACGATCTGGTATATCGGGAACCAAAGTTATGGGGGTTCAAAAAAACGACGAAACACTTCGAGAAAAGGTAGGTAGTGCCCTTGCGCTACGCTTGGCTCGTCTTGGCGGGGGCACGACCGTGCCCCCAGATTATTATTTTTTCGGACATCTAACACACAACGCCATCTAGTCCCAAGATAAGCAGAGCTTGTGTTATGGGTACTAGATAACTGTTACAATTACATATATACTTTTTTTTTGCAAATACATACATATTATACATAGAAAACACCCAAACTTCGAAACAAATATTTGTAGATCATACAAACATTTGGTCCGACCCGGGAATCGAACCTAAGACCCATGGTCAGCAGTCGCACACATCAAGCGCGAGACCAACGAGGCAGTCATTTCCGATTCATTAACCGAGGTTTCATAGTTACTGCTTCTCTGCAAAGGGTCTAAGTTGCGTATATGGCCTATTTCTCAATGCATTCTTACGATTAACTTAAAACATTCAAACAAAAATTTTCAGCTATAGTACGTAAGTACCTATTATTTAATAACATTTATATATTTAAGCTACATCGTAGGGTTACGTAGATATACAGGTTTTGTAAAAAGGCATTAATTGGACTTAACATTTAAATCCTTATTAATATTCGTTAAAGTCAACCTCCGAAAAGTACTTCAGCACTCAGTGAAAGCGTTTATCAAACTTTATCAAATCCATTGCAAATCTAATTCTGCTGCTTGTAATTTATTCTTTAAATTCATCGCTTTTCACTCCATTTTATCAATACTGAAAGATATCAGAGCCCCCACAGTCTGATCCCAAGCGAAACAGGGCCTCTGCAGAGTATACGATTGTAAATACTATTTAGTTAAATATTAGACTAGCTTCTACACGCGGCTTCGCTCACGCAGACTTTCATCCCCTGATTTACCCCCTCAGGGTTGGAATTTCAAAAATTCCTTTCTTAGTGCTCACTTACGTTATATAAAGAACCTACATGCAAAATTTCAGGATTCTAGCTTCAGCGGTTTGGGCTGTGCGTTGATCTCTGGGTATGTCAGTCAGTCAGTCAACCAGTCAGTCACCTTGCACTTTTATATTTTATTTTATTTTATTTAATAGGTACAGATACAGATAACAGACTTAAAAAATACAAAACACAGTCTTAACAAACACAATAAACCTGCCATCCAGTTACAACTGTACACAGCTTAAACAGTAGAAAGTGCTTCGTTTTAGCATAAGGCTAACAAATTATAAGAAAAATTATAAGAAAAACCAACAAAAAACAAATCTATAATTAGATACACAGTTACAAACTAAATATATAAAGAAAACTGAGCTGTGTATTAAAATTAAGGTCCGCTACAACGAAGGAGAGAACACTTGAAGGCATTGAGGCCTTCGTGAAAGATGTCTAAATGTGACCACACGATATTATAGTTCCTGGACATTCTGTTTAGTGGGTTATTATGTGAGACATTATTATTGCAGGGAGGAACACTAAACAATTGTGGTATACTTACAGATCGCGTTGGTTGGTATATATATATATATATATAGATTTCTTTAACAATAAAGGAATCAATTATTCAAACTGTTAACAGCGCCACTGATATGTACCTACATACGCACAGTTAATAGATGCGGGCTCGCATGCCGCACTTTGATATCGACACATAACCTCACAAGAGGAAATTGTTGGAAAACTATGAATACTTCAAATAAATATGTTAGACTCAACTAAATTGTTTATACCTGGTGTGCAAATGTATTTAGAAATGTAGTAGAGTTGTTAAAATATATATACAAGTGTGGTATCGGTCCATTAAATGTAAGTGGAACTAAAGTAATAGTCTATAAAATATAGTAATTAAATACGCCTTTTGAAAATAAAGACAGTCTCTTAAGATCTGTTATACATTAGTATTATCTTAAAATAAGCTTTGTCTACAAAACATTATAATCCTCAAGTTATGAAAGTGATATCAGGAGCTGCTGGTAGGTAGGTTAGTACTAGGTTAGTACTTATAAAAACTAGGTACGTGAGTAGTCTACCTAGTACGTACCTAGTTTTTATAAGATTTAACCAAACCAACTCCTAGTTTGAGATGATTAGGAAATAACATTTCACTCAATGTAGAGCTATCGAAGCAAAAAATACTTAATTACTGAAATTATTATGCTTTAATTTTAAAGATTTCTATGTTAAGTAGACTCAAACCTTCAACGTTATCACTGAGTGGTTTCTTCTTGTTTGTGCGTTAGATTTTGGAGCATTTTAATAAAATAAAATTCATATGGCAACAGCTTGCATACCGTTAACCTTTCATGTAATACTAACACTGTTGTACCTGAATATCTGACTTTTATGAAGAGTGGCCATGAGTTTATTTGCCAGTATTCTTCTAATAAGGCTCTACGCGTTTTGAAAATTGGAAGATATTGATGGATACAGGCAGGCAGTAGATTTTGGTGTTTTCACCTAATTTACCTTGACAATACAGCACATGCTGTGGCGTTTGTTTGTGTCGATCTATGATTTATAAATGTAACTTTAATTTAATGTTCATAAATGTCACTTAGTGTCTTAATTTAATAAATGAATTGGAATTAAATTTATAATTAAATCAAATCATTTATTTTTAAATAACTAACTGCATCCTATTAAGCTTCGATGCTGCTGTTTCAAGATTTTGAAGCATATATAAACTAACCTAACATTTTGATTTACATTGGCAAAAGTACCTACAGCTCCTAAATAATAATAATTTAAAACAGTTCAATTTCGAATAAGAGCCTCTTTTAATATTGTTCTCATCAAAACATATTTAAATAGTGTAATAAAAATTTCTGCCAAGAAAACACTTTATTAATATTGTACCGTTTTATTGGGACCCGAACGAAAGTGCAATTAATCAAAGGCAGAATGTAATATAAATATAAAAATTGGCATTTTATAGACAGCTAGAGATTCGGCAAACGGCACGGCCACGCATTTATACATATATAAACACTTTCTTCTTAACAAGGTTTACTATAATTAATAACTTCATTTAAGAGAGACGTTTAGAAACCAGTATGAGGATATCTCAAATGTTGTGACGGGTATATTTATTTTCGTTCGAATTGATATTCGTTTCTAAATCGAAATTTTGCCTAAATTAAATTCGTGTCGTAACCGCATGTTACTCAACGATATTGTGAGACTCTATGGCTTGTGTAGCAAGTGGACCTCCACCTCGCCGCGGCTAGGAAGCAATAGTTCGTTGATAGTTTTCTCTCTATCTCTCTATCTAACTTATGTATGCTGAAAATAACAAAGAACGTCATTCCAATTTTTCATGATGATATTTTTAAAGCACAATTCCATATGATTGTTATGGTTTTCATTTTCCCTAAATAATACCTATTCTGGTCATAGGAGGACATTGACCTTAAAAAATGTGCAGAAAATTGGTAACAGAGTAAAAATAATAATTTTAACCGATATCATAACTCTTAAATTTCACCTTGAGTATATTTACTAACTATTTATTTAAAATACTAGCTTTTACCCTCGACTTCGCGCGGTGATCAAGAAATTGTTGATCACTTCGGGTGTCCCTCGAAAACAACACTTTTTTTATAGGCAGGTACCGCATATCTTTATAGAGTGACGATTTTATTATTCTAAAGATATAATCTGTTACTGAGAACCACTACGGTTGAAAACTAGGTATTAGTAGGAATTAGGTACCTACTTTAAAGACATGCATGTTGGTTAGAGCTATGTGTTACACATATTTAAAAGGAATATACCTACCTAATAACGATTCGTTACACTGCAGTGAGAATTGAATTATTGTACCTACTTATTTTTCTATTGATGGGTATATTCGTGACGATAATATTAATAAAATCCTCAATACTGATAGTGTCGTCAAAACAATAGCTATGAAATTATAAAAAGCCCGTGTGAAATCTCGAATCGACGTTCTTTTAGTAAATAAACACATAAATCATGATCTTGTGGTTTGTGTTGTGGTCAAATGTAGTGGAGACGGTACAATTTCGTTACCTGTCTGCACAATGCATGAATGACAATGTCCTATGTGAAATGACATCTTGGTTTTAATATGCGTATTTACAGGTCAAAGGTATCACTCGTATTACTGACATTTGTAAGCTATTTTTTTTATAATTGAATTACCTACTACTCAGAGTTGATCCTATTCAACTTTAAGAAAATATTGCAACCCTGAAGGTCGGTAATTAAGAAATGAAGAAAACAGGTTCTGAAAATTGATCTTGGTTTAGTCACTGTGAAATTAATGACACTTTTATATTCGAAGGCGTCTTATTTGAGCCTCGTAAATATAACTTCAGGTGTATGTAGATTTTGAAAAAGTAATTTCATTTTTATTAGGTATTCTTTAGAATTAAAGTGTGAAGTACAGTAAGTTTAGTGTTCTTATCTCAAAACCAGAAAATCACCTTAAATTCTCCAAAAAATACATATAAACAATTTTCTATAAGAAAACGAACTATTAATGTAAAATCGTGATAATTTTTCACCATGTGTCTGCCGCGTGTTGTAATGCAACAACCTGTAGGAATTAGAAAACAGTACAACGTGTCGACAAGAAGCGCTCATGTGTCGCGGACCAAGGACACGGTTTACAGCAGACTGTTCTTCAGCTATCAGTTACGTAACAAAGAGTTTCCGCCGCGCGACGGGACCACCACCAAATTATCACCATCGACTTTATAAGCGATATAATCACCAATAAATAAACTTTAACGCACCTGTGATACGATTACCTAATGACTTTTCCTCAAACGCGTCCCGTCTATCAACTTAGAACAAATTCGCTCAAATGCACATTTACGAGTTTAACTGTAAAACCGACAACATCAATTTAGATTCAAATCTTTTTATTATTCGAGTATCTGTTTAATTAAGAAGAGTAATATACCATATTGGCTACAAATTTACGACTGGCTTTCTCTTATTATAGCAATCGTATTAAAATCATAGGTCGTATAAAATTCTAATTTAAAACTGTCTTTGCGTCTAGTTATGTGTTTGATCACAAGAGTAGATTTGGATGTCTCGACCCCATAGGTTTTGTTATCGATGTTCGCATCGCGCACTTGTTTTATGAATGTGCACGACAAAGGTATCACGGTCCGTGTACTGCTAATTGATAGTATTGTTTAGTTGGAGCGACAAGTGGGTAGGTGTCGCGGTAGCCGTCGGGTGCGTTGCGCCTACGCGCGCTCCGCGAAGGGCTCGAGGAGGATGCGATGTGCGGGCCGCGGACCGCTCGCGGCGCTACCAAAACCGTAAAGACTATAAATTCAGTGGAACATGGCCGCTGATAAAGGTGGCCTCGCCGCTGCACCTGCCCCGACCCGACGTTTTTTAAATACATATTTTACGGCATAACGCAGAAAAAGTGACAGGTACCTCGCTACGGCTGCTCGTTTGTGCGACAACGTTCCCGCACGGCATTCTATCACCACTGAAATAGAAATACCTACTCCCATGTCAACGCACTCAAAATATGACTACTAAATTTTCAATTATAGAATCATAAGTGATTTGGTAACAATAAAATTATAAAATTTTCTGTAGTGGACTCAAACTATTTATCTGTATAATTATTATCTATAACAATCTGTGCAACTGTAATACGAGTAAATTCAATCACACAGAAGACTTTCCTGACTAAAACATGATTTTTTCAAATATTGGGTATGAAACATATGATATAATAATTATTATTTTTACGGGAATTAACGCGATCACTATTTCAAGGTACTACATACCTCTGTTTTGCCTGAAGTTTCGTACGTCACGTCACGTGAAGTAAAAATAATAATTATTATATCATAGAACGCTAAAGTTTAAAAGTTAGTATAAAACATATGAGTTCGACTGGTTAACATGGTCTTCTAATTTAGATTATAAATGATCAAACACATTTTCTAGGCCTCTGTGCATAGGTATATACATTTCCCCAGCCACAGCATTAGGTTTTACAAGTATCGTAGTTGCCGCGTATCTATCTACGCCATGCCGAGCTCTGAAGTCAACGACACACGCCATTGTCTACGCCAAGGCAACTAAAAACGAAATTAATCAAATAGATAAAATATATCAACACCTGTATTTGGAGCTACTTATTTTAAATAGTAATTGCCTAGTTACTGGCAAATGGAGTTTTGTTACTTCAATAAACAATTCCTGTTCATTAAGATAATTTTAAAATGTAACAACAAAAAATACTGAAGATATAGGTATAAATGTGTTTGCGCGGAAATTTCTGACAAGTTGAAGTAGTTTCTCTTCAGTGAAATGAAGTGGGTTAATGTAGTTGTTAGATAGGTATGTCTATGTTCTATGTTTCAGCTACACCGGTATGTGTGTGTGTGTTGGTGCGAAGGCCGTGCCGTAGGTAGGTGTGTATGTATGTCGCAGTAACGTGTCGAACCTTGAGCGCGGCTAACAGCCAGAACGTCTTGCTATAATACATCCTGCACTACCAACCATTGTTCTAAACACAAAAACACATCTTCCATCCAAGCATTTGTCAAACTAAACTCTAGCTGAAAAGACTCCTCACACACACAAACACACACACACGCTCATTTGTGTACAGTATCTTTACATCAACTTATTGTTGGATGCCAATTAACACCTAGGTTGATAGTCTACCACTAAAATCATTGTCACTGATTACATTATGACTACAATCCGCATATTTGTAATTTCAAGCCAATATGCATACAGAAGCTGAGAATGTAATGATAGATTAGGTAGACCTAAAATTAATCTTATTAATTCTTAAATTTATGAGACTGTATAAGAAAACTCATGTGTATAGTTAACTCACACCGCGCTCCTCCTAACAATTGAAGACATTTGACTATGGTTAGATAGACAGCGGTCGGGTATTTTTTGCGGCAAACATTCTTATTCGGTGCTGAGACAAAAAGTTCGAGGTTAACAGGCGGAAACGAGCGTGTGATAGCTTTAATTCTTGAAATTATATCAAAATTTAAACTACATAAAAAGTACTGAAGTCTGCGGAATATCTTTTTCAAGTTTTTAAAAAGTATTATTTTAGTTAAGTGTAATATAGTGAAATAGTAATGAATTAGATGATAAGCCATTAAGCTTATAGAAAAAAAGTTTGGTATCTTTCCGTAAATTATACAGAGTATACAATCAACCATGAAATATTGGTACGTACCTTTTTAATTCAGCAGTTTATATTCTAACTGATAAGTCTAAACCTGATTATATGGCAATGTACTAATAGATAGTGAAGGTATAAAATGCAGATAATACTTAAGCAAATTAAGTGTATTGCCAAAAATACTTTACTGATTAAACAAAACTTTATAGAATACACAAAGAGACACCCATATCTAACAAACAAACTTGTTTCCAATTGCGGCACACATTTTTAATAAATGTAGATAAATTCAATGTATGTAATAATTGCATTATATGCATAACAATTATGAAATAATTGCTCCGGCATACAATCGGTTTGTGTATAAACATTGCTTACTGGGAATGTTATTTATAAGCACCTTATTTGTTTACATTTTCATTCATCACATATGAAATGAGAATTGCGCTTGTGTGTTTACTTGTGACGATAAACTCGGTTGGAACACAACAGTTTGTTGGCGTTTTCTGAAAGATAGCTTGTGTGTTGGTACGTTTAGTAGAGTGCGTGGTAGTTGGTATTGGCGGAGGTTTCACTGGGGGACGCTCCAATGGGCAGGCGGAATGTCACTTGGTCCATGGCGCGAGGCGCACACGTGATGTTTTTGCGTCGGCCGCGCAGCGACACACACTCCTTAACAGTTTTTATGACAACTCACTATTGACAGGAGAAAGCTATCGATACATTTGATCGAACTACTATTTGTTTAGTTCTCTTTCAGACTAATCGAAAACGGTTCAACTTTATCAATTCTTGCCCAAGATCTATAGGTCTCTACATAACAAGTTAATAAGTTTTATAAGTTACATATTACGTACTACACAGTTAAGTAAATATCTCTACAAAACACTTAGAATCTTATTTTTTTTTCAAATATTTAAAGTGATCACTAAGCTTTTAACATCATGTCTACATTAGTTATTCTTATAGCAAACAGTTCACGCTTTCCAATTAAACCACACAAGATTTTTATTTTTTTAGGATAGATGCATTGAGTTCATAGTTTATAAGACTTTAAAAATGAATAATGTGACATTGATTCATGAACGTAAAGTAATTTCAAAACATTAGTAGTTGAACTTAATGTACCAGTATAGGTGTGTAGTGATAATGCCAACTAATATCAACAATAAATACTAAACAATTATCTACATTAATGCAGATTCTTTTATCAATAGGCAACACCAAGGAAATTTTAAAATCAAGAAATAAAAACTTTGGATCGTAAAATTTGGTAATCGAGGCAAATTAATATTTTTACAATATTTAACGCTAATAGGACTCCTCGTCTTTAGTCTCTGTTAAAAGTTGCACAAATGAGATATAGAAACAGAACGGATTGTTTTTGCTTATTGGTCCTGGCACAAAAACAGTTTGAGTGCGGTTCTACAGTCTAACGATAACTTCAAATAGAATAACATACTAAATGTATCTGTAAACACTCCATGAACATGGGATTTAATTATAAAGGATATTGGTGGTAAATTTTATCCTCACAGTCCAATGGACTTAGCGAGAGCAGTAATTTAGTCACGAGGTAGTGTAAGAATAAACTGGCATAGAAAAGTATTGTGAAAACGTTGCACAAAGCCATTATTTGAGGTTGATTAAATGTGTAGTTGGATGCGATAGCATCAATGTATGTGGTGTCAAGTGTGTTGTTCGTGTGTGCAAGAGGCTGGGGCGCTGGGGCACAGGCCGACGGTGCCGGGCCTGCGCCCGCGGTGACACCGGCCCGGCCCTACCTGGCCGTACCTGGCCCTCGCGCAACCCTCATAAATAAAACAAACAAACAACACTAAACCTTGGATTTCTATAACAATATGACCTAGTGACCGGGATTCACTCAATAATAGTCTGTGTTAAAATATTTACTCTGTTTTATTAAATACTTAGACGATAATATAAAATATCATATTACTAAGTAATATTTACTGCTATAGACTTGCGTACCTAACTCCATCGAATGCGTTATATTTACATTATTCAACTAATTCAACTTTAGTAAAACATTTTACCAATATCTGAGCTTGTTGTAAATCGTAAAAATAGGCAAACAATTCTATATCTGTACAATGAACAGACGCAGTGCTGACACAGCGCACTGGTCCGACACAGTTACATTTCTATCTGGCGAGGCAGAGATTGTCAGGACATTTTCAATAAAAGTCATTTCCATATTTCAATTTCTATAAAGAACTTTTTTTAATATATATCATCATATACGTCGTAGGTACATTATTTTATATAGAAAAAATACCTATTTTTACAAGTATTAAGTACCAAGGTTGGCCACAAATACATACAAACGAAAAAAAACAACAAAACAAGTAAAAAACAGGAATAAAACCATTTTGGCATCGTGTCTGCATCCTTTT
Source organism: Diaphora mendica (assembly GCA_949125395.1). Classification (NCBI taxonomy): domain Eukaryota; kingdom Metazoa; phylum Arthropoda; class Insecta; order Lepidoptera; family Erebidae; genus Diaphora; species Diaphora mendica. The sequence continues at coordinate 30,432,633 of OX421316.1, forward strand.
AATAATATTTTCAATAAATTATGATGTGGGGAGCTAGGTGTGCGTCGAGTGGCCGCAAACGCGCGGCGGGGCGGCGCGGCCGGCCGCTAACACCAACAGGCAAGTCGGCCGCGCTGCCGCGCCGTGAGACTACACGCGAGTATGGCTCTCACACTCGGATCGTTTCATTACAACACTTAAAACAAAAATTGCACCTATTGACTCACTCGTATTCCCTTACAAAACGAAGCATCGACCCGATTCATATTTTTTACTCTCGTCCTCGTCACTAATCATAAATTTACAGTAATAGCAACAATTTAAATTTATTCCACACCATAATGACTCCCTACTGACAGGTAGGCATGTATGAACATTGTTAATTTGTAATATCTATAAATAAATTCGATGAAATCGTCCTTTACAAAACTGTAAGCGCTACGCACTCCTCGCCGGCGCGGCCGCGCGGCTTTGGTCGCGGGGACGCGCGGGCGTTAGGCGCCGTACAACACAGGGGCTACACATACGCTGTGAGTGTGTAATGTCGTCGTACTTACCGCACGACGAGCTGAGTGCTGCACGGCCGCGCGGCGAGGGTGCGTGAGCGACGCCGGGATCCAACTCCGATTTAAGCTCTTATTTACCAATTAGACTATCTAGCTAAACGTATCGGCGATCACTCCGAACCTCGGCGCTTCGATAAAGTATAAACGATTACTGGCTTCGATCTTAACATTACTCACATAATTAATCATGACTTCACTGAAATTATAAAGAACAACTTAAACGTTAGCGTTCGGTCCATCGGACGGGGCGTCACACGCGAACTTATTTACAGGGTGGTCGCCCTCGTCTCACTTGCGCCGCGGCACGTCCAGGCGCGCGGCGCTATGTACACTGCGCTATGTACAGGTCCCGCGGGCGGGCGCCGGCGGCTAGTGCGGCTCTGCGTAGTAGGGCCGCGGCGGCGCCCACGGGGCGAACTGTTAGTGCGCCGCCAGCGTGTGCGCGCCCTGCGGAAGCCCGTGCTGCGGCGACAGGCCGGGCGGCGAGTGCGAGTGCTGCAGCGGCGAGCCGTGCACGTCGCTGTGCCCGTAGTGCGCGTGGCCCATGCCCTCCATCATCTCGTTGCCGAGCGTGTTCGGCGGCGTCATGCGCTTTTCCTTCTGTCGCCTGTTGCAGAACCACACGCGCACCACCTCCTTCTCCAGCTGCAAGCTGTCCGCCAACGACGTGATCTCCTGCGCTGACGGCTTCGGCTGCTTGTGGAAGTGCTGCTCTAGCGCACCTTTCACGGACACCTCTATCGAGGTGCGCTTCTTTCTTTTCCTGCCTTGTGCTGCTATTTTGTCGATGCTCGTCGGACTCCCTGTCGTGGAATCCGCCTCCTCGAGCCACTTCTGGAGCAACGGTTTAAGTTTGCACATGTTTTTGAAACTTAGCTGAAGGGCCTCGAACCTGCAGATCGTCGTCTGCGAGAACACATTACCGTAGAGAGTACCGAGCGCCAGGCCCACGTCGGCCTGCGTGAAGCCGAGCTTGATGCGGCGCTGCTTGAACTGTTTGGCGAAAGCCTCGAGGTCGTCGCTCGTGGGCGTGTCCTCCTCGGGCTGATCTCTTTCCATTGCATGATGATGCAGAGGATGTGGCGAGGGCTGAATATCCCTAAGCATGTGATGCTGTGCATGCATGGGCATGGGATAGCCTCCGTGAAGACCGACAGGCGAGCCGGCACCGTAGTGCGGGCTGACGACCGGTGCGTGCCAGCCGTGGCTGTGCTGCAGGTGTCGGTGCTCATGGGGTGCCGGTTTCACGTCAGGTTGATGCGCGTGCGCGTGACTGTGGTGCATGGCCCACGGGTCCGCCGGTGGTAGAGACGTCCAGGGGTTTCCGAGCACGGGAGCTCCCGGCGACGGCGAACCCCCGGCGTGCAAGTGATGCTGATACTTCATATCCGCGGGCTCGGCGCTCCGCGGCGACGCTGCGTGGTACCCGCCGAGGGTGTTTAGATCCATCTCGGCGGGCATGTACGTGGTCGCCGCCATGGCGCCGTACCTCAAATCCACTGTGGACGGCGTCTTGCCGGCTCGAAGGCTCTCGAGCCTTCAACTGGCTTACTTGTTCGCGAAAAAAGCGCGTGTATCGCGCGGCGCTGCGGCAGCGGCGGGGGCCACCTCACATCACCGAATACAACAGCGAGCGACATGCGCGTGCGTGCGCGACGGCAGCACGGAGCGGACTGAGGCCCGCCGCGCCGCTGCGCGCGCCCGCCGAGTAGAGAGGGGCGGCCCCGCCCAGCGCCGCCCGCTAATGACGGTGTAATTACTGCGCCCCGCCTGCCCGCTCCCGCGCCCCTCGCCCCAGCCCGGCCCCTCGCCCCGCGCGCCGACCCTCGCCTCGAGCCGAGGAAAATTGTGCGTCGCGTCGCTCCGGCCGCAGCCGACGGCGCGAAGCTTCTCTAGCTCCACTCCGGTGATGAGTACGTGCAACATGCCCACCGCTCATCACGCACTTCTCGCTCTTGGTAGTGTAACACGGAAGAGTTCCTATTCTTATTATTCCTTTACATTTTTACTTCAAGAATAATTTGTTTAGAAATGTTCCTTTATTAACTACATTAATGTTTGTTTATCAAGTAGGAATATTTTTCTTTAAATTTAACTTCGTTTATTTATAAGTACCATTGCTACACTACTATATTTTAGCTTTTAGAATAACAGGTAGGTAGGTACACTGTTCAAGAAGCGTGTGTAGGTAATAAATTCTTAACCGCAACTTCAGTAAATCAGTTTTAAGTTTATTATGCATTCTGCTGATCAACACACTGATACAAATTAAATAGGTTTATTATTGTGTTGACTAATAAGGACTCTGTCAGTTTTCTTTTTTGCTTTTTTTTTGTTCTATTTCCGTATACCAAATAGTTGAGTACCACTTGTCCTAATGGACACCTCGGCACTCTACAAAATAAAAATAGTTACCGTCGGATAAAACCTGACTACTTAATTAATAAAGACACCTACTCTATAAAAGCTGTTGATTTAGTTAGTAGCAGTAGGTACCTAGTTAGAAGATACTTACTAGTGTTATTAGGATAACAATTACTATATTTTAATGATATCCTCCTTTTGCACATGAGTAGGTACATACTGCCAGAATAACTAAAAACAACTTCAACCTGATAAAGTAATTGAAGCAAGTCAAAAAAATACTCAGTTTTTTCTTTACTAAATTATGCTGTCGCACGAGCTGTCCCCTCGCTTGATAACAAACGGCTACAAACACAAGTCGTACGGCCAACAGGTACCTAAGCGAAAGTAACACTGGATGTCATCTGTTACTAAATACTATTAAACGAACACGAACGAATATGAGCAAAGATTAATAAACACCCTGAAGAATTCTCATTTAAAAACTATCACAGAAAACATAGGTATTTTCATATCTACTGTATGCTTTTAAACTATTCATCTGTTGATGTCCTGTCTACATATTATAAGAGTTAGGTCCTAGTCAAATATGGTTCCTCTAGCCTGTATTATGAAGTATAGAGATTTACAACACTATATTTTATCACCAAATAAACTAATTATAAAAGTCAAAGTCGCACCGCCGCCGCGCCGCCGCCGTGAGCGACGATCACAGTCAGTACACTTGATCATCTCTACATTCGTAAAGCACCTACCTGTTTAACATGCAATAAATGCGTACATGAAAATATGTAGCTACATTTTTTTCTACATACCTATAAGTGCTAAAGTCGACGAAATTCTGTGTGACGTTCGAAGAAGAGTCACCATAATATTTTCAAATAGTGATTTGACTTTAATTATTATCGTTCGTAATGGGTTGTAATCAATTCATGTGAAAAATATTTACAATTACACTAAACGTAAAATAGTCTATTTGTGTAATTTATTCTTTGAAAACTATATTTATTTATAATTTGTTACGTTCTGAAAGCGGAAATGGAAAGCAGCAAAATCTTACAGACCCAACGTCTCGCGTTTAATCAAACGACACAAATACTCGAATTGATACCGCTAGCGCCATCTCTTATCGAATAGTAACACTAATTCAAAAATGTGTAAAAATATAAGTTCAGTTCAGTAAAGTATGTGACTGGCTATATATTAATAAATGTATATTTACGTTTAATAACTTTATGTCTCAAAAGAATATACCTATTATATAATATCGTTACAGTAGTTCCGAGAATGTCAAATAAAGACAAAAAAATATGAGCCGTGTGTTTAAAAGCCATTAACTTATATTTAATGTTAATTTTATTATGACTTCTTATTTATTAGACACTTTTTGCATTTATTAATTAAATACTAGAAGTTAAAAACAAACTTTTAAATAAAGTTGAATTTAGATATAATCAGAGCGATCGCGCGGTGGATAGCAATACTATTTGCTACCCTCGTTACCTAAAGAGGGTTGGAATAAGTGTGGGGCGCTCGGCACAAAAGGGAACCCGGCCACGTACCTAATGTTGTGGCGCTGTGCTGCGCTAACAGATCAAGAAAAACATATTTAACCATTACAGGTATTACAAAGACCGTAGTTTTATCACTAACATTATGAAATAGCAGCAAAACTTTTATCACTAAAGTTTAATTCTGTCACTAAATTTTAATACCTGATTTAATATACCTATCTACATATAACTATGAAATGGTTTATTCATTAAATTGACAATATGAGTCATCATATTGTGACGAGCCGATTTGTATCTTAAATAATAAATATAATGTACCTAGTTTGAGCATGTGTACTATGACCTGAATAATATTATTAGATCTGTCATCAGAATGAGAGTCACAAAATAGGACTAATGAAAATTATAAGAAAATAAATACTAAAGATACCCACTTTTAACAGGCATTTTCTAGGATCTTTTTAATTAGCAGTGAAGGGGATTTCTGGGTGTGACAAAGGTGGATGAAATAAACGTTATTTTTACGCTTAGACACTCCGTTTTAGAGGTATGGAGAAAAAGATGCAATGGTAGATTAGGTTCGTATGGTGATGATCAACGAAATGCCAGTTACAGTTACAACAACTAACTGTAACCGCCGATAGTATTCTTTGTTCAAAACTACAACTCCCGCATTAGGCAATATAATTATCCTGTGTCGCGAGGGACTTTACAAATAAATATGAAACGAACACAAAGAACACCCAGCCTCAGAACACTAATTTGTCGATCACACAAAGTGTTGTTTCATGTGGGGTTTGAACACTCAACTCAGTAGAAAACGGCGTGGCGACCGCAAAAACCACTGCCACACCAGTCAGTTTTTAATAGTAGGTATTAAGAAACACGCTTTATTCATTTGGATCTAGCACTGGTTCCTCGGTCTAATTGTTTAAAATTCGTTTCGTTTAAGAAGTTAGTTGAGTTAGAACTACTTTCATGTCTGAGTTAGAATTTATTTTGTGCACCTACCTTACAAGATTTCTACACCACCCTAAGGTTGACTGGAAGTGAATGCCCTGGGTATTAAGGTAGCCGATGTACAAATTTAGTGCATCGAGATCATAGATAAATTAATATGGTGAAAATTTTAAAAAATAATTAATTAAAATAAAGAATATAATAACAAATCAAATTATGACAAAGTAATAGATAGTAATAGATAATAGAATAGATTATATCAAATTGTCCAATAAGAAATTACAGTGAGGCGATTTTAACCATTCCAATAAGAGATGCTATTCCAATAAAGTAACTGTGTAAGTACAGGACCTATGCTACAATAGGTATTATTTTTAAATTCATTCTTAATGCCTCATTATTATTGCACATCGTTATGTGTGTTTGATTTTGTGTGTATGTTTGGTTGTTTATGTGTTTTATATGAAATTATGTTTGAAATTAATGGGAGGGTGAGGAAATAATCTTACTTTAAGAAAATTTTGATTTACAAATGTTTTTGTGCCTCTATTCTTTTAGAGGCACAAAAAAGTGGAAATTTTATTAGTTGCACTATCTATTGACCCTAATTACATAAATACAAATAGACACTAATGTTTCACTGTCGGATGCTTTACAAAAACTGTTATAGGTATTTCATTTGATTTGCATATTCGATTGCAAGCTTTTTTCATTTGCAGTGTCTTGAGTATTCCGGATCTCCTCCGGTCTAACGACTTCTAACTTAGCACTAACCACTAACTACCTGTTAGGTACAGGAACAGAAAATTTGCAATTTTCCGTCTTTGCGATATTTGATTGATCTATTAATTTGATAGTAAGTTTATTGTTAATTAGTTTTTCTGGTAAACACTTTTGAGCGATAGGTTGGTTTAATATATCAGAAGTGAAATAATAATAATAATAAATATTTTAATAATAAATCACGCCTTAGTAATATTAAATACTGTACTACTTTAATGTTGATTTCAAGATAATTTTTAAATTACCTATTACAAAATACTTAAATTCCCAATCAACTTAAAAAAAGATGTTATAAGGGACAAAAAAACCGCTGAAAATAGACATTTTCTTATTCTAGGTCTAGGTGATGACCCTATACAGACTAAATACAATAAGAATAATTCTTGAAATAAAAAGTTCTGTGGTCGAATAGATTAATGTGTCCATATGATATTTGAAGTTTTTTTCATTCGGAGAAAAAATACACCTACTTCTAGCAATTCCATATTACCTGAAGCTTCACAAATAAATTCACGGCCACCAAGTAGACAAATATATACAGACGCAGGAGCTGTCCCTGGATTATACATTATTTGTTCCTTGCCTGTCGTTTTCTGGACTGCATTTGAATTCCCCAACAACATTTTTATATGAAAATGTACATATATAAAGAGCACCTCCTGTGAAAAATCTCAGCCGACCGTATAGGACAAGCTCACGTTGTGCGACCAACAATAATTTTACATAAATAAGACAATTTAGTTCAATTTAACTTGGTAATGTACACGTATTTTGGACAATTGAATTTCAAATGTTATTGGAAGTGTTGACAGTGTGACCGGATGTTTGCCCGCTCGTGTAGGTACCTACCTGCCCCTGAAGCAGTCATTTAAGCCGTATTCAAATAGGTTACAGTTTATGCATTCATTCTTTTTTGACATTGATAAACGTTGTTATGCGTCTGTTATCCTGTACAAAACATAACACTGATAATGATCCGTCTCAAGACGGATGTCCCTGTGGTGATTAAGACCGAGTGTCCCCACCTCTGTTCATACCGAGAGTTACAAATAGCCGACTAAGGGAATAAACTAGTTAAAGCTAAACTAGAACAAACGACATTGCAAAAGTCAATATCAACCTGTTTGGCCAACGTGGTATATTAGGTGAAATACTTTTTTCCAAGAGGAGGTCTTAGTCTTACTCTTAGTGGACTGATAATGCTGTTAATGATTGGTGACGATCTTTGAATAACTATCCAATTGGTTCGTTTATGGTTACGCATAACATCCATCCACTAACTTTCCAGCAATCTGTCAGAGTGACGAAGAAGGGACGGTATGATTAACAGATAGTCGGAAAAGAGCCCGCTATTTCCTCATTCTAGATGTCAAATGTTACCTACATCCTATGCGACATTGCAAAGTTAAGCAATTATAACCAGGTCAGTGTATGGATGGGTGACCATTTCTTAATAACTTAAGAACCCTCTATGCCTCAGAGAGCACGTTACATGTGTGCCGATTGGCATACGATCATCTGTGGCAATCGTTTCAGTTTTATTTATTAGTATAGAAATGATAATGTGTAGAGTGGGCTCTCTATATCATTTGGTAATGATTCTAGGTGCAATAACTACCAAATATATTTTCTGAGAAGTGATAAATTTAATATTTATTCTTTAAAGACAGATCCCAGCAGCCTTCCTGTCATTAACTAAGGTCTTTGTTTTACACAGCCTGCGGCAACACGGCGCAGTTTCGGAGAAATAATATTTTATATTTTAGCAAATTAACTTTTTATACAGATTTTGACTTGTAAGATTGAGCTCATTATCTAGCGATGATGACATTTTTGGACTGTTGTCATAGGAGGATGGATTATCACATTCACAGTTTTAGGCAGTATTTATGGCATATGGCAGGTGATATTTTTTTTATAGATAAGTCCCGCATTTGGAATATACATCCTGTGTCACGGGGGACTTTAGAAACATACATGAAACGGATATAAAGAACACCCAGACTCAGAACAACAATTTGTGGATCACACCAAGTGTTGTCCCATGTGGGATTTTTTTTTATGGAATATGGGGCAAACGAGCAGACGTATCGCCAGATTTCCGCCGCCCATGGACACCCGGAACACCAGAGGCGTCACCTGTGCGTTGCCAGCCTTTAGGGGATGGGGAGAGGGATGGGGGGAGGATTTGGGGTATGGGCCTCCGGTATCCTCACTCACTCGGTGAAACACAGCGCAGGCGCTGTTTCAAACCGGTTTTCTGTGAGGCCGTGGTATCACTCCGGTCGAGCCGGCCCATTCATGCCGAAGTGTGGCTCTCCCACTTTAATGTCGGAAAAAAAATAGTACATTTTTATGTCATGCTTTAAAATGATGGCCTAGTAACTCACAAGAAAAATAAATCTACGTATACTTACTTAATTTATAATATACAGCTAAGTACTGTAAGTAAGTACAACTAAGTAAAAGGCTGGCATGTAGGTCGCGTTGCGATATTTTCAATTTGCGGGGTGTGTGTGTCCGATCGATCAGTTCCGACGCCTGCGTCCGCGCTGATACCATCTTACAACCAACCAACCAACATATTTAATAAAAAATAAATTGTTTTTCTTAAAGTTTTTAGACCTATATTTGTCGGAATTAATGTTTCTTGTTTAATATTATTTGTACATTACAGTACAGTTGTTACCACCTACACCAGAAAACAGCAATTTAAACAATCTTAAATCAATTAAAGAACGCAAAGAAACGAAACTATACAAATGAAAATTTTGGACAATAGACATTTTAATAAATTTGCCTTTGAAGTTGTCTAATGATCACTGTTATAGTAGCATTGAAATTCTACAAATTTATGATTAAGCACTAAAAAACTAGCAGGTACTCTCTATCAGAAAAAGGCCCATAAAATAATTTATCCTCCAGTAATTGATAAGCATTAATGGTCATTCGTGTCCGTGAGAGAGCTGGCACTTTCCGGCCCTAGCAAGTTGCAGTTGCAGACATGTCGCCCTGATCGGTGCTAAGCGAAAAAGAATACAAACGAACAATTACAAAAGTCTAAGCGATAGTCACTTGGCACCGACTTCAAACAGATTTTAGGTACCTAGCACACATTATAATACTACTATTTAAATGAATAAAGAATTAGGCATAGGCAATATATCAAGAATCGGTTTATTTTACGCTTTTAAGTGTTTTTTTGGCAGAGAGTTTTCGTTGGATGTTTTTTGTGTAGATTAGCTTTAGAATTTTTTTATGCTATTGGCGGGCAAACGAGCTTACGTATCGCCTGATGGTAAGCGATTACCGCCACCCATGGACACCTGCAACACCAGAGGCGTCACAAGTGCGTTGCCGGCTGTTGGATTTCGAACGTCATTGTACTGGCAACATTTTGATTGTCTCTGGTTCGTGTTTGACGTTTTGACGTTTGAGGTTAATATGTAAAAGGAACTTGAAAGGCGTGTTGAAAACGGCGGACGATTTATTGTTATTGTTAAAATTAATTGATAGTAAGCTAATTGTATTGTCCATCGACCCGCGGTCTCTTTAGTGATAAACCGTATTGTGTTAGGTCGTGGACTCGCGAGTTTTGTAGGCGCGTTCCGCGATAGCTGAAGCGAGTTGTTGTAATTCGAATACCTTGGAAGTTGTACAGCACTTTAGGAGTTTATGTTTGTGTGAAGACGCAGAGAAGAATCTACCCAAGAGATATCTCTTGGAACGCCGAGAACACGGAAGCCACACAACTCCAGTAAGTGCTTAATGATTTTAGTTTAAATTAAGAACACGGTGTATCGCCGTAGCTCATCCTTCTTGCCAATGGACCAGTAGCGATTGTATGCCTATCTATGGGCCATAGGTATTATAAACTTCATCAAGGTGATCGCTGCCTTGGCAAGAGGAATGAACACCGGCCTTTGGGGGGATGAGGGGGAGATAGGGGGAGGGGTTTGAGGTATGGGCCTTCGGTATCCTCAGTCACTCGATGGAACACAGCGCAAGCACTATTTCACACCGGTTTTCTGTGTGAAAGTTACAGTCGTGAAAGGATGAAGGTACATTAGTTTATAAATTCCCTAACCATCGTTCATACAACTAATGAAATACTATGAATACTATGATGTGTGACGTAACTAAACATTATTTTACTTTGCCTAACGATGAAACAATAAGTACTATGTCTTATACAATATCCAAACGATATCAAAAGTAGTACCTACACAATAGCAATTAATATATTATGTGTTATGTTAATGGTGAATTAATGACAATAAACTAGCTTAAGCATTGACTACGTATCAATGTAGTCAATGCATCAATAATGGATATTTATTATGTACCTACAAATCCCGTAGCTTGTTTTATAAAGAAACTACCTTTTGTCCGATAATTATAATTATAATAATTTATTAGCTGTCCAATTGTACATCATTATAAATATCAATGAAAGCTGCACTAGGCGAAGCCTGAATCGCAGCTTTCAAACAAAGGCGATTTTCAGTAGGACTAGTACTAGTAGTACTTTATAACAAGATATGGAGAAAACATGCATTAATATAATTTCGAAATGTATCTAATGTAGCTACACACATCAAAAGTGTCTAGGGATCAACATATGTGTCTAGGGATCAACATATATTTTTGCAATAACTTTTCTCCTGATTGATATTAATTAAAATTTTCTTTAAGGATTCATTAAATAAAGTGTTTTCGTTTGTCACAGTAACGATAAACCAAGTCACCTTTGCATTAATAAAGAAATTTGCCATTTTCCTAATAAAAGGATTTTTGACATTTGAACCACTAACATTAAAGTTTGAAAAAAAGACTGAAATAACAGTTTTCTTTAAAATTTTATTAGGTAACTTAAACAATTAATAATCCGTGTTTCTACCGCGAACACTAACACAAGAACATCGGTTTGGCATACTCAAAATGAGTTCATCCAAATCACGCTGTGGAATGGCCGCCCATGTTCGTTGCAACAACAAAAAAAGGTCTTCTTGCGACTGGATACCCTCCATATTCGGCAGAGCTCTTCTCTGTAGCATATCCCATGCATGCTCAATCGGGTTCAAGTCTGGCGACTGAGCAGGCCAGGGCCAAAGCCACATCTCAATCTCAAGAAATCCGCATAAAAATGCTTGATCCCTAGACACTTTTGATGTGTGTAGTTAATAATGTATGTATCTAATGCGTGCTTGTGTAGTATGTGTGAGTGTATGTATGTATTGTGTGCATGTGAGTATGTTGTGTATTGTATTACTAATGCGTGCTTGTGTATTGTAAATTCATTGAAGTGAATGTGTATTTGTCAGTAAATTGCTGTAATTGTTAGGTTCAGTAGTGTGTTTGTAATGTGTATTTGAGTATGTTTATCTCGTCACCATAGTTCATAGCCTTTAGCTGGTTTGGGATTGTGTGTGAGATGTGTCAAATAAATATATAGGTAAACATGTACACCTAACCATCTGTTTCTGGCACATAGTAATCTTGCCAGGTCTACGCTATTCAGGAACTATTACATTGTGGCATTGGTTTTTGAAATATATTGTAAAACAACTGTTGTTTAAACATCTGGTGCTTTTTGTAAACCTACCAACCCTTATTCAATTGTCGTGTCTTGGTACATTTAAAACTTAACTATAAGACAGACCAAGGATGTGGTCGCTGTTGTGATATAGGTACAATTATATTTATTAGGTATTGTTTTTGTATATTTGTAGTTTTCGATTTAATAATTAATTACATTGAGGTACATAGTATTCTGTCTTTGTGGTGATGGATTACTCGGTGTGGAGCCGGATTAATAATCACAAATTTTAACAAAAAAAACTTTAATCTAAAATATATAAAATAATAAATTAAAATGGGACCACACAAGAAGCACCAGCTTTCAAATAAAAAAATAATCATCAAAATCGGTTCACCCAGTCGAAAGTTATGAGGCAACAAACCTTGTATAGTTACCTGCCGATATGTGTTAAGTAAGAGTTAAGTGAAGGAGTGAACTACGCAGGAAAACCACACTACGAAGAGAAGGAAAAATTGAAAGAAACTATATCAACTCGTCTGGCCAGCACCATCTACTAAACCAAACTTCCTTTCTAAGTAGAGAGCTTCGTCCTCGAATTTCGAACCTGCTAAAGTAGGTACCTATGGTATTTTAAGTGTCCTGTTTTGAATGAATCATATTGGACTTGTGTGGTACATGAATCATGTTCTCATATTAGTAACCTTTGGAGTTGCTGAAAATCTACAATGCAATTCGTGACGAACGAAGAATTTCTGACTAACTACTACTACACGTGCGATTCTATCCTAGTTAGAATATACTTATCTGATTGTTAAAAAAAATTGTGATCTTTATTACGAACGAGGCTCTTATGTAAGAATAATGTTTTCTAGGCCATATTATCATTACGTTCCCTCGTTCAAGTGGTTCGTGCTTGGAGAGGCTACCAGGGATATCATCCATCGTAAACTTATTTAGTTGATATTTGTACAATACTTTATTAATAATAGAGGTATAGGGACATTAATTATCACTCACATATAGGTAATATTAGAGCTGGTCCGATGTGGCGAGGACGCGGGCTGGGCCGCGGTCGCCGATCGCCGCAAGCGCCTCGCGAATCAATTTGGTGCAGCCGAGCCGAGCGCACCAAACATGGGCATGCGGGGCACCACGGCTCGACTGAGTGTCTTGTAGAATGGTGTAAGCATTCCACAGATCGTTTACTTTATTTATGTACTCGTATATCGGACACTGTTTTTGTTCACTCTCGGGGTGATTGTCGCAGCTGGGTTGGGCGGCCTAATCTCTAATATTTAACTGTCATTCCAAACCCTATTAATAACTATATTTTTTACACTTATATAGATAGATATTATAGCATATGATGTATCAAATAGTCAAGTTGAAAAAGACTCCAGGTGCGAATTGCAAGGTGTAGAACTCATGGTCATAGTATCTATCTATTTCTATGTATAGGCATATATATACTAATGTCTTAAATTCTTACGAATTTTTATTTGGAACTATTATATCAGTAAGATTAAATTAATTATTTTTATCTATAATCTTACCTATATATAAAAATCAATTGCTGTTCGTTTGTCTCGCTAAAAGCCGATTTAGCTGATTTTGGTTTTGAAATGTTTGTCATAGTCCAGGGAAGGTTTAAACGCTAAAAAAATCCAAATGTCACGTGTACGAAGTAGCGGGTACAGCTAGTATATTATAAAAACTGTAGTACCTATGTGTTTTTTTTTAATTCCGGATAATGGTGAAGCTAAGGGAAACAGTTTGTTGAACACATAAGCCCACGTAAGTCGCAATACAGTTGCAGTACATACATAGATACATACATGGACATGTATTGTAAATCACAAGAGCTGAAAATCAATTTTAGGAAAGCAAACCCAACAAAACTTTTTATAATGCCTTTAGCTAATGTGAAGATTATACGATCACGTTGAATTACAGTAGGTATCTGTCATGATGACTATATATTATTGGTTTGGTAGTTGGTTGACGAAGAAGCGAATATTGATGGCGTGTGTCAAGACAGGGTCTAAGGTCTTGACGTCGACACAGCTGAGGCACAAAGGTGCGGAATCAATTGGGGAGGGTCGCGCCGTAACACGCCCGAGGCGGGCTGACCCTACACGAGCCGTCAGCAACGTCCGCTGTTATTAGCACTCGCACTTTACTTATTTCACTAACCTGTTTGCAAAGGTTAGCTCACGTCAGTTGTTCGACCAATATTTTACGTAAAATTGATATTGTAGAAATAAAGTTAGGTATTATCCTTAGGGAGGTACATCAAGCAGTGTCAAAATTCAGTTGTACTTTCCTTTATTTCCTACTTTTATAATTTTATATATATAAACATTGAGTAAATTCTTAGATACATTTTATTCTTCGGCAATCGTTCAACAACAGTACATAAAACAATAAAAAATAAACATTATTATTATCGCATGTATGGAGCCTCTACAGGTACCTACTTATTGAATATGTAAAGTACTGGGTAGCGTTAAAATAAGTTGCTATAACGAGCTTAAAAGTGTTATGTGAACAATTCTTATTTGTAAATCGATGTTTTGTTGCTTCTATATTGGAACGTATTATTTAATAATAATACAATAAACGTGAACGTCAAAAGAAGATAAGGAAAGTCCAAGATATTGTCAGGCTTGACCCTCGCACTTTTAAATTAACAGTTTCCTATATAAATCTGAAGGTCTTACCCAACAACCATGGCTTAATCATATATCTATAGGTACTACGGCATTAAGGTGCGTGAAAAAGTCAAAGTGAACGTGTCGAGTGCTCACCAATCAGCTGTCAAACAGTACGTCATTCTACAATGATGGTACTGACAGGTACTTGCAACAAGATACTATAACAAATATCGGCTGCAGCAATCCTGTTAGTAAATATTTATTATGGATGGTATTCCTTACATTATGTACGTATAAAGACATAATTAATGTAAGCAGAAGTAGTCAAGGTATTCGATAATTATAAGTGAGTACTGTGAGGCGACGATGTCAATTGTCATATAGGACGGTAGGTGTGCGTGATGCGCAGACGGCTAAGTACCGCGAGCGCCGGCGTGGGGCGGGGCCGGCGACGCCCTGGCGAGCTCCATCTTGTCATTGTTCCCACGTGTAATGTTGGAGCAATTATCTGTCATATACGCAACCTGACCGATAAAGAACACGCAATAAGTACAGCTCATAGAGGAGAACCATTAAACACTCATGTAACACGGCACAGAATGAAATGAAATTGTAATTATATTCCAATTGCACTGCTAGGGGCATGTTTGGTAATCAACATAAAATAAGCTAGCTGGACGAAGTCTTGTCAGTCGAAAAAACGTAAACAAAGGTACTTTGTTAATTGAACTATCATAACACAATAGTCTTTAAAATCTATTACCTACTTTAAAAATTTACAATGCTATTACAAATAATGAATTGTAGTTTTCTAAAACGAAAAAACATACTTTAATAGCAAATTAAAACATTATTGAAAAAAAACAAGAACCTCTGACTCATTTTAGCGAACCAGCGATTTAAATTTTTATAATTTTCATATGATAACCTAGTCATTGTTACCTTTACAACTACGACGAATCTACTTGTACTTTAAACGTCAAAATCGATCAAGTCGTTTAGGATATTGAACAAGCCAAAGAAACAGAAAATACAAACAAACACTCGAAAAACATAATCCTTATTCTGACACAGTATCCCTTATCCACTTTCAGATCATTCTTAGCAATTCCAAGTTATTAGACTGAAACCGATTTATGTTAACCCCAATTTAACACAAACACAAACTAACGTAAAAACGTCTGGCCAGAGTTGTACAGTCGCGTAGTCGGCCAAAACCTTTCTACCCCTATTTATGTCCAGATTGGGAACTATTAAAGACCGTAGGTGGTTATTATCAAATGTTTCATTGTATTTATATTATACAATTCCATTACCCATTTACCGGCTCGTTCAGATGAGCTAAAATATTCCTAATTATATGTAGTCTGTCTTACAAGCTTCAAAGCTTTTATTTGTAAGTGTGGGGGACAGGTGTGTCATGTCCCTCCAACACAAAGGGAGGATCCTCCGACCAGGCGAGGTGATCATGCCTGGCGGGCCAACTGCCCAACGGTTGATGTTGGGATGTTGTATGTATCTTAATTGGCGCGCGAACTTTCACTGCGCGATTCAGGATTGGTAGTTTCTTAGTTTCCTTCGTTACTCCGTAGTTCGATGTATCTTCGGTAGATGGCGCAGTCATATATTATTTCTTGTTGCGCTGTATGTGGAAGTCGCCAAAGTAAGCACCATTGAAAAAGAGTTTAGAAGTAATTCCAAGATTTTTTACCATCGTTAGTACAGGTGAAGCTAATAAGAGCATATTTCTTCTGCCTCTTAAGCTTCTCGGTAAGCGATTATTAGTGTCACCCATCTATCTTCTTGTTAAACTAAAATAACGTACTAGTTTATTATCTATATATATGTAACTATAATATGGAATAGAATTACATGATAAAAACATCCGCTGCTAAGTATAGATCGGTATCGGCGACAAGTAAATCGATCTATTTACATGCGCAGGCGACCGATCACTGCGCAGTCGCGCGATCGACGCCAGAATAATAAGTTATATCACTGTAATGAGTGTCGCGGAGAACTTACTACATTGACGTTTAGCATGGCAGTAAATAAATAACTCCTTTATTTTCCCAAAGAAGAACAAAGTCTGAAAGAATGTTTCCTATTTCAACTTACAGATATATTGTTGGTGGAATAAAATAAAGCGTAATGCGTTAACTACTCGCAAACTAGATTGAATTATTGGCATGTTCAATGGAAACTTCCTGGATAGGTACTTGAATTGCATCAATTCCGCTTATAGCAATACGTAAGCAAAATGAATAAGAATATCAACAAACGTGTATTTTTTGTTCGATATTTGAAATCTAAGAACCGTTTCGTGTTTGGGAGTAGCTTATTTACTAAAAATGACTTTTCCATCTTAATTTCAGGTGTATTTTTAATTATATGTATATTAACTTCAAGTGACACGAATAATTAATTATATTTGAAATTTCCACCATCAATAGAGTTATACTAAGAAAAGTTTTTGTAGTCTTCTTTCAGGCAGTTAAATGTACCCGAGAAGTTGACTTTAAAAGTAAATATATCACTTTAGATACGATGTACGTATGTTACGTTATGTTATATTTTTTCTACATAACATTGCATATACAGTTTCAATGAAGTTTCTTAGCAACAAAAACATCCAACATGATGACAGATGTGTGCGCAAACAAGTACGTGGCTACAATTAACGACAATACAAAAACAATGCTAGAGGAAGCACGTAGGAGTTGGCGAGGAAGATTAGATCTATATCATAACGAGCCTCCGCGACCGATCATATAATACGTAGGTCGTAGATGACAGGTAATTGCTGCGAGCCGGGGCCGAGTGGCGAGTGCTGTGTGAACACCGACAATACGCCACTGTTTACGTAATTCAATAAAAGCTGCACTTCAACCTAAGTTCGGATCACTTATTGTTTTTAATCGACTACCACACACATGATTATGAGCCTAATTGACACTATTATTACCATAAACGTTTTCTGTAACGGCCTTTGATTACTATTGCAATTAATATTAATGAGTTTACAAAGTAGAAATAAATAGACTGTTACACAATTTTGAAATGTCCTTGCATCTTTTCCTCTTCCTAGTACCGCCTCCTTTTATGTTAGCTATTGTGCACAAAAGTTTTAAAAACTTCTTTTTGAAATGGTTCCAGAAACGAAACATTGAAAATAAACTTGAATATTTGTATTTTTAGTCGCACCGTGTTGCATTATACATAGCTGAGAATTTGACATTTATTTCTATACGTTTCTTGATGTTTCATAAAGTGTATAGTATTAATGATGTATGATTATTTGAAACAGTACTCGTTAGGCGACACCCACAACTGAGAGTTGCAAGTGTAAATTGCTTTGCTAAATATTTGTCACAACACAGTTGAGATTTATTACGACTTTGTTAACGGCGAGCTTAAAATAGCATGCAATCATAGTTAAACTGCAGAGTGGAATAATATGGGCATACGATATTGTGTAACAAAATCAAACACAAATAAAATGATAGATGGGATCCTGCTGATTTGAAACATGGCACTTACCATTTAAAAGCAACTGTGATTATTTTCCATAATTTGCCTCCAAAAGAGACTGTCATATTGAATAAGTTATATAACTAGGTATGTCGCACCACAGTTAAATAACAGAATTAAATAAGTACTATCTTAGAATCACATAATAAAAGTGTCAAGTGTGGAAGTTACAATATAAAAAGCAGAATAATTTCGGCAAAAAAGGTGTTCAGTCTTCTAAAGATCCCTTTATGCTTTCAGCTTTTGAAATCAATCAGAATATGAATCAATTAATCAGTTAATTATCAGTATCAGTCAAAAGTTCTAGCAATGATATCAGACTCAACATATTTTCACAGCAAAATTTACACAAAATAGGATATGAATTAGATTTGACCAAAGTCACAAATTCCTAATATTTATTTAATTAATGAACGGAATACAAATTTAACGTTTTTATTTTAATTAGATATGGACATATTGCTTAGTCTTATGTTCAGCAGTGGACTGCAATAGGCTGATAATGATGATGATGTTGCTTAGGAACGTTTTTAAGTCAACTGCGTGTAATAGTTTCAGCCCTCCGTCTCTGTTAAAGTTAATCATATCAAACATAGATCCTAGAACTCTCGTAAATACTGAAGATTTTAGTCTCATAAATTGGAAAGCCTTAGACAAGCCAATCATCATCAGACCTACTCCAAGTCAAACAAAATTTTTGAGCGGACCAGTTACCTATGTCCTCAAATCGCTCTTTGTTTTAATTTTAAAGACAAATTACGTTGCAAAGTATTACTGTTTGACTTTGAATTAATTAGAAAACTCAGTAAATAAATACATTATAAAACGAGTCACATATACAATTAGTAGTTAATTATTCTTTCTGAAGACAATCTCGTGTGACTTATTGTCGTCTAGGCACAAGGTTTCATATAAATGTGAAATTGAGGCGACTTCTTGCCACATTGACCTTCTCGTAACAAACCTCCAATATAATTTCACATAAGTTTTTTGACGTTTGTCAATTTATTGATGAATTATACTTTATTTAGTAAGTAGTGCTACTCAAACTGCGCTTTTATTATGCACTTAAACAATATGTGAAAAATTTCTTAACCGATAATGTGTGTTCATAATTTCTAATTTAATTCCTTTCGGGTAGGTATAATTTAGAATTCATTGTGTAAGCATTACGTAATACATAATAGATAGTATCGTAGTCACACACAAGTGAAAATAATCCTACTTAAGATGTAAATGGTCACTTGGCATATAAGTAAATTACTCAACTAATGTTAATAAACAAATCAATATTAGTGATTATTCGGATCGAAGAAGTATATAAAGTACATACCCGACATAATTTTAATGGATTTAGATGTGATTGTAATTGATTGTGATGTAATTTTTACATGAATTATCATATAATTATGTGATTCACAAATTGTTGCTCTTAATCTGGGTATTCTTTGTATCCGTTTTCCCCCCACGACAATAAAGCAAAAAATAATTATCTACGACACAATCTGTAGAAGTCACAAGTCTCACGCCATTAAATTTCTGATGATGAAGGTTGTAAATAATGTTTATAACATATTTGCTCGTAAAGGGTCTCTTATTTCAACAATTTCAATATCGTAATGTATCTCATTACGTAATTGTGCGTTATTGCAATGTAAAACGCACGTTTTTTTTTTTATAAAGTAAAACTCACGGTTTTACTCGAATTATTGCTCGAACAATACTCTCTAAATATTAGTAAAGAGTTTTACAAATACATATATACTTTTTTTTTTGGTAAATACATACATATTATACATAGAAAACACCCAAACTCCGAAACAAATATATGTAGATCATACAAACATTTGGTCTGACCCGGGAATCGAACCCGAGACCTCATGATCAGCAGTCGCACACACCAACCGCGAGACCAACGAGGCAGTCAAACTGCTGAACTCTGTGGTCTCGTTTCTCCTACTTTCACTCAAGAGAGTGAGAGAGAGACTGGTGAAATTTTAATTAATAATAATAACGTGACAAGCTTAAAAATGCCAACTGGCAACGTAATAATCAATTTTACAAATTGTTCAAATTTTTATAACTGCTTTAACAAGTAATTAAAGATTTATTCGATCAAGAAAGTCCGAGTTTTAATTATTTCCTCGCAAATATGTTATAAAACGTCGTATGACATACGTGCGCTTTGATAATTACAGCCTCAGCTTTCTTGTAGCAATATCGCCTCGGTTGTAATTTTCAACTTACCGCACTTATATCATGATGTACTATTATAACACTATAACATCTTCCTAGCCCTTGGGGTCGGCTAATTGTTTAACCCTAGGCAACCCTGAGGTCAAACTGAATTGGAAGATTGAACTAGTTGTCAGTCAGCATATTTGGGGTTCCGTCTTCCCAATAACGATAGCCGAAGATGTTGAAGACAACCGGGAACGACCGCTTAACGTATTTTCCGAGGTACGTGCTTGAAAAGCCGCCAAACTTTCTAACTCCGAGCTGTTATGAAGAAGTTCTTATAAGAAAAACCCAACAACACTTCTGGGTTTTGTCCATCAGAATCAACCATCTTACCTCTTTTTCGACAATCACAACCGTGCGAGAGCCACGCTAGGGCCGGCTCGACCGGAGTCATACCACGGTCTCACAGAAAACCGGTGTGAAATCCCACTTGCGCTTGTTTCACCGAGTGAGTGAGGATACCGGAAGCCCATACCCCAACCCCTATCCCCATCCCTCTCTCCATCACCCAAAGGCCAGCAACGCACTTGTAACGCCTCTGGTGTTACGGGTGTCCATTTTGCAGAGGTAATCGCTTACCATCAGGAGATACGTCTGTTCGTTAGCCTCCTATTCTATAAAAAAATGCATACACTAACCGCTACACCAACGAGGCAGCGCCGTTTATAACACTTTTGACTTAAAATATATAATTACAGCACTGTTGAATTACTTGGCCATTTAAAGCTTATAAGCTACGTAGCGACGCTTGTGACTTATCAAGGGCACATCAAAAGTTATATCTTTCGTAAAACGAACCAAAAAAAACATAATTTATGTGAAAATAAAGTAGAGTGAATTAGTTTTTGGTGTAAGTTTTACCGTAGAATAAGTAGAAGCCTGTGCTAATGGTTTATGCTTATAAATAATAGTTAGCGAGATGTTGTCGATCAATTATGTTAGTCGATGGCGATTACTTGTGCTGTCCGTCTTATAATTGTCGCCGTGTGAGAGGGCGGAGCTTTTCGATATGACAGAGCGATCTCATACGCTTTCCAACAAGCAACACTGTGGATAAATACCATGCCATTTATACCCCTTATATTATTACAGTGTTCACCCAATAGTGGTGTTGAATGAAAGATGATTTCGATATCAGAATTATGGCTGGCTAATGCAGTACATATTGCAGCGATGGCGCGATGTGATTGATATCAACCATTAAGCAGTGTCAACGGTTCGTTTAGAGTAACACTTGAATCTTGTGAAAGGCTATCCCTCGGCATTAATTTAATTGAAACTTACATGAGCAGAGTATAAGTATTATAGCAAAGGCACAGTGAATGCGAAGGAACGCTGTACACAGAAAAGGCCGCAATAAAATATTAATTGAGATTCCTTTGGAGTGACTTTCATAATGATGATCAGTGGCGTTATTTCTGGATAATTGAATTTAATAAAACATTTCAAATATCCTTTTATTATATGTTTATAGCAGTTGAAAATAAAATGAGCCTTACAGATGAATTTGAATCCTAAAAAGTATAATACATAGTAGAGTACTATATACCTAGTTATGAATTGGATAAAAGTAGACACAATAAACAACTATTGCACAGGCTACAGCAAAACATACACAATGTTACGGATGATCAGATTCACTTAAAATATTTCTACAGACTCCGTACACGCTACTTGTTCAACGGCTTCTGTATCATCTCTCTGCAATTATGCTACTTTTATACCTTCCTCAATAGTTACAATACAAACACAACCATAGTAACTAACACTTACGACTGCTTTTTGATTGATATACCTGGGCACATACGTCGTTTCTGATGCATAGGTGGCTCCTGTTAAATGCACAGTTTATTTCATAAGAATATAATTAGTGGGTGGAGTTCAATCAAATAGTTGTTGTAGCGGCTGCCGAGCGCGCAGCAAAATAAATCGACCACCGCCGACGGTACCGGAACTGTGATAACCTTAGGAATTTGATGACTTCGATCAGCCTTCCTCTTGAAATAGTTATTTTGGTTTAATTACATTATTTTTAACGTTGTTTACTTATTATGTAATTTTGATAATGACACAAATCTTTATATTAAAAAAATGTTATATAACTCTAGTTGCAACAAGTTACAAGTATTTACGTTCAATGCGGTCCGTACGCGCTCTGCATTTACTTACACGTTTTCCGCAATACACCAACAAGTGACTGGAAACTCGAGTTCTACTACATCGATAATAAATTAAAATCGCTCCCGTAATCCTGTGGCAGCTCCAGGGACGGAGGGGCGCAGAGGCGGAGGGTATACGACAGGAGGTAATCGGCGGTTCATTATGGGCCCTGGTCGCGGCCATGTCGCGCTAAATTGCTCCGCTACCCGTCTTACCCGCACTATGATTTAGGAATATTAAGGCCCATCCCACGCACGCATAATTACAACGACGACACGACCGCCTGACGACAACGACATTTTACTTCTATACACGATTAAGTAGCTTAGATCCTACCGATGGGCGCTCTTATTGCGAATCATTTATCTATGATTTCTAATGGAGACATTACTGTACTCTAACCGCTAGCGCATTACAGCTAATAGTAAAGTTTACAGCTTTTGACTCCTGTGCCAGTTCTAAATAGAACTAATAAAATTTGGCAATTACTTTGGGCTCTCCTTACCTATCTCTCTGATAAATGACGTCTAAGTTTAGCGTTTTCCTAGCTTTTTATCCTTTGAGCTGTTGTTTCATTATTACTACACTATTTAATGAAAATACTTAGACCGCTGGTCTCTAGAAGAATAATCAAAATTGTTATTGTTTTTGGCTGACCGTAATCTTTTTGAAGATCAAACCCTTTTAGTCCGGGTTCCACGGAACAAATTTTACAAGTTATTACTGTCAAGCTAATTTTTCGTGAGTGGCTTCATTTTGATAAGGGCCCACCTTTCACCTTAAAAAAAATCGATTGTGGGAGCTAACAGGGCTAGCAGAGAAAAAAAACTTTGGGCTTCTTCTACCCGGCAACGCATTTGCGACGCCTCTGGTGTTGCAGGTGTCCATGGGCGGCGGTAATCGCTTACCATCAGTTACTCGTTTGCCCGCTTATCACATAAATAAAGTATGCAGCATGGTGACCCACACTATGGCGACCTATTGAGATGCTTCTGCATTATTGGGTTTTCGATCATATCAAATATCATGTAACATATATAACCCATATTTACATAGAAATTTGTTTTTAAACACAAAATTAATTTGAACTATTAAATTAACTGCTAACATAATCTATTTGCCAAATCAAAAGTTACTTAAGTAAGTTTAAACAGAAGACATAACCGGCTATGCCCATTCCAAGTATGGACGAATTATATTGCAAAAATTATGTGCACAATTCATTCTCAATCGGCTCATTTTACGCGATAAATTGATAGGAATTATAAAAATGGCGATGCAAGGAATGCAGCCGCGATTAGCAACGCACCGAAACGCGGTGCGCAAACGCACCTGCCGCGCCTCGACCGCCTACGCCGCCGCGGCCGCCTCTGCGTCCGCCGCACTTTGCACCACATCACGGCTCTCTGTAACAACGTAATAGCCAATAATCGCTTGTTAGACATGCATTACTATATTTAACATAACATGACGTGCGCATCGCATTCATTTTCATCTAATGGGTGCGTTTATGCTCCCGTTTTCGTTTACTGCCTTCGTACGAACTAGCCCGTATCAAAATTTAAAAGCTTATATCATGGTTATTTAACATGAATATTGCCGTAAACAGTTGTAACATCTGCTGTATGAAACAAAACACAACTGGCAGACTAAAATTGGGCCAAAAATTATTAGTCACTCAATAGGCCAGAAGATTAATAAAATCTTCTTCAAGTTGAAATACAAAAGTAGTCTAATAGCGGTGTCATACTTGAAAGGAATATACTGCCTTAGCACTTTATGCATTTCTTAAAATTATCCATATGATTGGGTAGCCCCTTCATAATCAATATATATTAAAATCAATGCCACTTTTCGTTGTAATTTTATAACTCAAGAACGGGCTCACCTATCTAAACCAAATGCTTAGGGTTTGTTCAGACTATTTAGTAGATGGTTTATGTGAAGTTTGCACAAAATCGGTCGAGCGGTTCTGCATTTATCACATTTTTTGTAACAAGTGAACGGGTAATAGGAGACGTAAACGACGTTGCGTGGGTCAGCTAGTCTAATATAAGATTCATTTGTAGGTACTTAATGTATATAGCAGTAACCAACGCCGTGTACATTGCGGTGTGAGAGATGGGCTAGGTCGCAATCATTTCTATTATCGCATTGAATGTCTTTATAAATATCAGTTTCTGTTTTACTAACGTTTTTATCAAGTTAAATCTCCAATAACTACCCGCATTTTATATTCATTACTCTTGTCGGCAGCGATCTGAGGGACGTTCAAATAGTAAGTTTTCAAGGTAGTAGAGCCAAGTTGATTTCAGCATGAACTGGCCGGCTCGACTGGGGCGGTACTACCCTCGCACAGAAAATCAACGTAAAATGACAGCGATCGTGCTGTCGTGTTTCGTTGGTAAGTGCGAGACCGGAGACCCAATGATGCAGAATCATCACTAGGCCACCATGGTGTGGGTCACCATGCTGCATTGTTGCATTGTCTGCATTCGCAGTATGATAAGTACCACTCTTGGATTCTGCTTATGCTTTCCATCAGGCAGAGTAAAGTCATTGTGGCAGGGCCAAACATATAAAAAAAAAGAAGTGGCTAGTTATTCACAAATATGTCAGAACTTTGTCAATATAATAACTTTTTTTAAAGCAACACCCTCGTTAGGAATAGACATCATATGTGGCGCGGCAAAAATTACTGAACAATGAAAAAGGAACAATTGGTATTTACCGTACCTAAATGTACACAAACCGTGAGTGTGTAAATAGAATTACTGCTATGTTATAGACAACTTGATGATAAATGCAACTGTTGATTGGGAAACAGTAAAATCACTACAAGATACTAAGGTAGGTAGGTAGGTTTTTTAACCCCCGACCAAAAAGAGGGGTGTTATAAGTTTCACGTGTCTGTCTGTCTGTGGCACCGTAGCTCGCGAACGGATGAAGCAATTTCAATTTAGTTTTTTTTTATGAAAGGTGAGTTACGTGCGAGTGTTCTTAGACATGTTTCATGAAAATCGGTTGAGCCCTTTAAAAGTTATGGGGGTGGAAGTAGGGAAGAGTAACCGAATGTCTGCAAAATGATCATCGAGTGGGGTCTCAAATGAAAGCGCATAATGTGTTTTTTACTTTTTAAAGGGAACTCAGGTTATTATGTTGGAGTTTTTTTATAATTTTGAGAATTTATAGTTTTTATAAATTTATAACCTGTGAAAAGTATCGTAGTGAACACTAGTCACATAACTTGCGCCATGAAAACCCGGCTGTCGGTGCAAAAGTCCTCTTTGGAAAATAATACTATAGTATATGTTCTTTCAGTCGTGGATTTCAACAATAATAAATAACAAGAGAAAAAAAAACAAAATGTTGGAAACAAATAGGTACTAGAAATCTTAACATAAGAAAATAAATATTAAATGAATATTCAGGCATGCTTTGATGTTTCTTGCGAGAAAGGTAAAAAGTTGTTAAGATATTACGTGTAGCTACTTAAGAATTAGCAAGAGCTATATTTGCGAATGTAGGTACTTGATTACCTATCAATGAAAAAAAACCGTCAATACTGAAGATATCCTGAAAATATACCTAAGCACTAAGCCGAGGTAAAGATGTAACTATTCCTAAATTAAGAACGTAAGTATATGTTTACAAAGGATATGTTCAAAATCCTCTACTTGCTGTAAGCTGTTGGGGGTTCGTGTGGCGGATGCGGGTCCTTGTAAGCCCGCACCGCCTGCGGCACTGTTTGATCGTCCCGCGGCTCCAGCCGCTCGCAACGGTTATTACGTTATTAAAAATATATACTTTTTTGTTTCATGCAGCCCGTACTACCACTACATACTCGTTTATTAAATACTATTTATAAACTTAATTAATACTTGACCGTAAACCACACAATACGCCTTATTTATGAGACATTTAATACTCGTACACGCAGATAAGATCCACTTTTAAGAACAAGTCGGTAACGATGATAATTATTTCGATCGTTTAATATCACGATCGAATTAATAATATAACCTCTAACTCCACATTATAATAATTTGACAGAGCTTGAACAAGGTCGACCCGGTAAAGTCTGGAAACAGCCGATTACCGAGAACAATCAAATTAGCCGGCTATAATCTTGGCGAACGCAATTGGGCCACCAGTTATTGTGTATTACGCGCGGCGAGCGCAATGAGCGAGCAATATTATACGGGCACGATACATATCGAGTGAATGCTACCGGCGACCAACATCTCAAAATTCACAAAATGTCGCTTGCTCTAACATTCGCCAGTACACATAGGACGTTTTGTCGATTATGCACACATATAATTTATTTCGAGCGGCGGCGGCGGCTAATCTGGCGAGATCACGGAGAAATGCGCTGGCGCTCACCGCACGCGAATTTATTGTTTATGAAATTGTTTTTGCATGTTCCAGATTATAGCGGTTTCATGCTTCGTTGTGTCCTCATATGAGCGTAAATACAAAGTAAAGTTGCTGAACGTCAATTTTATCCTACAGACAACTACATAATGAAAACAGACAATTTTTTTTTATTGTTGCCCGTGGCTCCGCCCGCGTATATGTCGGCTATAACGGCAAATAGTAGCCTATGTATTATTCTGATGTATAAGGTATATTACTGTAAAGTTTCATCCAAATCCGTTCAGTAATTTTTTCGTGCAAGAGTAACAAACATCCGTCCATCCATCCATAATTACAAACTTTCGCGTTTATAATATTAGTATAGATTAACTCTCAGAGTCACCTGTGTAAACTGCACACTAATAACAAATAAGCGATAGATAATAGCTCCAGTAAAGTAGTAAAGTATTTATTTTATTTATTTATTATTTGTTAGTACAATTGTTTCAAATTCTCAAACAATTTGATGTTGTTTTAAAGTTTTCACAATTTTCTTAGGAGAGATTGATTCATTCCACACCATACACTGATTCCAGATTATGTATAGTATCTATTGATGATAGCCAATAGAGACAACACCGGGGTGCATCGCTCGCTGTTACAAATTGCAGTATGATGGCATTTTTTTATAACTGTTTACACAATACATGACTCATTATGAAAATTATGATATGGTTTATGTTGGATTTCGAACGTCATTGTACTGGCAACATTTTGATTGTCTCTGGTTCGTGTTTGACGTTTTGACGTTTGAGGTTAATATGTAAAAAAAGGACTTGATAGAACTTGTGTTGAAATGGCCGGTGCCGTAATTTATTGATTGTTAATTTTGTAGTACTCGTATAGTTTCCGCGTGAGATTGATAACACCGTGAGGTTTGTTGAGCTAGGGTACTTGTGGGCTCGCCGCCCAGCGTGAGACGAGATTAATATCGAAAATTGTTGAGAAGGCTTGGGAACAGTCTGCCGTTAATTGTGATTAGACTCGCGAGAATTGTAATACGTGATAGGCACGTCCCGCGAGAACTAAAACGAGTGTATTGTAATTCGAATATCTGTGAAAAGTTGATTATTGAGATTAATTCGGATACCTTGAGAAATAACCAGCATCTGGAAGCAATGTTTGTGTGAAGACGAAGAGCAGTGAAGAAACTACCACACCAAGAGATCTCTTGGGGACGTCGAAAACAGGACGCCACACAACTCCCACACAACTCCAGTAAGTGTAGTTTAGATTAAGAACACGGTGACACAGCCGTGGGTCATTCTTCTTGCCAGTGGTATTAGTAGTGATTGTATATCTATCTATGGGCCCGTAGGTATTATTAACTTCACAAGGTGATCACTGCCTTGGCAAGAGGATTGATCAGTTTATAAGACCAGAAAATACGTTTCTTCATGAGTGACCACAGCCTAGCCCTATAAGTAACGGCTATAGATTATGATGATGGGATAGAAATTACTCGCTATGTTCATCTCGTTAATATATGTAGAAGTATAAAAAGTTCAACCACTCAAGGACAGCTCAAACACAAAACGTCCTAAATGGTCCAAAAACTTGACATTGTGGTGCAAAACTCCTAAAGAAGTATGTTTATAGTCAATGTTTACTTACACGACTACTTAGTGTCGAGTGTGCACGAGCTTTTTATCTCATATCTGTCTGCGGTTGAACTCTACTTGTTTCAAATTTTATTCAAATTATGTAAAGCGCATATAAAGTACAATGATTAATTGCTGTCTTCTTAGATAAGTGTGTGTGACCGCGCGGCGTATGCGCATCACATAAATACTTCGCAAAACACATGTAGGGTAACCGTGATGTGATGAAAATAATTTGCTAAGTTTGTTACCTACACGGTTTAGCTCGGTCTTACATAAACATGACATTTTAAAAATCATTAATTAACAGTGAGCACATGTGGCGCTCATAGCCCAGTTGCTCTCGGAGATTAGAAACAATCGTCAGTACCTGGATTGTGACCGCTAGTGGCATGTTACCATGAGCGTCTCCGTGATTCGGAGGTCATGTTAAGCAGTCGGTCCCGGCTGTTATCATATAATAATAGTGGTGAAGCTTAGTCGAAGGCCTTTGGGCGGCTTAAAAACATCCAACGGCAAGATCACGTAGCCACAACGTTGTGTTGCCAGTCCCCAACCCGCACTCGGCCAGGGTGGGGACGTATGGCTTTAAACCTGCCCTGAGAGGAGACTCGAGCCCAGTAGTGGGACGTTATGGATTGTTGATGACATGTGAATGAAGCCGAGGATCGAACCAGGTGGCGTGCAACTGGAGAGGCCTATGACCAGCAGTGGCCTGCGATAGCTGATGATGATGATAATGATGTCATCTAAATGGTGACTCTACATATATTGCTAATTTGACTTGCAATATCCATATGTATTGATTTTATTTTAATAACCTTTAGAATACAAGAAAAAAAAATCGGCCTACAATTAACGGAGTAATCGGTGAACATAAATAAAAAAAAATATTAAAAAAATACCTACAGTGGAACATAGAATCTCCTCCTTTTTGGAAGTCGGTTAAAAAGAACCCTTTACCTCGATGTTCACTGACAGATCACATCATATTGCTTAAACAAGATGGCACTACTATGTGACATGAAAAAAACAGCTTTAAACTTTAAGTGGAACTGTTGGGATGTGACAGATCTACCTGCCTCGGGGATGGTGGAAAATGTTCTACTCGTCACAGCTATTTGGCCTGAGAATTTACGAAGTGAATATAATTTAGGAGTGATCTGGACATAGCAGTATCCTGAGTAAGTCCTGACGGCTGGTGACCAAGCAACAATCATATTGTGACGGAGCTTTTATTTTGTGGTAAACAAGTGCGCGGTCCATCACAGGCGGTGGAGTCACAACATTCACGTACAGCTCAATTACGTGCTGTACACAAACATATAAAAGTGGTATATTTGCATGTGACGAGTGGCGGCACCGACGCGAGACGGCGGCGCCACGACGAGGAGGCGGCTCCGAGATGTGCAGCGATAACCCGCGGCACAGAACTGCCGCCGCAGACGTGACTAGCGCACACACACGCACACTAGCTGCCTAGCGAACTCACTGAGACCTATGATGCCAGAGACAG
Organism: Diaphora mendica; assembly: GCA_949125395.1. Taxonomy (NCBI): domain Eukaryota; kingdom Metazoa; phylum Arthropoda; class Insecta; order Lepidoptera; family Erebidae; genus Diaphora; species Diaphora mendica. The sequence goes on from OX421316.1 coordinate 30,462,463, forward strand.
TACAAGAATCCTCAATTACTGGGTACAATTTCACTGTGACTAACCTGGACATAAATAGAATTACAATTTAAAAGTCGTCGTTTTATTTCACGTGCTCTTTGATTATGAGAAATCGATCGATTCCCTCTGCATTCTACCTTAACCAGACTATAACTACTATTTTAGTTGAGAGGACTTAATTATCCTATTACCTATAAAAGAAAACTACTTGGTTAAAAACCACGTTCTAACCCAACTAAACACAAAACAATAACCTGTTCTTTGCTAAGAAGTAAAAGACTAGCTTATTCGATTCCAATCGGAAAGTCAAAAGCCATATAGCGGAGGTAGGGCTCCCACACATAGCTGCGATGCTATGCGATGCGGCGTGAAGTTATTGCGGTGCATTCGTGCGAGCTTGCAGATATTTACGATGCGTTGCGATTTCGCAGTTATGTATGGGAGCCCATAAGTATGTGTGAAGATCTCCTTTCGGATTAAAAGTTAAGCATCCAGATGCAAAGAAATTAAAAAGGTTCGAGTATAAAGATGACCAACTTTGAGTTATGTTAATGTAGAACATTAGACATGATCAGATATTTAGTCTGAATTTTCTTTTTCTAGTACGGTCTTGCCCAGCCTATTTGTATGGAAACATGAGTCTCCTACATGAAGCCACTCTTTGACCTACTAAGAACAAGGTACTATACAAGGAGGATTCAAGGTACTGAGTTAGGCTGGAGGAAGCGTGGACTCCAGGATCGTTCATCGCACCACGTGTTGACACCCAATCGTTCATTCAACGGTCCTGTTTGTCTAATGGTTCATGATCTTGGATGCTAAGCCGGAGGTTGTGGTTTTGATTTCCAACCAGGTCAAATAACCGTGTCATGAGCATTCAATCTGTGTCTGAGAGATAAATATCTACAATAGATACATATGTGTTTAAAATAAAGCTATAAACACATATGTATATAGTTGTTTTAATGTAATAATCTGGACGAATTTTACCTGTACCTGATAAACTTTCAGATAATTATCATATAACACTATTCAACAGATAAAAATTGCTGATAAATTTATGTAGGTACATCTAACATATACGTCTGTTTCCAAGACTTGTAATTCTGAAATCTGTAGTTATTGTACGGATAAGTTGACATTATGATGGTTGCCATGGTGTTTAGACGACTGTGTGATATGTGTGAGGTTATTTATTATTCAGGGACCTCGCGGTCGATCTCCGCAGAGCAGATAGTTATGTGACAGTGACTTACTTCCCCTCATGAAAACAGCAGTAGTATTAGCAGTAGCACAGTACTTAGTACACAGTACTACTTCTTTAAAGAAAGTCGGCTTCTTCAAAGTAGTAAAAATAACAGATGTTTACTTTTGACGCTTTTGCAGGTTTCGCGGAACGACGTGGCACTAGCATGTTTATTCATTTATTGGGCTGAGTGAGGAGTCGGTGACAGCGGTGTTGCCAGGCGGTGACTGGCGTTGGTGGACATACGCGCACGTATGTACAGGAGCGCGCACGTACTTCAGTTTCTAACATTGTGAAGGCTCACGGAGGCACTAAAGCGCGCTGCTTCGTATGCAGCGCGCGCGCAGAGCTCTGCGGAATCACAATCGACGCTCGCGGTAATAACTCGTCGAACGGTCGCGCGCGTGAATCAACAAATAGTCAACGCACCGCCCAGCACCGCACACGCAAACACTACTTGTTCCCAACATAACACCTCTTTGTCTGTCCAACAGACAGGAACTTGGCCTAGAAGGTCACCTTAAACTTACACGCTTATACTGTTTTATCAGTTAAACGCACTCAAGTACCTACCTTCATACAATTATTTTAATCATACCAAAATTATTTCTTACTTCTAAATTCTCATCTTGTAAGCCTAGCAAGAATATTACTTACTGTAACTTCGTCAGAACTGGCAGAATTCCCTAATAAGCGAAAATGTTCTAATATAGTATGTATATATAAAATAGGAAATATTTTCTGTACTCTGTATTGTGACCAATAACGACCGGACCAAATTGTCAATGCACTAACTACTAACACTGTAGTCACATCATAATTTCTTATTGTGCCGTGTGCCGACATACCTACCTATAAATAGCGCCTTCCAAATGTATTCACTTATTATGAGATTTCTATTGAGTGATGCGGGGTGCCCAAGACCGGTCTAGTTGACGCTACTTGGCTTTCAGGAGATTAATTGACGACAACAGACTAGTGACGATTGCTGAGGTAGACTGCATTGTGTCTATTAATCAGGTGACATCAATGTATCCATTTTTACAGTTAGCAATAACTGGAGTTCCTGAATGTAAAATTATTGAATTAGGGTTTGCGGAATATTAAATCTTCTGCTCATCTACAGAACCTACATAATAGCGAAGTCCAAATACACAATTTATTAATAGAACGTTTGTATTGTTTTTTCATTAAGAAAGTTCATTGGAATAAATCAAACGCAAAGGATTATTAAATTCCCAAACTTTGTCAGCCATATTTTTAGTCCCTCCAAGGCAATAGTAAGGTGGTAAACTTTGTGCCGTCAACCTGCCTGGGAATTTGTTGGAAAGATTTCCAGATAAGATAGATAAGAATTTAAAAACAATAGTAGGAATGAAAGTTTGCCCACACAAATGTCATTAAAATTGGCACTAATGCCATATACTCGTAGCCGATAGCCTAGTGGTGCAAGGCTAGTAGTGGTATATTCAGGTAAATAATCCTAATGGTTCATCTTTAAGCATATATAACGGTTCAATTATTATGTTTCGCTCAACTGTCCCTGTACATACCTACTATAAAACAGTATTATCTAAAGCATTTGATCTTGTTCCACAGGAGGTTTCGTTATTGTTTTGTAAAATTATACAAAAGTTTCCGATTATAATACGATTGTTAAGTAAAAGTATAATGTAAATGTTTTGACATCAACACGTACATCACGTCCCCGAGTTGACACCAAACTAATGACAATTATAATGGCGTCGCGTCACACTTCGACAAAAAATAAACAGCTCGCACAAACATTATTGATATTCATGTGATTCAAGGAAACGTTAGGCGACGACCAACATTATTCAGATGCGATCGAACCCGTCAATCACTCTTCACCTCCGAGCCTCGGACCTGGGATCCATCATTGCCACGGCCTGGCCACGCTATTATCGACTGTAATTACACCGCCCAAGACACATATTTATTGTCTTGCAGTAATTCGGTGTAAACGAAAGGTAATATTTAATAGGTCCATAGTAATGAGGCAGCTGTGACCAAGGAAATTGCATGTATTTATTTAAATTTATGAGAATTGGTATGAAAGTAAGATTGTGTGTACGATGCTGTTGAATTAGAAGAACTAAGAGTATCTACAATAAGACAAAGTAGACATAAACGACTGATATCTGTAGTTTTATTTGCTAGGGTAGTAACTAAGTCGCTAACGACAAGGTAAGAGAAAAACCCTACCTTAATAATTTCAGTTTAAACCGCACCGCGACGAGCTAAAAGTATTCCACCGCTAGCAAGCAGATCTGCACTAAACACTAAAAGATAGGGTAAACATTTTACATAATTTAACAAAATGAATGTGTGCTAATGTAATTGCCAGTCACGTTTCAATATTTAAATAATATCAATGATATTTTGCTCACAACATTTCAAACATACGGAAAAAGCCACAGGGTGTACGAAATAAATCGGATTTCATTCTGGAAAAAACTTCCGTTCTAATTTGATTAAATGGCAGTTTTACTTTAAAACATCTGCAGGTAACCTGTATATTACAAAGTAACGCAAGCAACTAAAAAAATATTATCATTGTGTACACGGGTTTGTTGAACATCGCGCTGTTTTGATAGGACTGTGCGCACGCGCATATACTAAATAATTCATTTGCGTCTTTGTCAGTGTGTTTGTATGTAAAAAATACCTTTGCCATTGCCAACCCTCATAACATACACAAATCAATCCTTTAAAATTACATTTTTATATATATTCAGCGTTTCAGTTTATATTACTAAGTAGATGAAGATTCCTACTTTGCATCCGAGTCATCAACGATCAATTGATTCTCTTCACGAAAAGTAAGTCCAACAGGTTTCTGGAATTGACCCCGTCCCGAAATGAAACATAATATATTCTTCTTCTCCCTTACCTGGTCCCGTTATGTGGTCTCCTCACTTGTCTGCGCCAAGTCCTTCTGTCTTGGGTTGTCGGTTCCGGCAACTGGGCTTTCTTGAGGTCTCTTTCTAAATTTGACCACCAGGTCATTGGCGGGCGGCCTCTGCCTCTTTTATCTTCCGGCAGACCTAGTGCGATCTGCACCACGTGGTCTTCAGTGCGTCTTTTCACATGTAACATAATATATTGATATTATTTAATGTGTCCTCACAGTATTTGTTTTGTAATACTTTTAAATGGACTGATAAATAATTTGACAGACTTTTCGGTTGGTGCAAGTCAACTGCTATAACAAGGATTGCAAATTGTTATCCGCTCGTTGCAAATATTGTTATGAATTATTATTTTATTGTTTTAAATTGGTAGCAATGTTAAATTTATGTACTTACAAAAGGTATGTATGTACATATGTATTGTAGAGGTTGTTTCGTTCACATTGGTGTTGTGGAGCCTGTAATGAACGGTGCGCTTAATCCGAATCTAAAAAGTCATAATCCGTAATAATCACAATTATTTCAAATCGGAAAATACACTCTATTTGTGAGCTCCGTAACGCAATGACAATATTAGTATTATTCTGTATTGTTAAGCAAATATATTATTCTAACGCAAGTCTGTTAATATTACTACAGGTGATAACATAATTAACAGGGCATCCTAAGATAAAACTCGTAGATGCTGCTACTAGTATTGAATATTTTTTCTAAAAAATATGTTGTTTTTAATTTATTCTTTTATTTATCTATTACTTTTGTTTGGCCGTGTTGTTGTAATTGGGGTACAATTTCCTCGTGAGTAGGACTAGATGGCACTATTAATATGCACCGCGGAGGCTCTATTTCCGACTTGTCCCTGCCGTGGGAGCAAACTGTTTTGTAACAAAAACAGCTCTTTATGTTTCCTTTTGTTACATTAGGTGGAGAGAGCCGTGATAACAGCGTGCGCTTCAGGTGACCACGCATCCGACGCTTCTCGGATATAAATGATTCGATTATCGCTAATGGCAGACAGCAGCCTGTTAGGCCGCGTTTTCGAACTCAGCGGGCAGCGGAGCGGGAGCGGAGCGGCAGCGGGAGCGGAGCGGGGCCGCTAACCCGTTTTCGAAACCAGCGGGCTAGGAGCGGGCGCTAGAGCGGTTTAGTGATGTGTTATAAGAAACAATACCTCGTAAAATTAACTTGACACGGATGACAGATTTCACAAAAAAAATTATTAGTGATTTTAAATAATTAGTGAAAATGATTAATGTTTGATAATATTTTATATGATCATAATATCTACATATGTAATAGCGTCATAAATTAGTATATTAAATTTATTTTTATAAAATCGTAAAACCCAAGCCTGATAACCTTTAAAAAAACTCGATTAGTCGTAATTGTAAACAATAATTTATATTGACAAGTTAGGGGGGTATTAGGTTACTATACTCGATCATTATAGAAAATAACAGGGGGTACAATGAAAAAAATAACATCAACAAAGCTAACAAATTAACAAGTTATAAAGATGATTAAAATGTTTTAATAACAACAAATTTATAAAATATTAAATATTAATAATTAAATGAACTTGCAAAAATCACAACATTGACAAAATTAAAATCATTAATCACGGGTGATTGCTATTTTTTTACGACACCGCTACATTCGTGGCTTAGGCAAAGTATTACGTAGACTTGACATATGCGTACACCCGTAAGGAGTAGAAACCAAGAACATCAAATATTAACGTTGCCAGGTTAAAGCCCATTCTCCCTTATTAATGTTCCAAACGTTCAACAAACCTGGTTACAATTTGGTCGGTTAATTACAAAATTGTGTCAAGTCTATGTAATACTTTGTCTAAGATTGATGCGCCCGCTCGTATGCCGCTCGTCACAAGCTCGTCGCTCGCTCGTCAAATAAAAATATATATATTTTCGGACATCTAACACACAACGCCATCTAGTCCCAAGCTAAGCAGAGTTTGTGTTATGGGTACTAGATAACTAATATAAATACATAAATACTTTTTTTTGTAAATACATACATATTATACATAGAATTTAAATGTAATTGTTGGCGACTGGCTGGAAGCATGTTCTAAGTTTAATTGTAAATACCTCTTTTATATGCTCTATATGTTTTTCCTGATATATTTTTCTGTTGTGGTCAGTGTTGTGTCAGCTCCGACTAATGTCTTATAACTAATTTATAATTGTGAAAATATTTCATTATTAAAGACTAAAACCACCATCGATTCATCATTTCATATATATATAAATACACACGTCGTTTACAGTCCACCGGCTCGCCAATATTTTTGGTCCATTCGTCGCCTAAATTATACCATTAAGTAATTTTTCATTTCATTCGTTTTTTTCCATTTACACGATGGTGGTTACGCGTAGTCAAAATAAGGTGGCCCTCGAAACAGAAGATTCACAACCTACGGGAAATACCAGAAACGTTGCTCAGCAGGAAACATTGGTACTTCCAACAGGCTCTGGTCTTCAAACACAGCCCACCGACAGGACCCGGTCTGTACACAGCACCAAACACTCACGCACTTCCGGCACTTCTGTACGCGCACAAAGGCTGGCTATTGAGGCCGAAATTAAGCGGCGGCATGTAGAACGCGAACGTGAACTTGTGCAACGTGAATGCGAACGTGAGCGTGCACTTGCACTACTGCAACAGGAGGCGGACAACCTGGAGCTGCATGCAAAGCTTGCGTCCCTCGAGGCACACTCAGACAGGTCGTGTAGTGACTTGTCACGCAGTTCTCACAAAGCGCGTGTCACAACATGGCTTAAAGACCAACATGTGAATATACCTAGCGCTCCACTCGACCCACGTCCAAATCCATCGAAACATGTTCCCGTACCAGTAGTAAACATTACTCAACCACCTGCTTCAACGATGGCTAAGATTCCGGCTGATCCTGTTACAGAGCTAGCCCAGGCCATCTCTGCGTTACCTGACCGTCAAAGACTTCAACTCATTCCCTTTTCAGGCAATATTAATGAATGGCTTGCTTTTAAATGTACTTACGAACGAACTAAATCCTACTTTACCCCCGCAGATAACCTAGCACGCCTTATCACCGCCGTCCGCGGTGCAGCCCAGACAGCTATTTCGTCTATTTTGTGGGAAGCACAAGACCCCGATGAGGTAATGTCCGCTCTGGAGCAGAACTACGCGCGGCCTGAGCTGTTGGTTGCACAGGAGATTATGGGTATTCGTAGTTTAAAGGTAAGTAACGCAGAACATTTAAACACCCTGGCAAACAAATTAAGAAACTGTGTTGCTACAATAAAGTGGCTTAACCAGCATGAGTATTTGTCCTCGATCGAACTATTTCGCACGGTGCTTTCAAAGCTAAGCGAGCACACCAGAGATCGTTTCACAGACTATGCAGCTACACACAAACCTTTTGAACCTACTATCACTAAGTTAGAACTGCTTTCTAAGTTCTTGGTGATTGAAGCTGACCGTCAACTCAATTACAACTTTATAGTTGATGTGACGCCAAGCTCCTCTCATACAAATATTTCAAGCTCCTCGTATAGTAAAGCCCCATTTTATAGAGCAAACGTAACAAAAGATTTGAACATACATGCTACTGCATCTGTTAGTGACAAAGCAACTGAATGTGCATTTTGCAAACAGGGAGCACACTCTATAAAGACATGTAAGGCATTTTTATTACTTACGGTTGATGACAGATGGCGCTGGGTGAGGGAAACGAAAACTTGTTATAGGTGCCTGAAATCTAACCCGCATACATGGAATAACTGTCGAGCTAAGCGTTGCGGTATTAATGGTTGTACTAGACGTCACCACGCTCTTCTCCACGGTGATTTAACAACGGAAAATGTTAATCCCTGTCCTAACACCAACAATTTATCACAGCATTCAACCAACAACACCGCTGAGCCTCGTCAAGCCGATGACATCGTAACCACAACGTCCGGGGTACCTGCTACTGGTACGCGTGGCTTACTCAAAATTCTACCGGTTGTTTTGGAGGGACCACGCGGCATTTTTGACACATTTGCGCTTCTAGATGAGGGCAGTACCGCTACTCTTATCGACGGTGATGTAGCCACACGCATCGGAGCAGAGACTACCGGCCGTCAAAACCTACGTGTCACTGGTGTAGGCGGTATGTTTTTGGATACAGAGGTTTGCTATGTCAACTTTTATATTAGGGGACGCGATTGCACTGAACGCTATTTTGTCCAGGGTGCACGCAGCATCACCCCTCTTCGCCTCAGTCCGCAAAGCACTAAATCACTTGATTTTTCTAAATACGACCATCTAATCGATCTTCAGAGTGTCTTAGCATACCAAAACGCGACTCCAACCGTGCTTATTGGAGCCGCAGACTGGAATTTATCTTTAAGCCGTGAAATACGAGTTGGCAGGAAACATGAACCTGTAGCTTCAAGAACGCTGCTAGGCTGGGTACTTCACGGTGCCATATCCACAGTGTCTAAGCCTGTGGACTTTACCTACAATATCTCTGAGACTGACTACGCATCGCGAACATTCAATTCCCTTGAGGCGCTTATTAAGAAACAATATGATATAGACTCTTTAGGTATTCAGAAGCAGACCCCAAAGCAAAATACCGATGATGCACGTGCGATAAGTTTAATCGATTCTTCAGCTCAGAGGCTTAGTACCGGTCGTTTTGAGGTAGGATTGCCTTGGAGGGACAACTTGCCGAATAATTTAGCTGATAGTTACCCTCAAGCCTTATCGCGTCTTAAATCTCTAGAGAAACAGATAGCAAAAGACAATACGTTTGCGTCATCATACAAAGATTTTATTGATGGTATTATTCAGAAGGGTTACGCAGAAGAATGCGATTTATCATCATATCATGAAAATAATTTAAAAGAAGAATCTATAACTGGTGCTTCTATTAGATGGTACTTACCACATTTTGGTGTGTCTCATCCACTAAAGCGTAAGTTAAGAGTTGTCCATGATGCAGCAGCCATCACTAAGGGTGTCAGTTTAAATAGTATGCTATTACAGGGCCCGGATCTTTTGCAATCCCTTTTAGACATTCTATTCCGTTTTAGGGAGGGTCCAATAGCTTTTAACGCAGACATTAGAGAAATGTTTCCTCAAATAAAAATAAGAAAGAGTGATCGTGATTCACTTAGGTTTCTGTGGCGCAACGGTAACACAGAAGCTGCGATAAAGGAGTATAGAATGTCGTCCTTAATATTTGGTGCAGTCTCTAGTCCTTTTATAGCTATATACATTAAAAATAAGAACGCCAAAGAGTTTGAGCATAAATATCCTGCGGCCACACATTCTATCATCCACGACCATTATATGGATGACTATATTGGAAGCGAATTTAATTTATCCGACGCTTCACAATTAGCTTCCGACATAGTCACAGTCCACAAGTTATGTTGTTTTGAAATGCGGTCGTGGATTTCAAACGTACCAGAGGCACTTAGTTTAATTCCTAAAGAACTTCATAATAATACACATTCTGATGTAAATTTACCCCCTAATAATGACGTAGGTGCTTTAGGTGTTAAGTGGAATCCTTTTAATGATACCTTAGGTTTTCGCACAGGTCATAAAAACATTGGCGCAGTACTAACGAAACGTGGTTTACTCTCCAGTGTTATGAGTGTTTACGACCCGTTCGGCTTGATTACGCCGATAGTGATTCAGGGCAGAATTTTGATTCAGAAGCTATGGAGAGAGGGAACTGACTGGGATTCACCAATCCCCTCCAAGTACGAAGCCGAGTGTATTACCTGGTTTGACCAGCTTACGTCAGTTTAGCCTATGCTTGCGTCGCATACTGGCGCTATTTGTTCTTTGATGGCTCAGTGAACCTCGCCTTAATAGGCAGTAAAGCGCGTGTTGCCCCCTTGAAGCCACTCTCCATTCCCCGTCTTGAGTTACAAGCGGCTCTAATAGCAATACGTTTTGCCCAAAGTATTTTAAAAGCTCATCGGTCACAGCCCTCCGCCGTTTTTTACTGGACTGACTCTACGACGGTTATTAAGTGGATTCGCAGTGACGCACGTAATTATAAACCATTTGTGGCTCACAGACTAGGCGAAATTTTAGAATTTTCTAATCCATCTAACTGGATGTGGCTTCCTAGTGAACTCAACATTGCAGACGACGCTACGAAGCCAAAACATTTTGTACTCACTTCGTCACATAGATGGTTCACTGGCCCCTCTTTTTTGCTCAGCCCTTCCACAGAATGGCCACGTGAACCAGACTATATTTCGGATGAAGCTTCACAAACCTCTGAATTAAAAGCAGAGTTTATGGGGCTTACTGTAGAATATCCGTTACTTAACCCGCCTGTCCCGGATATTGCTCGTTTTAGCAGTTGGCTAAGACTATTAAGAGCAACGGCCCGTGTCCAGCAGGCCATACGAAAATTTTATTCGCTGTCTCGTTCACCGCGCTTACTCGCAAAGTTTGCTGACGATTCTGCGTCCCCCTCGCAACTTTCCGCCATAGACATACTCAAAGCAGAGAAGATGCTATTTCTGAAGGTCCAGGTTGACAACTTTTCCGAAGAACTGAAGACTTTGAAAGCCTCTCAGCCATTGCCTAAGAGCAGCCGCATAGCCGCACTCGCCCCAGTCCTTGACAAGGACGGCCTTATCCGTTTGGATTCACGCATAAAATCTGCTCATGGGGTAAGTGAGAGTTTCAAGTCACCGATCATCCTGGATGGCCGTCACCGAATTGTGCACCTAATTATTTTAAATAAACATGCTGAAGCCGGCCACGGAAACCATGAGCTTGTGCTTAATGAAATAAGACAAAGATTTTGGATTCTACGTGCGAGAACGACAATACGCAACATAGCTAAGTCATGTTTTCGATGCAGAAGACAAAACGGCCGACTAGTCACCTCACCAACAGGCGATTTACCTTTAGAACGCCTCGACCATCATACGCGACCTTTTACACATGTTGGCCTGGATTACTTCGGCCCAATAGAAGTGGCAGTGGGTCGACGACGCGAAAAGAGGTACGTGGCTCTCTACACGTGCCTGGTTACTAGAGCTATTCATTTAGAAGTAGTCGCATCTCTTACCTCGGATTCAGCGATTATGAGCCTAAGACGTCTAATAGCCCGGCGGGGAACACCAACAACGATATTTTCCGACAACGGAACAAACTGTGTCGGTGCAAATCGCGAGCTTTCGTCACTTTATGATGAAGCAGTGGAGACCTTCACGACCAGCCGTAAGATTCAATGGCGGTTTATACCACCCGCCTCACCATTTATGGGCGGTGCGTGGGAAAGACTAGTGCGGTCCGTAAAAACAGCCCTGCGTGTCACACTTAAAGACAGAGCTCCACGTGAAGAATTGTTTACCACCTTATTAATTGAAGCTGAGTCGATTGTGAACTCCAGACCACTTACATATGTTCCAAACTCCCCCGACGCTCCCGAAGCCATAACACCGTTTCATTTTCTGATTGGATCCTCATCAACGTCTTCGTGGCCAGTCAACCTCTCTGATGCTGATCTAGTACGCAGATGTGATTGGCGACACGCTCTCAGGCTTGCTGATCATTTTTGGAAGAGGTGGCTGACCGAATACCTGCCCACACTAATTCCACGAGGAAAAGAAAGAAGACAGTCGATTCTTTGCGAGGGTGACGTAGTTTTAATCGCGGACAATACGCTACCACGAGGCCTTTGGCTTCTCGGTAGGGTGGCTAAAACTTTCGTGGGACCTGATGGACTGGTACGAGTCGCAGACGTAGCCACAAAGGCAGGTATTTTGCGTCGACCAGTCCGTAAGCTCCTTCCATTAGTAGCTGAGCCCCAGCCAGTTGCTACCAGGATTTAGTGTTCCACTAGGGGCCCGGAATGTTGGCGACTGGCTGGAAGCATGTTCTAAGTTTAATTGTAAATACCTCTTTTATATGCTCTATATGTTTTTCCTGATATATTTTTCTGTTGTGGTCAGTGTTGTGTCAGCTCCGACTAATGTCTTATAACTAATTTATAATTGTGAAAATATTTCATTATTAAAGACTAAAACCACCATCGATTCATCATTTCATATATATATAAATACACACGTCGTTTACAGTCCACCGGCTCGCCAATAATAATGTTTTGTAATATTTGCGTTCCTATCAAAATAAAATTAAAAACAAAAAAAACAACCATTCGAACAATATTGCAAGTAATAAAGATGGATAAAATGATTATTTAATTAACTATTAAAATTGTTATTTTAATAAGTAAATAAATTTGGAAAAATCACAAATTTGACAAAATTAAAAATCAATAATCACAGGTGATTGCTATTTTATTCCATCCCTAGCTGACACCGCGACACTGGTGCGCAACGCCATAGAGATATTATAGATAGAGCAGAAGAGCCGTGCGAGTCATAATATATGTTCGATGAATGAAAAGTCGTCTGAACGTTACTTCGAATACTTTTAACCGATAAGCTTTTCTTCTACTGAACGATTCATCGAATATTTTTGAATCGAATTAATGCTTTTTCGAATAAGTTTAAAATGAAAATAAAAGTATAAATAAAACATGTGTGGTGTATTATTTCATACATAATCGAGGAAGTCTAATAACTTTCAGATATCATACGTTCCTTACGTACTTTCAAATTTAGAAGAATGAAACATTTCAATATCACTTTATTTAACCTAATAATTAAATATTATAAATTATAATGAGTATAATATAATATTATCATATAGTTAAATAACTAAAATAAAAATGTAAAGAAAAAATGGGGCGTGCGGACAATTTAAAAAAAACCTACGTTCTTCCTGTTCTAAACTTTAGTGTACGGAACATTAAAATTTAGAAACATGAAATTTGGCAATAACACTTTTTTGATTGCATTTAGTATTTCTGCTTATGAAAAGCCTGCCTACGGCAATCTAAATACAAACATAATATTTATCTAGCGTTGACAAGTAACCTAGGTGCTTCTCATTATTATATTTTACTAGCAGGTTATTGTCAAATTTCATGTTTTTAAATTTTAATTTACGGAAGGAACGTATGATATCTAAAAGTTATTAGATTTTCTTGATTTTGTATGAAATAATACACCACACATGTTTTCTTTATACTTTTATTTTCATTTTAAACTTATTCGAAAAAGCATTAATTCGATTCAAAAATATTCGATGAATCGTTCAGTAGAAGAAGAGTTTATCGGTAAAAAGTATTCGAAGTAACGTTCAGACGACTTTTCATTCATCGAACATGTGACTCTCGCAGTAAAATTACGGACCCAGGGAGGGGAACCAGGCTTCCAGCTGTTCATCGGTTAGAAAGAGAGAGACGATCGCGGTACCTATCTGTCTGTGTGTACCTATATTTTATTACTTCAAACAACTTTATAAGGTACTAGCTTTTACACACGGCTTCGCTCACGCAGACTTTCATCCCCTGATTTACCCCCTTAGGGGTTCAATTTCAAAAATTCCTTTCTTAGTGCTCACTTATGTTGCATTAAGAACCTACATGCAAAATTTCAGGATTCTAGGTTCAGCGGTTTGAGCTGTGCGTTGATCTCTCTCTATATCAGTCACCTTCCTCTTTTATATATATAGAAGATTTTAGAGTTAATTTTATTTTATTATTCGAGGTTATCATAATAACAAGCAGTCCTTTACTGCGCATGCGTCAGTAGAGAAAGACAGATGGGGTACCGCGATCTTCTCTCTCTTTCTAACCGTCGGACGTTTCCGCTTACCGGCGGTCATATGTCTTCCCTACTCTATCTATAATACCTCTATACGCACCGCTCGTCCGCCGCTCGTCACCCGCTCGTCGCCCGCTCCCGCTCCGCTGCCGCTCCGCTGTGTTCGAAAACACTCCCATATAAATCCAACATTTGAACGTGCCGCTGCCGCTCCGCGCCCGCTCCGCTCCAGCGCCCGCCCCGCTCCCGCTGAGTTCGAGTACGCGGCCTTAGACGGCCAAATAGTACTTGTAACTATAACTTGGATCTCACTACGAGATTTCGATAGGTTTACTAGAGTATATTTTTATGAGTTTGTTTAAGATGGAAGGCTTTGGGATGGGATATACCCTACCCAGCGATAAGCAATACCTATTTATAGGCAATCCGAATAAAAATTTCGTGCGTTACCAAAATTACAATGGAGTTCTTAAATGCAGTTTCGGGACATATCTCATTGTAAAGTATGTAAGGGTCACAACTAATCCTGTGCTTGTCGGAGACGCGGGCTGTGCCCCTGGCGCAGGAAGCCACGTCGGTGCTACGTGCCGCGTCCTCTCCCGACAGCCGCACACTGGGTCGGAGCGACGCACATACAGGAAGGAAGCTTTTAAACATGTCAAGAAGCCTCAGAGATACATGGATCACAAGCAAGACTTAACGACAAACGAAACACAAACAATTAGACTCATATAAACGCACGTTAAAACTATTAAAAAGCTTCTCCCACTGCCTTGTAGTACTAAGCGTTGTACCGTCTAGACGACAAAATTTCATAGAATCAACAGATGTCAAACATTCTGTTGTCCTCAAAAGGATAGATTTTCCAAAGTTTATAAAAAATTAAGATAAGTCTTCGAATTCACTAAGAAAATAGCAATTTTACTTACACCATATTATGTTCCTAAAACCTTTTGTTTCATACTCATTTTAATATTTATATAGGTACTTAACAACATTCGATGCTATCAGTTCATATTTCAAGCGCTGCAATTGAGAATAATTGACTTAATATAAACTCAAGTCATAAGATAACTGTATTCTCACACATTTAGTCGTGTTTAGGGTTAGTCAAGGTGTGTGAGCGCACGTATGGTACCGGCAACACGTAAGATGGTTGTTGGGCGGTTTCCGGTGGTCCCGTCACGTGTCAGAGGGGTAGCGCTGCACTCCGTCCGACTGGTAATTAGGAATTCAGACACATATTGTTTAAGTTACTATCTTACACTAGTATTTTTTCCACCACTGCGAACCTCTTAATTCATGCGGCTCGCCGGCTAGATGATCTTATATACCTACCCGTTTTTTGGTAAATGACCGATCTCCAGGAACGTCCTAACATTAGAAAACAAAGAACGAATTTAAAGCATTCTAAAATGCAAACAATTTTATTTAGTTAATATATGGTCAGCGTCGCTTAACTAACGCAGATGCACAATGTTAAATTAACTACCATTCGTAACTTGAATATAAATTTATATTTGTACTTATATCGTTATCTTTCTTTCTTTTTTTTAATTTCATAAAGTATTATTTAAACTAAACCCTTTTAATCTTTTGTAATAAATTAAAAAAAAAATGCTTTTAGTTGTACTGTTAACGAGGTTAGCAGTGAACCTATGCTCGCTCATTTCGTTGAACTCTTTTGACCGGCACAAATATTGTGCGGTGGAACATGGATACCTTATTATCAAATCTGATGTTTTTGATTATTTTTTCAGTATTTTTCTTATTATATAACCTAGCTAGCATATAAAGCTTTAACCCGCGGTTACTGCGGTAGAGAGTAGCCTATGTCTTTCCTCAAATTGCATTGAAATTGGTGCAGCGGTTTTGCCGTCAAAGTGTAATACGCAGACACACAGAGTAACTTTTAAATCTAGACTATAATATTATAAAGCTCAAGAGTTTGTTTGTTTGAATTGTTTTGAATTGCTAATCTCAGGAACACTGGTCAGATTTGAAAAATTATTTCTATATACTATATATTACTATTATACTAAAATAATAGTACATTTATCGAGGAAGGCTATAGGCTATATATCATCACGCTTAGACCAATAGGAGCGGAGCACCAATTAGTCTTAGCGTTTTGAAGAATGTTTCAAAAACGGGGGAAAATTATCACGCTACGGGTAATAGCGCTTTTAAGTATAGATATTATTTTGTATATATGGTGTACTGTATGTATATAATAATATTATACACACATTAATATTTTGTCACTGTCGTTATACTGCTTCGTCGTTATACTGCTAATAGGTATAATTATTTGTTGATGTTTACGTTGCTTTCAAATTGTCAAGCTCTGATATGATTCTAATTTGTGAAGAATTACTTTGAGAACTTTCTTGAATTGCAAAAATGGTTTGTGTTTATTATGTGTCAAGGCATGATGGGGTTGGTATATAGTTACTGGATCAAAGCCACATTAAGATAAAAGTTTTTAATTTCGAGAAAAGTTATGATAAAATACGCAGTAAACGATATACATTTTGTACCAATAAAATAAAAACTTTAAAGTCAATATCCGTGTTTATTATCAGGCTACGTCATAAAAGTTGCTTTCCTTGCAAACAAAAAAACTGCATTACAAAAGAAAATCACGCAAAGTCAATCAGCAACCAAGAGCTAACTCGAGATTTGAGGTTCGCGCTCTAACAATGTCAAAGAATGTGCTTCAGAAAACCACGCGGAATTAAACGAATCCTGATTAAAAAACGATTTCTCATCCAATGAATTACTTAATTAAAATTTGTTCAACTGTGAAATTTGAAGCCCACATGACGAGCATCGCAAAGAGTCGTTTCATAAACAATAATCCGAATAAAATCAAGTGTATTGTATGATTTAAAACACTATTTAATGAAAAGTTCAAACTTGACAGACTCGCATATACTGTGAATTGTTATAAATTTTCGATTGAGTTCTGAGCAACATTTTCACAAAAATATAGTTTATATACTGTTAAACGAACATCAGAGCTATGATCTTATGAGTGAAGTTTTAATTTGTTTTCATACCGTGTGTTCATAACTTATTACCACTCTAGCACACATCAACATGAAGAGTAGATGTTTGCCACTACAAATTGCTTGTCCGCGAAAATCAGGAGAGATAATATTTGAATTATAATATAATCGATCAATTATTTTACAAAAGTAGAGACTGTTACCAACTAAAACCTACAACAAGAAATATATATGTATTCAGTATATATTATTATATTGATTAGCAAGACGAAACTCAAAAGGGTATACCTATGGTAGAGACTTTGACCGAGTTCAAACCTATGAACAGGTAGCCCATAAAAATTAATTTAATTTATACTTTTTAGTTTTTAAACGAAGTTTTTTTTCTTTAGCTTTTTAGGCTTTCTCAAGTCTCTCATCATCATTTCACCTAAATAACTTGAAAGAATACGACTGAAGATAACATACATACACATGACATTTAAATATTTATCTTCCAACTCCTAACTGCTAAGGAATTTTATCTTCCATCATCAGCTCATCATCATGAACTGATGACTACCAAATGTAAATACTGTAATAGCTTTAGAAAATATATTAAAAACATAGTACGTGCCTAACAAATTTTTGAGTTTCCTTCGATTTCCTTTGGATCTCATCATCAGATCCTGATATGGTGGCAACGGGACTACATGAGGAGCATACCCACGCTAAAATATCGCTAAAATATAAAAAATATCGCTAAAAAGCAATTTCTTACAGGCAAATAGTGTACTTTTTAAACTTTACAAAACGGTCTTTCAGCAATCACGAAAACTCGGTTCATGTTATTTGGAGCCACGACACAAAAACGTGCAGCTTCCATCACACGTTCACGCTAAGAGTTGCCGATTCATTTGCATCACATTCTTAATGCAGCTACTCCTTACCATCTGACCGATATACTAATTAGCCAATTTGCGTACCAACCTGCAACGTCTGAAGACCACATTCAGGCCTCGCACGACGTCTTAACTACCGAATTGGTCGCTTTTCCGAAAAGATATCAATCGCACCCGCTATAGGGCAGATAATCGCGGCGATAGCTCAACTGTTCTTGGCAGCGGGAACTAAGACATCGTCGGAATTGCTGATTTCAATTGTAATGTATGCAAAACGGGTGTGACCGCGACAATTAGGCTAGGATGTGCGCACCACGGCCGTGGTCGTGTCACCGCGCCGTCACGCTGCATTGCGATCAGCAATTAGTGGCTCATCGCTGCATCCGAGACGTGTTTATTTAATCACGAGCGCATACATTACGAGTGTACGTAGACCACGCGACGCATCGCCACGAATGCTAACAGGCGAAGGAAAGGGAGAGACGTGGGACTTCAGCGTAGGAAAGTCGCAAGTACCTACGGAGACGTGGCAGAAGCCGCTCATAACATCATATTTACCGAATCTCAATGCAAACCACGTTATTAATAAGGAGAGGTCGGCCGCTCGTGATCGCGCCAGCGCGGTCTCCTACGCCCGCAGCCGCCGCTACACGAACAAATAGTCGAAAAAGGTTCTCGCGCGGTCGTGACGGGAATGTCGCTGATGTTATGTATTTCAGGTCGCACTCATTGTATTTTAAACCTCCATTGTTTCGTATTTCGCGCCTGGGCGTAGAATGCAACGCTGCGCATGCGATGCACCTCTCGCATCGTTTTTCATCTGCGCAAGCATCACTCACAGGGTTGTGATGTTCTATAAATAGTGACGTTGACTCCGGGTTGTGTAACTGGGATGTAAGGTTGACAGTGATGACGTGTGATCACCACGTCCACGGGTCGTGGGCTGGTGGGGCGGCGACGCGGGCAGGTCCGCACGTGGCCAGCTCCCACGGTCGCGATTGATTAACGGTGCGGTTCGCGCTACCGGCGGCGTCGCTCGCCACGACTCGAGACGTGAGAATGTAGCGCTAATGTGCGCATGGAACATTCGGCCCGTGTCGCAGCCGCGTGACAAAATTGCGAGAAAACTGCGCTGCGCCCGAAGGACTCTAGTACTGACAGTGCTAGCTCAACGTGTGAAATTGCTTACTACTCATACCTAATAAGTTGTCGTATCTTATACCTACGCAACATCAAAAATCGTTGTAAGATTTTGTGTTTCATTGCTATCATGGCAGAGTTGTGTAAGAATCGACAAATGCACTACCCACTGAAATCAACTGTAGACTATTTATATTTATCTATACTATAACTAACAAACTACATCTGTTATCTTATCAAACTCCAACATCGTACCATATACCTATATATCAATGACGTCACAGGGTTGACATGATTATTGGCATCTTTAGGGTTGAAGCCATGGGAAACGTGTCTGGTATCCAAACAAAATCTTGTGTATGTAAACAGATATTTAGATGTAAATAGCATGTCTTTTCGAAGATCATAATCTAAGAAGTTAGGAAGAAAGAAAATATTTATTTAATGTGTAGGTAATATGGAAAGATTTTTATTTAAATACAAGCAAACTTGGTACCAACCAAAAATCCGTCAAATTCTTACATAGTACAGGACAAGAAACTGGAAGCTTATTTGTGTCCAAAGACAAACCTAATCGTGCATTTCATTTTTAGAGTTTGTTTCTACTTGATAGACTTTGACAAATGCTAAAATTCTGTGTTTAACCAACCCATAAAATCTTATGCTCATAAAACCGTTGTTAGAACACTACTATTGTGGAAAGTATACCTGCGATCAGTGCATTTATTTATATTGGTACACATATTCGCAAGTCACTTCAGCTTATAGTGAAAATTGTGCTGTACAGTTTGATCACAGCGATAGGGAACGCGTTATATTCAGACCCTCTTCATGAATGAATACAGATTCATTTTGACACACAGTTATTACTCTGCCTCCAATAACATAAACATCAGTGCGAAGGTAATATAAATAGCAGAAGCGGAAGGACACATAATGGATATAATCGTCGGTCGCGACGCGGGCGCGATGGGGCCGCGATAGCGCACGCTCGCCTGGGAACCGCCGGGACGCGCCGCCACGTCACTCTGCTCGTGTGAGGCTCGTCTTCCTGCCAACATCGTGAACACACCTGCCGACCTAACCACAAAAAATTATGACTATTGTTTTACTCTAATTCGGTGTTAAAAGTACCACCCTTTTGCTTTAACAGTGATTGGCATCAGCCAATATGTGATGCAATTAATCATTAACCGAGCAATAAAAACAAGTAGGTGTACTTACTTAGATTTCAAAAAAGTTTTAAAGACACAAAATAGTGATTACAAGTGAGTACCACCCCTGACGGATATCGTTTACTGAACTCCGGTAAATCTGGCATACAATTTCTTAACACGCTGTGCTGTGAGGCCTCGTTATCACTCCTGTAAAGCCGATGAATGTCATGTCCTAATAAAACCTGTTAGCTATAGGTACTGGGGTCCGATCGCAACCGATCTGGGAATGCATCTAACTTAGTATTTACTTCACACAAAAAATCCAACATGAAATTTATTATGAATAATACATTGTGTTTCACTATTACAATCTTTTAACAAGTTTTCTATTAAACATTGTATCTGTTGAAATAACTAAACTACAACTTATACATCATAAGATTCTGTATACAACAAGTTGATTGTATAATTTTCTAATACATTTTCATAAAGGTATTTTTCATATTATAAATATCATAGACAATAACAACCAGTTACTACATCGTATCCATAGATAATTACGAGTATGATTATTTAGATATACCTATATATTTCAACAAATTTAGTATTCCAAACAACTAACTTCTACACAGTTCTTAAACAAGTAGTTATAATTAAAGATTAACAATCGGCTTTACAATCACGTCGCTTGTGTCGGCTAATGTCGTGACCGTCCTGAATAAAAACTATATTATTACTATGTTATTCAAGGTTATCCTTATACTTTTACTACTTTCTTTTCCGTCATCGTCCTCACATTAAGTCATATTTGACCATTTCTTTTTAACTGAAGTGACAATGTCTCTCTACTACAGAGCCACGCTCCAGCACAAAGGGGCCAGCTCGACCGGGCAAGGCCACAGCCTCACAAAATACATACACTACTGAACCCTCTCGTATTAAACAGAAACACTTGCCCTCCGTCGCGGCATGCTATGAACAGGGCTAATAATATTTTTAATTAAATGTGTGAATATTAAATTATTTACCTACTGTTAGACGGTGTGAACGTGTAAACGACTATCCAGTAGCAAACATGAGATCGTAATTTGAGAACATCTCTGCGTTGAATAAGAATGTTGAACAATTTTAATTCCATTCAGTTGCGTAGTCAGTCGCGATCAACTCACACTAATTAATATTCTTTTGTGAGACATCTCCGAGCTGTTCCCGAGGCGGTGACTTTGTCGCGAGCCGGCTGTGATAACACATTTCGCGCAGTACGCTGCTAATCTCTGCTCAACAATGTGATTAAATGAAATGTAACTCGTCCAGTTACTTCGTAGCACATGGTCATACTAAGCACGAAAGTATCAGCAAAGCAGTTCACTTCGGCGACGGCTTAGTGTATTCTAAATTTTGAAAATTTTATTAATATTGAAAATGAAGGTAAACAAGTTTGCATAAGGTAAACTTCTACTTACCTTCCCGCTCCTCTTCGGAAGCTACAGAGGTACATAGAGGATTATTGAATTAAAAACTTTGTGACTCTTTTGTTTTATGTTCAGGAGGCTTATTATTTTAATTACTTCACATCTGACGATAATTCCAAGAATAACGTAGTACTTAACTGTTTTGAAAAAAAAAGCTATACTTTTTTATTTATTTCGCTTCTTGTAGATAGGTAATTTCGTATTAGTTTCTTTCAATACTGCAGAGGTGGTGTTGGCAGATGTGCCATTGTCATGAGACTTGGTGACGTCATCTGTGTAGGATCTGTGGCGGCGACAATTAGGGAAAGCCTGCGCTAGCTGCGCCCACTCTAGGTGTAGAATAATGATGAACTCGCTTTCAAAAACACTTTCCTGACATACAGTTCACTCAAGTAGAAATGTTACATGTCCACACCCCACCTACGTAGTGCTGGAAAGTGTGGGCCTTAGGTCAACAACAAATTTATCTAAGTGAAGAAAATAATTGTCACTTGAGAAAATTATTTTTGTTTTTCGCTAGATATTATTGACGTTAACGTGAAAATTAAATATAAGAATTTTGTGGACCTATTCTCACAGGATTATAAATGATTTACTTCGTTCTCTGGTTTCACCATAGCTAATTTATGTAGCTGGCGGGCAGACACAATAATTATTTTTTGTTCATGTGTGGAAAATATCGCAAACATTCACGGTAGCCAGCGGAGCTGTAGTGGAGCTAGGAAAAATATCTTGTAAACTGTAGAAGACTAGACGCTCCAACAAGCGAGTGACTTATAACTATTATAATGATGTATGGTTTACATTACTGAACTGAAATTAAATATACCATTGAATCCCGTGTGTGTAGCTATCTATGTGAGTATATGACAGATATAGAACGTCGTGGTTCAGCAGTGTGGCGCCAAAATCTGCGACGTACCTCTCATAAAAGCTAACGGTGTGTAAGCGACCCCCGCGCACTGCGCATGCGTCACGAGTTCACGACCGAGCACCGGCGCTGGCGCATGATCTCATGTACCTACCTGTGTACCCACTGTAACTTGACTGCTGTCTATACTTGTAGTACTAAAGGTCACTGCTATCAACAGCATTAGATACCTATTTGTTATTTTATACACCAGCGAAATCCATCTACTTATGTCTCACTTACTTCATCTTCAGTTATAGTTCTGCTGGGTACGTTCCTGATTAGAATAATAATTGTACATAGGTAAGATGGATAACAATATTATGTCTAACTTTACTACATTGAGGTGAGAAAGTAAAAAAAAAAATTGATGCCAGAACTTATTCTATTGTTTTTGCAGCAACGATAAAGTAATAGATTAATATGCCTAACAGGTAGTTGTCACATTATTGAATGTCCCTTGCAGTAGGTACTCATCCTGGCCTAAAAATATCCACAGCGAAATTCGGAAACTATAACAGCACCTAAACTGAAGATGGAGCGAATTAGTGAGTCGTCAGCAGTGAGTCTTAAGTAGGTACGTTCATAAGTACACAAGCTTGTTATAGAGAAAAAAAAGGCCAAGAGTCAGATATATTTATAAATAAATATGTAAACTGAGAAACACGACTATCATGTTTATCTTTACTTTTTGAAGTCGGTTGAAAATCGGTTGAGCCGTTTAAAAATTATGGGGGTGGAAGTGGGGAAGAGTAACCGAATGTCTGCAAAAATATCATCGAGTGTGGTCTCAAATGAAAGCGCATAACGTGTTTTTTACTTTTTTAAGGGAATTCAGGTTATTATATTATTATATATCGGGTTTTTTTTAAATTTTGAGAATTTATAGTTATCTCTTAAGTTGAGATCCCACTATCACCATAACTATCACCGTACTCAAAGGTAGAAAACATTTTCGCTGTTCTTCACTTTGAAAGTCTATCATTTCGATTGCCTGTTGCCATTACACCTCCCTCATACACTACAACTAAACATTTATTTTTTCATTGCTACTTACTCGGTCCAAGTTACTCAGCATATATTTTATATTTGAATAAGCAGATTAGGGACCAATGCTACTTACATTGGTTTAAATACCTCATCGAACGAATATGACATGATCAACGCATTATTGTGAAGCATGGTTGTGGTTTGAGTGCCTATTGTGGTTCAATGTTTGCTGGCATCTGCCATCGGACCCTCCGCGACCGTGACGAATCCGCGGCGAGTACGCGCCGATACCGACTGACGCGGACGCTCATGCTTCAATAGTACGCCATTGTCTAACACTTACGTGACACCTTCAGTGGCCGCTCTACACAAACATCACAATTGTCGCTCTACTCGTTTGCCACGTAACTATTTCTCCAAACCGTACGAGTCGTTACCGACTTATGAACAAAACAGTCGGTTGTTTACCCGCGGCCGCTTTGTGCCGCTAGCTCGGCAAACAGCGCTCAGAAACAAAGTCCCCCAAATATTAGAACAAGAAGCGAGCAAACATCGCAGTTCCCAGTACCGACTCGCGCCTGGTAGCCACTCGCTCCCCTGGTAGCTCACTACAGCACCGTGTTGTTACTTCAAACATCTTACTCGTACATGACTTCTAAAACCAATTTCAAAGAAATGTTTATTCGACAATAGAAATCAACACACGTCGTTAAGTTTGAAGTTTTTAGACGCGCTCTGCCTCATTTATGTACGACGTTCGATGTTATCTCCTAAAGACGCATTTAATATGATATAGCGGACGCACCAATATTATTTAAAAAATGTCCGCGACCGCGGCAGCGATGAAATCCTTCAAAAATAAAAGCAGTCGAACCCATCATTTAAGGGCAGGACAGACGAATCGTATCAATACACTCATGGAACTTTTAAATAACGTATAAAATACGAAGTCATTGTCTTTTTTGCGCGGTTGGTTTGCGCGCGCGATGCGGCCCCGGAATACCAACAAGGTGCGCCGTCGCGCTGGAATGCGCGGTCGCCATTCGCGGGACGCCTGTCACACGTCGCTCGCATCGCCACCGCTCATCACCGCCATCGCCGCCAGCCTGCGATACAATAAAACCCTCGCTCCACTCACTTAGCACACACTTTCCAGAACTAAGACTCAAACCCAGGAAAAAATGTCATTCAAAACGACTTCTCATCTTCCTAATCCCGAGTTTAAACGCTGTCGTCATTGTCGTAGAGTTCACAACTGAGTGGCAGCCTCGTGGTTCGTCATGAATGTCGATAGTCTTTGTACGAGTTTCGGACATGGATTTGCTTAGATAACGATCGTGCTCCGTCCGAGTGAATTTGAAATGTTGATTTCTTTATCAATTTTTTTGGCTCCGAACGTTCATTGTCAAGATTTTAACAGACAATGTATAAGCGTTCTCTCGGAGATTTGATTGCAAGCAATTAATTAGTTTCATTAACGTTTTACTCAGCTAATGGAACACCTCAATGTTCAACAACCACCGTCCGGACATGCCTTAGAGCAATTTATCTACATAAATTAGCTTTGCACATGTAGGTATGTAGTACGATCAGTCTAGTCTAAATATTATTATGATTTCTCTTAAATTGTTACCTTTAAAAAGAATACTGTTTTATTATTCGTATAAAGTATCGATTCAGCACATTTGTTTACATAAATACTGCAACGTAATTACCATTCTGACTGCCTTGGTGGCGCAGTGGTAGTGTATGCGACTACTGTGCTTGAAGTCTCGGGTTCGATTCCCGGGTCGGACTAAATTTTTGTATGATATGCAAATATTTGTTTCGGAGTTTGGATGTTTTCTATCTATAATACGTATGTATTTACCAAAAAAAGTATAATGTATTGATATCAGTGATCTAGCACCCATTATACAAGCTCTGCTTAGTAAATGTATTATTTATGTATATTCTTCATATCTGATTTCGATTTTGATGCACTAAAAGGGCTATATGTATACACATTTTACCGTAGTTTTTAGGACTTCTTGAGTTTCGTCTAAAGGATACGGGCTTGATTCCCACTGAACTACTTATTCAACAATATTACTTTTTATTTTATTTATGGTGCATCTTGGACTCTTGGTTTTGTTATGACCATCTTAGTGTTAGTCCAGTGGTTAGCGGCGCTACTGCTAAGCCAGAGATCATGGATTCGATTTCTACCTGGGACAAATCATTCTGTGACAATCATTTGTTATGTGTCTGGGTTTAATACATCCGTAATATGTACTTAGGTATTTTGAAAATATAAGTATCTATCTATCAGCAGCCGGCACTACTAAACTGTATTACTAAAGTACTGGTTCTGTCCAGTTTGGGATAATACGTTCGTTAGAGATGTGTTTAGATATGATTACAATCTCCATTATGTAGCGCCGCGCCATGTGACTGATTTGTAATATCAATGTTATTTTTGACAAATTTTGATTTCTTTGGAGTGTTGATAATTCGTGCAATTACGATAGAGCCGGAAGCAAATTATACATAACAACAGTATTGCAAAAGAGAATGCAAACTTATAAAAAAACCTAATACCTATCCGTCTGGACAGCGCGGCAGCGTATTATAGAAGGCCAAAACCTACTTTCTAAGGGTCCGTTCACACAGACGGGCTCGGAGAACATCGGCCCGCTTTTCCCTTATCACACAGACCGGATCCTATACATAGAGCTATTATAGATAGAATGGGGAAGACATACGGCTGACAGTAAGCGGAAACGTCCAACGGTTAGAAAGAGAGAGAGGAGCACGGTACCCCGTCTGTCTTTCTTTACTGACGCATGCGCAGTAAAGAATTGAGAATGGTAATCCAATCACAACAATTAACCGTTGAATCGTTCTGCTGTGCGCATGCGCGAGAGACAGATGGGTACCGCGATCGACTCTCTCCTTCTAACCGCGGGACGGCTGGAAGGCTGGAGGACCCTACTCTATCTATAATACCTCTATGATCGTATACGCTTGGAATTAGCCGGAGCGTAGCCGCTAACTATTTCACATAGACCGGCTGGAAGAGATCTGCGCAAGCGCGAGCGAGAAAAAGCTCGCAATCGGTGCCGGTCGGCTCCTCTTATTATTTCACACGAAATGCATTCAAGCATTCTGAATGACAAAAGAAGTGCACATGCAAAAATAAACCTTACTACAATTACTCAAAACTCTGTTTCCAACGTGATAAAAATCTACTCTCCTCTCCGAGCCGGAATGTGTGAACGGACCCTTAGGGCTACATCCAGAACTGTTACTCTTAAAGGCTGTTAATGGTGGTGATAATGATGATTGGTTATTACGTATGTTAGAGGTGTAAAGTTTACAGTTAAAACAAATAAAAAACAAACTCAACGATGATGAGTCCGTGCCGTGGCCGCAACGTGAGCTGGAGCCGGAGGGAGACCAGTCTAAGTCCCGCCAGCCGTATAACGCGCTTTTTTTATGGAATAGGCGGGCAAACGAGCATACGTATCGCCTGATGGTAAGCGATTACCGCCGCCCATGGACGCCTGCAACACCAGAGGCGTCACAAAAGCGTTGCCGGCCTTTGGGGGGATGGGGGGGGAGATAGGGGGAGGGGGGTTGAGGTATGGGCCTCCGGTATCCTCACTCACTCGATGAAGCACAGCGCTAGTACTATTTCGCACCGATTTTCTGTGAGGCCGTGGTATCACTCCGGTCGAGCCGGCCCATTCATGCCGAAGCGTGGCTCTCCCACGGTTCAGGACACTGCACTTGTGTTGCAGGAAGTAAAAAGATTTCCGCGGTTGATAATAATTTTACCTAGGTATAATAATACAAAGTTGTTCAAAGGAATAAGTGAAGAAAACAATTTAGTCCGTAATATTTTTTCTTAATTAGTTATTTCATAAAACTCGATTAATCTCTTTTTATCTCTCTTAATCCAATTCTAACCGCATAACTAAATTGTGTTTATTAATTTTATGATTGCAGCTTGCTAACATACAAGTTCTCCATACTCACCGTCACGCAATACACACCTGCAAAAATAGTTGGCGTGGATTAGTCGGTTCAAACGACTGACTAATAGTCGCTCCAAGGTGGTCGGTTACCAACATTTATTATTATTCAACGTCATTTGCGTGCCTCATGGTGTTATTACATCTGTTGTACTCTGTATCAAACAGATCTCCTAGGTAATCAATTACTAATTATATATTATAGGTTATATTGTATGTGCCTTTTATTGCGGTTGTAAAAGTTTTATACTAAGGGTTATCTGTAAGTGTAGAATATGCTATGCTGTTATTAAACGTAGGTACTAGTAGTGCGCGGCAGAGAGCGCCACTGAACGACTGTAAAGCGCGTGCGCAGCCGACAATGTCACACATGCTAATGGATCTCAAACATTTACAGCTTAATATATGTTAATAATTGTATTTCATTAAATGTAACTTGAACTTTTATACAAGTAATGACACCTACTAATGAACAAGTAATGCTAACACGCCAAATCAGTAGGAATAAAATGTTGTATAGGTAATTTGATGTAACAGAAACAAAAATCTCCATGCATTGTTTTTTATGGAATAGAGGACACACGAGCAGACGTATCGTTTGATGGTAAGCGATTACGACCGCCCATGCACACCCGCAACGCAACACCAGTGACGTCACAAGAGCGTTGCCTGTCTTTGGGGGATGGGGAGTGGGATGGGGGGAGGGGTTGGGGTATTGGCCTCCGGTATCCTCACTCACTCGGTAAAATACAGCGCAGGCCTGTGTTGTGACCTTTACGACTACGTGGAAAAAACATCTTATACTCAAAAACAAACCCAACTTT
Source organism: Diaphora mendica (assembly GCA_949125395.1). Lineage (NCBI taxonomy): Eukaryota > Metazoa > Arthropoda > Insecta > Lepidoptera > Erebidae > Diaphora > Diaphora mendica. Next base: position 30,490,747 of record OX421316.1, read on the forward strand.
CCACAAGGTATCTACGTGAAGGAAGATTATTCAAAAAGCGTCCTTGAAACGAGGAAACAACTACAACCGAAAGTAGAAGAAGAACGAAAGAAGGGAAACATCGCATACTTGAAGCAAGACAAATTGGTAGTAAAGAAACCTAACGAGACCGGCGGAGTAAAAAGGAAAAGAGATCAGACTGGATCACCAAATTGGTCATCACAAAAGAAGCCAAACACAACCAATATTGCAGGAAGAAACCCGCTTATTTCTGGTAAAAAAGACATAATCAAACCTAATATTTTGAATTATATATCACGAGAAAGGTCATCTTCTTTAACGGAGATTCCAAAAAACCAGAAACCGACATAGGCACCCGGAACCAAATTAAAACAAACTCCTCATACAAATCAACACTGAAGATAAGCACCCCAAGCCGGCTAGTCACCGTGGGGGAAGATGACTACTACCCTCCAAATAATCTGCCCAACTCAACACAAAAACTATCCAAGGAACCTTGCCATCGGAGTAGCACCTTACACATCGTTACATACCAATACACTTTCATTACGATCAGAAGAAAAATTTACAGAACTTGTGTTGGCATTAGACAATATAAACTGGTCTATTGTTGGTTTAAGTGAAGTGAGACGTATAGGAGAAAATATAGAAGACTACGGCGAATTTATTTTTTACCACAACGGTTACACACCGGGCCAATACGGTGTGGGCTTCTTGGTGAAAAGGGAATTAAAAGACTGTATGGATGAATTCATAGGCATATCAGAGCGAATCTTTCTATTAAATTTAAAGTTACCACCTTTAGGCGAAATGTGGTCCATAGTGCAAATCTACTCTCCGACAGAGAAAGCGACCACCACAGAAATCGACTCTTTTTATTTGCAGCTAACAGAAACAATAAAAACTCATACATGCAATAACCTCATAGTGATGGGAGATTTTAATGCGCGAACAGGATGCAGAGTAGATGGTGAAGATATAGTGCTGGGGCCATACAGTACAGGAAAGAGGACACGAAACGGTGAGAAACTGATTCACTTAGCATACGAGAATAATCTGAAAATATTGAACATTTATTATAAAAATCGAACAAGCAACAGGTGGACGTGGATGTCTCCTGACGGTCGTTACAAAAATGAGCTTGATTATATTCTCTCAACCCGAAGTACAGCTTTTCAAGACTGTAGAGTTATAAATAATTTAAACTTTAACAGCAACCATAGACCTGTCAGAGCCAAACTAAAACTAAACAATTCTAAGAAAAGACCTTTTAAAGCAAATATAAGAAACAAGATGCCAAGCCTCAATATCAACGGAATTAAGGAAAAGTGGATAAACTTCATAGAAAACACAAAAGAACTATCCATACAAGACAAATACAACACACTGCAAGAAATTATAAATGAAAAGGCCCCAGAAAATGCTTCGGATACTAGAAACTATAAAATATCATGGCTATCAGATGAAACTAAGCAGCTGATAGAGGTTCGAGCTTACCTTTTCTCAATATCTAATAAAACAAAAGATATAAGAAAGAACATAACAGCAATTAGTAAACAAATAAACATCAATATGAGGAAAGAAAGACAAAAATTTAGGTTAGCAAAACTGGAAAAATGTATCCAAAAAACAGGCGGAGCAAGGAAAGCATTAAAAGAACTATCAGGAAAACGAAACTGGATACCCAATATGAAGGACAGAAACGATGGAAATGCGACCAGAAGACCAGAAATAATTACAATAGCAACCAACTTCTATAAGCAATTATACTCAAGCCAAACCACGACACGAAAAATATAGTTATCCGGACAGGAAGAAGTACCTCTAATAATGCTGGCAGAGATAGAAAAAGCAATATCAACACAAAAGAAAGATAAAGCTCCTGGTTCTGATGGCATCATGAACGAATTCCTTATAGAAAATAAAGACACCATTGCACCGATATTAGTACACATATTCAATAAAATCCTAAAGAGTGAGCATATTCCGCATCAGTGGACTACATCGACAATAATATTACTACACAAGAAACAGAACAAAAATGACATCAACAACTACAGGCCTATCAGCCTTATGTCTAATATTTACAAAGTTTTTGCCAAAGTGATATTAGGTCGAATAACCAAAAAGCTCGATGAGAACCAGCCTAGAGAACAGGCGGGATTTCGGAGCGGGTATTCGACATTGGACTACATACACGTGGTCAAGCAACTCTTTGAGAAAGAAAAGGAATTTAATGCGAGCTTCTACTGCTGTTTCGTAGACTATTGTAAGGCTTTTGATTCACTTGAACATCAAATGATTTGGCGGGCTCTGAAGACTCAGGGAATCGAAAACAAATATATCAGAATCATAGCCAATGTATACAAAAATAGTACAGCTAAAATAAAAGCAGAAAGAGAAGGCGAAGAAATAAAAATTCAAAGAGGTGTCCGTCAAGGGGATCCGTTGTCACCGAGGTTGTTTACAGAGGTTCTGGAGAACGTTTTTTTTATACAAGTATGGAACTTGTTGACTAGACTATTTGGGCCTCCGGTCTCGCACTCACCAACGAAACACGACAGCACGAAAGTGGTCATTTTACGTTGATTTTCTGTGCGAGGGTAGTACCGCCCCGGTCGAGCCGGCCCATTCGTGCTGAAATCAGCGTGGCTCTACTACCTTCGTTTTCCGTCAATTAAATTGGGAAAAAAAGAGGATTGCCAATTGACGGTGATAACTTAACACATTTAAGATTTGCAGATGACTTGATAATCTTTTCACCAACAAAAAACGAACTTCAGGCAATGCTTGAAGAACTAGACGAGGAAAGTCACAAGGTGGGACTGACTATGAACACTCAGAAGACTAAAGCTATGACTAACGATGAAAAATACCTAATGTTAATGAATACGTTTATCTGGGCCATATAATCTCGCCGTCAGACCTCACTACAAAAGAAATAGAAAGACGAATAGGTAATGCTTGGAAAAGGTACTGGAGTCTAAAAGAAGTGATAAAGAACAGCGAAACAAGCATGACCATCAAAAGGAAACTTTTCAACACCTGCATCCTCCCTGTCCTTACATACGGATGTCAAACATGGGCGCTTACAAAGGCACACGCTCGAAAATTAAAAGTCTGCCAAAACGCTATAGAGAGGAGCATATTGGGGAAAAGATTATCTGATAAAATAATAACGTCAGCAATAAAAAAAAACACAAACAAAGGATGTTTCAGTTGCAATAAGGAAACTTAAATGGAAGTGGGCGGGGCATACCATAAGAGGACGAGAGAAATGGTGTAAAACTATAATGTACTGGTATCCTAGAGACAGAAAAAGAAACCGAGGTAGACCATTTAGGAGATGGGTGGATGACATTAAAGCAGTTGTGAGCAGCACATGGACTAGAACAGCTAGAAACAGGAGTCAATGGAGGCATTTGGAGGAGGCCTATGTCTATAATAGACAAACAGACAAAAATGACAATAATTATAACTAATCCAAAAATACATTTATGAAGTAAAAATATTGTAATTAAATTGACATTAATACTATTGTTTTAAACATATTAAATAATAATTAATCAAAGGAAACAATAACTGTGCATGTAAAATTTAAGTATTTTGTCTGAATAAAGGCTCTTTTTATTTTTAACCGACTTCCAAAAGGAGCAGGTTCTCAATTTCATCGGTATTTTTTTTTGTTTTTTTTTTTATGCATGTGTACATGGATTATTTATTTTAATTTTATTTATGTGCCTTTTATTGCGGTTGTAAAAGTTTTATCCTAAGGGTTATCTGTAAGTGTAGAATATGCTATGCTGTTATTAAACGTAGTGCGCGGCAGAGAGCGCCACTGAACGACTGTAAAGCGCGTGCGCAGCCGACAACGTCACACATGCTAATGGATCTCAAACATTTACAGCTTAATATATGTTAATAATAGTATTTCATTAAATGTAACTTGAACTTTTATACAAGTAATGACACCTACTAATGAACAAGTAATGCTAACACGCCAAATCAGTAGGAATAAAATTTTGTATAGGTAATTTGATGTAACAGAAACAAAAATCTCCATGCATTGTTTTTTTATGGAATAGAGGACACACGAGCAGACGTATCGTTTGATGGTAAGCGATTACGACCGCCTATGCACACCCGCAACGCAACACCAGCGACGTCACAAGAGCGTTGCCTGTCTTTGGGGGATGGGGAGTGGGATGGGGGGAGGGGTTGGGGTATGGGCCTCCGGTATCCTCACTCACTCGGTAAAATACAGCGCAGACGCTGATTCCCACAGGTATTCTGTAAGGCCGTGGTATCAGTCCGGTTGATCCAGCTCATGCATGCCGAAGCGTAGCTCTCCCACGGTACTTTTGTAGTCACTTTTTGAAACCCTTTATTTAGATGCCCTATTCAATGGATCTGGAATAGAAGAAAAGGAATATTGGGTGTTTTACAATTTACAAAAAAAAAACGTATATAAGTATTTGTATCAGTTGTCTAGTACCCATAACACAAGCTCTGCTTAGCTTGGGACTAGATGGCGTTGTGTGTTAGATGTCCGATGTATTTGTGTGATGTATTTATTTAAAATATAGTTATGCATTTTATACATAAAAGGTTAAAAAAGAACATAATAATATGATACCTCTATATAATATATATAGATAATCTACTGTAGTATATGTAATGAGTAACTGTTCATAGTGTTAAACAATTTTGGAAACGGCCAGTCCAGCAGGATAGTTCTCGGTCACCAGTGAGTTTTAACACAAAACCTGAATTACGTACTTTATTTATGTTACAAATATTTGCATTTTCCTGAAGACAAGCTCTCCACTGTTGTGTAACAATACTCTTGTGACTAAATTTAGTAAGTAGGTACAGACTTTTATTGTCCTTTTAAAGATGTCCACACGAATTGCGAAGAACGTGGCGGCGCCTGATTGTGTCAAATGCTGTTAATAAATTGGACATATTATATGACAGGCCGGTGGAAAGTTTGAGGCTCGCTCGAAGCCCGCCGCGGCCGGTCGCCTGCGCAGGCGCAAGAAGCGACACAAGAAAATGCACGCCCTCATTACTCATTCCGCGCTCGTCTATACAATATTTATGTCACTCAGCCGTGTTTTTTAGAGCCCGTCGTTGCTCAGCGAGCACGCACTCTCCGCTATACCTGTACACTGTACATGCGCAGGCGGTTCATTTGAGTTTACTGTGCGATTGCTACGTGTAACTTGACATAGCGCAACCTATCTTCGTAATGTTCACTTCAATTGTCAAGTTTAAAGCTGTATTTTTGTTGTTGGCACACAGAGTCAACTGAAGAACCAACTATTTCTAATTCTTAATGGACTATAAAATATATCAGAGAGTTTTACAGAATCTTTGAGTTGATATACCCATTTGTAATAGTATCTCTTACAAGACTTAGACAACCGCGGTTTAAAGATTTTCAATTCTGCTAATTAAATAAATATGATCTAAGATCTGAACTAAAAATGGCTTTAGCAAATAAACGTACTCTTCTTACTCTCTCCACCATCGCTTGACATCACTTACCATTTTCGTACAGTCATCAAACAAAAGTCTATTTACGCCATATTGTTACTCCACAGAGAAAAGAACATTTCAGATAAGGTTAGCATTAGGTACATACAGTGCTCTTAGTGTGAATGTTAAAGGGAAGAGGGACATAATTACATTTATATATTTACGACTTTTATAATTTTACAAGCTTTTTATTAACTTGCAATGTATGTATGCTTGTATGTTAAGATAAGATAAGATTCATTTATTCACTCAAACACATATGCACATACAATAAAAAATTGCATGCAAGATAAAAAGTTGGAGAAGGCTCAAGACATGTTCGGGTGGAATCTTGCAACTCAATTTTGAAGCAGATATCTTCAACCAATTTTGATTGAAATTTTGCATGCACATGTATACAGCGTGACAATACAATATTATAATGACATGGAGCTGATCTGATGCTGGAGCTGGATGGTGGCCATAGGAGCACATCGTCACATCGATCAACATCATCGAGTTTGGACTCGTTTGATTCGTCTCGAGGCATTCCAGTAAAAGCTTGTTTTTTAAAAGATTTTTAATTTAATTTATTATTGCTGTTGCTATCAATAAATTTTTTCAGCTAAGTCTGTACCATGCACAAGTAACGGACGTGAGTGACCTACCTACGGAGTAGAGTACGTAATATTTCTTGCATTATTGGCAGCGTCTCGATCTGTCAAGCGTTACTCAATACTAGAAACCAATATCAATGCAATACGCCAGCCGTGTTGGCCAATGAATGAGCGGCAAACATGCAAGCCGTAATGTGCCATCTCTTTAAAGTCAACGTCCAAAGAACATATTTTAAATGTAGTCTGTCTCATATAACATTGTATTGCTAGCGATTAACTAAATTTCTAAGATGTGTGGAGGAACGGGTGATATGTCCCTCTAACACAAAGGGAGGATCCTCCGACCAGGCGAGGTGATCATGCCTGGCGGGCCAACTGCCCAACGGTTGATGTTGGGATGTTGTATGTATCTTAATTGGCGCGCGAACTTTCACTGCGCGATTCAGGATTGGTAATTGGTAGTTTCTTAGTTTCCTTCGTTACTCCGTAGTTCGATGTATCTTCGGTAGATGGCGCTGTAGTATGTTATGTTGTTGTTGCGCTGTATGTGGAGGTCGCCACATCACTCCCCTCCAAGACCGGAGGTCGATACGTTGTTGAGTCAGCTGTCTGTGCTCTGTTGTGGAGCTTGCCAGTGCCAGGAGTGAGTAGTTCCAGTGAGTCGGAACTGAGTGCCGCAAGTTCCAGTGAGTCGGGGCTGAAGTCCGCTGATCCCAGTGAGTCGGGATTGAGTGCGGTGCGCGGTGCTGCGGTGAGGTCCCCAGTGAGTCGGGGCGGTTGCTGCGTAGTGGCTGGCTGCTGCGTAGACGGGAGAGATATGCTCTGCTTACATGGACCGTAGGTACAGCGTGCTGTGCCTAGACGCTGATGAGGCCGTAGGGGTAAACCAGGCTGGAGCGGTCGCTTCCTGCTTGTGGTGTTATCCCTGTTGAGGCCGAAGTTGCTGGCTGGCTGTGAGACTTGCTGTGGGAGTGAACAGGATGGTGGCGTGCTGATGCTGCATCGAAGGCTGCTTCCAATCACGTCGGGGTCACCACTGTGGAGGAACGGGTGATATGTCCCTCTAACACAAAGGGAGGATCCACCGACCAGGCGAGGTGATCATGCCTGGCGGGCCAACTGCCCAACGGTTGATGTTGGGATGTTGTATGTATCTTAATTGGCGCGCGAACTTTCACTGCGCGATTCAGGATTGGTAATTGGTAGTTTCTTAGTTTCCTTCGTTACTCCGTAGTTCGATGTATCTTCGGTAGATGGCGCTGTAGTATGTTATGTTGTTGTTGCGCTGTATGTGGAGGTCGCCACAGATGTGCTAATACAGGCGTTCAAAATCTGTTGTTGCCACAAATCTGTATTATATATATATATCCATCAAATTTGTATCTGAATGTTGAAATGTAATATTTCAAACAATTTTGTTGTAAATCAGTGCACAACACGCGTTCCTGCGACGTAGGTATACGTCACTCACCTAATTAATCAGTTATCATCACACTAATATATAAAGGCGAAAGTTTGTGTGTATGTTTGTTACTTATTCACGCAAAAACTACTGGACGTATTCGGATGAAACTTTACAGTAATATAGCTTATACATTAGAATAACACATAGGCTACTATTTGCCGCGATAACCGACATACACGCGGGCGGAGCCGCGGGCAACAGCTAGTTATCAATAAATATCATTAAAATATATCAGTGTCTATCAATTATCAATCTATCAATCATTCCCAAAGCTGTACAGTGAGCAGACTTTATCTTTTATGATCCTTCGAGAACTGAACAATGCATATTTTATTAATAGTGTATCATTTTTGGTAATTCGATAACTATAGCATTCAAACTTTTTTTAGTACTCGTTGAACTATTTCTATCACTTACCTTAGGGCGTACTAGTGACTATGAATAAGCAAAAGTAACCTTGTTCACACGCTTACTGTGCAGTTCTACTAGCAAGACAGGAGCACTAAACAGGGAGTTGCAGCAACATCATATACAAGTAAGATCGTTCGATTTTATCTCTAAGTCTTAATTTATCACGAAAGACATTCACGTATATCAGGCCGAAATTTTCGATGCTATGGCTATGACAAAGCTATTTACAAACATCAAGAAGAACAGCACTAGTCGTAAGACTGGTGATTGTTTTAAACGGCGTTTAGAATTATTAGCCACTAGTGGTTGGCCGCGGCTCCGCCCTCGTATATGCCGGTTATCGCGGCAAATAGTAGCCTATGTCTATGTGTTATTCTGATGTTTAAGCTATATTACTGTAAAGTTTCATCCTAATCCGTCCAGTAGTTTTTGCGTGAAGAAGTAACAAACATACACACAAACTTTCGCCTTTATATATTAGTGTGATGATAACTGATTAATTAGGTGAGTGACGTATACCTACGTCGCATGAAGGCGTGTTGTGCACTGATTTACAACAAAATTGTTTTTGCGTGAAACAGTAACAAACTTCCATCCATCCGTCCATCCATATTTACAAACTTTCGCGTTTATAATACTATATTTTTTTTAATTACTGTACTAATATAGATATAGATATACTGGGCCGATTATCAGCACAGTCATGATCGGCTTTGTACGCAGGAAAGCAGGTCTCACCCGTATTTTTTGGTGGTACATGCTTTTTACGGTGGTTTTAATGCTGAAATAATATTGTCTAAAAAAAATCGATGGTCTCTCCTAATACACATTCAAGTGCATGGCATGGCTCACATAGAAATCTTTCATAGATAGCTCAATGCACAGAACATTCTCTCAATGTTACTAAACGAGAATAACTAGACATTATAGACTGGTCATAAGTATAATTTTCATATGGGTAAATGACGCGCGGACAGAGGAGCGGCGCGGCGGCAGCAGGCGGCGTCGCCTGCGCACTCTGCGTGTATACAAATGTGCTAATTACTCCTAATGTTGGCTGCCTCGCGATCTCTGTCTGCGCCGACGGTCAATGTCAATCACACACGTATTAACATTTGGCATATCATAACTACTTACATAACGTGACCGGACGTGGCTAGAGTTCGAAGCGAGAGCGAGCCGATATTAATGCACATAATATGAATACTGTTAGTGGTAGCCGCCGCAGGAGAACGAGCCAGTCGCAGTCACACGACACTTTTGCTTTTTACTGTTCAACTTACACTGCAACTAAACCATGGAGACGGCCACTCGATACAGTTAGATGTGGGCTATCAAACATCTGTCTGTTGCAAGCTTACTGTTTCATATCAGACATGTTACAAAATACACCGCAACTTTTAGACTTGAACTTATGATTTCCATTGTTGAGAATGTTTATTAACAGTGGAATACTCGACAACCGCTAGTTTTTAACGATCTTAGCATTTTTAAATAAGGTTATCATGATTTTTTTATGAACTGGAGGAAATTGAGCTCATTAAATGTGTAAGATAACGAAAATAGTTGGTTTTGTAAAACATTTTTCATTTATTTTGCTTTAGGGGACCTAACTTTTGTATTTTTTGAGATTGTGTCTTTGACACTGGCTATACTTTTGAATTAACAGTGTGCTTAACTGTACCTACACTTAATATCACGTACTGCCGATCGGTTCTCTATCCTAGTTGCAGCTGTTCTGAGACTTCTTGCTTCATCACTTTTGGCGAACCTAACTATAAGAAAGTAATTAATAGTGCTGTTGTAATGTAACCTTATGTTAAAGCATTTTACCGTCACATTGTTCTCGATTGTTTCTTTTTGTTTATTGGTTATTTTCGTCGCGTTTCCATTTACTCTAGATTTAGATACCTACTAGCTACTTGTAATTATTTTTTTGGTTTTCGCTGCAGTATTCTGATTTTGTTTCAAGAAAACTATACTTTGTTTTGTTCTATGTGTAAAGTAACTACTCATTTAGAGATGTGAATTATTAGATTAAATTTTAATTGAAAATTAATCTGTCCTTAATAACTCGTTTATGTTTCTGCAAAATGATGGTAGTCTCTGCAGAGGAACTGTAGGTACTTACCACCTACAGTTCCTCTATAAGTACTGCCAGAGATTTTTAAGTAACTTGTCGTGACTTTGTTTGTGGCAAAGTTGTTTTCCTATGTTTGGCGCTGTGGTTCTTTGTCATATAAGAACTTGGCAATAAAATGTAAAGATGTTCCAATGCGGTCGTCAGTTCCCATTTCACATGGCACATAGGTAATCAATATTAATATAATCATTGTGTCTACATTGCATATACATACCTATTTGTATATACATATATAACAGCAAACAAATAAAGAGATAGGGCAAGCAAGAGAAGTCGTAATATAATATATTATAATCATTGTTTTCCTTGAATAGCGGGACTTATTCACAATAAAATCGTTGATCGTAATAATCAATTATGTGATGATATATGTTTGATGAAAAAACACTACTATCAATATTTATTGTCATTTGTAAATTAATAACTATAGTATTGTGAAAATGTGTTCGTATGTTCTCCGAACGTTGTACAGAACAAAGTCATTAAAACATGCGCGGTCACGCCGCCGTTTTTTACGGTCATGACTTTTTTATTTTATAGAGCCGGTGACATGAGAATTGATATTATTGAGCGAATTCTTTTTTCTATAATAACAAAGTAAAAAAAGGTATAAGTAGGTATAATATCTTGTCCTGTCTAAAAAACAGAACGAGTTAGGCCCGACGGCAAACACATACCTACATACCTAGCTAGGTGTCTGGATAAAAAAAGTTTTAACTCAAGAAAGTACCTACCTAATTAAAATTGCGACAATATGAAATGAAAATGGGCTATAGGTAGGTACATTATTATTATGTTGTTTTTATTACATTTTAATGAATAGGTACAACACTTAATTACTTGAAAAAATTTCAAAATTTAGTTTTAGTTTTAAAGAATTGCTTTTTTTTCCAAGAAAATTAGAAAATTTTATAAGTGGTTATAACCTTTTTTACTAAAAGGGTTTGTGCTGTGTTTTAAAAGACAACTCCCGCTTTAAGAATAGGTATACCTACGTCCTACATCCTGTGTTGCCGTTGCAGGGGACTTTACAAACATACATGAAATTGACACAAAGAACACCCAGACTCAGAACAACAATTTATGGATCACGCAAAGTGTTGTTCCATATAGGAGTGAACCCACAACACTTGGTGCAGCAGAAAGCGGCGCGGTTACCGCTTAAACAACTAGGCTAACCGTGCAGTCAAAACGTGCCGTTGAGTAATAGCTGAGGTATGTATACGAAGTCCTACAATATATTTTTATGAAATCAAAGATGTGCTTCTGTACACGTGAGCAAAATGTTACATACAGAAATGGTGAATTGTCAGAAGTCAGAACTCACTAACGAGAGGCAAGTAGACATTACCTACACATTCCATCAACGACAGCTCTATTCTCAAACATAACTTCTAGGTACTAGATTTACATGGATTACGCTTTATCTCAGTGGTATTTTAACTTAATATTCCCTTTGTGCTAATTTCATTGATAAATGTATCTACTGAAAAAGACTACTGAGGATTCTTTACCTCACCTACCTATAGGCAATGTAATCATATTTGGAAAATTATGAATTTCAAAACCCATACCTATCTATAATAGGTAATAAATTCGAAATGTTTGACACAATACCAAAACTTAGCTATCAATAAACAATTACCATCCTATTTCTATACCCTTCCTTGTACCTAATTAAAAACACTCTGTTCATCGCATGTATCTACCTACCTAAATGATTGAATTTACTTCTGCCGATTATGACCACACTGTGGGTGCACAGGCACAGCAACTAGGTAGTTAGTGATACGAGCTTATGACCTAGCTGTATGTTGTATACTAAGTAAGATTCTTGTATGGTCTTCGTAAGTGGTGGTATAGCCATGGTAATGTCTAACATCTAGATTTTTTCCCGCTCGCTATTGTCCAAGTGCCAGTGAGCAGGGCGCGGAGTGCCGACAGCGCCACCTGTCGCGAACACGTCGCACCGCTGCACTCACACAGCCGCACGCGCATCAATCCGTCCGCCCCACACTAGCGTGACACAAGTGACATCACTTAACTTTCAATGTATACGTACATCGAACAAGATCGAAAGAAAAACGTCCACCGTATCTAGACCCCACCTCCCTCCCGCTCTCGAACGGCTCTGGTCTAGCTGGAAGGGCAGTAGAGCGAGACGAGTGGCTCATGTTACACCGGTCGGTAACACAATGAGCGGGCTCGAGTGCTGGCCGTGCAAGTGAGTGCCATTGTTTTTCATGCGGCGCGTTTTTTCCTCACGTTTCGGCGGCCAATGGCGAGCGCGCGCCGCGCTTATTGGCGCTCGGCGCGGGGGCGGCGCGGCGCGGCCCGCTCTACTCGCAGTACTTGCGATGTTTGTTTTTAGAATGCAACTGTTTTCAAAAATTTCACGGACCACGGTGTTTCACTAGCAGCACCTTCACCAGCACACAACCAGTTTGGAGAACGTGCGTCCATCCTAGCTACATCCACCGACACCTTGCACCGTCGATACACATTGAACTAAACTACAATGTAAATGACAATAATTAATTCCACATTTGAAGTTAATTAATCGAATTGATCGATTACCTTGACGGTCCGATTAGACAGGTGCCGTACACACTTAGTGTAGCAATATACATTTATACCTTAGATAATTAATTAGCTATAAATACTGTGGTCGTTGATTAGTTTGAACCGCTTAATTGCAACTGCATGCGTATTGTGGATGTAAACTAAACCTCGGTACGTATGCGAGGTACTTTCACTTTTTCGGTTAATCCCCCATTAATACTAAAATTGGCTTCAGTGAATTCTATAATTTACACAAAATACAATAGGTATACCTACGTGCAATCCACAGAGTTTTTGGAATCCACTAATATTTAGTTCTGTGTGTGAGTTGAGTGGTCCTTGTGGCCGTTTAAACAAAAGAATTAAGTTAAATTAAATCATTAGGTATAGGTGTATCGGTAAATACATGAGTAATACCTACCTAATATGTTCAATATCATATTATATATGGTCAATTCGACGGATTTATAATTCCTGCGAATTCTTCAATAGGAATCTGACACATAAAAGGCCACGATACTATATATTTTGATTATTTCTTCGCAATTTTTAATTTAATAGATACATGTCGAATTACCATACTTTTTCAGGTTAGGTAATATATTGCATATGATGACACTTACAAATAATGTGACTGTCTATTGGTATAAGAATTTCCAAAATCGGTTTAGTAGATCCAGACACTACCCCCTTCAACCTCACACACTTACCTCTTGATAATATTAGTAGATATATGTATATATTGACACAAAACTATATTCATATATTAAATGTCAATTCTCTGGCCCCTGAACTAGTGTAAACTGTATTTCAGGGACCAGGACCCAAATGCCAAAGCAATTGTTTAAATACGAAACTACGTTTAGAAACTAGGGTCCTAGTCTTAGCTGCCAAGTGATGGTTCAAACTTGATGACGCCTGGAGGTCCAGATGATCACTAATTACAGTAGTATCAACCCACCCCGACCCACCCCTCAATCATCGTTTTTCGCGATCACATAGGTACCTGTTTAAAGTATGTTTGGTGAAGCATTTGTCGTAATAAAAACAAAATGATTTTCAAGTTTTTGTTAATGTTTAACGTGTGACGTCACGAAGCTTGTGACCACCGCCCTTTGTCACGTAATATCACTCTTTGTTGACGCCCCCTTTACGTGTTACGTAATTTATGACTGCCGCCTTCATATCAAACATTAAATAGGTTTAATAACTAAGTTAAATTCTTAATTACTTTCCTACCCATAGTTATACCTATATCTACCCATATTTTATTAAAACACAAGGTCCGCATTTCACATATAATTCTCAAAAAATTACAGTAGTAGCCACAGCTGCTAATATCACTTTAGTGCAACTTGAACTTATGGAAACTGATTTTTGCACAAACAGGAATTCCTCACAAGAAACTAAAATAGTCTCACCGAGGTAGCGAAAAAATATCGACAAATCACATCACTGACAATCTCAAAGAAGGGCAGTAACAGTGTGTAGGTAGGTACCCTATCACAAACATTAGGTATATCTCTTGAATAAGTACTGGCACTCGGACACTGGAAGCTCTTTAAAATATCTCTGGCCCCGCATAACCAACCTGTGCCAACTATTTTATTTCCAGACTAATACGACCCTTAGACCCTCAAGAATCTGTGTCTATTTGAAATAACCAAACTGCTAAATTTAAACACCGGAAATGTGTAACTTTGTTTTTGGTTTGATGGAGATCGGGATGGATTCCTTCGAATCTCCGAATCCTAGAGGACGCAAAATCCAGGAGTATGTGGTGGCCAGCTTGAGGTACCTACCCTACAGAGGTTCACATCGACCCTTTCCAGGGGAAACTACAGTATCTTCTAAGTCTTTTCGTCTTCGTTTCATTAACAAATATTGTAATAAACAAATTTAATTTAATATACTTATTACATAATTATCTGCATACATAAGTATTATGTATTATAGCAATTACATACCTGTCCGGTGCACCTGCTTCACTTAATCACTTTAAAGTGTCCTTGTACAAATCCAACGCAATAAAAATATTAGCATACCTATCTATGTAATATGTTAATTACTTCCAAGAATCATTAATATCAATTACCTACTTCTATTAACTAATACTATGTATAAAAGTGAGAGTGAGTATGTTTATAGCGGTCACGTGTAAGCTGTTGGACTGATCATCACAAAACAGAAAAGCATACAGAAAAAGACCTACCTATTTGTTGTTTAACAAAGTCGATATAAAAAAGTCATAATTAGTCATTTTTAAATGAAAAATTAACATTCTGTATCTGTCTACCTAATCCACTAAACCAATTTCAAAACACGTACACACGATTGAGCTTACAATAACAATAATTTACAAGACGAACTCGCGGGCAACAACTTTTTTTGCCTAGCAATGTGTTTAGTTTATTACGTAGGTACCTACAGTTTTTTGATATTCGCCAAATTTGGTTATTTACGATTACCATAAATATCCAATTTTGGCAAATAACTACATACCCACTATAATAAACACAGATAATGTTATGTAGGATGCACCTGCTCCTCAATCGTCTAACTACTCTCCAACTGTGCCCGGTATGGTAAAAACATTACTTTGTTTGTGTAAATGTCGTTATACCTACCCACATACACCATGTGTGTGCTTACATATATCAGAACTATTATATGGCATAACACATAGGTACAGACATACTTACAGATTACACATACAGTTTTATGTCTTACTTAACACATTTCAGTAAATCAGATAATATATAAACGAATTAGATCTATTCAGGGACATATTTAAGACAAATCCGGGCTCCATACTTAGGTACCTTACCTAATTACATAATATAATAAAGCTATCAATGTGCCAAACATAATTATTTAGTGTAAAGACCTACATGGTGAGGTGTGTCGAGGTGGATAGGAGGGCTCATCGGCGGAGTGGTACAAACGAGACAATTACTCGGCGCGGTGTCGAGTGGACGCGCATACAAATTGCAAACGAACTCACGGATAATGAGCGCCATCTCGACCACCTCCCCCCTCCCCATAACCCCCTGTGCCGTCACTCACCACCAGCCGGAGCGAAGGCGGCGGTCGGTGACGCTGGAGGACACTCGCGACGATATTAAGTTTGTTTTGTGACGCGAAGGGCGCACCTTATTTAAATGCGAAAGACTTGTAATGCACCCACACCAGGGCTGATACCGTCTCCTTATCCATGTGCCACGCTTACGAACTTACAAGGCTTAGGAAGTAGCAGGGTAGTGTTCACAAAGCTCCACCTAAAGAAATTGTCGTGAAATCGTCGTTTTCCCTATTGATTTGTTTTTTTTTTAACCCCCGACGGAAAAAGAGGGGTGTTATAAGTTTGACGTGTCTGTCTGTCTGTCTGTTTGTCTGTGGCACCGTAGCTCGCGAACGGGTGAAGCGATTTCAATTTAGTTTTTTTGTATGTAAGGTGAGTTACGTGCGAGTGTTCTTAGACATGTTTCATGAAAATCGGTTGAGTCGTTTAAAAGTTATGGGGGTGAAAGTGGGGAAGAATAAGTGTCATTCAATTTAAGTACCTAATCGATCACAGTACACACACACACACACTACACTTTATTTTTTTTTAATTTAACGTCTGCTGCAGTTTGCCTAAGTACTTAAAGTTTGATGATTGAATTTTCTTACCAATTGTTACTGCTTTGAATTTCATTAAAAAAGACATTATAGAGACAGTTAAAGTGTAAGAACAATACTATCATGAGTTGTCAACAGTGGTAGCCCTGTGCCTTCATCGCCGCTCGGTGTTCGCGAGGCTGCGCTCAATCGCAAGGTGTTATTTTTATTTGCACACTGAGAGTACTCTCCTTCTTTAACCCATCTCTCTCTCCCCGTTTCCTCCTCCACCCTCCTCGCTCTTGGCTGAACAGTGTAGGCACACTCACAAACACCTCTTAAAATGTTCGAATACAAGACGACACCGCCTTACTGTTTCGCCGCTCCACTAGGCAAGTACCCAGTGGGACCCCTTTGTCTTACCTCTGAGCTATTACAAAAGCGTATTTTATCAAAAATCTGCGAAATACACAAGGTTAAAATTGGAATATTATTGGATTTGGATAAATTCCGATTTATTTCACAAACTGTTTCCTGCCTTCTGTAAAATCATTATGCTGATGATTTTTAGTAAAGAAAGACGTGGTAAAAACAACTTTACATAAATTTCTGAGGATTACTTTCTCAACTCTCATAATATATCATCAGTGTGAAAGTAACCTGTGAATGTGTGTAATGTGAATATTTCAAACAAATAGCGTCTAATATCAAGATTGTCAGTAAACCAGACAGTTTTCACTGCATGAAAATATTCCATAGTCTATCAACACTATTTTACAACATAGTTTTATTGTTTGAAGTTTCATCGAATACCTATTCTTCTAGATCCTAAGATCACATCCCAAATAAAAAAAATAAAAAACTAAACCCAACTACGACGAAAAACGACGCTGAAAAAGTATGAAACAAGTTTCAAAAGCCGTAGTCACACGTTACGTAGAAATGTACCATAAGTGGCTTTTGAAACTTATTTCATACTTTTTCAGCGTCGTTTTTTGTCGTAGTTGAGTTTTAGTTTTTACATTTTTTTTATTTAAAATTATTTGGTACCTCTATATTATTAATTTCTTTGCAAACTATATTTTAAATAGGTACCATAGAAATATCACAATTATTAATAAATACGGACAAAGTCACGAGAAAATGCTAATAATTTATATATTTTTGAAATATACAAGTAACGCCCTTTCGAATGATACCAAATATGGCATATTTATCTCAAATTTATTTTTTAAGACAGTACTTTATGTCGGGTAGATGGCGCCACATTAGATTCAGTGACACGTCATATAGCCTATAACCACCGGACGATCAAGACGCTTCTAACGATACCTCATTAGCCCAGTAACAGTTGTAATAAGTACTTAAAGAGCTATGAGGAACAAATGAACATACATACATACATAGCCTGTCAAAATCATAACCCTCCTTTGGCTTTGGCGTAGTCGGGTAATAATGTCTAATGCAGTCTAATTGCTACAATCTTTTTTGGCGACGTAGGTTGTTTTATACCTACCAGTGCTTATAACTTCTAACATCGGTATTGTGACCAGCGTTTTACGTCTAATCTAACCTAGCAGCGTGGCTGGTAGATCTATGAGTCGTCTAGATATCTTCAGATCGACCTTGGAAGTTCCCGCAAGCTTGCTCTATCAATGAGTTGCTACTACGAAAAATCGGCCAATACTAAAATAAAGACAATACTATAATTAATATTAAAATAACAATACTATAAACACAATAATTTTTAAGTTTTACACTAAAAAAATATAACTTACTAAGTGAGTAATAAGTAAAAAGCTATACTGTATACTTCTCTACAATCTATTCAACTTCCTCTGAGACAAAAGGTAAACAAACCAGAAAAAGGTTATTTAATAGGTCAAATTTTATATGCATCTAGAATCAATAAAAAAAGTGACATTTTCTTTCTTTTTCTTGGAAAATGGCAAACTGTGCCGATGTCGACAATTCTGCCAGTGTCAACAACGGAAATACGTGTGTTAAAAAATTAAACAATTACAACTGTCCAAATTTTCCGAGTTCACAGTGGACTGACTAAAAAGTGACATTAAAAACACCTAAAACTGTAGCTGTTCCCAAACTTTGAACGTATTATAACACTACTAAATTAGGAGTAGTGTTAAGGCAAATAATTTACGTAGAAATGTGAAATTTTGTAATTAATTTGGTTACATTGGCAATCTTTACTCTCGATCAACTCGTTTGAGAAACATTGGTTTCTTTGTTTACCTTTTGTCTCAGAGGAAGTTGAATAGGGTATAGTTCCTAATGATTGAAAATAAATACTATTGCTTGAGATACGAAGCCACCTTCATTGTCCTCACAGCACTGCTCCTGAGAACAACAGCTCCCTCAGCTCAACATCGTGCGCAAGCGCCGACGAGCGCTCACGACATCTCTCAACTGCGCACTTCACACGCCCAGTTATCTTTACTGCCGATGTTATCTTATCGTTACATGCTTTGTGTCTTGTATCCCTGTGTGGTCCACACCAGGTTGTTTTATCTATGTACAACGGGTGATGTGGAAGGCTATACTATACCAAAAAAAAAAAAAAAATTTGGTATGTATGTATGGTGAAATTGCTTTTACAGCTAACAGTTTTACTTTTGTTTGACTTAAAAATTCTGTTTACCTTTGCCAAATCGTTAAAATGTTTGATACAATGATAATCCTAAAGATGTGGGTTCCTCACTAAAGTCTTTCATAAATAGTCAGGAGGACATTGCCACCAGTCAGTGGTATCCGAGGAGTTACAGCTACCAACTAACTGTTATTTATTATGTGTACCTATATTCTGATCATCTAGTAGAGCCACACTCATTCCAGCACGAACAGGCCGGCTCGACTAGGACGATGCTACCCTGGCACAGAAGATAATCTAAAATACAGCAATCGAGCTTATGCTTTCCATCAGCCAGAGTAGAGTCACTGTGGCAGGCCATACATAAAAAAAAAAACTAGAGCTTACTGTTTTTATATATCTCCATATCATTTCACCGCAGGCCCATACCCCACCCCACACCCTATCTCCTCCCCCCCCCCCAACCCCTAAAGGCCGGCAACGCACTTCTGACGCTTCTGGTGTCGCAGGTGTCCATGGTGGCGGTAATCGCTTACCATCAGGCGATACGTCTGCTCGTTTGCCCGCCTATTCCACAAAAAAAAATAAAACATATCTCAGGCTTAGTTCATTTGCTGTCACACCTTTAGGTACGGACTATATTTATTAATACTGATTGGGACAAGTGAGAGTTAAAGCACTTCCAACCGCTCAGTCTTGACAAAAGCTCATACAATGAGATAATTATTGACGTGTTATAAGTATTGAGTAGGCAGCGTGATTCATGTTTAATTGTCAATTAAAAGATTTAAAACAATCACGTACATCGCGTTTGTGATGCAAATACTCCTGCGGGATCTCTCCCGAGCGTCCCGGTGCGCGGTGCCACGAGGCGTCAACTCCCTGTCTGATTCAACGACGTTTTTACATGATAATAAACCCATTAATTGGACGATGTCGCTCTTAACGAATCTGGTTTTCCGTTTCAACGACTTTAGTCTCGCGCAAAGAGGTGCTAAGAGACAAGTGCCACCATTACGTCGACTTTGATAAATCACGAGCCAATCAAAACAGGATGCTATACAAATACATTATTTGTTTTTTCTTTCTTTTAAAAAGATAACTTCCGCATTACGAATAAATCCTGTGTCGCTGAGGACTTTACAAACATACATAAAACGGACACAAAGAACACCCAGACTCAGAACAACAATTTGTGCATCACACAAAGTGTTGTCCCGTGCAGGATTTGAACCCACAACACTTGACGATACAGGAAGCGGCGTGGCAACCACTGAGACCACTAGGTCATACGTGCAGTCTGCATAAGTGCAGCAGTATTAAACCGACACTTGCACCTTTAGTACAATTTAATGCGTTCACTGACTATACTGACAAAATGTACACCATTGTTTTCAAATTAAACCATGTATGTATATCTTAAAAGCTATTTAGAAAGATGCCAAACGAAGGGGACATTACGTACGATATCCGAGGTAATATAATACAAAACAAATACAACAGGCTTTTGCGTATTAATTGAATAGGTAGGTACAGCAAAAGTTTCCAAAACAAAAGTAGGTACCGAATTCCCGCCGCGGTGCAATTTCATGCAGAAAAGTTTATGCAAACTTTCATAGAACTACTTCAAATAAACAATATTGTATTGTAAGGGGTGGTGAGTGTCAATCAATCGGTATTGCGTAGCGGTCGCGTGTCGATCTAATGAATTGTTTGTCAATATAAAGCCGTGTACAAACAATCGAGGCTTTGTGCCGGACGACATCGGGCGGTAACGGGCGACAATCGGCAACGTATTGGGACGGACGTGGGACCGCGGCCTCGCCGCGGGATGCGGCCACGCAACGCCGGTCGCTTCGACGATCGATAGCAAGCCAAGGAAGGGTTGCAAATAATGACATTACCAATTACCGATACCCCAATGCTCCGTTATACGTCAGTGTTGGCAAACATAATGCTTTTGTACTGCTTGGTTTAACGTAATCGTGTGTTTTGAGCTGTCAAAATATTTTCCCCATCTCGGAACAGATGTTTTGTTTTTAAATGACTCATCGGAATGAATAATAAATTGTGATTATGAAGCATATTTTTTAAGAAGTTATGTCAAGAAAGTGATAAAATTTTCAGTATTTAATATTTGCTTCATACAATTGAAAATTAAAATATAGTAAGTAATAAATTTAAAAAAAATACACAGCAGTTATGAGGACTGCCGACAGAAGTGACAACTCAAAACTATAGAGAAACAATTGTTTAAGCTCATCTGAAATGAACCTCTTTGCTTTTTAAATAAAATTCGCAATAAAAAGAAGTGGAATAAAAATGCTTACTGTGATTTTATAAAAATACTAGCTGACCCGGCGAACTTCGTACTGCCATACTTACAAATAAATTAAAAATTAATTAAAAAAACATTGTCCAGCGGACAAAATTGTGAATCTAAACCATTCCCAGATCCCCTTGAACACACACAAAAAATTTCATCAAAATCGGTCCAGTCGTTTGAGAGAAGTTTAGTGACATACACACTCACAGAAGAATTATATATATAAAGATAGGTTAATGCTATACAGTATAAACATATTCAATAGTCGAGCCATCAGCTGTCACCAGGCACACTCGCGCAAGCGCCCGGCGCCGCAATGTTACGGGCAGGTCATGTGCCCTAACGCGACGTGTCAAGACGCGAGTTTAACATTTTTTACCCATCCCAAAATAGATTTTGCTAAAGTGCACAACGCCGCTAAAGAAATTTTCATTTCAAAAATAAATTAAAAATACGATATTATTAAAATTTCTTAAGCATGTGTAGCTTGAGGAAATTTCTAAAGTAATATCGGTACTCCATAATAATCTGTATCTATAAAATGGTACCATTTGGCATTATAGTTTTAATACGCCGCGCTAAGTAGGTATGTGTATACTGTGCCTTATTTGCTAATTTTCAAGTCATCTTTTGTTTTCTTTTTATTTGTGTTGTATGTATATGATAAAGATAAAAAAAAGTAACTGGGAGGAAATGTAACCAAAATCTTAATATTTAATTAATCTGGGCTTATGGTCGCCGGGTCGTATGGAGCCGGCGAGGGGCGAGGTGGTCCCGTCCGGGCCAATAAAGCGAGATCAGGCGGCCTAATGAAAACTGTCGCAGGCAAACAACCCAATTGATGTAGGAGCTAAATTAAACTATTTCGCGAATACATTAGCAGTTGACGTGCGACCGCTCCGCCGAGCGCCTCCGTGCGTCGTACCGCTCTACGGTGTGGACTACTGTGGACGTTCTCCTTATGTTAAAATAGGTACTAATTGGTAAGAGAAACCCACCGTTCAGTGTTAGTTTATCAGCACCTACGGTATCACTAGAGCCTAAACGAGTCATTCATTAAGGTGTCTGTTTGATGAGGCAGATACCTACATAAGTACAAAGTTGTAATAATAATGTTTCGGACATCTAACACACAACACGATCTAGTCCCAAACTAAGCAAAGCTTGTATGTACTATAGATACTAACTATACTAGACAACTGATATAAATACATAGGTATATCCTTTTTGTTAATACATACATATTTTACATAGAAAACACCGTAACTCCGAAACAAATATTTGCAGATCATAAAAACATTTAATCCGACACGGGAATCGAACTCGAAGCCTCAAGCACAGCAGTCGCATATGCTATCACTGCGCCATCGAGGCACTCAGGTTTTTTTTTTTTTTTTTTATGGAATAGGCCGGCAAACGAGCAGACGTATCGCCTGATGGTAAGCGATTACCGCCGCCCATGGACACCCGCAACACTGAGGCGTCACAAGTGCGTTACCGGCCTTTGGGGGATGGGGGGGGAGGTAGGGGGAGGGGGGTTGGGGTATGGGCCTCCGGTATCCTCACTCACTCGGTGAAACACAGCGCAAGCACTATTTCACACCGGTTTTCTGTGAGGCCGTGGTATCACTCCGGTCGAGCCGGCCCATTCATGCCGAAGCGTGGCTCTCCCACGGTTAACGAGGACATCGTCTTACAAGCCTTAAAACGATCTCAAACATCCCACTTTTATTTAGCACTGACGTCAACATTATTTAAAGCGATTTAGTGCAACTGTATGAGGCTAAACTTCGTTAAATGAAAGCAAGCCTTCGGTAAAATGATGATTTTACTAGAGTAAATTTTTCCTCACTTTGGCAATTAAAACACAGATTGACAAATCATAAGACAGCCCACACGTCACATGTCACGTGCAGCAGAAGCACAAACAAACAAACACACGCGCACAAGTGCTGCGCTTTATGATCGCCTCGCCGCGCAGCCTCCCTTGTACAATAGCGCCCCAAACAAACTCGTTAAACGGACATTAAGCCGACTTTAATAAACCTTGTGAATGTAAACTTTATTATGTGTTCATTCTCTTGAAGATAACATTCCTCCTCACATTTAAAACTTTTGACGTGATGCGGTTATTTGTTGGATGAAGACTCTAAGCAACAAAAAATTGACAAGCTCATAAATGAATCGTGAAAGGTCTAATACAATATTTAAATTTAAAATGTTATATTATCATTTCTTTCAATTTTTCATCATATGAAATAGTTTATTCTTTAGGTACAGATAGATTTAATCGATAATGGTAGGACACAAAAAAAGTCACCGTCAAGTTATTACAACTTAAGAATTCAATACGAATAGGGAAGATAGCAAAATGTTAACATGAAGGTGCAAAAAATATAATGTTCACTTCTTAAAATCAAACCATTCTTTCAACAATTTCGAAAATTCAATAAAAATAATACTTTTATTTTGTAAACCAACTTTTTGAGATTAATATATTGGTCTTTACATATGAAATTGCCGTTCTTCAGTACTGGTCATTTCAAATAAAAAAAAGTTTGTAATGGCTCTGTATTCTAAATTCAAATTAATTTTGTTTTAAAACCATGACATTCTATTTACAAACTCAGTCTTTTGTTTTTTGATTAGCGTTGTATTTTCATTACATTTGAAAATTTTTCGTCATAATGGATACTTAAAAAATTCGTGTAATTATGGAATATGAGTTCCGTCGTGGCACCAACGCGACACAAACGGCACGTAACATCAAAAACGTTTACGCAGAGAACTGTACAAACGAACGCACAAGCCGTTATTGGTTTTCTCGGTTCCGTTCTGGAAATTTTGACTTGAAAAATGAAGCTCATGGTCGTCCGGAGACTTTGGTTAACAATAATGAATTAAAGGCAATTGTGGAAGCTGACGAAACTCAATCTACAGCTGAGCTAGCAGCAGCTTTTAATATAAGCATCAAAACAATATTGATCCATTTGCGACAAATTGGCAAGGTAAAAAAGCTTGATAGCTGGGTGCCCCACGACCTTAACGATCGCCAGCGCAGCGTACGCGTCAAGACCTAGCTTGCTCTGCTCAACAGGCAAAGAAATGAAGGAATTTTGAAACGAATTGTTACGTGCGACGAAAAATGGATTCTGTTCGACAATCGAAAGCGCTTAGCAAGTTGGTTAGACCCTGGTTCAGCACAAAAGCAATGCCCTAAACCAAAAATGACCCCTAAAAAGGTGATGGTCACTGTTTGGTGGTCTAGTGCGGGTGTGATTCACCACAGCTTTTTACAAAACGGCATGAGCATTAATGCAGATGTGTACTGTGAAAAACTGGAGAGAATGATGGAGAAGCTTGCACATCTACAACCAGCTTTGGTCAATCGGTCGTCCCCACTGCTCCTTCACGACAACGCGCGACCCCATACTGCGCAACAGACAGTCTCCAAGCTGCAAGAGCTGGGGTTGGAAGCTCTCCCTCATCCCAAATACTCACCAGACCTTGCACCTACCGACTATTACTTTTTCCAAAATTTAGACAACTTTTTAGTGGGTAAAAAATTCAATTCCCGAGAGGCAGTACAATATTCCTTTGCAGAGTTTGTTGCCTCCCGTCCAGCTGATTTTTACAAGAAGGGTTTATCAATAAACTGCCAATGCGTTAGCAAAGATGCGTCGATTGCATGGGTGATTACTTCGAATAACAGAAATAAAAAGTTTGAAAAAATAAGTACTTTCACTTATTGCATACAAAACGGCAATTTCATAGGTAAAGACCTATTATTATAGTATTATTATTATTATACGTTGTCCAGCAGTGAACTATTAAAGGTTGTTTGTTGATCATCATAATAAAACCAATGTTTACCTAACAATACCACAGTGGAGACTTCTTAAGGCAGAGGACCTATCTCTTGTTTTATATTTCACACAAGAAACTCTAATCCGTTGCCTTTTTTTTAATGGAATGGATGGCAAACGGATTACCGCCGCCATGGACATCCAGACAGAAACACTAGAGGCGTCACAAGTGCGTTGCCGGCCTATGGAGGATGGGGACGGGGATGGGGGAAGGAATTGGGCTATGGGCCTCCGGTATCCCCACTCCTCGGTGAAACACAGCGCAGGCGCCGCTTCACACCGGTTTTCTGTGAGGCCGTGGTATCACTCCGGTCGAGCCATGCATGTCGAAGCGTGGCTCTCCCACGGTAAATGTTATAATATGCTATGTGATAGTTTCGTATTATTCTCTTGAATACTCTTCTCGTTTTGTAAGATGATCTTACTCTATTCTGACTGTGATCTATGTGGCGAGTGATATGGCGACCTCCACATACAGGACATCAGAAATATACTACAGCGCCATCTACCGAAGTTACACTGAACTACGGAGTAACGAAGGAAACTAAGAAACTACCAATCCTGAATCGCGCAGTGAGAGTTCTCGCGCCGGTAATCATATATACAACATCCAACAGGGCAACAACAACCGTAGGGCAGTTGGCCCGCCAGGCATGATCACCTCGCCTGGTCGGAGGATCCTCCCTTTGTGTTGGAGGAACATGACACACCTGTTCCCTCCACAATCTATTCTTGATTAATTATTTGTGTATTTTTAACCGACTTCAAAAATGGAGAAGGATCTCAATTCGACTGTTTTTTTTATGTTTGTTACCTCAGAACTTTCGTCTGGGTGAACCGATTTTGATGATTCTTTTTTTATTTGAAAGCTGGTGCTTCTTGTGTGGTTCCATTTTTATTTGATCCCGTTCTTAAAGTTGCTTTTTTTTTGTTAAAAATTTACTTGATAATAGTTATCAGGTTCAGATTCAAATTAAGTAAGATCGTAACTGCTCCATTTTCAGTCATTTAAAGTATAACTTCGAAAATTCGCATCACAGAAAAAACTTCTTACATATCACTACAAACTAACTAACAAAACAAACACTTAGTACATGTTTTAAACTCCAAAAAATTAAAGTTTTGGGCTAGCTTAACTTCCATTCTAATGCAAATACATAACACTTCTGTCTTTCTAGTTTCCATTACTAAAAAAAGAGTGAAAAAAAAATAGTGAGCTCTAGGCTATTTTTAGATTATGGTTTAGATGGGATTATCATCACGAACTCCGAGCCGTACAATAACCTAACTGTTTCTGCATCAAAGGTATAAGTTCTTTTCACCCTGTCGTAAAGATTACTATCTACGTTTCTAGCAAGTGAACGGATAGTACTGCTGGAGCTCATAGGCACGTGTGCAATAAATCTGCGCAGCAGCCACTACCGTCACCGTCGTCACACACGTGCTAATGAACGTGGGCCCGGCGCGATCATATCGCTCGCTTCCACAGAAATCGCGCTCTATTGAGACGTGCACCTGAGCGCGGACCTGTCCTTCCCTCGCACTAAATCATAGCCGAACCGTTCCCGACATGTAGCTAACTAAGCCACGGAATAAAAGAACCCTTTGAACGATTCGCTGCGGCCGCCACCGCGTTCTCCACAGTTGGACGTCATTGTTGTAAACACTCTACTGCCAACATTGTGTGGCACAAGATTTATGTGGGAGACGAGACTAATAGATAATGTATTTGTAAAGAGGTGTTGGACATAAATCCACGGCGCAGAGATTAGCCGAACGAAAGGCTCATCTGTATGAGAAACATGCGATCCATTCACACGGCTGTCGTGCTTCCAGATCCTTATTCTCATTAGCCTATGTAATTAGCAAGCTAACATCAGTAACACGCCTACACTTAAGTACTGAGTGCCACGCCATGCTTTCGTACCGTTTTGTTCTTCACTCAATCATATTTTCATTTAATATATCAGCTTAATCGTTACAATTTAACAATAACGACAAGAAGATCCGTTAAAGACCAACTCTATGGTAAGTGGTACACGTCTAAATTTAGTTACAATATAACAAACTTAAAAATATTAAACAGTATACCTACTATATATTGTGTCATATATTAATTATATAATATTATATAACTTTCTTGTAATGCACGTTAATTTTATAAAAATACACCTTTAATTGTACCTGTTGTTGTCATTTTCTTATTAATATTTTTTACCAAATTGTGATAGTAGTGACTCAAATTATTATAATCACTTTTTTATTTACTGATAAAATGTCATTTGCATTTTGAGAAGATTGTCTGGACCTTAAAAGAGATTATCCCTGAGTTTGTTTCGTCCTTTCTTTTCAGAGCTAGTCCAGTTTGGAAAGGCCGAACTCATCTGTTCAAAAAAAGTTTAACTTGCAAAAATTTGCTCCCTCTCTTTCGAATCAATATTAAAGTAATAAAAAAAATGCCGATAAGGCAAACAGTGCTCGCAATTACTATACGTATACTTCATGTGGATCATAGTATAATTCATATGTTAACCTCGGCGCGATGTGTGCAAGGAGTATGCGAGCGCGCTTGTGACGGTGGCAACTCCGAGTTTTCGAGAACTCATCAATATGTGATCTGTTACATTTGGCTTGTAGATGCGCTGACGCGCGCGCAGCCTCCCATCTTATCATTATTCTTGTTTGTCAAATCAATCGCTTGTACCTATGTATGTATATGTGAACGATAAACAACTGCAAGGGTAATTTTTCATGGCAAGTCGTCCTCACACTCGCACGATTAAAACTAGTACAATTTTGATACCCTACTCTATGCTATACTACTATGCTAATCTAATAACTTTAGACGAGCAATTCTTGTATAAATATACAATACTAACTGACCTGGCGAAATTCGTTCAAGTGTGACAATGTAAATATGGCGGTATATTTACATTGTCTCAGCTTCCCACAGGCGGATTAATGACTAAGTGGTAAAATAACACCCTATGATTGAATTCAACCCACAACTCATTACATTCGCGGACAAAAAAAATACTTTTCCCGTTATCTTTTAATTTTTCTGGTTTACAAACCTTGTCCCAACAGTAACGAACACATAAAAAAAACATTATTTCATTTGGCACAGCCAATCGGAAGTTATGCGCGTACATACATTTCGGCGATTCATTTATATATATATAGATATGTAATCTGAATGTCGGCAACCTCGCCAACTATTTTCATGAAGTTTAGTATGCAGAGGGTTTCGGAGGGCTATTATATTGATCGATCTTTAGAAAATTTACCAAATAATTACAAAAAGAATCATCAAAATCGGTTCACCCAGTCGAAAGTTATGAGGTAACAAACATAAAAAAACAGTCGAATTGAGAACCTCCTCTTTTTTTTGAAGTCAGTTAAAAGATACCGAGCACAGTCATCCAGTTACTTGAAAAATTACGTAACACTATTTTCATTGAATAGATTGGTTCTTCTCCACAGCCCGATCACAAGATATAGACGAAACCATAGTCAATAAATAAATATCCAGTTTAAATTTATGCGCTAAAAATAATAGGAATTAAATGTAAATTGTTAAAACCGGTACATATTTCCAATGAGAATAATGACATTGACCTGGTGTTCCCAGGTGCGGTTCAGTGCCAGTGATCTGGAATAACATTCAGCGGGCACCGATTCATAATGAAACAGGAACTTTAGACTCATTATGCAACCGCTACTCAAAAACTTAAGAAAATCGAATGCATCCTCATATAGATAAGACGTTTTTATATTCAGCATCGTCATCAGTTCGTCCCAGTCCACTGCCGGACACGTCTCTTCCAAGGCACACCATAGAGGGCATTTAGACGCAAACCAAATATACTTTCTTAGTACCGTTATGAAGTATAAAAAGGTTATAAATATCGCCGAAGTAGATCAAACTTTACATATTTCTATATAACAGCGCATTACATCACAAGCGCGTTTCTGACCCCGGTGCTAACTGATATTAGTAAAGCGTGCAATAGTGCTGATGGGACACCGCTGAGAACAAAAATGATGTCCACTAATTCAGAGTAAATGATACATATACATGACTTGTTATGTATAGGTATGTTATTAGCTTTACCCGGTTTACATATTGCCTACAGGAGCTGGACGAATTTCAAATTTTTTTCGTCCATCTTTCGTCGTTATCTTCAAATTTGAGGATCAATATTCAGCCACTTACGTTTATTCTTCTTCAATATAACTCGGCACCATCAAACCTTTTGAGGTTATCATCTTTCCTCCTCGTAATGTGACCGAAGTATTCGAGGATGCTACGGAGGCATGACACGATGTAAACATTTGTTTAAATGAATTTTGTACACATAGCTGAGACCGCGCGTTCGTTTAATTCGCAAGAAATACCTGCAGTAATATGTTTAATTTATTTTGTTAGACGATCTGCCATAAGAATATTTTCTAAGAATCTTCATTGTGTAGTGAGGGGTGAGAAATCACTGTTATTACATAAACTAATGGGAATGTCATCGGAGGGTGTTTTGCCAATATTCGTGGAAGAACCGCCCTTCAGGTGAAGTGTAAAAAACAAGGTCCCGTTGACTACCTGATACCTGCACGCCATTGTACAACACACTAGATGGATGGCAGTCATCTCTTCTCATAATACACATGTTTATCTGATCCTTGCACTTGTTTATTAAACTGATGAAGGACATTTTTTGACAGTAAATTATCTTTTAGTACTACTGAGGTGACAAAAAAGCTTGAGGTATTGAAGAACTACATAGACAGTTCGTGTCTGTTGTGAACTTGTGAGTAATCACAGAAAAATGTCGTCGTTTACATTATTAAACGAAGAATTAAACCAAATCACTATTGTCATTGTTGTTTTTCTTTACGTTCAAAGATTGTAAAGACTATTAAAAGGTTTAAACAAAGCAGTGGACCCGCGGATCGTGTCGCGGCGCGGCGGGCGCACGCACAAAGCCGCAGCACAATGCCTGACCCGACCTCATCTCGCGCAACTACCGACTCAAAAAATAACATTTACGAATCAGGAGAAAAAATATTTTGGAGTACCTGACACGTTATTTGTTGGCAGACTGGAACGATATTTGTTGGTAGTTGTGAATAAAGGGCTGGCGTGATATATGAGGGTGTCCGCTTCGTCCTGTGATTTATACACTGCTCACTACCGTAGCACTTCATAGCACCACCGTTGATTAAGTGACTCGTAGTGACTACTTTTTATATAAAAATGCACAGGATATATTAGTCTAAACGAAAGTTTTAGTTTTGTACAATCACCAACCAATTGTCAAATTGCTTTCTGACATCAATAGAAAATCAAAGTTTTTGAAGCGATGATATAATAGGTACCTACGTAAATTTTAATTATATTTTTAAGCTACTTTAATGGTTTCACCTACTCAAACGATCATTCATTATATAAATTAAGATACCTACTACACATTGTTTGAAACTATACAAAAGACAAAGGTTGACTTTGTCCAAAAAAATAAAATAAATAATAATAAATGGGCCAATTAATTGTTTGATAAAATCCAGGGGATATATTTATGTAAGCTAAAATCAATGTTTTTCAATTACTTGTTTCAATTAGATCATTATTTTTAACTACAATTCGGTGTGTAATGTACCTACGTACATGTATGTACGTATGTATGTAGCTACATATAGCATCACAGCAAAGCACAGCACAGCAAAGCGACAGCGTCGTGTTATGATTAAGCGGGTGGATCCAGTATATCAATGTTGTCTTACGTATTGCTCATCTCGATCTGTGATTACATTAGCTACAGATACTACGTGAGCGGACGAAACCGACCAACCTACTCATTGCAATTTTCAATATGAAGTCGAGGGGTGCCATCTGAAAACCAGCGCTGAGTTTTTCCATCATTCAGATTTTTTACATACTTTAATTATATTTTTAAGTACAATAAATATAATTATAAATGTTTTATTATTATTACTACATAATATAATAGCTACTTACTGGAAAATTGACCAATAAGACTAACATTAAGTGAAAGATAAAGAGTATGATAACTATAAATTCCCAAAATTTAAAAAAAAAACCCGATATAATAACCTGAGTGAGTTCCCTTTAAAAAGTAAAAAACACGTTATGCGCTTTCATTTGAGACCCCACTCGATGATATTTTTGCAGACATTCGGTTACTCTTCCCTACTTTCACCCCCATAACTTTTAAACGGCTCAACCGATTTTCATGAAACATGTCTAAGAACACTTGCACGTAACTCACCTTTCATACAAAAGAAACTAAATTGAAATCGCTTCATCCGTTCGGGAGCTACGGTGCCACAGACAGACAGACACGTCAAACTTATAACACCCCTCTTTTTGGTCGGGGGTTAAAAATGAATTTATTGCTGTGTAATATTATGTACGTATTTCTGAAAATTTAGGAACGTATAAATCAAGAAAAAACATCTAAAAAAGAAAAAGAAAAAAATGATGAGGTACAATTTTAGTAACATTATGGTGAATACTAAAGTAACTACTAACACTCTAATATCAATCAAATGTGTTTTTCCTTATTCTTTGCTACTACATCATACGAAACTGAGATGTTTGTATTAGCTTCACCTGAACGTATGTAACCGAATATTTAAAAGTGTTTTCACTCACTTCTAAACATTGGATGCAATTGGAAAACACATGTCAAAGACCGATCATAGGTAATTCAAAAATGTAAAAAAAATGTGCTGCAAGCACATAAGCAGCTAGCTAAACAAAAAAGTGAAAAACAATTATAAATCCAAAAAAAAAATAGAACGATTCAGAAAAAAAGCCGTGTTGTCTATACTTTTTATTTATCTATACTAATATTATAAACGCGAAATGTTGCAAGTATGGATGGATGGATGTATGGATGGATGGATGGATGGATGGATGGATGTTTGTTACTCTTTCACGCAAAAACTACTGAACGGATTTGGATGAAACTTTACAGTAATATAGCTTATACATCAGAATAACACATAGACTACTATTTGCATCGATAACCGACATATACGCGGGCGATGCCGCGGGCAACCACTAGTCTACAGTATATTTATTATATAAAGAGGTAAAGTTTGTCCGTTTGTGAGTTTGTGACGTTGTAGGGGGTAATCTCTGGATCTACGGAACCGATTTTGAAAATTCTTTTACCAATAGAAGGCTACGTTATTTGTGAGTGTCATAGAATATATAATAACCCGAAAAGTAGAAAGACTTTTCCGTGGTAGCCGGATTTGCAAAGTAAGTCGGAGAAAAAAAATGTTTACCGTCCAACGAAGTGGGCACAGGTCAGCTAGTCGTAAATAAGCAACGAGTCCGCATCATCCGCTGCCAGCCGCATGCGGACCTAAGACCGTGATGTTTGGCGCTATTGAGAGAAGCCTCCGTCCAACAGTGGACGGTAATAGGCTGAAGTCAGTAAGCGTAGGGTTAGGGGAATGAGTTTTATGTCTAAGTCTGGGTGTTATTTATCTGAAATATATATAATATATGTACTTAGAAATATTAATAAGACTATAGTATGATAGTCACCATAGTCGCTATCTAGTACAACAGCTCTACTGTCTAGTTTGGGATCCAACGTTCGTGTGTGAGATCAAGGCTATTCAGAAAAGGGCGTATCACAATTTCTTGAAAGTGACGGTCGCATCATCTCTATGTAGATACCCAAAGTTGCGTTGTTAGTTAACTGTGCTCCACGTGTCATGCGGGGCCGGGGGTGCGACGTGCGGGGAGCAGTTAGTGCCTAACTAACTATAAATTATAAGGTCACCAATTAAGATAACGCCGCCGTCTCCGACCACAACCCTCGCGATCTAAGTACCAGCGATCACTTAGCTCTGATATAGTGTGACTGTGATGGATGTAGATGAAAATGTGACAAAACTTCCGTATATTGACGACTCAGTATTTATCATCATTGCAGTCAATATTGATCAGACTCAGTGTCGTCAAGCATTAATGTCTTTAAAAATAATAAGTAATACGTACTAGTGTTACCCAGGTTATTATGATTACATCATGCTGATGATGTGGGCAGTACAGGATTGATGAGGTGCGATGAATAGTCTAGCGTTGCGAACGCGGAATGTTGTCAATAATTGTAGGTATAGGTAGTTAAGTGCGCCGATATCGATAGCTGTATGAGTGAACAATCGACAATACCCTTGGATTTAAAACAAGAACATGAGTTATTGAACCAAAGGGTGGGTGCGCGCGCGCCTGTAGGAGCCATAAGTTACATGCGTATGAGGCGGCCGCGGCGACCACGCGAAATAAAAGAGAGGCGGCACGAACAATGGCGCGGTCAATACGGTAGCCGAGATTTGCATATCGCGCATCGACTCCTGCGCCGTCGGGAGCCGCGAGCCGCGCCACCGACCGCCGGACCCTGCAGGGCTGGTGCACGTAGCCCTCCACCTGCATCTGATCCTACATAATACCTGGAAACCACACATACAAAAAATTAAATCAAATTATCAATTTTCTGCTACGCTCTTCGGGAAGTTAAAAAACCACTGACATCAAAACTGCTCTTGCCACATATTATGCTTATGTATCCTCGTGGCTGAACTACGGCAATATTCTGTGGGGTAACAGTACAGATGCGCCTTTGCTGTTACTAATGCAAAAAAGGTTAATAAGGATAATAATGAACACAGACAATACAGAAAGTTGCAAACCTCATTTCCAAAAATTAAAAATACTTACTGTCCCTGGAATGTACATTCTGGAAACATGCAAATTTGTAAGACAAAACAAAGATTATTACACATCCAGGGAGGATACTAATACAAAATATACATTTTGACATAAAAATAGATTAAATTTGCCAATGTCTAAATTAAAAATGCACGCATCAAGCCCATAATATGTTATGTCCATTAAATGGTACAATAAATTACCTAATAACATTAAAAACGAAGAAAAATTTAATACATATAACAGGAAATTTAAAGACCTTTTACTACAGAAATGCTACTATCACACTAACGAATATTTAAATGACAAATTCTAATAATTAAAAATCTTTTTACTGTAAACATGACGAAACATAAAAATGACATACTACAAAATTGACATACCTACTCTAAAATTAACATACTATAAACATGACATACTTTAAAAAATATTACTCTTTAATAATAACATTCTATGTAAAAATAATAATAACAAAATAAACTTAAAACATATGTACTTCACTGCATAGTATAAAACAAAGTCGCTTTCTCTGTCCCTATGTCCCTTTGTTTGCTTAAATCTTTAAAACTACGCAACGGATTTTGATGCGGGTTTATTTAATAGATAGAGTGATTCAAGAGGAAGGTTTTTATGTATAATAAATGCATAATATAGTATGGAAACACTGTTAATTTTCGAGGTTTCTAATGTGATGTAGCAAAAAAACACATTTTTCTGCGCTTACATTGCAAACGCTGGTTGCACCCTACGAGATAGATCAAAATAATGTACTACAGTATTGTACACCTTAAAAAGTACTACAAAAAAGTCCGCGACGGTATATGTCTATCTCTTAGGGATAACCCACAACAACCATTTTTTATTCCTTTATTTTTACGAGAAATAATGGCTTATTTACGAAGTGATTTTAAGCAATACAGAATGAATCCTTATACAATTAAGTAAATTAAATACATGGTGCATTTAATATAGATCAAAGTGGCCCTTTACAGTATCTAATTTGAATGAATATATTCGAAGATATTACAGATTTAAAATGCACGAATCGTGTCGTCGGCGGGAGCATCTGAAATCCACCCGTGCGAAGCCGGGGCGGGTCGCTAGTACATTATAAACGTGAACAATAAATAAACAATAATGTAGTTCTAGCGTTTCTGGATAGACTATTATTAAAGTTTCATTATGTGCTTCTTTGATAGTACATGTTTCATTTTCTCTTCCAGTTGCCGTGCCCAACAGGGTCCATAATTGTTTCCTCTAATAAGTTGTTAACACCTTTATGTACATTATGGAGTGCAATAAACGATTTGATTTGATTACATTATGGAACACATGAAATTGCCCTGAGAAGTAAATCCCATGAAATAAACTCATTATATAGCACCAATAGCATAATCATCATCATCACCTTCCTGTCCTTTCCTTATTTCATCTGACGTATTACAACTTACAGACGGCGCTATACTAAATTTTTCGTCCACGAAATCTTACTCTTTTTTTATTTAACGTTACGGATGTTTTTTGCCGGCTAGGGTACACCTCCGCAATAAGGAACATTGTTCCAAAAAATCTTAATAGCCATGTTAAATGCTACCAATCGAATACATTTAATTTTGGAATCTCTGTTGTACTATTGTATACTTTATTAATTTATGTAGGTTTATTTAAATTATAATGAAACTATAATGCCTAACAGTCATACAACGAGAATACCTATCTGTATATTTTGTCAAATTACATTTAATTCAATGCCGTTAATTATACAATTTAGTGACCAATAATGAACCATAAGAACAGGATTTTTGCACTAAACCAATACAATGTTCTCAGTATAAGACACCCAGCAACGGTTCCTTGGCCCGGCTGTCATCGCGGCGCAGAGCCAGCCCTAGCGCCCGCCGCGCCGCCGCGATGCAGCAATTGTTGTTTATCGTAGCGCACACGGTATTCTCACTAGCTTTTGTTCCACTACTTAAATTTGTACTGCTTTTTATTGTTCCTCATACCATCCATACATTCGGCTAAATAAATAAATATTTTATAATTTTATCTCACGCAGAACAAATAATTATGTTTACGTAAGCTCTATATGCAGTAGGATTTACAAAAATTATTAGATATTTGTTCAAATCAATCAATACCACACCATTGCTACTATTGCTTTTCGATTTTACCTGCCGTTGTTTCCAAAATACTTTCCAATTTTCCAATCCAATTTGTAAAGTTCCCGGTTGACGTGTCCTACTCGTGTCCTACGCGTGAACTAGACTAAAAATCTCAAAATAGCTTGTGAAACTCTGCCTAATCCTATATGGATGTAGACGTCAATGTTTATTACGTACCATTATACTATTTGGTCTCCATTCAACAAAATTAAGATTAAACTTTCTGCTTGTCAACATGCGCTACCACCGTTCGCTAATGCTCATGATTAATCAATGTCCGAGGCGGATGCTACCTTACTACCTACTTATATTTAATTGATCGGGGGTATTCGTAATTCCTGGAAATATGTACAAGAGCCCCGGGTCACGGCGAGCGCTCTCACGTGGCATCACGTGACACATTATCATGCATTTGAATTGAGTGACGGGTGTCGGACCGCGCCCGGAGATTTTCCAGAATAATTGCATACTCATCAGCAGTCCTTCAAACACCCGCTACATGCCCTATTTATAGGGTAGGCAGTCTCAACACGTGACACAGACACCTACGCCATGTGATTTCGTAGGTACGTGAAATATGAAATACAAGCTAACTGTACGCTATTGGAGTACAAACTGAGACTTTTTAGTAGGAAAGATCACAAGGATTTGTGACTTTAACAAGTGGAAGATCTTAGGTACAATTATATTTAATGAATCGACTTGAGTAGTCACTATACCTGTCCATAGTCCACTGATAAGTATGCACCTCTAATGTTTACCCTTATAGAAAAGTAAGGTCGACAACAATACCTAATATTGACAATGTTCGATTTCTTTTATGTACGTTAATGTATGTGTAACGATAAATCAAAGTTGCCTCACAAACAGCGCTTGTTGAAGGACAGCCTAAGCAAGGTGAAAGTTTGTTACAAAACTCCGCCGAAACGGCTGTGCACCGATTTTTATGAAATTTTGTGTGCATATCGGGTAGGTCTGAGAATCAGCCAACATCTATTTTTAACCGACTTCCAAAAAGGAGGAGGTTCTATGTTCCACTGCGTTTTTTTTTTATGTATGTTCACCGATTACTCCGTCAATTGTGAACCGATTTTAAAAATTATTTTTGTATTCGAAATGCTATGCTCCCGAGGTGGTCCCATTGCCATCATTGATATGATCAGATATTCCATCCTTTTGGATGATTGGATTCCAATTTCAATTGGATCCGAATTGAATTGAATTGGAATTGGATCCAAATCCAATTGGATTCCCATCATCAGATCCTGATGGATCTGATGATGGGAATCCAATACAATGATACAATCTTTCAACACCAATTTCACCCTCTTAGGGGTAGAATATCCAGAAACGCTTAAATAAACTTCTATTCATTTTTAATCAGTAGCCCAAAGATAAAGTTTCATGATCCTAACTTAAAAAAAGACGATCTTCCATACAAACTTTCAACCCCTATTTCACCCCTTTAGAAGTAGAATGTCCAGAAACGTTAAATACGTATCTACTCATTTTTAATCACTAGCCCAAAGATAAAGTTTCATGTTTCTAACTTAAAAATGACGGACTTTCGTACAAACTTTCAACCCCTATTTCACCCCCTTAGGGGTAGAAATTCCAAAATTTCCTCCCTTAGTGAGATGTCTACTCAACAAAACGATCCATATGAATAACTGAACGAATACAAATTAAGGTCTATACGT
This sequence comes from Diaphora mendica, assembly GCA_949125395.1. NCBI lineage: Eukaryota > Metazoa > Arthropoda > Insecta > Lepidoptera > Erebidae > Diaphora > Diaphora mendica. The sequence continues at coordinate 30,528,476 of OX421316.1, forward strand.
ACGTGTAATATTAAAATCATCCTCTAATCCCTAACTGTTGAAGAATTTAACCTTCTATCATCAGCTCACCTAAATAACTTGAAAGTATACGACTAAAGGTCTTTAGATACGTATGAAATTGAAAGAATTCTCCTCCAACTCCTAACCGTTGAGTGTTGTACCTTCTACCTTCCATCATCAGCTTACCTTAATAATTTGAAAGAATACAACTAAAGGTAACATACATATGACATTTAAAGATTTATCCTCCAACTCCTAACCGTTAAGGAGTTGCACCTTTCATCATCAGCTTATCATCATTAAATGATGACTACCAGACGCAAATACCGGAGTAGCTTCAGAAAATATACGAAAAACATTGTACGTGCCTGAAAAAAATGAGGGTTCCCCTCGATTTCTCTAGGTTGCCATCATCAGATCTTAGTTTCCTTGTCATGGTACCACCGTCGGAACATCTCCTTTCCAACAAAAGAAGAATCATCCAAATCGGTTTATTAACGACGAAGTTATCCCCGAACACACATAAAAAAAAAAATATACAGTCGAAACCTCCTCCTTTTTTTGAAGTTGGTTAAAAATGAGCCAGTATGGAGTTATTTTCAAAAAGCTGTTTTAGCAAAAAAAAAATCACCAATTTTCACAATCCCGGATAACTTTCCAGGTAACACTCTTTTTGAACACCAAATGACTGCACTGTAATATTATCTTGCACATTTGTGTTACAGAAATTGAAATACGTACCGAATTGCAATTGATCAGTGCAGTCGACACAGATCAATTGGCTGTGATAAACAAATAGACAGACCCACGAGTGATCCTATACGGAGTCTGTTTTTTCATTCGCATGACAATACAAACACGCATAACTACAAAAAAAAACCGACTTCCAAAAAACATCCAACGAAAACTCTCTGCCAAAAAAACACTTAAAAGCGTAAAATAAACTGGTTCTCCATAAATTGCCTATACCTAGACTTCAAACAGATTCTAGGTACCTAGCACACATTATAATACTACTATTTAAATGAATAAAGAATTAGGTATAGGCAATTTATGGAGAACCAGTTTATTTTACGCTTTTAAGTGTTTTTTTGGCAGAGAGTTTTCGTTGGATGTTTTTTGGAAGTCGGTTTTTTTTTATAAAAAGTTTTTATTTTTCAGTTTTTAGTGCAAACAATCGTAGGTAAGTAGTAAGTTGAACTATTTCATCATCAAGAATACAAATTAAGGTCTATACGTACGTGTAATATTAAAATCATCCTCTAATCCCTAACTGTTGAAGAATTTAACCTTCTATCTAGGGGCAATAGGAATCGTGTCCAAGCTTAAATGTCGTGATGAAATAGAAGCAGGCGAGTTATTTAAAGCAAAATACACTAAGGGGTAAGTATATATAGCGCCTGTGTCATCAGCTCACCTAAATAACTTGAAAGTATACGACTGAAGGTCTTTAGATACGTATGAAATTGAAAGAATTATCCTCCAACTCCTAACCGTTGAGAGTTGTACCTTCTACCTTCCATCATCAGCTTACCTAAATAATTTGAAAGAATACAACTAAAGGTTACATATATATGTAACATATGATATTTAAAGATTTATCCTCCAACTCCTAACCGTTAAGGAGTTGTACCTTACATCATCAGCTCATCATCATAAAATGATGACTACCAGACGCAAATACCGGTGTAACTTCAGAAAATATACGAAAAACATAGTATGTGCCTGAAAAAAATGAGGGTTTCCCTCGATTTCCCAGGGATTCCATCATCAGATCCTGATATGCTGGCAATGGGACTACCTCGGAAGCATACCCTTTCGAATACAAGAAAAATTTTCAAAATCGGTCCACAACTGACGGAGTAATCGCTAAACATACATAAAAAAAAAATACAGTGGAACATAGAACTTCCTCCTTTTTTGTTTGAAGTCGGTTAATAAGTCAACAACAGATTTCAAGTGGTTTGATGTAATGTCTATCTTATTAGCGATATCGTTGATTAATTGAAGTAGCTTGTACTTTTGTTGAAATATATATTGCTATTGATCACTTCAATCACAACACAATGGCTGTTATTGATGTAGATAACAAAAAATATAAAAGGAATGGTCCTGGGACACGCTACTCACTACTTCTATGTTAATAAAATGCTTGATGATTATTCTTTGTTTTTACCTGTTGGTAACAAAATAGAATCTATAAAACACACCGATGTCACGATAACATTGCATTAGCAAGAACAACTAATTCTACAGATATCAGCGACGATTCCCAATATTGGTTCGCCGGGACAACGGCCAGCTTTTTGCAGAACGTGTCCCCAAGTAATTTCCACAATGGCCCCTACTCTAATGTATAATTCAATCGATTTCATTAGAAGAAGTTTTTCAGCGGCGGCCGGGTCACCATAACAATACATACATATGTATGGGCCCTCTAATAAATTGGATGGAGTCGGGTTTTTAGCTCCGCGTCCCGCGTCGGGCCGGAACCGCGCCACTGACCCGCCTGTGAGACGAAAACTACCGTTTCTACGTGCCTGTACCTACTGGTTCCTCGATTGACTAAAGCTTCATCAATACCTTCCCATGGGTATACAAGTATTACTTGTCCACTCATAAGGCAACTAATGCAGACAACATCACTTAATTACAATGGTAGGTAATTGGTTTGGAGCTGGTTCAGTCTGATTTAGACCACCGTAGCTACGCACTTCCTCTAGTAATTACATATTACAGGCATGGCACCGTAAACTAAGGTTTGAATCGAGCTCGATTTGAAAACGAATAAAGTAATAACATTTACTATTTAGGTACATCGTAGATGTGTAGCTCATTCAAAGTAATCGTTAGAGAACATAGGGATTTTCAGTGCGTCTCCATTCGATCATTAATGGCCGTAGTCTGACTTATCGCATTCACTATTAAAGCACATCCCCAAAACTTTTTTTAAAAAACGTCGGATAATAACAAACATTAAGAAGTCCCCGAACGGAAAACAGCAATCCGAGTCACGCGACCGACGACGGATGATCCGGCGACTTTTTTATGACAACAAAACATTGCGGAAGTTATGTTTCAAGCGTATTACGCACAGATCATTTAACTCCATTCTCCTCTCCTGCGTGAAAGCGCAACTATATTTATTACTGCACGCTTTGACAACCCTGTCCGGCGAGGGCGGCGGCGGAGTGACGCCTCCGTTCGGGGCCACGCGCAACCAATCTGCGACCTTATCTCCACCTTGTACGATCGCAAATCCTACAATCGCAGGAACGGCGCTTAGGTCTGTAGTTCAGGGTTGCATCTCAACAGTTATCTCGTGAAAAGTTATATTGTCATTATTTTATGAAGTCTTCATCGAGGGCCGCATTGGTCACGGCGCGCGCGCCAACGGTCGGGAAACTTGTAAATTCATACTAGACTAGTTCCAAAGAGGGCAGAACGCCGCTGTGTTTGTTCTGTCGAGTGCTGCCAATGTATCACATTTGCTTTAATGAATGAGTACTTTCATATAAAAGTTCGAATGTTCTTTGCCATATGCAGCTACGTATATATAGGCCATTGTGAGCAGTCGTGGTCGTGGCCGTACAAGTGAATATAAGGGAACAGATTTAAAATTAGATTGTATGTAATGAATCCACTATCTACAATCTACTCAAAGTTCTCCAAATGGACTAAAATTTGTCTTAGCATTAGAATCCAGACAAATAAAGCAACAGTTATCAAGATATAATATTGAAAACATCTAAAATAAACTATTACTATTTGAATGTTATTAATGGCTGGATTCTAGAGTAGGTGCTATATTGGTTACAATCTGTTAAATACCAACACTAAATATCGCATTGTGGTTTACTAGCTGTTGCCCGCGGCCCCGCCCGCGTGTATGTCGGTTATCGCTGCAAATAGTAGCCTATGTGTTATTCTGATGTATCATCACTACATAGTATAAAACAAAGTCGCTTTCTCTGTCCCTATATCCCTTTGTTTGCTTAAATCTTTAAAACTACGAAACGGATTTTGATGCGGGTTTATTTAATAGATAGAGTGATTCAAGAGGAAGGTTTTTATGTATAATAAATGCATAATATAGTATGGAAACACTGTTAATTTTCGAGGTTTCTAATGTGATGTAGCAAATAAACACATTTTTTTGCGCATACATTGCAAACGCTGGTTGCACCCTACGAGATAGATCAAAATAATGTACTACAGTATTGTACACCTTAAAAAGTACCACAAAAAAGCCCGCGACGGTATATGTCTATCTCTTAGGGATAACCCACAACAACCATTTTTTATTCCTTTCGTTTTAAGAGAAATAATGGCTTATTTATTTAGGAAGCTATTTAAAGCAATACAGAATGAATCCTTATACAATTAAGTAAATTAAATACATTGTGCATTTAATATAGATCGAAATGGCTCTTTACAGTATCTAATTTAAATGAATATATTCGAAGATATTACAGATTTGAAATGCACGAATCGTGTCGTCGGCGGGGGCATCTGAAATCCACCCGTGCGAAGCCGGGACGGGTCGCTAGTAGGCTATATTACTGTAAAGTCCATCCAAATCCGTTCAGTAGTTTTTGCGTGAAAGAGTAACAAACATCCATCCATCCGTACTTACAATCTTTCGCGATTATAATATTAGTATACATAGATAGTTACATATACCTAATGTGATGATGATGATGATATACCTAGTAGGTAGTAAAAAAGTAATCCGTAGCCCCAATAAAAAAAAACAATATCTTAAATGAAGGAATTCTGTCGTAACAACCATGAAAAATTCAGCTGAATTCTCTCCTGTTGAAGTTGTGACTTACGTGCACGGTGAACCCCTGACCTCACGCTCAAGGACGTCTTGGTCTACCATACCACGCTGGCCAGACGATAACAGCACCATTAGATGACCCGTTAAGGTCACAAAGTTTTCTTTTTTCATACTTTGCCTGAATTTTATCAATTTCAATCAGTTTATCTTTGTAAATTCTGATAAAGTATTTTATCTAAGCATAGGCAATGTTTTTCTTGTTCAGTTATAAATTAAATATACATAGAAAACAAAAAGAAGTATTAAAAATTTCAGTTAGTATTTGACCATGTTAAAACTAGTAGACGACCCTATTTAGCGTCAGTAGATGACCCTCCAGATGACCATATTTTAAATACCTTGTTACCTTAAGTGATCCTAAAATAAATAGGAATATCAAAATAGTTACCATAAACAAGAGTAATGGGTTCCTATTATTTTACATTTAAATAATGTAATGGTTATTATGAAAATTAGTAAAAAAAAACAAAGAATTATGTTATCGCTGCGTCACTCAACATAAAAATGACGGCTGTGTGTAATATTGCAAAAAGGCAAATGTGGAATGTGCGCTATTGATATTCATAGTGCAGTATTATATTTTAAACTAGCTGTTGCCCGCGGCTTTGCTCGCGTGGAAGTTGATTATATGTATTTAATTAAAACTGTGTAAGTATCTATGGATACTGCGTTCATGTTTTTAATCGTATTTATTTATAATCAATAGTCCATTAAAATTTACTTTCATACACACTTTTGACCCTTATTTTCACCCCTTTAGGAATAGAATTCCCATAAATGCTGATAAAAGTATTAACTAACATTTATTTGTAATCAAAAGCTTGAAGACAAAGTTTCAGGCTACTAAATTAAGAAATGACGGACTTCCAGTTTAGCCTAGGGATAGAATATCCAGAAACGCTTAAATACGTATCTCATCATCATGATCGCAGTCCACTGCTGGACATAGGCATCTCCAATTGCACGCCACTTGGTTCGATCCTCAGCTTCTCTCATCCAGCTCCTGCCAGCCGTCTTGGGCAGATCATTATATCACCTGGCCTGTGGACGTTCTACGCTACGTTTGCCGAGACGCGGTCACCACTCACAAACCCGTTTACCCCAACGGTTATCAGTTCTGCGGCTAATATGGCCAGCCCACTGTCACTTCAGTTTGCTTATCCTGTGGGCTATGTCAATGACCTTGGTTCTCTACCGGATCACCTCATTCTTGATGCGATCCCTTAGAGAAACGTTGAGCTTTTGTGATGAGAAAAATAAATCATTATTATTATTATAGCCCTCTCCATAGCACGCTGATCGACTTTGAACTTGTGGACCAGCCGTGTCGTAAGTGTCCACATTTCAGCACCGTATGTCATGACAGGTAGGACGTATTGATTGAAGACTTTCGTATTTAGGCACTGTGGGGTTGACGATGAAAAGACTCGACGAAGTTTGCCAAACGCTGCCCAACCCGGCTGAATTCTCAGGTTCACCTCGTCCTCGAAGTTGTTTCTACTTAACTGCAAAGTCTGCCCGAGGTACCACACATATTTTTGAATAACTTCAAGAACGGTACCGTGAACCACAACTGGTTCCGGTAGAACATGTTCGTACATACGTATCTACTTATTTTTAATCAGTAGCCATAAATAAAGTTGCATGTTTCCAAATTCAAGAATGACGGACTTCCAGAATAACGGACTTTCAGAATAACAGACTTCCAGAATAACGGACTTCCAGAATAACATATATACGAAATTTTAACCCCTATTCCACCCTCAGGGGTGGAATATCCAGAAACGCTTAAATATGTATCTACTCATTTTTAATCAGCCAAAACACAAATTTTCATGTTTCTCACTTAAAAAATGACGGATTTCCTTACAAACTTTCAACCTCTATTTCACCCTCTTAGGGGTAGAATATTAGGAAACGTTTAAATACGTATCTATTTATTTTAAATCAGTACCCAAAAAATAAAGTTTCATGTTTCTTACTTAAAAAATGACGAACTTCCATACAAACTTTCAACTCCTGTTTCACCACCTTAGGGGTAGAATATCCAGAAACGCTTAAATACGCATCTACTCTTTTTTAATCAGTAGCCCAAAAGTAAAGTTTCATCTTTCTTACTTAAAATAATCACAAATTTTAACAAAAAAAAACCGACTTCAATCTGGACCAAATTTAAATGGGACCATACGGGAATATTGAGTTATTCGTTAATTTGTCGCGTACATACATAATGCAAATTGAAGACTCATATGGTTTTCTCATGGATACATGTCAGAACTGGACCAAATTTAAATGGGACCATTCGGGAAGCACCAGCTTTCAAATAAAAAAAGAATCATCAAAATCGGTTCACCCAGTCCAAGGTTATGAGGTAACAAATATAAAATAAAATAAAATACAGTCGAATTGAGAACCTCCTCCTTTTTTGAAGTCGGTTGAAAAGACGAACTTGCATCCAAACTTTCAACCCCTATTTTACCCCCTTAGAGGTAGAATATTAAGAAACGTTTAAATACGTATCTATCCATTTTAAATCAGTACCCCAAAAATAAAGTTTTATGTTTCTTACCTATAAAATGACGAACTTTCATACAAACTTTCAACCCCTATTTCACCCCCTTAGGGGTAGAATATTCAGAAACGTTTAAATACGTATCTATTCATTTTAAATCAGTACCCCAAAAATAAAGTTTCATGTTGCTTACTTAAAAAATGACGAACTTCCATACAAACTTTCAACCCCTATTTTACCCCTTAGGGGTAGAATATTCAGAAACGCTTAAATACGTATCTACTTTTTTTTAATCAGTAGACCAAAAGCAAAGTTTCATGTTTCTTACTTAAAAAAAGATGAACTTCCACACAAACTTTCAACCCCTATTTCACCCCCTTAGGGGTAGAATATTCAGAAACGCTGAAACACGTATCAATTCATTTTTAATCAGCAGCCAAAAAATAAATTTTCATGTTTCTAACTTCAAAAATGACGGACTTCCAGACTGACCTATATACGAAATAGCAACCCCTATTTAACCTCTTAGGGGTAGAATGTCCAAACACGCTTAAATACGTTTCTACTCTTTTTTAATCAGTAGCCCAAAAGCAGTGGCGAACCTAGGAAATTATTTCGGGGGGGGATACCATCTTTTGTAAACCTTTAAAATGCATAAAGAATTTAAGTATAGGTATATGTTACCAGCAATCTGAATAATACTAATACGGCAATGTATGAAATATATTAATTAAAGAAAATTATTGTTCATGTATTATTGGCTATGTGTAAAATAAATAGGTTTTGGGCTGTATTTATTAATTTTATGTTACTACCTAGCTACGTACTCCTACCTAGAAACATGTTCTGTTTGCATAAAATCAACTTTATTTAGAACTAGATGACCCATGCAACCTCGTTTGCGTCTGCTACGACTATTGCCTGTAGCAATAATTTTCTCACTTTTTGGGAACATTTTTCATTGGTGATCCGCTCCTATAAGCCTTGGCTTCACGATATATAGCCTTCATCGATAAATGGGCTATCTAACACTGAAAGTATTTTTAAAATCGGTACAATAGTTTCTGAGATTAGCGCGTTCAAGGAAACAAACAAACTCTTCAGATTTATACTAACCCAAACCTATACCTATAATCTCTACGATTATAGGTTTAGGTTAGGTTAGAACAGTGATCATCCCAGATCCACTCTGTTGTTGTTGAATCATTTGGATCAGTTGAGATTTTTTATCTTTAAAAATACAACTCACGCAATAGGAAAATACAATAAACCACTAGGCCAACAGTGCAGTGCAGATTGAGTGGATTGTTTTTCATCTGTTCCTGTAGATATTACACCGGCATACTGCTGCGCATTAGGCATTGTATAGAATACCTAGGCAAAGTATAAGATAAATAATATTTTAAACATTACGTATGGACACAATGGTCTACGACTCAGTTCGTTCTGACGGTGGGAACGGCGAAGAGACGGCGCCGGATCATGAGCCCGGAAAGCTTCGGCGGAACGCACATACGCAAGCCCTAAGGGCTCGTCGAGCGCGGCTCGAAATCCAGGGCTGAGCCAGCCAACACGCTGTCGGAGCCGTTCTGCTGAGCTCGAAACTTGGATAGAGAGAACCGACTGTGTCACCTACCGATTCACTTAGATATTTTCCTGACACGGTTGCTTCGATGAGTATCTGACCATATTCGGACGTGAGGCTTCGATACAATGCCACCACTGCGGGTCCGACCGGGACTCCGCCCAGTACAAGCTGGACGACTGCCCTGCGTGGGAGTCCGAGGATCGAGTCCTGGTCAGACAAATCGGACGAAACCTGTCCCCACCCTCATTGATCGTAGCAATGCTGGCGAGTAGTGGAGAATGGAAGGCCTCCTTCTGTGAAGATGTTATGTTCCAGAAGGAGTCCGCAGAGCGGGATCGGTAAATGGTCGATCTCGCTCGTAGGAGGCGACGAAGGGAACGCATCAGAGGCCACTATCTCCCCAATCGTCGCTTAAGGTTCGTTGTGGCCACATCGCTGTCGCTGCAAACGACCCGAGAACGGTGACACCCCGGTGCGGCCGGGGGGTATTGTCTAAGGCGGGTCGGTGTTCCGACTCTTACTGTGTAAAGCGGTGAGAGGCGCGACAGCGATCTGCCCCGAGGGTGACTCTGGTTACCCCGGGATGTACCTATGTCGTGAGGTACGGCAGGGGGGACTCCAGAAGCCGCCGATGCGTTCCTAGAGCTCTTCCCGACTGCCGAGGTAGGCCGCCGCGGGGTTTAGTGGGTAGACCGATTCATCGTTTGTCTTCCATGGAGGGTATGGTGCCCTGGAGAGTATGGTAAAAAAAGGTGAACGATCATTATTCCGTACATTAACTCATGTTAATGTACGGAATAACCACAAAAAATTAAATGACGCCCCGTTGATTTATAGCGCGCTAGCTTGTTAAGGATTTCTTTTCGGTTTAGAGGAACATCTCGATGTCCTGTGGTGCTTCTCAAGTAGGATTTCACTCTTCATAGAGTTGAAAACAAACGCTCACGTGTTGCAGTTGTTACCTACAGGAATCGTGGCACCGATTTGCGTCGCGTCGTCGTCAACAATCGTTACTTTACATTTTTTATCGAACATAAACATTTCGGGGGGGGATATATCCCCCATATCCCCCCCCTGGGTTCGCCACTGCCCAAAAGTAAAGTTTCATGTTTCTTACTTAAAAAATGACGAACTTCCATACACGACTGCACGTTTGGCCTAGTGGTTTAACGGTCACCACGCCGTTTCCTACTTAGCCAAGTGTCGTGGATTCAAATCCCACTTAGGACAACACTTTGAGTGATCCACAAATTGTTGTTCTGAGTCTGGGTGTTATTGGTGTCCGTTTCATGTATGTTTGTAAAGTCCCCCGCGACACAGGATTAGTTCCTAGTGCGGGAGTTGTCTTTTTGAAAAAAAAAAACAAAAAAAAAAAAAAAAACTTTCATGCCCTATTCCACCCCCTTAGGGTTTGGCGGTTTTAGCGGTTTGGGCTGTGCGTTGATCTCTGGGTAAGTCAGTCAGTCAGTCTGTCAGTCAGTCAGTCACCTTACTCTTTTATATATATAGATAGATATGGAATCAGTTTAAAAATATGCCGCGAATTCTTATTTTATTGGTTTATACGTGTGAGTGGTCGTCGACTCTTACGACACCCACGGGATAAATAGGGGTTGTGACCAACCGTCCGTCAGAATCATTAACCACAAAATGAATAGGCCGGTTTAATCAATAGGCTGAAAAAATATAAATGCTCTATTTTCTTGGTGTGCCTAACTACTATGGCTCCACGGCGGCTCCATATTTTAACATTAGATTTTAACTACAAAAGTCGGGTGACATTTATTGTCTTATACTTAGCTTTTTACTAGAGATGTGCCGACTAGTCGGTAAAGCCGACTATCCGGCAACAATCGTAGTCGACGATTAGTCGGCGAATAGTCGGCAAAAAGCGCCGACTATTCGGCTTATTACTTTGTATGTATTTCTCAATAATATATTTGTCAATTTTTATTTTATAATCAGTTTTAGACATTTTGAAATGTAAAACAAAGCAATCTTTCTTTTGGTAACCAGTTTCTAAAATTACTTGCTGATAACAAACATATCTGACATTTATTAAACAAAATGTTTGCTTGTAGTGTTTGCACTTTTTTCCTTTCCACCACGAGAAATAATCATTGACATTGATTACACATAACAGCATTAGGGTCCAATGCGACGGTGTGGCCTCTGATTTTCTAGAGATAAACGCTGGCGTAGCTCAGGGCTCCGTCCTGTCGCCCACACTGTTTCTTCTTTAGCCCACAATGTTAGCCCATGGCAACATGATATTGTTAGGCAGACAACAGCATAGTCCATGGGCGATATTTTGGACAACTTGCAGTCAAGCTGGCAGACGTTGAGGAAAAACGTTGGAAAGACGTTGAGAGATGTGGCCGCTACAAACGGCCCGAGACCGGTGACACCCCGGGGCGGCCGAGGGTTGTCGTCTAAGGAGGGTCGGTGTTCCGACTCTTACTGTGTAGAACGGTAGGAGGCGCAACAGCGACCCGCCCCGGGGGTGACTATGGCTACCCCGGGATGCACCTCAGTCATGAGATACGGCAGGAGGGTTTCCAGAAACCGCTGATGCGTTCCTGGAGTTCCTCCCGACTGCCGAGGTAAGCCGCCGCGGGGTTTAGTGGGTAGACCATCGAGTCCCACACACGTCCTTCGTGTCCCCCCCCCGCCACGGAGGGTATGGTGCACAATGCATTCCCGCGTAAAAAAAAAGAAGGTTCGCTCGTGTGTGGAGTACTGTTCACATCTTAGCGATGGTGTCGCACAGTATCTGTTTGACGCTCTCGACCGGTTACAGCGGCGAGCAATCCGCATTGGCGACAGTCCCTAAGCCACCGAGTCCCTTCTTGAGCTGAGCCTCTGCAGTTGCGAAGAGATATAGCCCCCATGGCAGTCCTCTATTGCCTTTATCATGGTGAGTGTTCTGAAGAGCTCTTCCAACTGGTCTTCTCCTCTCCCTTCCTCTATAGGACAACACGTGCCGGCCTCGGAAGTCACCGCTTCAGAGTCGTAGAAATACGCTTTGGAACTAAACGGTTCCGTTCTGCCTTCCTGTGCCGAGCAGTTTTTAACTGTTTGGTACTACCAGCGCACGTGTTTTCCTTCCACTATGAGCCCGGGTCCTGTAGGTGGCGTGAGAAAATGCATCTCACTAGGCCGCAGTATAGGACGCTATACTGCATTGTCTGCGTTCGCAGTGAGTATGGTGTTGGAGTGTTGGATTCTACTCAAGCTTTCATCAAGCACAGCAGAATCACTTTGGCAGGCTTTTAAATAAAAAAAAACAAAAAACATCGTCCACTTGTTTAAAAAACATCGGCACAAGTGATTTTCTTTTTCATTTAACTCTTCACTTCAATCAACAATAATAGTAATATTATCTTTACACAAAAATATTTTTTAACTCTAAAACACACCTCCGACTACGAGCCTTACAGAAGCAAAAATGAAGAAACAAGGTTCGCAGGCGGCGTTTGCGACTGGGGCGCGAATCAGCTGTAAACGAAGAGTTACGGAAATGTCCGTAACCACGATCGGTTTGGCCGATTAGTCGGCCGACTAGTCGGCCTTTTTAGGGCCGACTAATCGGCTAGTCGGCTAGTCGGCAAAAGTAATGATCGGCCCATCTCTACTTTTTACCAATCCTACTAATATTATAAACGCGAAAGTTTGTAAGTATGGATGGATGGATGTATGGATGGATGGATGTTTGTTACTCTTTTACGCAAAAACTACTGAACGGATTTGGATGAAACTTTACAGTAATATAACTATAATCATTTATGTATATACAGAAAAATATATTGGTGACAAGCAGATTCCCTAGCGGCAAGTCGCAGAACTAACGTATGACAGATAAAAATACGTATACACGATAACATTCCACTTTTAAAATCTCTCTCCGTAGACGTCTATCAATGAAATCATTGATAGACGTCAACGGACGACATTGTAGAAAGAATTTAAAATAACAATGCACTCGCTCTGTATATTAAACTGTCAGGTAGAAGTGTCTGTCTTACGTTAGTTCCGCAAACGGCCACTAGGGAAATCTGCTCGTCACCAATTAATAACTTTTATTTTCATCATTTTAAAATTCGTTACAGCGCCATCTATCAAAATTATTACATACCTCCCTGTACATTGGTTTCTTAGTAAAAAACTTAAGAGTGACATCTATGTTATTACATTCAAACTACGTACTTCTTGTGAGGATGTGCAAGTTCATTTTTTTAACGCATGAAAATAATAGATGGCAGCAACATGAGTATCTAAACTTAAATTTGATAGAAGAAATAGATGTATAATGATTGTAATTCCTACTGCCTATGTCCTAAATATAAATTTTTAACCGACTTCCAAAAAGGAGGAGGTTCTATGTTCTACTGTATGTTTTTTTTTATGGATGTTCACCGATTACTCCGTCAATAAAATTGCGGACCAATTTTGAAAATTATTTTTGTATTCGAAAGGGTATGCTCCCGAGGTGGTCCCATTACCACCATATCAGGTTCTGAAGATCCCGGGGAAATCGAGGGAAACCCTAATTTTTTTCAGGCACATACTATGTTTTCGTATATTTTCTGAAGTTACACCGGTATTTGCGTCTGGTAGTCATCATTTTATGATGATGAGCTGATGATGTAAGGTACAACTCCTTAACGGTTAGGAGTTGGAGGATAAATCTTTAAATATCATATGTGTGTATGTTACTTTTAGTCGTATTCTTTCAAATTATTCAGGTAAGCTGATGATGGAAGGTGGAAGGTACAACTCCTCAACGGTTAGGAGTTGGAGGATAATTCTTTTAATTTCATACACATCTAAAGACCTTTATTCGTATACTTTTAAGTTATTTAGGTGAACTGATGATAGAAGGTTAAACTCTTCAACAGTTAGGTATTAGAGGATGATTTTAATATTAGACGAACTTATAGACCTTAATTTGTATCTTTCAGTTATTCATAATAATATGGATCGTTTTATTGAGTGGACACCCACTAAGGAAGGAATTTTGCAAGGTACCTAAAATCTGTTTAAAGTCGGTGCCAAGCCAAAAAGAATATGAACGAACAATTACAAAAATCTAAGCGATGGTCGCTTGGCACCGACTTAAACAGATTCTAGGTACCTAGCACACATTATAATATTACTATTTTAATGAATAAAGAATTAGGTATAGACAAGCATTGGCACATAGCAATTTATGAAGAGCCAGTTTATTTTACGCTTTTTAGTGTTTTTTGGCAGAGAGTTTTTGTTGGATGTTTTTTGAAAGTCGGTTTTTTTTTATAAAAAGTTTTGATGTAGCTGTATAGATGTATCGAAATAATATAAGGCCGGGCACACAGCAAAACGGTCTTCGACGAGACGGTCCGCGTCAAGACGGTTTTCAACAGTTGTCTTGTGCTGACGAACACCGCATGACACTGAATAAACGGTCGAAGAAGGGGAAGGGATGATTTGATTCTGTATATTACGCCTTTAAAGAGTGTTTATTTACCTTTTTACTTATTTATTTATAATTTCTACGTTACGATTGCACGAGGCGGACGTAATGCCGTAAGGCATTATCTACCAGTTAACCTTGAGTTGGTTTAGTAAGGGACAAGGCAGGTACATATGTATCATAGGAAAAAGAGAGAAGGGAAAAAAACTTATTCGCTTAATAAGTAACAATAACATTATTAATGCTGTATAAATTACGTACACCAATGCACATATATTATTAAAATTTCAATATGATAATAAATAAATATTAATTATGTAAATATTTGATATATAAATATAATAATAATAAAATATATCATCATCATAAATTATTATAATACTTCAGGGGGGATACAGAGTCACGAAAAAACACAAAACTAATTCCTGCTCTGTCCACTGTTGGGAAACTTCGTGCCTGTTACAAGGATGTGTGTGCAATGGGTAGATTTACATATCCGGTATACGAACGTTTGTGTAATATTAAATTTATTACATCATCATCATATCAGCCGTAAGAAGTCCACTGCTGAACGTAGGCCTCCCCTATTGATTTCCATTTCGACCAGTTAGCGGTCTGCATCCAATGAGTCCCTGCGATCTTAACTAGGTCGTCCGTCCACCTTGCCACCACCACCGGCCTTCCTACGCTACGTATGCCGTCACGTGGTCTCCACTCAAGAACCTTTCTGCCCACTCGCTCTGCTATGTCGGTAACTTTAGTTTGTCTACGGATCTCCTCATTTCTGATTCGATCTCGTAGAGAGACTCCAAGCATAGCCCGTTCCATAGCTGCGTGACCCCGAGCTTTCTAGTGGGAGACCTTTGCCTAGTTGGACCGTTTGTCCCAGATAGACATAGGTCATCAACAACTTCGAGAGCCGAGCCTCCCAGTAACACGGGGGTGGGCGAAACATGGACATTTGACATGACTTTTGTCTTGCCGACGACGTTGTAGTCTACCATGACTACAACGTCGTCGGCAAACCGCAGGTGAGTGATGCATTCGCCACTAATATTGATGCCGAATCCTTTCCAATCCAGAAGCTTGAAGGCGTCTTCCATTGCATTAGTAAAGAGTTTAGGCGTATAAAATATTTAAATTTAAAAATTAAAAAAATACAAAAGTTTCTGAAGAAGTCATGACGATATTTCTGGTGACCGTTTCTTGAGAAGTTCTCGGTGTAGGGTTTTAATGATTTGTTGACATCCTGATCTCGGTTGGGAGCGCATTCCAATGAATAATAGACTGCACAGCAAAGGAAGAGTGAACAAGAGAAAAGGTTTGTCTTGGACACAATAGACCTATTTCTTAGCGTTCCATGGATTCACCGTGCGGGTGCCGGGTCCATCGCGTGATAGATGGGGGCAA
This sequence comes from Diaphora mendica, assembly GCA_949125395.1. Taxonomy (NCBI): domain Eukaryota; kingdom Metazoa; phylum Arthropoda; class Insecta; order Lepidoptera; family Erebidae; genus Diaphora; species Diaphora mendica. The sequence goes on from OX421316.1 coordinate 30,544,281, forward strand.
CACACACACTTCGACAGTGCCTGGGAATTGCGACCCAGGTTTAGGTTTAAGGAGCACTCCTTACGACGCGTCAACGCTCACCTCCACTGTCCGCCGTGTTACCCCCTCTACCTAACCATATTTGAAGTGAGCCTAGCAAAGCCGCTTTGGATATTCGTTCAAGAAAAGAGCTTACTGAAGCTTGAAGCTTAAAGACCTTGGATTGCCTCTTGGCAATCCAAGGTCTTTAAGCAGGTTATAGAGGGATTAAGCTGGTATACCCCTCGCACCCACTTCCACGGCATAAAGCGCAACGACATAACCATTTTTAGTTATTTCGTTGGTTAAGTCTAAGTACTTGTTTCTTTTTAAAGCGTGGTCTTTAGGGATGTTCGTTTCCCACGGCACCGTGAGTTCTACTAGTACTACACGTTTAATTGACAATGCATAAAGAAATATGTCAGGTCTGGACGCCGAGGCACAGATATCCTCCGGTATTCTGTAGTGATTTTCATACGTGTCCAGTGTCCACTAATAATGTCCAGTCACTGGCGGTATTTATAATTGAGTACGGCTTTTGTGTGAGTGAAGTCTTTTTTGTTGAGCCTTCCTTTACAAACGCGATGTTAGTTTTTATGTTTGTTGTTATTCCTTTTTTCATTTTCTCTTTTATTCGATTTTTTTTTCTTAATCTTGTTTTCTCTTCATTGTCCTTTTACCTTTTAGTACTTAATAACGGACATACTGGCACACATCAAAACAATGTTGTGGTACATGTAATAATGCCATCTATCTGTAATTTGCAAAAGAGTGGCCATGAGTTTGTTTGCCCTTTCTTCTCATAAGGCTCAACTCCTTGGAAATGGGCGGTTGTAGATCGGCACAGGCAAATACTCGTAATAGATTCTGTATGAGTTTAATTTTTATTAAGCTTATTTGCTTGCTATTTGACAAAACAGAGATTGTTGCTATTGTGTGTGTTGATCTATGACTTTAGAGTCTACATAAAAGACGATTTCAAACAATTTAAAAAAATTTATGAAATAAAGAGAGTTTGAGTATTGAGTATTCGCTCTCGCCAGTGATAAGCTCATAGCTTCGCGTATGATGTGTAATACCCTATCATGGCGACGTGAATAATGACCCCGGTCTAATAGCGCCTTACAACCTGTCAGTAAGTGCCTAGCTGTACCTATTGCCGCATTGCACATCGTACAAGCCTTTTCTGTAGCTTTTCCCCACCTTAATAGGTTGCTTTGATCGAGGAGAGTTAATTGAAAGGCATTGAGGTAGAATTTTAACAGGGCTGGTGACCAATCATATAAAAGTGTGCGCCATTTCAAAGCTGGTGGGATTCAAAATTCTCCTAGAGTTAACCATTCATTCTGCATTTCTAGGTTCATTGCGTGCACCTTGTAGGTCTCGTTTTCATCTTGTTGTATGAAAGATTTTGTTATCTCTTTGTCGGTCTGTCTGCTAGCATTGCCCAATCCAACTCTACTGGACTGCGTACCCACCATGAATTTTTTGTGGAATTGGAGCCGTGACTCCAGCTTTGATAAATTTTTGTCTTTTGGAAGGGATCTAACGATTTCGTCTTGGGATTTTGACAAGACATGCATTTTGGTAACTCTTAGGTGTTTGTAGAGTTCCGGTTCCGAGAAGGTTTTTTTAATTTCATTCCAAAATTATTCGAGCCCCTGTACAACGTTGACGGGTCTGCAGATGGTACTAGCCCAAGCCACGACTTCAATGTCTTAGTGACTTTCGCGTCCAGTGTTCTTATGTGGTTCTGGTTTACTTCATATACTAGAAACGGCCAGTTGAGACGTGATGTTAAGTAGTTGTCGTAAATCCAAGCTTTTTTTACGTTACTAATTGGCTGTTGGTCTACCTTGTCAATGTCTTTTACGAAGTCATCGACTATTACGTTTATAGATGGAGTACGACCTTTGTAGTCTATCTTTCTTCCAAGGAATTTAAAGGGCACGGTTTCTGATATTATTGAAACACTTTCCCCACCAATAGTAATCCCGGGGTCATATGAGGTATACCTGGTGCCTCGCCGGCCCAGACAAAGGCAATAGCATTTGCTAGGTTTTATCCTCATTCCCTCCGTCCAGGTATAGGAGTCATCTACCTTAGGCAGTAGTTCTTGGCACTGGTTTGGATTACGTGTAATGATCGCAAGGTCGTCTGCAAACGCTAAGATGGATTCCGTATATTTTCCATTGACCTTAAACCGATAGCCCCACCTCTTTTCGCATGTTGCGATATTATCTATTAATATATTTATAACTGTATTAAATACTACTGGCGATAAGCAGCAACCTTGGAACAACCCTACTCTGTATTCGAGGGGTTTCGTATGTCCCTCTTTTGCTGTGATTACAAATTTTAATTTACTGTAGTATGATGCAATTATTTCACAAACTGTTGGTAGGAAGTTATACCTTTTCAAGGCAAATAACATAAACTCGTGCTGTACTGAGCCAAAGACATTTTCCAAATCTATCCAACAGACTGTAATTTGCCTTTCATTTTTCCTAGCATCTTTGAGACTTTCCGCAAGTAATGAGTTATGTTCCAGACATCCAGAGATTCCGGGCATGAACCCTTTCTGGTAATTTGGTCTGCAGTAATTATTGTTGGACATATACTGTATTATTTTTAATTGAAGACAGGAGAAAAATATGTTAGAAATTGTATTGGTTAGGGCTATGGGTCTAGTGTCACTGGGATCTACTACTTCACTTTTCTTAGGAATGAGGACAAAATTAGCTTTGCCAAAGGTTGCTGGTATTTCCTTGTTCGACCAGATCTTGCCGAATATACTTAGAAGGTGTTTAGGCACTGATGGAAATTTTTTATATACTATATATGGTATACCATCAGGACCTGGAGCTGATTTTGAATTTTTCCTCCTAATTTGGATTTCTATGTCTTCGAAGGTTGGCGGGTTACAATCAAATTTAAAACGAGGGCTTGTTGGGTTTTGTGCACTTGGTTCATGATAGGTCTTCTTATGTGTTTGCACCTCGTACGTAGTTTTATAGTATTCGTAGATCTGGTCGGCCGTTAGAAGCAGTTGTCCGCGCTTCTCTTTGAAAATATTTCTGGAATATTGGTAAGAGTTTCTATCGAACTCTACTTCATGCTTTGCTCTGTTTAAGTTATCAGTTTCGTAAGCAATTTGTACTGATACTCCTTGAATTAGTTTAGTATTGATCTTAAAGCCCTGGCCAGTTGGTGGCTCAGGTGGATATCGCCCATGGCTTTAGCATTCCGTAGTCGTTTGACAATGTCCCTCTTTCTCTTTCTCAGTTTAGTCTTAAATCTGTTTTCATTTCCTTTATGAGCATAGTGTGTTGAGGGTGGGTAGTGCTCATGGAAATATGTATATATTACTTTTTGGAAAGTTTCGGCTTGACTATTTAGGTCTTGTTTTGCTCCAGGATGTTCTAGGAGAACTGCCAAGTTCTGGTTGTGTGCTTTCCAAGTGGTCTCTTTTAGGGAGGGAATGCTAAGACGGGCCCAGATGTGGAAGGGCTCCTGGTTCGGGTCACTCTCTGGCCTGCCTTGAGATATATGAGGGTCAACTCTATCCGTAGCAGCAATTGACAAAAGATTGAAACTATTTATTTATTTTTATTTTTTTAAGTTTCTTATTTATTGTTTTTTGTATTCTGTAATATTTATAGTTTGGCATGGTTACCTAATCCTTTATATTTAATCCTTTTCGTTTTAGTTACCTTCTAAATATGTGTTTTAATATTTTTTGTTACTTATAACTTTGTTTGCTTGGTTGTTAATAATTGTTTTTGCTTGATGTGGTCTCCTGTAAGTGAAGGAGTACACCGGTATATTACCCCTTTAGTAATTTATTGTATACTGTACATATGTGTATATCCTTTGTTGGAGATCCTAATTTGATTAAAGAAATAAATAAACACAAGGATTTAAGCTGTGAAGTGAGATAAGTGGGAGCTATGGGGTTATTAAGAAGAGAATAAAGGGTAGTCAACGCGCGGCGGCTACGGCGCTGACAAATGGGAAGCCATGACAGCTGTACGATACCTGGAAACATGGTCGTACTTGCGAAGATTGAAGATGAATCGAATGCAAGTGTTGAGAAGTCGGTCAAGTTTGTTGAGTAGATCTGCATTCAGGTCGAAGTAGCATACGTGGGCTGTCCCAAAAATAGTTAGTGAAATGAAAAATAGTTAGAATATAAAAAAAGTTTATGTACAGCTTTTTAAAATATCCCCCTCCAATCCCAATGCACTTGTGCATTCGGGTGGACCAGCTTTCATTCGATGGCCTTGTCTGCAGTGTTAAATTTTTGCCCACGAATATTTTTTTTTACCGTAGGAAATAAAAAAGTGTGCAATAGTGTGCATAAAGTGCAAATGTACGAGTATTTATAAATATGAATAATGAATCTGCACCAATCTTAATACATTTCCACAATTCAACACGTAATAAGTTGTTTTTTTTTTGGGAATTTATACCATGATTAAATGGTTATAGGTAATTTAGGGTAATAAGTATGAGCAGTTGCAAGAGTTGTACTAAAAATTAAATAAACAAATATAAATATTTTCGGACAGCTAACACACAACGCCATCTAGTCCTACATAAATAAATGAAATAATGTTTATATGAATTGAATACTTAAATAAAAACAACAACACGTGAAAAATTACAATTTATTTTTATTTCGAATGAAACACAGTTAAATTCAAATGTGAAAGAAAAGGGAGGCCCAATTAGTCTAGTCAACAAGTTCCAAACTTGTTGACTAGACTAAAAGATGCAGCAGCATCACTAGGCCGCCATGGTGTGGGTTGCCATGCTGCATTGTCTGCATTCGCAGTGAGCATGGTGACCACCACTCTTGGATTCTGCTTATGCTTTCCATCAGGCAGAGTAGAGTCATTTTGGCGGGCCAAACATAAAAAAAAAAAAAAAAAAAAAAAAAAAATAACAAACAAATATTTAGGTGCATTAATATGTGTATTTGTTGGGTTAATATGGATATTATTAAGTACCTGTAAACTGTATTTGTTTCCTAAAGAATTGTCGCTTTGACACTACTGCTTAAACTCTATTGTTTTTTTTCGATTCGTAAAAAAGACGAATACGCAAATATCTTTCAATAATGAGCCTTGATAAATTATTAACATGATGTTTCACATTTACATGTTCTTCTGCATCAGGGGAAAACGCACTTACCAACAAGTTTTCCCATAATCATCAAAGCAATTTTGTCTCTGATGTTTTATCTAAGATAATTGTCTCTGCGATATACTTCCGCAAATAATTTTCGGCTATACCGCAGATTTAATAAACAGCTTTTGATACATAAATTAAAAAAAATATATTTAAATTTAAAAATCGATAGGAATCCTTCGAACAACAACATGCAATACTTCTAAGTTGTGATTTACAAGTGTGGAAATAAATTTCGTTTAGACTTCTCAACTTAAAATTTTTGGTATATGATATCGGTATATCACAGAAACATCTACATTACTGAACGTGTCACGTACCTACGTAAATATCAGTAACAACTGTTTTAAAATTAATCAGTCGGAGTAATAAAGAATGGGAAAATATTTTCACAATCTGGCAACACTGAATATTGAAACAAAACATTTCTATTTTGACCTAATTATTTACAAAATACTGTGAAATATTAAAAACTTACCTGTGAAAAGTGATGTTATCACACTTCTTTTGTTTTTCAGATGCGTTGTGACACAATTTAATTGCACAAACCGTCATAATTGTTTTTTTTTCGCGAGACACGTTCGGCGTACTTTGACCTTGAACACTACGAAGCGGCTCCGCGTTTGAAGCCATATATGGCTCCATTTGAGGTGCTTCAAAACGGACGCGCGGACTCGCCTTCTATGCGTTATTATTCTAAGCCCGAGACCTTATGGACAGCAGTTCAGTCGTATACGCTACCTGTGCACTGTGCCACCGAGGCAGTTAAAATATTGATACCTTAATAATTTCAACAACATAAATTAAAAACGAAGGTCAAACGTATAAGATTGTAACACATTATTTTATCGCCAGCATAAACTTGCAATGTCGTTCGTCCTTTCGCAGAAAAGGACGTAAAAAACGTAAAACTTCATAATCATCATCAACAGCCTCTATTAGTCCACTGCTGGACATAGGCCTCTGCTTAGAAAGGATTTTTTTAGTAGTTTGCTCCCTTAGTGGTCTCTTGTGATCCCTTTCAATCCGAATCATGGGAATCCGCTAACAAATCGAAATAGGTAATTAGTTGAAATAATGCTAGTGTGACGTCACACAGATGAACTGAAGCTGTCAAGGTCAGTATCTAGGCAACGCGCCAACAAGACACCCACTTGTCAGCGCGGCTAATGGGCGCGTTGACGAATCGCCATGGCTACCACTACTTGTTATCCTACAAAAGCAACAATAAACACGGTGTAGTGTCGTACTCGAGCAGCGGAGCAGAGCGCGGCCTACGGGGCGCGCCGAGAACCTCAGCCCACGCGTGTCCGCGGTAATCGCCCCATCGCGGTGACAGCACGTGAGGCATCGATTTGACGGACGGACAGTTCCATATTCAAATGTGTGTCTGTGGTGACGTAGGACGCACCCGGTGTGCGACGCTCTATGTGCTGCTTCCTGCTGGCCGCGATCGAGGAGTGCTACTTCCTAGTCACGAGGGCGTGGTCGCACTGTCCGCGCAACCATGAGCGTGTCTCTACGGTCCATGCTGGTGGAAGGACCACACGCGCCGAAGCCCAAGGGGCCGTATACGTATGCTAACACGCCGCGTGCTCTCTACAACAATGCCAAACTGAAGAAAGACCCGTCTTGGTAAGTCGCAGCGGATGCTTGCCTCTCTTACCATTACATTTACTTTGGTTTTTTTGGTTTTGAAATCTCAACAATATATTTTTAGTGAAGTGACAGTTCTATCTGTCATTACAATACCATTTCGATAAACATAAAAATGTATTTAATAATGATAAGGCGCTTATATCATAAACACGTTAATCATAATTACCTCCTTCTTGCGGATAATATCCTCCATAGGTATATATATTTATTGAATGCTCTAATGCAGTCCCTTAGATCTATATGAAATATTTTATGAGTAAAAGTTATGTACATTTGTTATAACAAAATTATAAACGTTGTCGTACAACTATTCCAAACAAACCTTAGATAAGGCTGTCCAGTGCGGTATCTATGTGCGCTATAACAAATCTGGTTGAATGATACAATAATTTGAGCGATAAAGGTAACGAGATAACTGATCATCACCCCAGTATGAGGCTCAGGAAGTTCCAGGTAAAACATTTCAGCTTAATATTGTAGATTATTCTCATGTCTCATACGAAATACGATTGCAGGGACGGTTCCTTTTTGGATTATACATTTAAAATGTAGGGTTTTAGAAAAATTGCAATGGTATAAATAGCTATAAAATATATAGTGTTATGGTCTATTGAAAAAGCCAGACAACAATAAAGTACATGTACAGTCATTACAGTCAATCAATAGATGACAGGAAAGCACTATTCATACATCATACATAACTCATGGTCATTTTAAACAGTTACATCAATACAATAGTGATTAATATACAACATTTACGTATCTAGTTAGTCTGACATACACGTCAGACTGCAGTACGATCACAACGGTGAAATTCTTCTCTATTAGAAGTTTCCGAGAGCTGGTGAACAATTTTGAACGAGTTCTTGAGTCACTATGAAGAATTTTGTAATTTTCCATAAAGAACTCCTACATAAGTCAGTTAAGGTCTGACTGAAAGTGGTCCCCTATCAACCCTTGATTATTTTGAAAGGGAAATTAATACAGTAAAGTTTTTTAAGATTCTTCATTTTGCTAGCTTTTATATCTAACATATACATATTCAAGAAACTCATTATGTTCCTAGCCTTTATTATTCCCAAGATTATTTGGAGTCGGCATCAAACCCCTGCCCTGAGGGCGAACTGAATTTCACGGTTGAAATTAGTTGACAGTATATTTGAGGGACTTCAAAATAACGATTGCCATTGATGTTCATGAAAACCAGGATCGATGGCTTATCGTGCTCTCTGAGGCACGGACATGTAACACTGCCAAACTTTCATACTCCAAGACGTACTGTTATTATACATTTTTTGTAAGAAAAACCCAACACTTTTGGCACGACCCAGGCATCGAACCAGAAACCTCTTGATCGGCGGTCGCATACGCCAACCGCTAGACCAATGAAACAGTCCAGCACGTATTTAAGTGACTAAAAATAAAAAAGGCAGAACAATTAGTCGGGTCTAAATAATAGGTCTTTACCTATGAAATTGCCGTTTTGTATGCAATAAGTGAAAGTACTTATTTTTTCAAACTTTTTTATTTCTGTTATTCGAAGTAATCACCCATGCAATCGACGCATCTTTGCCAACGCATTGGCAGTTTATTGATGCCCTTCTTGTAAAAATCAGCTGGACGGAAGTCAACAAACTCTTCAAAGGCATTCTGTACTGCCTCTCGGGAATTGAATTTTTTACCCACTAAAAAGTTGACAAAATTTTGGAAAAAGTAATAGTCGGTAGGTGCAAGGTCTGGTGAGTATGGCGGATGAGGGAGAGCTTCCAACCCCAGCTCTTACAGCTGCTTCACGGCAACGCGCGACCCTATACTGCGCAACAGACAGTCTCCAAGCAGCAAGAGCTGGGGTTGGAAGCTCTCCATCATCCGCCATACTCACCAGACCTTACACCTACCGACTATTACTTTTTCCAAAATTTAGACAACTTTTTAGTGAGTAAAAAATTCAATTCCCGAGAGGCAGTACAGAATGCCTTTGAAGAGTTTGTTGACTTCCGTCCAGCTGATTTTTACAAGAAGGGCATCAATAAACTGCCAATGCGTTGGCAAAGATGCGTCGATTGCATGGGTGATTACTTCGAATAACAGAAATAAAAAAGTTTGAAAAAATAAGTACTTTCACTTATTGCATACAAAACAGCAATTTCATAGGTAAATACCTATTATTAACCAGACTATTTAGAAGTGGTTATTTAAACAAATGCGTAAAATGTTTTCATGCACCTTTAGATTTCGTACCACCTTTCAGGTCATACTTTTGATCCTTATTCGTTATGATTTATTATGAGGGAACTAATTATTTATTTTCTTCGAAATTGAAATAAAAAGCAATGGCTGCTTTAGGTCCACACAGGACTGTATGACCATAGGACTACGTAGCACCGTTTAAAAACATTAAAGGGTAGAGGGTAGGTTATTTCAAGAACTAACTTTAAATTATTTACCGGCTCTCGGATTGCAACATTAGCTGTACTAATAAAAACGACCTATCGTCGAGGGCAGCCACGGAATGGGCCACGCTTGTATGAATGTTAGCTTAGCTATAGTTTCCGATGTGACGCGGGTGGCGACAAACTCTAAATTATAGGGAGATAAATCAAACGACTTTTAGCTAAAATTTTAGATATGTTAAGAAAACGAAACAAAATTCGTTTACTAATTTAACATTTTAATGTACGTTGCTAATAATACGAGGGTATTGGACTGGTATTTATCAGATGGAGACTGGTGTTGTTACATTACGATTGGTGATACGATCGCTGCAGTGCACACTGCTCGTACGGGTGGTGTGGTGACCACCCGATCCATTGCATACACAGTAGCAAGTATCCCTCCTCTGTACAAACTTCGCTTGTAATACACAATCGCATTATTTATAGAGTGATAACATCGGGTGATAACTAATGTAACTATCTACAGAGTCAAATACAGCTACACAATTTTAATACATACTAAATTTCCTAGCGGCAGTGTGACTGACTCAAACAGATTATCATTGAAGACGTCACGTACACCCCGAGTCTGGTATACACCACAGAAACTGTGATTTTCACTCCTTTCAAATCCAGGTTACCGCGAAACGTAGCTCTACCGTTTCGGTTGTGCAGACCGTGTCTATACTTCTATTCTAATATTTAAGTTAAGAGTCAAATAGTTAACACCCATGTTATAAAATACTTATAAGAGCCATTTGCTAATAAAGTCCCTAATAAACTAATGTGAATTTATCTGCCTGATTACAACAGATTTCAAATTTACAAGTCTTGGATAGAGATATAAATATCAGTGTAGCGAGTAAGCCAGTTGAGTAGGCCGTCTAAACGCTCCTTAGAATCCTAGGATAGACGGCGCCTGCGCAACAGAGAGGGATGTCGCGCGGCTGTATTTGCACTTGCTACCTGCGTCCCTTCTACATTATAATAGTGCCGTGTGCAAAATGTTATTATATAAATACCTGTGTTGTTTGTAATAAAATTCATTATACTTTCTGTCTGCATATTAACAAAATAAATACTATCGCCATTGCTACTTATATTTCTTTTGCCGCCTTGCTTAGTACGCAATAGTAAGTGTCACAAACACTACACTGGTGACCCCGACGTTCGAAGATGGTAGACCAACCGAAAGAAACCCTGCTCGGCGAGACCTTCCGTGTTGGTGTGAGAACACCTCCCTTCAACCCCAATGACCCAGAGATGTGGTTCGCCCAATTGGAAGGACAATTTGTGCTATCCAACATCAGCGCCGACGCCACGAAATTTTACTACGTGCTGGCACAGCTGGAACCGCAACATGCAGCTGAGGTTCGCGACCTGGTGGTATCACCGCCTGCTTCCGCGAAGTACGAAACCCTGAAGGCTGAGCTGATACGTCGTCTTTCAGCTTCCCAAGAGCGCAAGATTAAACAGCTGCTGATGCATGAAGAGATGGGAGACAGGAAGCCCACGCAATTCTTACGGCACCTGCAACACCTGGCTGGAGCAAACGTCCCTGCTGAGTTTATTAGGACCATCTGGGCCAGCCGCTTACCAACGCACCTGCAGACCTGCATTGCTGCGCAACAGGACAAAATGATGCTGGAAGATCTAGCAGAGTTAGCAGACCGTGTTAACGATGTTGTTCCAGTGACCATGCCAATAGCCAGTCAAATAGCAAGTACATCAGAACCTGCCGTACATCGAACCAACGCAGACAGCACAATCGAGGCATTGACTCGGACGGTGGCTGAACTCAGTCGAAAAGTTGAAGCCTTGAGCATGAACCAGCAGAGACGTCCTCGCTCGCGCTCCAGAACTAGAACTTCTCAATATCGTTCCCGTTCACGCTCTCGGCCAAACGACCACCCACACTGTTGGTACCACTACCGGTTTGGCGAAAGAGCACACAGATGTACGCAACCCTGTACCTTCAAGAAAGCGGAAAACTCACACGGCAGCCTGTAGTGGCGGTAAACGACTGCCATTCAATCACGAGCCGCCTGTTCATAACGGACCGCAAAACGAAAGTCCAATATTTGGTAGATACGGGTTCAGACCTGTGCGTCTTTCCTCGGTCCGCTGTTCGGGAGCCACGTAATAAAACTCGATATAAGTTATATGCAGCTAATGGAACAATCATTTCCACCTATGGGGACCTGCCCCTCACACTGGACTTAGGGCTTCGACGCAGCTTCACTTGGCGTTTCGTTATAGCAGATGTTACGAAGCCTATCATTGGCGTCGACTTCTTAGGATACTATAGCCTACTAGTCGATTGCCGTCATCAGCGTCTAATCGATGGCATTACAGCGCTTACAGTTGCCGCACCACGTCAATCGTCAATAGAAGCAATAGTATCAATTCGCACTACCAACGACGACACCATTTACCATCGCCTGCTACGTGAATATCCTGATATCACCCGTCCTGCAGGTAAACCTGCCCCTGTCAAGCACTCGACGGTTCATTACATTCGTACCACACCGGGCCCACCCGTATCCAGTCGTCCACGTCGCTTAGACCCTGAGCGCCTAAAGATTGCGAAGCAAGAGTTCGAGGATATGGTGCAAAACGGAACAGCCCGAAGATCTGACAGCCCATGGTCCTCAGCGCTTCATTTGGTCAGAAAGAAAAGCGATGGCTGGCGTCCATGCGGAGATTATAGGATGTTGAACGCACGTACAATTCCGGACCGATATCCAATCAGGCACTTACAGGATTTCACACAGCAACTGTCAGGCACCACCATCTACTCCACAATCGATTTGATTAAAGCCTACAATCAGATCCCCGTCTTCGAGGAGGATATTCCAAAAACGGCAATAACAACGCCATTTGGGCTATACGAGTTCCCATTTATGACTTTTGGTCTTCAAAACGCTGCCCAGACTTTCCAGCGGTTCATGGATGAGGTTCTTAGGGGCCTGGAATTTTGCTACGGGTACTTAGATGACATCCTAGTCAGCAGCAGCAGCGAAATCCAGCATCAAGAGCATTTAAGACAACTCTTCCAAAGACTGCAAGCGTATGGAGTACTAATCAATACCAATAAGTGCGTATTTGGGCAAACAGAAATCAAATTTCTGGGATTTAAGGTTTCAGCAGCAGGCATTCAGCCCTTGGAATGCAAGATCCAGGCTATTCGCGACTTCCCAGCACCCAGAACTATCAAAGAACTTAGACGATTTTTAGGCATGCTAAACTTTTATCGCCGCTTTGTGCCCGCCGCAGCTTCTATCCAAGCACCACTAAACAGTCTGCTTGCTGGCCCTAAGCTTAAAAGTTCTCAACCAATCACATGGACACCGTTACTCTACGACTCGTTTGAGAACTGCAAACGCAGCTTGTCAGAAATAGCCTTGTTGGCACACCCTAATCCCAAGTCTGAATTATCAATTCAGACAGACGCTTCTGATACGGCAATAGGTGCTGTGCTTCAACAACGCGTAGGTCAAGACTGGCAACCTCTTGCATTTTTTTCAAGAAAACTAAGCCCATCACAAAAGAAGTACAGCCCATACGACAGAGAACTCTTAGCTATCTATGAGGCTATACGCTATTTCAAGTTCATGGTCGAAGCACGAGTCTTTTCTGTTAGAACGGATCATAAGCCGATCACATTTGCCTTTACAACGCATCGTGATAACTGTCCTCCACGAAGATTTCGTTACCTGGATTATATCAGCCAGTTTACTACGGACATTCGATACGTTAAAGGTGAACAGAACGTAGTAGCTGATACCCTATCACGGATCGACGAGCTCACACGGCCCTTAGATTACCAATCACTGGCCAAGGAACAAGAAGCGGACGCCGAATTGTGCGACCTGCTATGTAAGGGATCTAGCCTGAAACTGCAGAAAGTTCAAGTACCTGAGGCTACCATTGAAGTCTACTGCGACGTCACAGCAATCCCTAGACCATTCATCACTAAGTCGTTCCGCAAACAGGTGTTTCTATCACTGCATAACCTGAGTCATCCTGGTGCAAAGGCTACAGTACGCTTAGTGACACAGAGATTTGTCTGGCCTGGCATAAGACGGGACTGTCGGCAATGGGCTAAGGAGTGTGAAGCTTGCCAGAAAAGTAAGGTATCCCGCCATACACAAGCTCCGCTACGTGCATTCGAACCAGCAACTGCGCGCTTCCGGCACATTCATTTAGATCTGGTCGGTCCATTACCAGTATCCCACAATTATAGGTACTGTCTCACGGTCATCGATCGCACAACGCGTTGGCCAGAGGCATACCCATTGCAAGACATTACAGCAGAAAGCTGTATATCTGCTCTCACCTCAGGATGGATCGCACGTTTTGGCTGTCCCGAACATATAACAACAGATCGTGGGCGACAGTTTGAGTCGCAAGCCTTCAGAGATTTAGCCGCTTTAATTGGTGCAACTCATCATACCACCACTGCCTACCATCCTGCAGCTAATGGCCTAGTAGAAAGGCTACATCGACAGCTCAAAGCTGCTATTACTTGTCACGGAACATCCAGTTGGACAGAAGTTCTACCATGGGTACTACTAGGGATTCGCAGTGCATGGAAGGATGACTTACAAACATCCGCGGCAGAATTAGTCTACGGTGAGCCATTACGCTTGCCTGGGCAATTCTTCGTCACCGCCTCCAAAGAACAAGCAGACACAACCAACCTGGTAGACAGACTTCGGCTTCACATGTCCAAGCTGACGCCTCAGCCCACTTCTTGGCATTCTAGCGGCAACAAGACCTTCTACGTGCCAAAAGACCTGGCTACAGCAACATACGTATTTTTACGTCAAGGTCCAATCAGAAGATCTCTTCAACCGCCATACCTGGGCCCGTACAAGGTACTTCACCGTGCTGAGAAAACGTTTGACATAGAAGTACAAGGGAAAATGCAGAGAGTCACGATAGACCGTCTAAAGCCGGCATACATGGCAAGAGACAACCCAGACCTTATTCAAAACCAGATGCAAGCACCAATGCAAACCCAAAGTCAACAGCCCCCAGAAGAGTGTAAGAAAACAAGGAGTGGTCGAACGGTGAGATTTCCAGACTACTATCGCCCGTAGTCACGGTCTCACCGGGGGAGTAGTGTAGCGAGTAAGCCAGTTGAGTAGGCCGTCTAAACGCTCCTTAGAATCCTAGGATAGACGGCGCCTGCGCAACAGAGAGGGATGTCGCGCGGCTGTATTCGCACTTGCTACCTGCGTCCCTTCTACATTATAATAGTGCCGTGTGCAAAATGTTATTATATAAATACCTGTGTTGTTTGTAATAAAATTCATTATACTTTCTGTCTGCATATTAACAAAATAAATACTATCGCCATTGCTACTTATATTTCTTTTGCCGCCTTGCTTAGTACGCAATAGTAAGTGTCACAAACACTACATCAGCTATAAATATATCAGCAACCATCGAGATATAATGTATAGAGAAGACGCCACTCATAAGTGCGGTGTTCCATGCAATTGCGGCGCTTGCGCCGCACTTCCTTCAGTCGCTTGCTAGCTACACTCTGCAGAAGCGGTGGCTTTAGCGTGTGATTGTTTAAATTTAAAAACGTTCTAAAACTCGTGAAATATGCCATTTTGTGTCTTGAGATATTGCACTAATAATACAAGGAATACGGAGAAAAACAAAGGAATAACTTTTCACCAGTAATTAACTAGATATAATTGTTTTAAAATTAAATACGAACAAAAAATTTTAAGACGCCATTGTTGCCTCACTCGACATAGAGTACTTAGAGTAAAACATACAGAAGTGATATTTAGGTAGAATTAAGTGACGTTAAATGCGCAACGTATCTAACGTATTTAATTGCATAAGGAAAAATAATATGTTGTTAAAAATAGCTTCGTTAGTAACCCTTAACACTTTTTTTGTAATAATTACACTTAAAATTATACTTAAAGTATAATTAAAAAAACTGCTTTTATATTTTATACCTCGATGCATTCTACAAAAAAACTGAAACTGTCAAAGCTATTGAAGTACTATTTAGTCAGTGTGAATTTCCTAATAAAATTTCGTAGGTATAAAGCTATTTATCCGTTCTGCTTTGTGCTTGGCGCTTACTCTATTAAAGCGAATCTTTGCAACAGTTCGTTGGCCAAAACGCGTAAGCGCCATGAAAATCACGGCGCTTATGACATTTCGCTCGCGAGGAAACTATAGCTCAAATGCGATAGAGCGCTGCTTGTTAATACTGTTGGATTAGACTACTAATTTGTTTGGCTGCGCTGCAGCGCTTTTTAGTTTTAATTAAAATATAAACGGAACATATAATTGGTTTTGAGTGGCTCCTCTAGTACGTAGTACGTAATATCTCGATGTCAGCAACCTTTATCAACAAAGCTCGTCAGAACACTCTCCGTGATAAAGGCGATAGAGTACTGCCATAGAGGCGAACTGCTAATTATAATACCTTTTTTTTAAAGTTAAATTTCTTTAGCAGCGTTTAGCGCTTTTTGGTAGGAGAAAATCTTATGAGTTCGCGTCGCTGATATGCTGACGTCACCGACATGCTGACATGATTTTTTTGAAGTGAAAACTTCTTTACCTGCGTTCAGCACTTTTTGGCAGGGGAAAATCTTATGAATTCGCGTCATCGACGGGCTAATGTTTGATGTTGATAATTTTAATTTAAACATTATGTAATTTCTAATTTTACACATTAATTTTACAAATAACATTCTAAGTTATAAATTTTCACTTCTATCGGCATTTTTTTATTATTTTTACACACGGTACGCTTTTTGCTCCATACCTTCCATGGGGGACACGCACGAAGGGCGTGTGTGGGACTCTCGTCGAATCGGTTTACCCATTAAACTCCGCGGCGGCCTACCTCGGCAGTCAGGCGGAGCTCCAGGAACGCATCAGCGACTCTTGACTCTGCCTCTCCATCTATTATAATATCTTTAACTATCAACATAATTAATAGATACCGAAAAAAGAAGCTTGTTGCACAGTAAGGTCAGTAAGTATAGATCATTATTAGTTGAGTTCATGTTTCACAGTGATATTAATGACAAAGTCATAAATTACTATTGTCCCATCTTTGCATCTTAAGAGAAAAATGTTGTAGGTGGGTTTCGTAGAAAAATATGTATCAACTTATTCACATAGATACACATTTTAAATGCGAATGCCCTCCGATGTCCGTCTCTCGAATAACGATTGGTCAAAAAGAAACCACTTAACAGTTATTAAAAGTTGGACTAATAACATGTGAACTAAAACAATATGTGGGAGGGCGCGGCTGAACCACCTTGAACCTTTGATAAATATACAGATAAACTATAATAAAAGAGAAACTATACTTGTTTCAATTAATTTAATACCTTTTACATAATTATTTCCAAGCATGCAAGACGTTACTTAAAACGTATTTCTTTCATGACGATTATACTTACTGCTTAAATATATAATAACGTAATAAGAGCATCAAAATAAGAAAAATGTCTGAATGTGTTCAAGAGTAGTGGTTACCATCCTAATTACAAACGTGGGCAATGCAGTACACCATACTGCATTACCCAAATGGCGGCCTAGTTAGATACTTTTTCACGCCCCGCTTAAAGGACCCGGGATCATAGTGGGAGGGAAACACGTGCGTAGTGGTAGTAAGTTCCAGCTTTTGACTGCTCGGCACAAGAAGGAAGAGCTGAAACTTATATTTTGAAATCGTAGGTATGTCTACCACTTTAAAGCGGTGACTTCCAAGGTCAACACGTGTTGTTCTATTGTGGAAGGGAGAAGTCGCGATCAGTTGAAAGAGCTCTTCAGAATATTCTCTATGATAAGATCGATAGAGGACTTCCACAGAGGCGATATCTCTTCACAATTGCAGGGGCTCAATTAACTCGATGGCTTCGGGACTAACGGTAATACGGACTGCTCGCTGCTGCAACCGATCGAGTACGTCATGCAAATACTGCGCGTATCCATCACTGGGTCTTGTAAAGAAGACAGATGCTCCGGCAAGAAGGACCGTCTCATCTTGTTCAGTAAACTTAGCTTCCGCGTGGCTGCCTTAGTGACGCTCTCAATGTACTCACGCGGGTTGAAATCACAGCAAATATCCACAACCGGGATACCGAGCTTATTCTGCAATGGCAGTTGAGTCTTGGGAAAAGTGGGGACAGGAAGAAATGAGACTTTTTGGTAAAGAGCGCACACATCTGTGTTTTCTTGGCGTAACAACCCCTCTCAACACAGGTCTAGAGTTTTAACTACATTTCTGGTCACTACTCTGTTCCAAAGGGTCGTAGCTTAGCAAAAACATAAAAATAATAACGCAATTCCAACTAATAGTTTAAGAGGTAAGAGAAACAAATCGAAAATAAATAAATCTTGTCAGTGAGTAGGTAAAACTTTATTGTTAAATACACACATCAAAAGTGTCTAGGGATCAAGCATTTTTATGCGGATTTCTTGAGATTGAGATGTGGCTTTGGCCCTGGCCTGCTCAGTCGCCAGACTTGAACCCGATTGAGCATGCATGGGATAT
Source organism: Diaphora mendica (assembly GCA_949125395.1). NCBI lineage: Eukaryota > Metazoa > Arthropoda > Insecta > Lepidoptera > Erebidae > Diaphora > Diaphora mendica. The sequence continues at coordinate 30,562,140 of OX421316.1, forward strand.
GCTACAGAGAAGAGCTCTGCCGAATATGGAGGGTATCCAGTCGCAAGAAGACCTTTTTTTGTTGTTGCAACGAACATGGGCGGCCATTCATTCAACTCATTTTGAGTATGCCAAACCGATGTTCTTGTGTTAGTGTTCGCGGTAGAAACACGGATTATTAATTGTTTAAGTTACCTAATAAAATTTTAAAGAAAACTGTTATTTCAGTCTTTTTTTCGAACTTTAATGTTAGTGGTTCAAATGTCAAAAATCCTTTTATTAGGAAAATGGCAAATTTCTTTATTAATGCAAAGGTGACTTGGTTTATCGTTACTGTGACAAACGAAAACACTTTATTTGATGAATCCTTAAAGAAAATTTTAATTAATATCAATCAGGAGAAAAGTTATTGCAAAAATATATGTTGATCCCTAGACACATATGTTGATCCCTAGACACTTTTGATGTGTGTAGTAAACACAGAGTATATCAGACAAAGTATTAGTAGCATACAGAAGGCGGTGAACATGTTCTAGATCTCTCGCTCGTTACGCTCATTATTTGAAGGCAAACAAATGGTTGTCTCCGTGAACACGTGAACAAGAGGCAGAAAACTACCAGATATATAAATTAAAATGCAAATAATTTTAGAATTAAATTAGATAGCTTTTATAAACGTTTATTATCTAGAGGGCTAAGTGTACTGAACAAGATGAGACGGTTCTTCGTGCCAGAGCATCTGTCTTCTTTACAAGACCCAGTGATGGATACGCGCAGTATTTGCATGACGTAGGTACTCGATCGGTTGTAGCAGCGAGCAGTCCGTATTACCGACAGTCCCGAAGCCATCGAGTTCCTTGAGCCTCTGCAATTGTGAAGAGATATCGCCTCTGTGGTAGTCCTCTAGATAATAAACTTTTCTTATCTATACATCTTCAATACAAATAAATAAAAAAACCGACTTCCAAAAAGATCCAACGAAAACTCGCTGCCAAAAAACACTAAAAAGCGTAAAATAAACTGGCTCTTCATAAATTTGCTATGTGCCAATACTTGTCCATACCTAATTCTTTATTCATTTAAGTAGTAGTATTATAATGCGTGCTAGGTACCTAAAATCTGTTTGAAGTCGGTGCCAAGCGACTATCGCTTAGATTTTTGTAATTGCTCTAAATGCGCTAAATGAATAAAGAATTAGGTATGGACAAGTATTGGCACATAGCAAATTTATGAATAGCCAGTTTATTTTACGCTTTTTAGTGTTTTTTTTTGAAGATGTATAGACACAGAAAAAAATGATCGTGCTCATAACGGTCGTGGGTAGAAATCATATCGACGAACTGCGGCTTAAGTCCTTCATCAAGATCACTACCACTAAGTCATTAGGCTCCTTATGTTCATTCTCCTGAAGTTTAATTTGAACCACAGCAGAAATAAATCGTAATATAATATTATGAAACTCGTGAAAATATTTCTCTATTTAAGGTGAGATTTATGTAAGTGTTCAGTATATATAAAAGCGCTAAGGATATTTAAGTACAAGCGATGGCGGCAGGTCTCGGGGGCAACGCCCTTAACCTTGAGGGCTGTGAGCTGACCGGCGCTGACCGACGCGGCGCGGGCGGCCGTCGCGTCGCCTAGCGACACACGCCTCAACTTCCGCACTCCACACCTCACAGGCAATCGTTGCTTTACTTTTATATTCATTTTATTGCGTACCATTATCGACCGTTCACTCACCACATACACTTTATCTGGAGGTTTAGATACGCCACATTTCTAAACAATAAACAGTAATAAAGAAGCCCAAGCAACTGCCCAACCGTGTAGAACTAATCCCAATAAAGCATTGCTATTGCCATACCAATCGATATGAGTTTCTCATTTGAAATTAAACTCCTTGTTAAACTTATATGGCTTTGAGGGTGAAGAACGGCAATAACAAGTGCACACATTAAGTATGTTGTATATACATATAAGTAGGTATATGTACATTAGTTACATTACATACAATAATAGCCGCCCGAGGAGGATGTTACCCTGTCATACAAAAGCAAAACAATTTTTAACCGACTTCAGAGAAGGAGGAGGTTCTCAATTCGACTGTGTTTTTTTATGTTTGTTCCCTCTAAACTTTCGACTGGGTAAACCGATTTTGATGATTCTTTTTTTATTTGAAAGCTGGTGCTTCCCATGAAGTCGTTTTTTTTAATTATTGTACTAATATCAGCAAACGGAACGTTTAGTCGTGTGTACCGATGTTTACCCAAGAAACTTGTTACAATGTCCACGCCCGCATTGAATGCAACATATAATGTCGAATTTTATTTCTGATACCGATTCTGATTATCCGATGACTTTAAATTTGTTGTTTGTGTGTTGTTTTCACTTTTGTCTGAGAACATCGAGCGCTAAAGGAAGATGTAACGCACATCCTTGTGTTGTCACACTTCCACTGTCTAATCACACTTCTATACTAATATTATAAACGAAAGTTTGTAAGTATGGATGGATGGATGGATGTTTGTTACTCTTTCACGCAAAAACTACAGAACGGATTTGGATAAAACTTTACAGTAATGTAGCTTAAATATACATCAGAATAACACATAGGCTACTATTTACCGCGATAACATACATATACGCGGGCGGAGCCGCGGGCAACCACTAGTATTACGCTTGCTTACAAAAAAAAACAATTCGTACAAATAGTTTCAGAACTTAGCGTATTCAACCAAACAAACAAACTCAACAGCTTTAAAATATTAGAATAGATTACTTTGATATAATTAACTGATTGTGTTTTTGCTACTTTAACTTGTATAAGTGTGTAGGTGGCCCTTGTTCTCTATGACTCTATGCATCTCTAGGTGTAGTAGCTAATGAGCTTCGGCTTACGAGCTACGGCGCGGGGTACCAATCCGCTGACTACTAGGTAAGTCGTAGGTCGCGGCCGTGGATTCGATACTCACTCACTCACTCTTGACAAATATAATAACTAGCGATCGCTACAAAAATATAACATTGTAATGCTAGCAGTAACAGAAATATCTGCAGGTACGTAATCACGTATGTTTACATATTGCTGGTGCAACGCACATAACCCGATGCAAACATTCTTTTTAGATTTAAAATATGTATCTTCTGTCGCGTCATAAATACTGAATAAATTGACCTATTTGCATTATTGACCTAGTTATAAATATATGTATCAGCATTAGACTACTAAGTAAAGATTGTTGATGATGATGTAAGATTCTTATTCATCAGTTTAGAAAATCTATTAGTTATTTGGAGATCATCAGTTCCTTTATAAATCATAAAATGATTAACATCAAGGGCACATAACACTTTCAATTATTGGTTTTGTATAGGGTTAAATGAGCAAACGGGTCACCGCGCTACTGTCACACACAGATACCCACAAATTATGAGACACAGGTACCTTGCTCATCAATTGCGGTTTGACAATCATCTTCCTTTCCTAAATAGTTAGTTTTTCTGAAATGTACCCATCCCTCGGCAGAGTCAGCAGTGCACATGGCCCATCTCGTTATTGTTGCCAACTCTTTTGTCTTCCCCTCCTCAGTTTGTCCACATGGTTTTTAACCGGCCTCCTGAGGTTTTAAGATATTTCTGGTACTGTGCTAATGTCCTAGAATTCTAGATTCTAACAGATGTAAGTATTATACTTGTGGTATGCGACTTTGTGCTCCAGTTAATAAAATGTCGTGTCGCGTCCTACATTCTGTTATACTATTTTAATTGACTGTTAAACATTTGTTCTGGTATTCAGTTCATTTCGGTGCATTCTATTCCACGTAACCTTCCATCGACTGCTGAGCGCGCCCGCCTGACGTGGGTGGCGTGCACTGTTTCATATTTGGCGTGTTATGTATTAAACATGACCTCCCCCCGGGCCCCGACCTCCGCCCCCACTAATGAGTCACGATACACGAGTGACCCCTGGGCTCCCTCGCACTTAGGTTATGCTGTTAAAGCATCGATGTAACTCATAACTACCAATAGCACTCGTAATCTGTAAAGTTATAATCCAAGCAATATTGTAACTGTGAAACCTGTAAACTTTACATTTGGAAAAAAATCACGCAGGTCATTATCCTGGAAATATGATTGAAAAAAACTACATAACCTAACGGACCCAACGGAAAAATAAGTAACGTTTAAATGATACTGTCAGCATTGCCAATGCCCTTCAGTTAGAGCAACGACTCACAAACGAAAGACGTAACTAAAAAAACTTTTAAAAAATTAAAAAAAACTATTTTAGAAAAACATCAAACGTAAACTCCCTGCATAGAAATACTAAAAGCGTGAAATAAGCTGGCTTTAATTTGACTGGCTTAAATTACAATGTGTCAATTATTGTCTATACCTGGGAAACCGCATGATGAGACAACGTTATGCAAATGACAACAAGACTAATTGTCAATATTTGAATGAACTACACAACAACACTAACACAAGCTAGGTGTATAAAAATAGTGTAGGTTCCTTAACCAAATCTTAGCTTTGCATGTAATTTCTTTCCTACAGAATACAAGTTACTTGTTCGGCATCATAAACTATCATCTAGTTAGATGATACGGCTGCTTACCTTACCGGTCAGATCACCTAAACAACTTGAAAGAAAATAAAGTAATAATATTAGACAATGAAACCACCCAGAATGCTGGCCCACACTATGGCGGCCTGGTGATATGCTTCTGCATCATTGGGGCTCCGGTCTCGCACTCACCAACGAAACACGACAGCACGAATGATATCATTTTACGTTGGTCTTCTGTGAAAGATTCTGAATAACAAATTTTAATTTAGATTTTTAAATGTATGGTCGTAGCGGCACCGTAGCAGTGCCGTAGGCCGTAGTTAACGCGTGCGTCTACGATTATTATTATGTTAACAGTTTCTTGACGCACATCCGGAGTGTGTTAGGTTCGGGCCCTACGTTTGAAGGTCAACTTGTGTTAACAGCATACCATCGCTCATTAAACTACACTGACCACTACTTAGAGACGATAAAAACACAAAAGAGTCACGCAATTCTAAGAACATAGTAACTATACTAAGTATTTATTGAAATTAGGGGTTAGATATATTTACTGAGCGCGCCTATAACTACATATTTTACTCGTTCCATTAAAATAATTTTCTAGTGCCCGATTACGTCAAAATATAACTGTGGAGTCTGTTACTGGATACATAACACATATCTTTTTTAAAATTTAATTTCTAATAACAATGTTAACTCGTGAACGAATAAAAACTAACAGAGCATTTCGAACCCAATGGCACTTACTTAAATACCTTTTTCTCCTGTTATCTCTGCTTACGAAAGACAAGTTTAAAGTGAAGCCACCGTCTTCAATAAGTCCGCTTATCGCTGAGATTGTCAAATAGTTAGAGATTGTCAAAATAGGAAATCTACCAGCTTACTAACCGATATTTGTTAGTGGTAATGGAGTAAAAATAGTACTCACTAATAATAGTGGTTTGCATATGTCGCGTCGTCGCAATGTTATGATCAGAGTGTAACGCAGAGCACGTGTCGGCTCCCAGCGGCGGCGCGCACGTGCCGCGTCACACGCGCTGCTCTCGCCGCGCTTTTCTACGACCGCGCTGCACCTCTCTTAGCGCATTTAATTGATGCTGGTAGACAATAATACGCACAATACCTTCAAATAACAAACACTTTAGTCGATGGCGGTTAAAGTAATATTACTTCTTTTTATTACTTTAATAACATGAACGTTTTGAATACAGACTTTTGTACTTGTACATCCTCGTAAACACATAGTACATAGGGTATAGATAGCCACCAGACAGTAGGGAACAACAATACTCTATTATTAACTCGCCATTCATGACCTACTGAAAAATTCTCGCGTCATGTCATGTCATTCAAATAAAATAAACTATTTTGATGTGAGTCGCCGTCGCGAAGCATTCATAGGAAACAGACCACTGTTTACCCTCATTGCATGGTCCACGTGGGCGCTTGCGCGTTCTTATATACCGCATTAGAGGCCCAGCGAGCTCGTGAAACGACACAAGTGCACGTGGGTTAGTGGCGCTTATGTCCCATAGCTCCGTGCGAGCGACGCCGACTGACCACCGGCCGCTCCACGCCGTTCAGTATTTCAGTAATCGTTAGCCACCGGGGAGGCCGGTCGTACCGCTAGCGCCACCGGCTTTCACACACGCGACGACCGCCTGCCTCTCTATCGGCACCATGTAAAGCGTCATCATGCCGCCTGCGCCGCCTTCCGAGGAGTCCAGCGCCTTCACAGTTATCAATCATGAGGAGAGAGGCGCGAACGAAACAAAACCGAATGTGCTAGACGAGGAGCTCGCGCCGCCGCTGCCGAGCAACGTGAACGTAGTGAAGCCCCTGCAACTCGATGACGAGGCCAACGTTATGCCGGTGGCTTCTGCTCCCAATACAATACTGGACCCTAAGTTCTCCCGGGCTCTTGATTTCAAACTACGAAGACTCAAAGAGAAGGAAATACTTCAAGCGAACCTGCGGCGGCCGACGCGTTACCGGCCACGAAACGGTATACTCGCCGCTTCCAACCCCAACGTGAGCACTGTTCAGCAGCCGCTGTCGGACAAACCGCTGAGCCAATCACATCCTCGCATCAATCATATTGAATCTGAAAACGAAAAGAAAGTTCCGCCCAATATGGACAAGTCACCGGAACTTAAGAGCAGATCTCGGAACGCGCCGTCATCCACGGACGGAGATAAGCCGCGGTTCGTGACCACGGTGAAGAGTGGCCAGTTTTTGTTGCCTCCTCCAGAAGTTGCCCGTATTCTGGGTCTAGAGACGCTGTACCCAGCTAAAGAAAGAGAAAAGGTTATGTACTCATATTCGAGCAAACCTAAGGTAGTTGCTCCGCGCGCCAAGCGCTCCGTTTTGGAAAAGAAACCCGAGGCGAAGCTGCCCAATGGCGACGTGGTGGAGGGAGCGCGGAGACCTCACGCTGGGGAGGTGTTCGGAGGCGTTCGAGCACTCATCGCTGGCGTCGTCGGCATGACGCACATGCTCGAGAAACATGACCAACCGACCAAGTACGTGACACACAATACCTCTACATTCAACTACAATATTTTATAGCCATCCTATAGCAATATTGACAATAATTCAGCGTAGGCCGACTTATCCCTGAAACACAATTCTTGGATGCGATATCTAAGCATAATATTCATAGTGATTACTTATAAATTGTCATATAGTGTTGATCTTTTGTTCAGAAGTCCCAACCAATATAGTTAGACGTGTGGGTTCGACAATATATAATGCTTCCGATTCACATCGAATAGATGTAAATCAGAAGCAATATTGGGATTTTATCTTAATCTACGTATGAAAGTGAAATTGCACATCAGTTTTATAAATTATTAAAATAAAAAGAGAAACACCAGGGACATATTACCGACGTGTATTAGTTTGTGAGAATGAAATAGTGGGTGGCGGTGGGAGCGTGGCGCCGTGTGGCCGCCACCACACGACGTTCCGCAGTTCAGTGTTGCTGACCACTTGCCACGAGGTCAGCAACACTGGCCCTGCTTCCGCTCTATTCCGATCGGTTATCTTATCTTAGCTCCTATTACTCTTCATAAAAAAGACATCAAAAATAAACCCTAAAACAATAATGACAACAAATATCATATTTCTCTCCCTGTCACAAATTTTTAACCGACTTCCAAAAAGGAGGAGGTTCTATGTTCCACTGTATGTATTTTTTTTTATGTATGTTCACCGATTATTCCGTCAGTTGTGGACCGATTTTGAATTTTTTTTGTATTCGAAAGGGTATGCTTCCGAGGTGGTCCCATTGCCAGCATATCAGGATCTGATGATGGGATCCCAGGGAATTCGAGGGAATCCCTCATTTTTTATAGGCACATACTATGTTTTTCGTATATTTTCTGAAGTTACACCGGTATTTGCGTCTGGTAGTCATCATTTTATGATGATGAGCTGATGATGTAAGGTACAACTCCTTAACGGTTAGGAGTTGGAGGATAAATCTTTAAATATCATATGTACATATGTTACCTTTAGTCGTATTCTTTCAAATTATTTAGGTAAGCTGATGATGGAAGGTGGAAGGTACAACTCCTCAACGGTTAGGAGTTGGAGAATAATTCTTTCAATTTCATACGTATCTAAAGACCTTCAGTCGTATACTTTCAAGTTATTTAGGTGAGCTGACTTCAAACAGATTCTAGGTACCTAGCACACATTATAATACTACTATTTAAATGAATAAAGAATTAGGTATAGGCAATTTAAGAAGAACCAGTTTATTTTACGCTTTTAAGTGTTTTTTTGGCAGAGAGTTTTCGTTGGATGTTTTTTGGAAGTCGGTTTTTTTTTTATAAAAAGTTTTTAACCGTAAACAGTTTTCGCTTTTTTTAGGGCAGCGTCAGTGATACAGGGATATATTTAGTAGGTAGAATATTTAGAATAATTAGTAGTAGGTACTGAACTTCTTGGAAATGATACTTATATGCACCGAACGTAAACATAACGTAGATCACTATAAAATTTATGATCGATTCTACCGTCACAAATAATACCTATGTAGGTTTTTACATTCTTGAAATTAAACCCACTTGTACTGTTATTCCAGTACCTAATAAACTTAAAATTTAACCTGGCCGGTTTCATTATCAAACGTTAGGTTAAATCTATATACATAAAAATGTAACAGGTCCAATTCTGTACATTAAAGATATTTTGTCATTTTTTTTGTAGGGCTCTCCATTATCGATACTAAAGCCAAAACTAAAATTTTTCTCATTTTTGTCTGTCTGTCTGTCCGTCTGTCTGTCTGTATCTTGGCCACGCATCACGCTGAAACTACTGAATGGATTCAAATGAAACTTGGCATGATTTGAGTTCATACTACGAGGTAGGACCTAGGATACTTTTTATCCCGAAATTCAGCACGGTTTCCTGGACAGAGGGGATGAAAGTCAAAATATGTACTTAGTTGTAATTCATTAGCACATAGTCCGATTTAATTCAATCCTTTTTCGCTAGAAAGAAAAAAAAAAGATAACGGGAAAAGTTTTTTTTTTGTACGCGACTGTACACTGCCTGTGGGAAGCTGAGACAGATATGTAAATATGGCGGTACGAAGTTTGCCGGGTCAGCTAGTAATGAAATAAAAGTACAATTTTAAAGAATGTGTACAACAAGTTCCACCGAATGTTGACAATCGAGAGTATAAATTAAATATGTAGGTTTAAATTATATTCCATTTTCTAACCACTGCTGAGCAGTACTGTACATTTCTCAGTTAATATTTCCGGGTTAAAGAGTAGTCTATTCCTATTCCCTGTCTGCAATCTTTCTCTGTGCCAAATTCTTTCGCAATCCGTTTAGCCGTTCTGACTGAATCACAATTCTATTCATCCATATTCATATTTTGTAACCAATTTCTCAGATAACATAGAAACCTATGTTCAGAACCATAATTTATAAAAACAATAATAACAATATTTACATAGTATCCATACATTGAACGACCACATTTATAATCGTACTAGCTGACCCGGCGAACTTCGTACCGCCATATTTACATATCTGTCTCAGCTTCCCACAGGCAGTGTACAGTCGCAGACAAAAAAGACTTTTCCCGTTATCTTTTATTTTTTATCTTTCTAGCAAAAAAAGAATTAATGAAATCGGCCCATGTGTTATTGAATTACAGCTATGTACATATTTTGACTTTCATCCCCTCCCCCCAGGAAACCATGCTGAATATCGGGATAAAAAGTATCCTATGTCCTACCTCGTAGTATGAACTCAAATCATGCCAAGTTTCATTTGAATCCGTTCAGTAGTTTCGGCGTGATGCGCGGCCAAGATACAGACAGACAGACACAAAAATGAAAATAATTACAGTTTTGGCTTCAGTACCGATTATAGAGAGCCCTCCAAAAAAAATTTTCAAAATATCTTTAATGTACAGAATTGGACCTGTTACATTTTTATTATAAGTATATAGATAGATTAACTTAATCTTTGTTGAATGAAAACATATTATATCTTCAAACTACCAAAATTCCATAAATGTTCATTAATGAGACAACAATACAATAATTTTAATATAAGTTCAATATTTATAAGAAATATTAGAATTTTGTTTTGCATATTCCAGATCTGAATAACTGTCATTATTTTTATCTATAACGTTAGTGTCAAAACCAGAATTAGATTAAATACAGTCGTCCATTAGCCCCGTGAAGTGAGAGTGTGGCGTGTTGTGTTTCAGCGGCAGCATCGGCACCACGGGCCAGTACTCCAACGTGATGCACGACAAGCGCGTGGTGCGCGGCAGCACCTTCGCCTCTCACCCGCACGCCGCCGTGAGTATCACTCTTCTCTCTCCGAATCAAGAACTCGGACCTTTCTTAACAACTTGCTAACAGACGAGATGGAGTATGCTGCTAATGTGTATATACCAGCATACAATTTTATACACTTCTCGACAAATAATGCTCATACGCACTAGATGACTATATAGAGTAGATTTATTAACACCTACTCACAATTATTAACAAACACGACTTAGAAGCGGTAGTCTACTTATTTAGAAATCGTTATTTGGCCTATAAAGAGCCAGTTCACCAATCGCTGATAACAATCTGTGTCCTTATCGCATTCAAAAGTTCAGTTAATTGTTATTAAAAATTTCGATTTCGAGTGAAATCTACATTATAATCGCACCAGCCAAGTTCTTACTGATTACTATAAGAACTTGGCTGATGCGATTATAATATCCAGCAATATTTTATAATGTACACACATCAAAAGTGTCTAGGGATCAAGCATTTTTAGGCCTGCTCAGTCACCAGACTTAAAACCGATTGAGCATGCATGGGATATGCTACAGAGAAGAGCTCTGCCGAATATGGAGGGTATCCAGTCGCAAGAGGACCTTTTTTTGTTGTTGCAACGAACATGGGCGGCCATTCCACAGCGTGATTTGGATGAACTCATTTTGAGTATGCCAAACCGATTCTTGTGTTGTTAGTGTTCGCGGTAGAAACACGGATTATTAATTGTTTAAGTTACCTAATAAAATTTTAAAGAAAACTGTTATTTCAGTCTTTTTTTCGAACTTTAATGTTAGTGGTTCAAATGTCAAAAATCCCTTTATTAGGAAAATGGCAAATTTCTTTATTAATGCAAAGGTGACTTGGTTTATCGTTACTGTGACAAACGAAATCACTTTATTTGATGAATCCTTAAAGAAAATTTTAATTAATATCAATCAGGAGAAAAGTTATTGCAAAAATATATGTTGATCCCTAGACACATATGTTGATCCCTAGACACTTTTGATGTGTGTATTTATTTGAATATATTATAAAATATTCCCGGAGAAATGAACTCTACATCGGTTCGTTGTCTAGCAGTTACATTCTGTTTAACTCACTTGAACCTTCAAGATCACTAACAATAAGCTTTGTAATGGCTTCGGTCTGGTGACATTAGAATGAAAACTAATAGTAATAGAGTGATGGCTGATGAACAAACGCGTCCAGAATTATGCGGACAACAGAGGATTGGATAGACAAATGTATTTGCTTACACACGTAAAGTGTCATGTCGCTACAAGCACAAGTGAAAAGCTATATAGCAGTGTTGAGCGTGGCCCGCCACCGCGCCCCGGAGCAACGGGCGTTCCCCCTAATTAGCTGCTGAAGCAATTCTATTTATTTAGTGCTTAACTGCCTTGTAGCTGCTTAGCATACACATTAGTTAGTGGCACGACATTTTGACATTTCGTAACAATTCTTAACAAAACATAACAATTTATGAGTCATTCATATATTACCTGATAAAATATTAACTGGATGACCTACGCGACTTCGTCTGCGTCTCATTTCTATTATGCTCTGTTCCTCTTGGTATCAGCGTGATGTTAACTATTCTATCTTAGGCACGCCAGCAAAACACACATTTAAAAAAACAGAAATCGGTTAGAATGTTTCGGAGTTCATGTAAGCAACAGCGTGACACGAGAATTACACATAATAGAGATTAAAACATGAGTAAAATTATACGTGTGTATGGACCACCCACCTATGTCTGTGAAGAGTCTGCGCAAAGATTTTGTGCTTGGTTGAAATCATCTCACGGAACAATCGATGCCCAGCTTCTCATCTAAGATCCAAGACATGGAATAGGGGGCGAACGAGTATCACCTGATGTTAAGCGATTACCGCCGCCCATGGACACCCGCAACACCAGAGGCGTCACAAGATCGTTGCCGGCCTTTGGGGGATGGGGAGAGGGATGTGGGGAGGGGTTCGGGTATGGGCCTCCGGTATCCTCACTCACTCGGTGAAACACAGCGCAAGCGCTATTTCACACCGGTTTTCTGTGAGGCTCCGGTCGAGCCGGCTCATTCATGCCGAAGCGTGGCTCTCTCACGGTAATTGACAAATACCTCACATTCGCTTGTAGTTCGTTTCGTCATACAAATTGAAGTTGTAGGACGGTGTTGTGGATGTCGGTACTGAGCGGTCTCGCATAATGCATGTCTTTGATCGGTCGAGTGACGTCGACCCCGACAGCCACACAATAAGCATAGTTCTGTGGAAACTGAGTTACTGTGAATAACTGCCGTGACCGACAGCCACAGTTGAAATCAATTCCGTTTACATCAACTGTTTAGCTACAGCATTAGGCGCTCTAGGTAATCAAGAACACTTTAATCAGTTTGTGACTCCACCTTTCGGTGCTTTCCATTTATAATATTTCGGACTACATTAAGACCTACAAAATGAAGAGGTTCTATCTAATACTACCGCTCCTTGCTGCTTAGAGTTCAATTCCTACAGTTTTCTTGTACTCTAAATTCATTCCGTTGACGTGGAAGGACGACCTTATTGGATATTTTAATACAACACCACTTTGCCTTTATTACAACACCACTAAACGCGTCCCCTGAACTCAACTCAATGACATTTTGACATAATCCAAAATGTCAAAATGACACGACTTAGTGTTGCCATTACAATCTACATTTCGAAACGATCGATTTCGAACACACTATGTAATCTGTCTACCTGTATGACGACACATTATTCACAAATTACGTCACTGGGACGCGACCGTTCCCTGGGGTCGAACAAAGTACATTTACAGTACAGTTTCCTAACTCGTATTGAATCGAAGGTCACGTCAGTCACGGTGTGCTATGTGCGTGTGCAGGGCGACGGCGTGGAGAGCGCGGCGGCGCGGGAGGCGCGCACGCGGCGGCGCGCACTGGCCCGCCGCGCCGCAGCCGCGCGTCTGCGCCCCGGCACGCCGCCGCCCGCGCCCGGCCGCCGCCACCACCCCATACAGACCGAGTACTACCTGGAGGAGGTAATCCCTGCTGCTCAGTCCAATCAATCCCTCCTTCACTCTGCTTAAACTAAAACGGAAATGACACACCCGACTAGTATTGGAAGACAACTTCGTCCGACGACGGTCGGTATACGTGGCTCATATCTAGGAAGTTTCACAAGCGAAGCGCCGCGTCGCCGTGTGTAAAACGGGTTCAGCTCAGATATTTATGTTTAAGTTACGATGTTATATAACAATGACCCAAAATATTCGTTAAAACGTATTGTCACTGCCAGATGAAAGTTAAAGTCCTAATTCTTTCTTTCCCTTCCTCGCGTAGCTGTTCGACAAGGGCACGGAAATGGAGGTGGGGGTCCAGACAGATCTATTCGTGGACCGGCCCGCCACGCCCGTGTACGTGCCCGCCAAGACCGGGGCAGATGCGTTCACGCAAATATATCCAGGAGACGTGAGTTACACTTGCACACCGTTAATTACCTATCTCCTAATAAATAATGTTTTACCCTATTGTAGACCTTTTTTGTCCGTCAATCAATTTAGCAAGGTGTGAGAAATACATTTCTTGAACAATTATCTACCGTGGACCAATCCTTAATTAGACATCGTAAGAAGTTAGAAAATCAAAACAAGCATTAATTTTTATTAAAATACTTCGGGGGGGATACAGAGTCACGAAAAACACACAAAACTAAATACTGATCTGCCCACTATTGGGAAACTTCGTGCCTGTTACAAGATGAATGGGTAGATTTACATATCCGGTATAGCTAACGTTTGTGTAATATTAAATTTATTACATCATCATCATCATATCAGCCGTAAGAGGTCCACTGCTGCAGGCCTCCTCTATTGATTTCCATTTCGACCGGTCGGTAGCGGCCTGCATCTAACGAGGGCCTGCGATCTTAACTAGGTCGTCCGTCCACCTAGCGGGAGGCCTTCCTACGCTGCGTTTTCCGTCACTTGGTCTCCACTCAAGAACCTTTCTGCCCTGCCCACTGCCACTTCAGCTTGCTGACTCGCTTGACTTTTGGCAGTATCTGCAATGACCTGACCCTTTTCTATTGGTGATGGGAAATGGTCTATGTACCTACTCATGCATATAAATAATATTATAATGATGTTTCGACAGCTATTCGACTTTGATCTGGAGGTGCAACCGATACTGGAGGTGCTAGTGGGCAAGACGACGGAGCAGGCGCTGGCGGAGGTGGCGCAAGAGGAGGAGTTGTCGACGTTGCGCGAGCAGCAGCGCCGCTACTGCGAGCTCAGGGACGCCGAGCTCGCGGAGCGGCAGCGCCTGGCCGCGCAGGATCTGCGCCTGCACCAAGAAAAGGTTTATCATTTATATGGATAATTTATTTTCTTCTGCTGTCGTATCTCTTGGTAGGGTAGTTTAAGTATTCTGTAAGTCTGTATGGATATTGTAAGTAGATACGATGTCGATGCTGTCACTGTTAGTTTTATCAGCTTTTTCAAAAATATGATATTACATTTTGAAATGAAAGTGTTAGTGAGTGTATAATAATAATAATAATTTATTTAGCACTTACAAAATATTTAGAATTACAATTTATGCTTATATCTACTTACATATTATATACACAATCTCATTATGTATAAAAGTATTGTAAATCTAACTTTAGGTGGCTCCGCTGGCACTCAAGCTAAGATTAAACTTGTGTTGTGAGTGCCAGGGCTCCCTCTTAACATTGTACATAAATGTTTTAAAATTACACATGGACCTTCATATAACTGCTTCAATCGTTCCAAAAAGTGCAACGATTAAATTAGCAAAAATTAACAGAAAAAAATAATTATTCAAAAGTTTAAAATTGAAAGAGAAACAAAAATAAAACAAAAAATAAAATAAAATGAACAACTTTGAGTACTTCAAACGAGGTGTATGTGTATGTGAGTATTTATGTGTGTGTGTGTGTGTGTGAGTATATGTATCTATCCGAGTGATTATGTACGTGATAGTTCGTGAATTTACAACAAATGTTCCGTTTCATCATAGGTCAGGGTCATAATCCCTTCGCTAACCAATTTCTTACACTAGTGATGATTAGTCTTATATATGACATATATAACTTACTTTTTTATATATGCGACTACATAATACTCGAAAATATCTACTTGTCATAGTCAATCTATGACGCTCTGCAGGACATACATTTGCAGATCTGCGCTTTGTAAGATGATCTGGGCTATACTCCAGGGTTGCATGTTTGCGTAGAATTGTGTAAAGCACAAATAACTGTCTGACGGTCATGACTTGACAATCTTTATATAATTGTGTTGTGCCATACCGGAAGTGTTTGTGAGTCATGACCTTAAGGACTGCCCTCTGTGCCCTCTCCAGTTGTAGAAAGTTTGCTTTTGGAGCTCCACCCCAGACAGTTATTCCAAAGGACAGTATTGATTGGCATAATGCAAAATATACCATCCTTAGAGTATCGAAGTCTGCGCAGTCACGGAGATTTTTTAAAATTGCAATGAGCTTTCTTACTCTACCCACCAGTCCCCTGATCTGGTCCCTCCATGAGAGTTGATTGTCAATTATGATGCCAAGATAACGAACATTTGTCATTCTAGATAGTGGGGGACAAGAACATAGATTTGAATGTTCTTTTTTACATACATGTGCTCTAACACTAAGTGATTCATCTAGCTGTGACGAAGAATTCATGGAGAAAGTGATGTAATTTGTCTTTTCTACATTCAGAGTCAAAACGTTAGCGGATAACCAAGACATAACAATATTCAATGCCGATTCTGCTCGGTCTCGGACTTCTAACCAGTCCTGACCACGTATTAAGAGAGCTGTGTCATCCGCGTATGAATAAATATTGCAATTGGGAATGGATAGATCACACAAACCATTCATGTAAATCATAAACAGAGTTGGTCCCAGGATAGAGCCTTGAGGAACACCGAAGGACAGCAGTCGCTCATCACTTATATGCGAGCCGATCCTAACGCATTGGGTTTGGTCTGAGAGGTAACTCTTAAAGATTTCAAGTTCAGAGCCACGAATTCCCATGCTCTCCAGCTTTGAAATTAGGATAAGGACAGAAACAGTGTCAAACGCCTTCGAGAGATCTAGAAAAATACCTAAACATTTAGACTTTTCATCGAGAGTTTTAACAACATTGTCAATAAGAGCTGCAACAGCGTCTTCACACGATTTATCTTTACGAAATCCATATTGATTTTTAGATAATATGTTATGAGTTTCTAAAAAGTTTACTAGACGGTTATTGATAACTTTTTCTAAAATTTTTGACAATGATGGCAGGACTGATATAGGTCTATAGTTATTGACACTGCCTCTGTCCCCACTCTTAAAAACCGGTCACAATGGCCTTTTTTAATGCTGTAGGAAAAGTTCCTGTCGAAAAACATAGCCCACAAATATGAGTAATGGGAGGAACTAGGGTATTCCGACTAAGTTTTATCATCCTTGCAGTAATTGCATCCCAACCTGCAGCAGAATCAGTTCGAAGATTTTGGATTATTCTGTCAATTTCAGTACAGTCAGGTGCGAGGAGAACAATGGACTTGGCGTGCGTCCGAGTCCGAGCAACCGATTCATTGTCTCGGACGGAATCGATATACCTTGTTGCCAGTTTTTTCCAATATTCGCAAAGAAATCATTAACCATTCACATTCACAATCTAAAGGTAGTAGAGCCACGCTGATTTCAGCACGAACGGGCCGGCTCGACCGGGGCGGTACTACCCTCGTACAGAAAATCAACGTAAAATGACAGCGATCGTGCTGTCGCGTTTCGTTGGTGAGTGCGAGACCGGAGGCCCAATTAGTCTATTCAACAAGTTCCACACTTGTTGACTAGACTAAAAGATGCAGCAGCATCACTAGGCCGCCATAGTGTGGGTCGCCATACTGCATTGTCAGCATTTGCAATGAGTATGGTGACCACCACTCTTGGATTCTGCTTATGCTTGCCATCAGGCAGAGTAGAGTCATTTTGGCGGGCCAAACATAAAAAAAAAAAAAAAACAGATTTGTAGCAGATTTGCCGTCAAGTGCAGAAGCAGACAAAAGTTCCTCTGGAGAAGTTTTAGAAGTTGTATTGTTCAATATATTGTTAATTACACGCCATGATTGCTTGGGATTATTTTTTGATTTCATTATTTCATTCTTTTCATGATTTCTTTTTAGTCGATTTAGCAATTTATTACAAATATTGCGATATCTTAGATAGGTAATCTTTAAAGTATAGTCATCAAGTGTTTTTTTATGTTTCTTATGTAAACTGTCTCTATTACGTATACATTTTAGCAGCCCTTGAGTTATACAGAGCTTGACAATTCTTGACCTGGATGGGATACGAACTGTCAGAGTGTGTTTCTTAATGATAGGCATTACCGTACTCATTAATAGATCGGTAGCTTGATCAGGATCATCCATGTGCATAATGGAAATAAAATCTGCACAGTTAATGTCCGACACTACTTTCGTTTGATCAATTTTTGTGATTATTTTGTATTTTTTTGGTGGTATTAATTTTTGTATGCATAACAGAACTGGTGCATAATCCGTTATATGCGTTTCTAATAGTAAAGTAACGACGGGGCTTGGGATTTTAATCAAAGCGTGATCCAGACAGCTGTTTTCCCTAGTGGGAGAGTTGAATGCCGGCAATAGTCCATGTGATGATATTAGTTCAACATACTCATTATAATGGGGATCCCTACTGGTTGGGCTAATATCGATCTTCACATCCCCCATGAGAAATATGTTTTTAAATGAAGATAATGAATCTAAGATGTCACATCAAACCATTCAGAAAATTGTTAAGCTTATGAAAGGATGGTGGCCGGTACACAGCTATTAGTGCGGTGTCAGTGTCTAGTTTACAAACAAGAAAATTTGCATCCATGAATTTGGGCTCTGTAATACTATGTTGTAGGTCTGTATTTATATAAACCGCCAACCCGTCGTTCTGGTTACATGTGTGTGTTGTGTAATACGATGAGTATCCTTGAATTGATGGAATGCTTATAGATTTTCTTAGCCAACATTCCGATAGTATAATGACACAATGTATGTCGGTGGTGTGGAGTCTGTATGTGAGCGGCATGTTGTGGCAGGAGCGGCGCGTGGCGGAGGCGCGCGCGGCGCGGGCGGCGGCCACGGAGGCGCGCGAGCGGGCCGCCGCCGCCGTGCTCGTGCAGGGCTACGTGGCCGAGCTGCTGCCCTCCGTGCTGGCCGGCCTGCGCGACCAGGGCTACCTCATGGAGCGGATTGAGAGGGGTCAGTGCGCTCACAACACTCTCTACTCACGTCGCGGATCCCTTACACCAAACGTTTCATGATGTATTTGTATCAGGTATCGACGAGGAGTTCATGCCTTGGCTCGTCGACGAGGTCTCCAGCGAGATCGAGTCGATTGTCACCAGCCGCGACGTTATCACAGGTACCTATCGATGAGTTGTTATTCGCGAGCTATTGCACAGGCATTTTATTAGCAACTGGCTTTCGCCCGTGACTTCGCTCGTATTTAATAAAAATATCCTATGTTACTTCTAATACCTCCAAGAATATGTGTACAAAGTTTCATGATAATCGGTTAAGTGGTTTTTGCGTGAAAGCGTAACAAACAAACTTACATTCATATTTATAATAGTAAGGACTAATCTATCCCTAAGGATACGTGGGTAAAACCTGAAAACTGAAACAAAAACTGAAGTATACGTATTTTAAAGTATTCAAATGTACAATGAAACATTCAAGTATAGGTACTTGAAGCGAGTGAACAAGCTGCAACAATCGGCTACGCTTGCCGTTCGAAATGTCGAATGGATTACAATTTAATTGAAGATATATCAAAATAATATAATGAGAATGTAGAAGCTTGCACGGACTGTAATATGAAAGTGTAAATAATTATGAAACAATGAAGTTACGTGTGCTGGTCCCCTCCTACTCCAGGCGTTTGTACATACCGTGTGTTTTGGACACGTATTTTAAAAGACGTCTCATGTACCTATCGGTTGAATTTTGAATTTTGGTTAAACTCTGATTACTTCTTTAGGCGCGTTGAGCACTTAAAGATTATGGAAATCGCGTCATCGTCACGGAAAGATTTCCATGAGCTATGTATATTTTTGCACTTCTTTCGCATTTCATTTAAAGAGCAAAGGGGCTCACGTTAGGCTTCAAAGGGGGGGGAAGAGGTTTGGTAAAAACCACTAAATAACACAAGGGGGAGGGGGGTGTAGTTAGAAATCACGTGTATTTGTTTTTTATATTTCTTCCGAGAGATATTCTCTGCGTAGTGTACCTACTATGTCCTTTTATCATGGTTCTTAATTTCTCTAAATTTCATATCATGGTTCTACTTGAATATCATATTCTAAAATTTTGCTAAAAATACTCGTGATTTTATGGGAGGAGGGGGTTAATCTTAAACCTCACCACGTATCACCAAGGGGGAGGGAGGGTCAAAAAGCTAAAAATCAGGTTTACACCTGGCCTAGAAGCGTCGCCACAAATCGCTAAAAATCAGGTTTACCCCTCACCTATAGATATTTCACATCAAAAAAACATCACTTGATTACAGAGGTTTATTTCAGGTGAGCTTACACAACTTTTTGTTCTCATGACTGCTTTGTGATTTTTTTGAATGATGATGGGAGATGATCAACACCTAAAACATCATACTTATTACAGAATTCGTTTTAAGTTTTGCTCAGTTGAAACTCGTATCAAGAATTGATTTCAACTTACGGTCTGTTGTCAAGGTTGACTAGACTCGTCCTTCACTTACCCATCAGATGTGAAGCGGCCACGACAGAGTGTGTAATGTATGTTCTGTAACGTTGCAGAGATAGTGCGCGACGTGGTGGAGGCCCGCGCCGAGCTGTACCGCGGCGCCGGCGAGCGCGAGGTGCAGCGCGTCGAGCCCGACGACTCTGTCACGCTCGCCTCGCTCGGCGACGAGGAGGAGGAGGAGGAAAGTTAGTACACAGTACAAGCCTCGCGACATCTGCTTAAATTGGAAAGGCTTTGGAAGTTCACATGCACACACAATAATGTATCAAAATCAGAAACTGCCTCGGACACGGTGTCACGGTGGCGTAGTAGTAGCATGTCAGACTGCTGTACTGAGGTCTAGGGCTCGAATCCCGAATAAGACCAAATATTTTGTATGATCTACAAATATTTGTTCTAGGTTTAGGTGTTTTCTATGTGTAGGTATAATTTTTATGTAAAAAAAGTATATAAGTATTCTATCAGTTAATCTAGCTGTGAGAGTACAAGCTGTTTTAATGCAATTTACTTGAATAGTTTAAATGTCAATCTCTAGCGGAAAGAAAAAAAGTAGTTTGTCCTTGAGTCCTTAGTGATGCCATACCGCCAGTGTGCGGGGCCTGTACAACCTGTCGCACCGAGCCCCTCGTCTGTCCCGCGTCACACTTGGTGCGATTCGCGTCACCTCGCACGTGCTCGCTGTCGCGGCGCGTTAGGCACGGTGCGCGCTCTCATTACATCGCGATCTGCCTGCTATTAGTGGTTGCGCCGCACACCGACACACTATTCCTTTACTGCTGTCACACTCCGAACAATTTGATACTCTGTTCCCATCGAATAAGGACCAGAGTGCGATGACAAGTGAACAGACCACGTGGCCGTGCGCTGCAATACGCAGAAGGGGATGTAAATAATGCGATTGGCGCCGCGGTCGCGAACAATTAAGATTGATTCGGTGTGATGATACTATAATAACGTTTTGATGCGGGGCGCGTTTGTATGAGTTAGTTAAGAGCATTAGTTATTATGTTTGGTCACAAGTGACGCGGAGTGGTCGCACGTGCAGCGCCCCGAACATGGCGCGACTTCACCAACACGCACTGTACACTAAGCCGCGCTTCTCAAGTGTGTCGTAAGTTCGTAACTCGTAGTGCCGCTATATTCTTGTCCGCGTAGCTGCGTAGCTCGGTTAAGTTGTTGCGTAGCATCAGTATATTATTTCAACTAAGCTACGCCCCAATTGAAATTTACTTATCAATATCATTTAAGCGATGCACTTTAAAAAGGTATCATTTTTTGGTGTCTTTGAAACATTAAGTCATACCTTTTTATGGAAAAAACAGAATAATAACCAGATCAGCAAAATGATGCATTTGTATGATCAGACGCATTCACAATATTTATTCAAATTATTCATTACCGCAAAACAAAAGTATCGGCAGAAACAACCCAAACATTTAAAACCTCTTGCAAGGAAAAACATTTACATACTAGGTAAAGTTTTTGGGTATGCTGAATGTGATATATTTATACCTACTCGCTGGGACAATAGATCCCGTTGGCAAGTTGCAAGCTGGTGGCAAGGTGTGTGGCGCGCGGCCGCGGCTGTCGTCGATGGACAAGGGCGCGGCGCCATATGCCGCCGCCGCACCTCACACCTATTATACTTGTACTACTAATTAAACTCAAGTATAAAATAAATGTCATGCTACGTTTTATGTAAAACTAGCTTTTACCCGCGGCTCCGCCCGCGTGTTTGTCGGTTATCGCAGTAACGAGAAGCCTACGTCCTTCCTCAAGAATATTCAAGAATCAAGAATTTCAAAGTATCTCCATGACAAATTTCATTGAAATGGGTGCAGCGCAGTTTGGCCGTGAAAGCGTGACAGACAGACAGATAGACAGAGTTACTTTTTTTATATATGGCCCTGCTAAAATGACTCTACTTGGCCTGATGGAAAGCATAAGCAGAATCTAAGAGTGGTGGTCACCATACTCATTGCGAATGCAGACAATGCAACAATGCAGCATGGTGACCCACACTATGGCAGCCTAGTGATGCTTCTGCATCTTTGGGCGTCCGGTCTCGCACTCACCAACAAAACACAACAGCACTGCTGCTGTCATTGTACGTAGATTTTCTGTGCGAGGGTAGTACCGCCTGTACCCCGTGCCTGTGCCCCGGTCGAGCCGGCCCGTTCGAAAACTTTCTCATTTATAATATACATAAGTATGAATTAAATATCTACTAACGCAAATATCTTTCGGTTTAGTCACTTCGTGAGCGCTTCAAGTCGGTAACTGAACTAATATATATAGTTATATAAAGAAATAATATACATATATAATAAAAAAATATTATAAATGTCTCATTAGACACAATTTAAATACATCAGCCATTAACTGACAAGATCTGCATTAAACCGTTTTTAGAAAGTTAACAATTAGGTATACCCAAATATATTGTTAAGAGTGGGGAGTGTCGCAGCAAAAGCTTGTGTTCATGCAATATTTATAGAGTAGATATCTACAATGAATACAATTTGTGGACAAGTGACGTGTTGCGGTGTGTGCGGAGTGCACGTGCACCGATCGAGTGCGTGATAACGCGCGGTATCGCGGATCGCGCAGATTTTAATTGAATCGCTCGCGATAAGGCGCGGCGTGCGGCCGGCTGCACCGCGCTCTACGCTGTGCGCTGTGCGCTGTGCGCTGCGGGGACACTTGACTGACGCATTTGCTCCCAACATTAACCTAATCAAAGTATTGAAGGGCCGAAAACTCAATAAAATTATTCAACAATCTCTGTCGGCAACAAAGTTAAAATCTATATAAATAAAATTGAAGTGTCTGTTTGTAATTTAAAATTAACAGCTTTACACTAAATGCATATGAAAGTATATATGGTACCTACTTACATTTTATTTAATAAACACTTTTCACTATTTTTAAATATTTTATGTTTATTTTATTAACGCTCTAGTAGCCGACTCCAAATCTTGGGAATAATAAAGGCTAGGGAGAAGAAGAAGATTTTACTAACGCTCTAGACTTGTAGAGATGTAGACTTGGCTGACACTCAGGGCGCAATATTTTATTAATCTCTGTTCAAAATCAATGAATTCTCTCAACATGTCGTACGATCGCCAATTCACCCGTAATATCGAGTTACGGTCACCAGGCCCAGCGGAGTTTGGCGAGAGTCAATATTATTGCAGAGAGTTCAGAACTTTTAGATCACAATTAAAAGCGCAGAGCGCGAGCACCATCGCTAATTGTTCAGTAATGGACCAACACTACGATTGAATACTACAATCGATATTGAACTTTATGCCTCTATAATTAGAGACTCAGTTACAGGAACGACACGCGGAGCGATGTTTATGCAGCTGTGTTCTCCCCTGATTCAACAATTCAGACATTTTTTAAAGCGCCCCGCACAATACAATAATAATGAAAAGAGATTAAATGTTACAATTTAGATCTCAATAGGTACAAGTGCACGAGGCAGTGCGGCCGTACCGCGACCAATTGGTTTTAATATTTTTCAAGTAGCAATATAGAATATTTCAGCTAGACAATAACTAATCTCCCACCATATTTAATGGAACCGTTTCCCAAGTTTAATATTCAGCACCCCTAATCACGACAAAAATTAAGTTGATACCGAACTAGTAATTTGGACATTAAATCATCCAATATTTCTTGTGGTGTCTGGTATAGTTTATTTATTAACATCGTACATCGGCGGACTTAATCGCTAGGGCGTTCTCTACCAGCCAACCTTTGGAGGGTGTAGAGTTTTGGTAAGGTAGGTGCATCCAGGTTAAAGTTATAAACAGGTATAGATGTTATTTGAATTAAACCAACCAACATAAAAATGCAACAATCAAAGTTTATAAGCACAGTTCCTTGTAATCACACGAAATAATTGTTTATTTATCACCCAAGCAATATAGAAACGTTATACTAGTATCAAAGAGAGTCGGTCAGCGTGTAACAATCGTCCGATATCAATGTAAGTTTCGTTTTTTTATATTTGAATGGAGACCTGTCACGGAGAGCGCGGGCATAATACTTACATGTTGCACTAATCTCTATATCGTTTGAACAAACAATCGCAGCACTCTGCCATGAGTCCATTAAACGAACATTGCGACTCTCCAATAGATTAAGAGTTTTAGTGGTAAATGTTGACGTGACGCTGTTTAATATTCACACCAGATCATTAAATGAAACAGACAATTGCTTATGCTTAACAGTTGATACCTGCAACTACCTTATACACATTATTATAGTCGCATCATAATTATGGCTCTACCTGATTAGGGGTCAGACAGCCGAGTGTGAAATCATTACCTATGCTTATCTATATCTATACTTATAATAAAAATGTAACAGGTCCAATTCTGTACATTAAAGATATATAAAAAAAATTTTTTGGAGGGCTCTCTATAATCGATACTGAAGCCAAAACTGTATTTTTTTTTCATTTTTGTCTGTCCGTCTGTCTGTCTGTATCTTGGCCGCGCATCACGCTGAAACTACTGAATGGATTCAAATGAAGCTTGACATGATGTGAGGGGATCAAAGTCAAAATATGTACTCAGTTGTAATTCAATAACAGATAGTCCGATTTCTTTCATTCTTTTTTTGCTAGAAAGAAAAAATAAAAGATAACAGGAAAAGTCTTTTTTTTCCGCAACTGTACACTGCCTGTGGGAAGCTGAGACCGATATGTAAATATGGTGGTACGAAGTTCGCCGGTTCAGCTAGTTATTACTATTACTAAAGCGATACATTAAACTGCAAGAGGACACAGCCTGTAACGAAGTGACAATACCTTTATTAATTTGAGCTATAATTTAATCTTATTTTGACGGATCAGATGGAGGATGGAAACAGGCTCGGAGGTAACCGCATAGGTTAACACATTGCAAACATAGCAACCCTAGAAAGGTCAGTCAGTCAGGTCAAGGTCAGGTCTATGGATAGGCGACCATTCTTAACACACTGAGATCCCTTCCTGTCTCAGAGAACACTTAAGTTGGAGCCCTAAAAAGTCCGACAAAGGACTTACTACATCCTTCGATATCGCCTATAAAAAAAGTATAGTAGTTAGTATAGTAGTTATAGTAGTATAGTATATATAGTTATATAGTTATATAGTATATATAGTTATAGTAGTAGTAGTATAGTAGTATAGTAGTTATAGTACTTGGGGTGTGGAGGTCTCGTTCCAAAAATTTTTTTTATTCTATGAAATGTAACAAAAAATTTATGCTTTTTGCAATTTTTTCTTTAAATGTGCTATAAGACGTTACTTCGTATCGTACCAAATTTTAAGATTTTGAGCGCACGGGAAGGAGATGCATGTAGGTAGGTTGTAGGTTTTGATTCCCTTGCTAGTGTCCAAAATTTGCAACATAAACGGTTTTTTTCACAGCTCCAAGGGACAGTAGACCTGAGTATTTGATATGAATGGCTTGATATATCCACGCTTTCCTGAGAAAAGTAATCGGCAGACAGACGGACAACAAAGTGATCCGATTTTGAGGTACGGAACCCTAAATCCCGTTCCCCATCACCTAAAGGCCGGCAAAGCACTTGTGACGCCTCTTGTGTTGCGGGTGTCCATGGACGGCGGTAATCGCTTACCATCAGGCGATACATCTGGTCGTTTGCCCCCTATTTTATAAAAAAACCGTATCGTCATAAACTTAAAGTCCACCCTAACCTAGTGAGGGTCTCGGAGGAAGATACATTTAGTTGTTGTAAACGTTGGCTCTCCCTCTGAAGAATAAATTGAAAGTACATGTAAGTTTGTTCCTATTTAAGTAGGTAACGTAGGTGAATTTCCAATAGGATAGTTTCCAGTTTGTTATGCGAATTAAACAATCATACAAATAAAAACAATTACACTCTAATTGAGAACCTCCTCTTTTTTTGAAGCTAGTTAAAAACATGAAATAGCCATCAGATAATTCTGATAAAAAAGATCTGGTTCTTTTTAGGAAGTTTTGGCACCAACCAACAAAGTTTTAATACTTTAACCATAGCGAAACCTGTACCCAATTATTTTGATATCATTACTTCCGTTAAGAACAAACTTGCGATAATGATTGCGCACACCGCATTTCGCTAATATGTGACCTCTTTGCCCGGAAACTCAACCCATAACATGAACAAGACTACGTTTGATATTTTTAAGTAGCGCTTTAACAGTTGATTCTAACTATAGCAGCAAAAGAGTAACAACGAACGAACAATTAAGATGATTGAACAATTAAAATGATTTTAGGAAACCAACTTGTTTTCTGCTATCCTCCATAACAGATATAACCGTTATTAAAATGAGTTTCTTTTTTCAGCGGAACATTAAAGCGTCGAGTTGGTCTGTAAGTGAGGCGACCACGTGGTGGCTGAAGTGTCGACTGATGTGTGTACTAGTGGTGTTTAGTGACGTTGATGAACATTGCTCCAAAACGTACACTGTACTGAAGGTGCGGTGCGGTCCATTCAAATTGTAGTAACTTATTTCTAGCATTGACACATTTCATGTGCGTGTACCGAGTAAAAGCTTTATTTTCATTTAATTTATTCCTGACGCTGAAGGCTTTGTGACGTTAGATGAAATACGCGTTTTGTCTAAACACAGCGTGTATTTTTTTTTGGTCAAGTGTGTTATAAATAGATCCAATGTTCAGTGAAAAAATTGTAGACGAAATAATAATTATGTCTACAACAATTTTTATATGCCATGTTTACATGATGGTTCCTGTTGCAGTTTATATGCTAAACTCTGGTTAAACTCAAATTGTCGTCTACCACCTCTTAAAGTTTATTTAATAGTAGGTTGGTTTATGACACAAGCCTTGATTGGTAAGAAGTTTAAGTTTCGTAAAATTGAAAACTATAGTTCAAGTGACAGAGATCAATGTTCTGTGTTTATCTAGTAATTAACACATGGGCTGAAAAGTCCCGGGTCTAACAAAGAAAACACAGTTTTTTTGGTTCAAAATGAGCTTTATTCATCAACGTAATCTCCATCAAGAGCAACGCAATCATTCCAGCGCCGCTCTAACATTTCAATACCACTTTTGTAGAACGATTTATCTTTTGCCTCAAAATAGGCCCCAGTTTCAGCGATAACCTCTTCATTCGTGCGAAATTTCTTACTTCTTACTTCTTAGTCGCTGGGAGCCAAATCTGGCAAATACGGTGGATGCGGGAGCAATTCGAAGTTCAATTCATGTAGTTTAGCCATTGTTTTCATTGACTTGTGACACGGTGCGTTGTCTTGACGAAACAATTTTTTTTCTTTGCCATATGCGGTCGTTTCTTTGCAATTTCGGCCTTCAAACGATCCAATAACGCTATATAATATTCACTGTTAATGATATTTTCTTTCTCAAGATATTCGATGAATATTACACCACGCACATCCCAAAATACCGAGGTCATAACCTTTCCAGCCGATTGTTGTGCTTTCGGGCACTTTGGACGAGGTTCACCAGTTGCTGTCCACTCAGATGACGATCGTTTTGATTCCGGAGTGAAGCGATGGATCCATGTTTCATCCATTGTCACATATCGACGCAAAAATTCCGGTTTGTTACGTTTAAACTTGGCCAAACACTGCTCAGAATCATCAACACGTTCTCGTTTTTGGTCAACAGTGAGCAAACGCGGAACCCACTTTGAACAGAGCTTTCTCATAGTCAAATGCTCATGCAATATAAAGCCAACACGTTCTTTTGATATCTTTACGATGTCAGGTAACTCACACAACTTCACTTTTCGATCATTCAAAACGATTTTGTGGATTTTTTTATGTTTTCTGGTGTTACCGCCTCATTTGGACGCCCACTGCGTTCTGAATCATCGGTGTCTCTACGACCACGTTTGAAGTTAGCAAACCAACGTTTTATTGTTGTTTCTGATGGAGCGGAGTCCCCATAACACTTTTCAAGCCATTGCTTCGCTTGAACGGTATTTTTTCCCATCAAGAAGCAGTGTAAAATAAAAACACGAAATAGTTTTTGATCCAACGTTTTGAAAATAACAAAAGTAGCGTCACTCTTAGCACAATAACTCACAAACTAGTGAATAGAATATCACGAAATTCTAACAACTGTTTTTTGAAGGTTAGTATTAACTGAAAAAAAGGTGACTGCAATAAAATTAGCGCCATCTATGTGTTAGTCCCGAGACTTTTCAGCCCATGTAATATAATATATACATTTAATAGATAATAAGTAACGGGGAGACAGTACCAGCGATACTCGATTAACTGCTGAAACTGTCGTCGTATTTGATCTCTACGACAAATGAGTGCAATTGACGAAGTAAGTTTAAACAAGCGTCATGACTACAAATCACCTTATATGCATTCTTTACGTGCAATTTTTGTCATAAATGAAGTGCAATACATTATACATATTAAAAATTCACAGTGTGACAACTGTCACAGAGATAAAGCTATAGGTATTTAATGGACAATAAGTCAGACATTCTGATACCGATACGTCTACAATTCTTCATTCACAAATCTATTTTACTGCTGTTTTTGATTTATCTAAATAATTAGCAGTTTCAAATTAAACTTCGGTATACGTGCATGGACTAAATATATTGATAAGTTGTTGGTCAGTCGTCAGGGATAACTGTATAGCAGTTAAATTGTACCTATACAATGTACACTTGCGGGGAGAGCGAGCTGGACGTGCTAGCGCCTCTTCGTGTAGAGGTCCTTTAGATATGACGAGGTTGTTCGTGCATTGTTACTTATTTTTAGGCTCTTTTGTTTTGTCTCTGTAAAAACTTTTATTAGAGTATCTAGTTAATATTTCGAAGTTTTAGAATAAAAATGTCTAGTTACCTACAATATCATCGTATTACTTTAGTCCTATTATGTACCTACCTGTCGGTGTTATTATTTGTTTCATGTACTTTTGTCCCCCGCGATACAGGCTTATTCGTAGTGCGGGAGTGGTCTTTAAGATATAAAGAAATATAAAGAAAGAAACCTAGACAATAAATCCTGAAGAATCCAAACTGAGATTTGTAGTCTTGAACGAATACTCCAAAGATTATTAGTTATTTAGTCAAGGCTCTAGAGTTATTTACGTTTGTCTATTGGCTAAGTACCTACACTCATTGCAATAGTTACTCGGTCAGGTGACAACGACACAACCTTAAATTTTATCTTTTTATATAATAAAATTTCTTATATATAACTAGCTTTACCCTGTCAGTTTTTCCACTTCTCATTGTGGCACATTATGGTTTATACTTTGTACTTTGTTGGGAAATTAGGAAATAACTTTCCCGAAAACTGTAAAAACAAATAAGTGAATCAGTTCACAACTGAGTTATTGAAGCGAACACAAACCATAATGTAGCACCGAAAGCCCTTCTACAATGACTGTTATAATCAGGAAATAAAAATACCCACTACAGTGTATAATAAGATATAATAAGAAAAACATATTTACAGTACGATTGGCGGAGGGCGTTGCGGAAATTTGCACAGTGGTAGGGAGCAGAGTACGGCCCTCCGCCCTCTGTGCTAGGGATAAGAGTGTAGGTATATATATTAACAACAACCCTCACCCCGGCGACAGTCCTGCGCTCACGCACCTTGCGATTTTTACACGTCGTGCACTAGGGCAGAGGGTTGTGAAGTGAGCTGACCTCCGAAATGTCCCGAGTTTTGTGTCGACGAGGAGTGCCGCGCGGGGCACAGTCCGCCGCCTTCACGACCGACGATCTGCTCGACGCGCTACAAGGAAGCGACACCGAATACGTAAGTCTCGAGTATTCACTCACAGTTTAATTAAATAATAATTAGCTCTACCTCAACATGAGCGTCATAATATTATTGTCTTAGTTTAATTTGTTTAGGGCCAAGTCGGTCAGATTTATACACACCTTTAATTAATTAATTACACACGTGTCGGTTCGCCTGGCAGGCACTTGTGCTCATCGGAATTGCCTGTCATTTTGTTTTTGAACTTCTCAATGATTGCAAGAAATTCCATATAAATTCAGGTTTACAGGAACAAGTTTGTTTTTCTTTTTTTTTATACTTTTAAATGTATATTAGTCGATGATGTGCAGGGCTGAGGCCTGACAGGCGATGGTTACCGTACCTACTTAGCATGCTATGACTCATCACTACAAGAATTTCTAGCCTTACTAGGTTCAGTAGCTCTCTTACTATAAGAATGACACAATGAAAAGAACTAATGACAATGACTTTTGACTAGTATGGATGCTTAGATACCATTGAGCAACCTATTTGATAACATTAATAAGAACCTCCGTCAGCCATCACAATAGTGACAACTGATAGCTAAGATATTTTGACCACTTTGAATGCATACAACAATATGAGTGCCATGTCTGCCAATAGATATAAAATTGAATTGGTGTTTTTGGGGAAAATTGTACGTCAAACATGACTAAATAATAGTTCAAGAACCGAACACGTAGGCGCTGGAGTGAGAAGAGAGTATGATATAGTTTTAATTCTTTTTATTAAATTGTGGTTTAAAAATTAAAAATTTTGCATAGTAAGTGCCCGACAAACATAATCAAATAATTAAATTGTGGTTTAAATGTTAAAAACTTTGCGTGGTATCCTGTCCGACAAACATAAACAAATAATAATAGTTCATTTGATTATCTTCTCTAATTCGTTTTTACGCTCTTTGCACAGTGGCGTCACCTACTTAGTAGGTATATTTTGGCGGACACTTATTTAACTTCTAGACTAGATTGTATTCCTTATCTCTACACTTCATATTAGAAACCATCCATTTTAAGATCAAATAACTTGGGACCTCAGTTCAGATGCTTGCAAAAAATGACATCTCAATGAGCCTAGATCTCAGAAAGTACTGTCTCTAAGTCAATGCTTTTCATTTAAGAATTTAGTTAAGAATTTCTTAAAAGCTTTAAGAAAATCCCTAAACTGTAGAATACGACATTACGGATTTATAGCGGCATAATATAGGGCTCTCAGTTCAGTAATGTCTTTACGGAGGAATCTGCAAAAAATGCAATTATATCTGAACAAATACGTAGTAACTAAGACTTTAGAATATTTTAGTTAAATACCTCTGTGAATTAGTTAAAAAATAAATATTGAGACAGAAACCAATTGTTAAGAAGTTAATAAAAGTTGAATTTTACTAAAACGTTTGAACTGAGGGCCCAATGTTTTTCGCCTTTACTGACTAAGGCTGAGGCCGAACTACGGTTTTTCCAGCAGGCGGTTAAACCGCCAAACCGCAAAACCGCCCGAAGCGCACACACTACGGTAAAACCGCGAACAGTGTTACCAACAGATAAACTAGCTCTCCTTTAGATTGAACTTTTAAAACCACCAGAAAACCAAATCGAAATGAAATGACAGATCTGAGATAATTACTGAGCTTATAATAAAGCAACTTCAACAGCATGATCTTTTAACTAAATGTGTTGCATTTTCTGGAGATAATTGTAATACGAACTTCGGTGGAATAGAGCGCCATGGAACCAACAATGTTTTATAATTCCTTAAGTTAAAATAAAATCTGAATTCGAAAATAGTTGGTGTGGGATGCTCTGCGCACATTATCAATAACGCACTGCACCACGCATGTGATTGACTGCCAGTAGATGTTGATTCAACAACATCAAAAAAAAAAGTTTTTGCCACTTAAACAAGCCGACCCCAAATAAAATTGGGAATAATAAAGGATACAGTCTAAAAAGTTTTTAAAGAACTCTCTGACACAGCCGAGGTTGAGTATAAACAGCTTCTCTATCATTCAAAGACGCGTGGGCGAAATCTGTTTCCAGCTATTGAGTGAGTCCTGAATGTGGATTATTTCAAAAGCTTAAAAAAGGCCCCTGATCTGTTTTTACTCAAAAATAAAAGCATTAGAAAAATAATATAATTCCGTCTTTAAAACCAGAAGGATACATACTTGCAACCATTTCAAAAAGCTTGGATGATCGAAATAGAGAAAGTTTCTTGCCATTGAATGTTCAGAGTACATATCTATACTTATAATAAAAATGTAACAGTTCCAATTCTGTACATTAAAGATATTTTGAATTTTTTTTTGGAGGGTTCTCTATAATCGATACTGAAGCCAAAACTGTATTTTTTTTTCATTTTTGTCTGTCTGTCTGACTGTCCGTCTGTCTGTCTGTCTGTCTGTCTGTCTGTCTGTATCTTTGCCGCGCATCACGCCGAAACTACTGAACGGATTCAAATGAAACTTGGCACGATTTGAGTTCATACTACGAGGTAGGACATAGGATACTTTTTATCCCGAAATTCAGCACCGTTTCCTGGAGAGGGGGGATGAAAGTCAAAATATGTACTTAGTTGTAATTCAATAACACATGGTCCGATTTTACTTATTCTTTTTTTGCTAGAAAGAAAATAAATAAAAGATAACGGGAAAAGTCTTTTTTTTTCTTACGCGTCTGTACACTGCCTGTGGAAAGCTGAGACAGATATGTAAATATGGCGGTACGAAGTTCGCCGGGTCAGCTAGTTCTAAATAAAGAAGATGAAAACACAAAAAAAAACTTAATATGAATGCTGATGAAAACTTTAAGCAGATATTTTTTTATTTGTTACTAGCTGTGCCCGCTAATTCGTACACGTGAGATTTGGATTTTCAAGTTATTTTAAATTTTTTACAGTTTAAACCTTCCCTGGACTACGACAAACATTTCAAAACCAAAATCAGCTAAATCAGCCCAGTCGTTCTCGAGTTTTAGCGAGACAAACGAACAGCAATTGATTTTTATATAATAAGAAGACAATACTGAAAAACTTAGAGCTTGAATATTGGAATGATATCTTATGAGTTTCAACTTAAAGATATTTTTGTTAAATTAGTCTGGTTTAAAAAAAAGGTTGTGAAAAGTATACTACTGTTTGAAAAGCATTTTCACAACTGTGAGATTTTACTTTTCTATCACTGATTTCGACGAAAAATAACTAAATTTAATTAAACTGAATACCTATGAAAATAAATAAAAGAACTATTTCGACTAATTGAACTATGTATTCTTTTTATTTCGACTAAATAAAATAAAAAAATATAAAAGTGTTCGGATTATGACCGCAAATATCCGGGGATTTCACGCTTGTTGTCCTGGTTTCTAAATTTTTGAGATGGCATCCCTATCTCTAGGTCAATGCTTATTATTTAAGAATTTCATAAAAGTTTTATGCCATGCTATTGCTAAAATTAAAATTAAGAGGTTGCTTTAAAAATATTTATTTCCTTATCTCCTCGTACTTCTTACAAGGTACTACTAAATTGAGACTTGGGCATCATTCTGTGTCGAAGGCGCTTACGATGGGGTGTCCTCAAGGGTCAGTGCTAGGACCATACTTGTGGAACATAGGCTTCGACGATTTTCTGGCAATGCCTGTGCCGTCCGGATGTACCCTGAATGCGTACGCGGACGACGGTTTGTTATTGATAGAGTCGGATACTAGAACGGGGCTTGAGAGGCTGGCCAGTGAATGTTTGGACTTAATATCTCGGTGGGGTGGGCGTAATCGGTTGACGTTTGCACCAAACAAAACCTTCCAGCTACTTCTGAAAGGTAACCTCAAATCACCGCCTTGTATTAAATTTGAAAATATTACTATTAAAAATAAAACCTCGGTTTGTTATTTAGGATTGGTTTTAGAAAGAAATTTTTCATTTATTGAACATATTAGAACAGTTAATGAAAAGTCTAAAAAGAGTTTCTTTGCACTGACGAGGATATCAACTGCGACATGGGGTCTGTCATATAATACACTAAAGATCATATATGGAGCTACTTATTTGGGTTCTATTTGCTATGGTGCTCCTGTATGGGCAGATAGGGCGACTGTAGGTGCTGTCCGTCGCAAACTGTTACAAGGCCAACGACCTGCATTGATTTTCTTGTGCAAGGCATATAGGACGGTTAGCACTGAGGCTTTACCGGTGTTGGCAGGTGTTCTTCCGGTCGATCTCGAGGTGCAAAGACGTGCAGCCATGTACTATTCCACACTACAAAACATGGAATGCGATTTTTTGGGCATACGAGACCGCGGTAAAATCATAAGATTGTTTCAACAAAAAACCAATGTCTATAACGACCTCTTGGATGAATGGCAGAAACGATGGGACGAATCATCTAAGGGGCGCCACCTTTACCAGTTCTTTCCATCTGTTCGCGAAAGGTTGTCAAGGACATGGCTCGAGGTAGATCACTGTGTCGCTCAATTTCTTACAGGCCACGGTAACTTTAAGAGTAAACTATACTCATTTAAATTAGTCGATTCACCATTGTGTCAATGCTCAACACCTGATTCTAGCTGTGAACAGTCGGCTCATCATATCCTCTGGGAATGTAGTCTTTGGTACAATGAACGTAACATGATGCTAAATAGCTTACAAATGACGTCTGGGGTAGTATATTATGGGGATCTTGTGTCAACTGCGGTGAATTTCCGTGCGTTTAAGCGATTCTGCCATACATACTATAGAAATCAAATATAGCTCACTTAGGACCCATAATATTTTTATCCGTGGTGCTTCCCGGTTTGAAAAAGGCGTCTGCCTATTTTGACTCCATTTTGTCTCCCGCTTTGCTAAGGAGGGAAGTGGACTTATTATATTTCCAACTCCTCCAGTTTTCTTCTGATTAATTTCGTTGCGGGTTCCAAGACAGTTAAATTTTTCCTGGGACTTCCCGAGTGTCATAACTCGGTGTTTTCGTGGGTCACCGCTGTTGATCCTGGTGTACAGGAGTTACAGTGGTGGGCGTGTGGGCGGGATTAGTCCCATAAAAAAAAAAAGTTTTATGAAATTCCTTCTTTTTTGACATGACATGACATTTATTAGACATTCATATTATTATTTCAACAATTATTACTGTATTATTTGTTATTCTGAATTCAAAGTATGTTTTCATTAGGTATTATTTTTCTTTTTTTTTTATTAATTATTGTATACCATCTTCGAGCCGATGAATTGCCAATGTTATGTACGCCATTATTGTCACATGCATCAGGCCATAAATTAAATAGTATAAGTTATTTTCAATGTTAAATGTTTGTGATGTGGCAGTACTTATTAAATAAATAAAAAAAAAAAAAAAAAATCCTTAAAATTTAGAATACGACATTACAGATTTATGGCGGCATAATACGAGAATAGGGCCCTCAGTTCAGTAACGTCTCTACGGAGGAATCTGCAAGAATGCAATAATCTGAACTGGACTTCGCTCGATATGTCGACACCAAGTATTCCAATTTTGGCAGAGGCAGATAGGGGAGTGTATTCAAAAAAAAATCTTATTTGTGTAACCTAAAAGTAACCAAGAGATGAAAATCACCTGAAACGTTACAAAAGTAACCTACTGGCAACACTGGACAGAACCGACCGCGGTTTTAAAATCAGTCGCGGTAAAAAACCGCCAGTGCGGCCGCTTCCATTCATTTCCTTTTGTCACAAAATCAGGCGGTTAGAAACCGGGTTTAGCCGTAGTGCGGCCTCGGCCTTAGTCAAACTCACTGATTAACGCACTACACTACGTTTTTTTTAACTATTTTTTAACAAAAACCTGAGATTTCATCTGTTGTCCTCAACGAGGCAGTAGGTACATTCTGCGATCTAGGCTATGTCATTTTTTGCAAGTATCTGAACTGAGGGCCCAAGTTATTTGATCATATCTGCTTTATTTCAAGTTTAAGAAATTTATGACCCATTGCTTTAGGTTTTAACTAAAAAAAAAATTAAAAAAATGGGCCCTCAGTCCAGAATTCCAGATGCACAGGTTTTTATATACATACTAACGAATGTAGTTAAATGACATAATAAAATTTGTTTAAATAAACAAAGCGAATTCCCTCTCATGAAAATCTCTACGGGTCATAAGGGAAGAAACTTATTTTCAGTATGTGTGCGTTTTTATTGCATTGGATTTATATTTTAAGAAATACTTAAAAATCATTTGAATTGCAAACGGCTAGTGATTAATAAGTTCGATTATTCATACATTACATTATTGGTATATAAGTGAATTTCAGAAGTCATGACACTACGATATAGGACATATAGTATAATCATCTTCATCAACATCCAAAAGATGTTCACTGCTGGACATAGGCCTCCTCCAAGTTTCTCCACAACAACTGGTCCTGCTGCCCGTATCCAATGGCTTTCTGCTTGCGACCTTCGCCAGGTCTAACAAAGTTGCGTCTACCGATACGTGGTCGTCACTCAATGGCCCCATCGGCCACTATTTCGGCGAGCAATGTACCTCGCCCACTGCCACTTAAGTTTAGCAATTTTTGGCAATATCGGTGATCATTGTTCGCCTGCGGATCTCCTCTTTTCTGATTCGATGACACAGAGAAATTACCAGCTTTGCCTTCTCCATTGCTCTCTGGGTGACCTTCTTTTAAGGCCCATTGTGAGCGATCACGTCTCCGCATTTGTGACATTTATTGATTATTTTATATTTGGACATATTACATCTTTTTAAATTTGACTGTGAGTGAAAGTGCTATTTGGTTTTTATTATCCATAAGTGGACCTCACAATATAACAATACAATGTCACAATATAACAATGTAAAAATCTTGCAGCTATCAGTAAGAACGGCGCATGATTGGTTAGCTCATGGCTGTGCAGCAATGACTCCAAACCTTTTATTTTGTTTTCTTTGGTCGACTTCGTTCTCATTCAAGTCTCTTAGTGAAAAAAATATTGTAAACCGTATTATTATTTTTTAAAAGGAGCAACAATGGAGTTTCTTGCCAGATTCTTCTCCATGAAGGGTAGGCTGCACTTGGAACTGGCGACTAGAATCACTCGATTTTTTAATATTAAATAATGACTATTCATAAGTGCCTGTAAAATAAGTGCCTATATGAATAAAATATTTTTGAGTTTGAGTTTGAGTCTGCTCGGTGCATCATCACTGGCAACACACACTGACCTAAAACTGATTTGAGACGCAGGTATTTGGGAAGAGAAAACTTTACGCAGCTTTCCAATCGGGGCAGAGTTCGGGAAGCTGCGTAACGTTTTCTCATTGTAGTAGACTAGTAGTAGTTCAATACCTAGCTAAGGAAAGAAAGAAAGAAAGAAAGCTAGGAAATGAGTTTATGTGTGTGAAATTGTGAATGTTTTAATTGCTAAAGTTCGTAGTGAACGTCGATTTTTTTTATATTAGAGTCTTAAAATGTGTATGTATGAACATTTTCTTCGGCGTACAAAATGGCAGACCGCTTTGTGTCGGAATAAGACACTACCGTTACTCTTATACGAGGCCGCCGGCCTGCGTTTTGTGTAATGGCTTGGCTAATTAAGCTCGTTTTAAACATTTAAAGTCTTCTTTAGCCGCGTTGAGCACTTTATGGTAGGAGAAAACCTTAGGAGTTCGCGATAACGACTTGCGAATGTATGACGTCGATAATTTTACTTTAAACATTATGAAAATGCTATTTTTACACGTTAATTTTACAAATAACATTCTAAGGTGTATAAGTTTTCACTTGCATCGTATATGTTGTGATGAAATAGGTGTATAAGTTTTCGTTGTGATGAATTAAAAATCTACGGTTACGGAAACGTTTATCGAGATCGCGGGAGTTACGCCTATACAAAGAAGTTAATTTCGTGTCGAAAAGTGTGAAGTGTCAGTGTGATTCTCTTGTTGTCATCACTAAACTAAAATTCACTAAAATTTGTTATTGGATTATACACTAATCTCATCCGCTTAATATATTTTTCGATATCTCACATCTCAGCTGTCACCGTGTTTAGTTTTGTAACAAATACACGTTGATCAGAAACGTACGCTTGTTAATTACTTGAAAAAGTGAAATTTACTTTGGCATACCGCTGACGAAGGCATACCTAACCAAAATTAGATAAATTACTTGCGATGCAAATTGCTACGATACGAATTCGTGCGGCAAAGCGTTGGTTCATGTGACCATACTTTCGACCACAGAGATGTGGATGGTGATGATTTTGGACCGCCCCCTCGAGATGGTGTGGGTGTATTATGTGTAAAATTCGTTATTGCACTAGACATAAAACATTGGGTAGATAAGCGACGGTGGGTCAATATTCATAATAAGTACCTATTTAATATTACAGGGTTATTTTTGGACCTCCCGCCAAATTTAAATATGTGGTTCAGACCACAGAACATAAAGAATAGGTAGAAATGTTATGTGTCTTAATTTACAACGGAACGACCACAGAACATAAAGAATAGGTAGAAATGTTATGTGTCTTAATTTACAACGGAACGACTGTCGCCAAACTCAAACAAATGAAAGCACTATTTTATTACTGCACACTACTAACGAATTGTTTTGATTTGATGTTTTTATTTGCTCAAAACTAGCCTACAATACATAAAGTCACACGTTTGATAATATATCTTATCGCGTAATGTTAACAGTTATTTTGCCATAGCGTAAGAAGAACTTACAACGTTTCGTAATCTTGAAAGTAAGAATACTTCATTGCAAGCTATTCAAAAACAGATGGCGTTATTCTAAATGCACGCAATTATAACATTAATCACTATAAGAATAAATTCGATATTTGTGTCATTCTTCGATATTTACCGCTACTCGCTTAGTGTTGTGGCACATATTACAATGTTATCAATAATATCGATACCTAACTTTTGTTGTAATAGGACGGAGCAGAATAAAAAACATGAATCATGATATCTGAGGAGGTAACATTATAAAGGTGAAGAAGCTAAAAAATAAGTACTTGCATAATAATGTTTATTAATTTTAAGAATCTGAATTATAATCATATTATATTTAATAAAGACTGTTTAGCCACTTAACAAAATTCAAAACAGTGGTTACATAATTAATATCTGGCACAGTATGTATTCATATTTAGTTTTATAGGAAATACACATGGTATCAATATCATAAATTTTATTGACTGCAATGAACAAAAATGCAATACGTCTAATTGTCGACCCGTTGGTATAGTGTTTAGCGATCCTGACTGCTGAGTCAGAGTTCGGAACAGACAGAGAGACAAACAAAATAAAAAAAAAATGTTATTTTGTTATACGCTTCGACATAAATGGGCCGGCTCGACCGGAGCGATACCACGGCCTCACAGAAAACCAGTGTGAAATGGCGCTTGCACTGTGTTTCACTGAGTGAGTGAGGATACCGGAGGCCCATATCCCAACTCCTCCCCCTCCCCACCCCCCAAAGGTCGGCAACACGGTTGTGACGCCTCTGGTGTTGCGGGTGTCCATGGGTAGTGGTAATCGCTTACCATCAGGTGATACGTCTGCTCGTTTGCCACCAGTTCCGTAAAAAAAAAATGTACCGTGTACCTACACATGCAGATGCATTTAGTAAAAAGCGGATATAAATATTTAATATTACAAACAGACACTCTTATTATATATATATATTCTTACTATATACTTATTTGTATAGATATTCAATGGTTAAAACAAGTGTTTTTCTTTCAAGGCCACGTAAACAAACAAGTAAAATTTATAATTATTATAGTAAGTAAATATAACACGTTTAAAAGTATGCAAATCGATAAAGCTAACATCCTACCTGGCTACATCACTAATCGAGTAGAATAGAAAATACGAGAATAACGTTGAAAACTGATAAGACCCGATCATACCAGATTGAGATTTATGTGAATGGGATAAAGAAGAGTTTAGCTTAAATCTCTAGTCAATTATCAGTTAAATAAAATTTTAAGATTTTATTGATAAAACTTATAAAATTGTACCTACAGATGGTAAGAAACACCTCCATTATCAATCTTTTTCCTTCTGCTATCATTTTTACACTGTAAAACAGAACAGTACTGCATTGTGGCGTAAAAAAGAACTTTCATTGGACGACCTATTCAACGCAGCGTTGTAACACGACTATGATACAAAATACCTACAACTCATAAAGGTATGCGTTGCAACGCTTATTAGTGGCAAGCGCGCCACGCCTACTAGTCACTTCTACTTATATCTTTTTGTTTTGTGGTATTTGCTGAATTATAGTAGGAGAAAAATCTTTAAATCGTTAAATATTCAATGTTGACATTATGTGCTTGATGTTTATACAATTACTAGTTGTTGCCCCCGGTCCGCCCGCGCATTTGTCAGTTATCGCGGCAAATAGTAGCCTATGTGTTATTCTGATGTATAAGCTATATTACTGTAAAGTTTCATCCAAATCCGTTCAGTACTTTTTGCGTGAAAGAGTAACAAACATCCATCCATACTTACAAACTTTCGCGTTTATAATATTAGTATAGATTCTCCATCGGTAATGTTATCACAAGGCGCTTATTTGGAAGTATCCTACTTAATTTACTAAGTACATCATCTGGCGATCACTTATAATAAAAACTTTGATTCCATAGTCAAGCTGCTGTTTCCTATAATATAAATCGTTTAAGAAAATAACATAACTTAACTGTTAACTAGAGGGTGAGGCACATTTCTTGCAGAAACGATGATCGATGGGGCTACTAATTTTTTACGAGACGAACGTGTACAGATAATTGCAACGTTGCTGGGCCCCCCACAAGGTGGTCCGACTACCTGGTAAAGGTTCCAGGAAGCAGTCAGAAGCAGATAGCATGGAAATAGCAGCAGGCAGCTAGTATGAATATTTGTTAGAAGCGCTCGAGTCGAGATACGGGGATCGCCATTTGGAACACGTTTTCCACGCCCTACTACGCGATAGAGTTTAAGGTCTGGGAGAAGGCCTACAGCAATGGGCATTGCAAATTGAGAACCTCGTACGGAAAGCGTACCTTTCGGCCGGTCTTCTGCAGCTAAGTTGCCGGTTAAGGATTTTGCAGATGAAGACGATATAAGACTACCTGGAAAACATTGCGAAAAGAAATTTGTTGATCCAAAACGCACGTTCCAAGGCAGCGATCTGGGAAAACATGACAGCAAAATGAAAGGTGACGTCATCATACAATGCAAAGATATGCCTCGTAGAGAAAGTGTACTCCAAGTCCAAACTCGAAATCAATTGGCTTGACGGTGAAGCTCATCAACGTTACTCCTTTTGTGACCTTGGTGAACTCGTTTGGGGTTTGGGGGTCTTCAAGGGTCCCGTGAAGATGAAACAATGAAGATAGCACGTATGACGTTGACCTTATGCAACTTATCACAAGGATAACCTTGTGCTTTCTATGTGAAAAGCTTAACCTGCTCGGAGTCATATATCGTCTGCAATTAGTACTACTAAAGCTTATTGGGCACAATGGGATAGCTTGGTTCTACAAAACGGGATCCTTTACCGGAGATGGAAGAAGATCAACGGGAGAGAGTTCTACCTGCAAATCCGTGAAGTTCACGATTCAGGAGGCCATTCTAGTGTCAAGAAGACACTGTTAACAGTACGTGAGACATTCTACTGGCTTCATTCTTGGCAAGATGTACCAGATTGGTGCAGTAAATTGTACTGTCGTAAAAGGTCCACAGATGCGAAGTCAAGGAAACCAGCAACTGTAAAACGTCGGCACATCATGGAAACAAATCACGGTTGACGTCGCGAGCGATAACAAGAAAACCCGAAACGACCAGCGCTCAAACGATTTTGATGAAGGTGCACTGGTTTGGCTCCTTAACCCAACCCGTGGGAAAGGGAAATCCCTTAAACTACAGACCAAGTGGGAGGGTTCATACAAGGTCGGCGACTACCAAGAGGGGTTTAAAGTAGTGCATTAGACCGCCTGGCTAAATATTGTGGCAGCCATAGCGGTTCTCGGGACGAGCATCTCTAAGAAGGAGTAAGTGTTACGAAAAAAGAATATTCCACAAAAAGAATCGTGAATCGGTTTAGCCTCGAAAGTTCTAGTCGGTTTCTTGAGGCACAAAACAATGAACATTACGTAAATGTAGGTAAATAGAATCGACTGATCGTCGCGAGATTGGCAGTCCCTTCGAGAGGCCGTTGAATTTTCTCGAATGATCTATAGCGGCATATATTATAGAAAGGCGTATCGCGGACCGCAGTGCAGTTCAGTTTGGGCTATAGTACGACAAATATCTAAGTGATATAAGTGATTAACACAACGAGCTCGGCGAACATTAAGGACTATTGTTCTTAATAATTCTGTGTTTTAAGAGTGTTTATAATAAAGTCTCTTTTACACGGCAGAAGGCTTATTTCTTATATTCGTTGAACCCTAACACGTAATGTATAATAGAAGATTTTGTTTAGCAGAAAACCTGAAAAAAAAACATTATCGTTATTGTAACCAAAAAACTAGCTACATATTAATATCATTCATGACTTAATAAATTATATACAGTGAAACCTGGTTAAGTGGGACATCAAGGGACCAGCAAATTGGTCTCACTTATAGGGGTATTCCACTTACCCAGTGTCTCAGATATCCAGGTATAAATACATATCTGTCTCATTTACAGAGGGTTCCATTAATAGAGGTCAGAATACAGGTTATTTCAGTTATAGAGGTACAATTCTTAAATAAAATAACCTATTATGTAAACATTATAAGTGAGTTTTAATCGTTATTGGGAATCAAAAAAAGGTAATAAAGGAAATGTAATAAACAAAAACATTCAAGCACGTTTTCGTATAATAGTACAAAATGAAAACATAATAATAGGTGTTTACCTATGAAATTGCCGTTTTGTATGCAATAAGTGAACTGCTCTCTGCTCTGTCATTTTAGTTTGTCTTTTGGAAACATCAGACATCAGATGTTTTTAATAATTAAATAATTAGTAGTCATGCAAAGCTATTAAAAAGACTTAAAAAAAAACATCAAAGGAAACTCCTTGCTTAGAATGACTTAAGAGCGAAAAATAAAAAAAAACCGTTTAAAAAAACAGAATTCAAAAACTAAAAAGTATAAAATAACTTAATTAAGATTTAATTAAATACACCTTATACTCGTATGCAAACCCTTAATATTGATGAAAGACTTATTTATATGTGCTAGCTATTCATAGGTTTGAAGTCGGTGCCAAGCCAAAATGTAACAGTAGGTAGCCACTCGCCGCG
The DNA here is from genome assembly GCA_949125395.1 of Diaphora mendica. Lineage (NCBI taxonomy): Eukaryota > Metazoa > Arthropoda > Insecta > Lepidoptera > Erebidae > Diaphora > Diaphora mendica. Next base: position 30,605,381 of record OX421316.1, read on the forward strand.
CGTGACCTTGAGCGGGATAGCTGTTCTTCGTGTAGAACAAAACAACCCAGTTGGGCAGACACGCGCGGGGTGACGTCATTGACGGTCGTCTCGAAATATATTAAATATAGCATAGCGAGTGTGGTAGGGGAGGTAGGGGACCATTGGGCAGTCGGGAGGTTTGGGCACCCCTTTATTTCTCGAAATCCTAGATTATTTTTGTTTTCTACCCTAGCACTATAGTTTAATAACTGGCAAAACCACTTATCTAAACATCATCTGTTATTTCACTTGATTGTCAAAGTTATATGCGGTTAACGGTTTCTTGCGTACGGAAGTGAATATTTTGGTTGTGATTTGGAGAAAGATAACAAAGCAATCTGCAAGAAAATGTAAGTATCTACGTTAATTTCTTCTTTTGTGTTTATAAAAGATTAAATTTACCTGCTACTAAGGATTCAACATCTGATAAAAATAAACATATTCAAATTTATTTAAAAAAATACTGTATGGGGAGCATTGGGCACGCACATAGGAGGAAGGTTTGGGCATGCGCAATGTTAATAATTAAGTAAAATAATAATTATTTTTAATAAAAATAATTAATATCAATATATATTATAATAATAATAAAATATAATTATAATATATTATAAAAAAAGTGAAAATATATAATTATTAATTATAATAATTATCAATTATATTTATTTAATTGAGTCCAACATCTTGCAGGATTCATTCTTTCTTTACTTTGTAAATTTTTTAAGTCTATGATAAGAAATAATATTTATTTTACAAGTTATAATAACAATATTGTATAATACTTAAGGATAGTAGTATAATATAGCAATATGTAGCGTATTAAATACAATGCCCAAACCACCCGACCATCGGGAGGTTCGGGCACTTTGGATATGTGTTAGAAGATCTTTTGTAACTTTGAGACTGATTACAATACAAAAACTTGTCTTTGCAATAATTACTACCAAATATGTGAGCTAGATATATGTGAAATAAAATTTAGAGTTTGTTAAAAAATAACAGTTTTATTACCATCTATGTAAAAAAGTGCCCAATGGTCCCCTACCTCCCCTACCTACTATTACATTTGGCTTAGCACCGACTTCAAACCTATGAATAGGTAGCACATACAAATAATAGTGTTTCATCAATATTAAAGGTTTGCATATAAGGTGTTTTTAATTAAATGTTTAATAAGTTACTTACGTAGCTGATCCCGTGTGCGTGTGAACTGAGGGACCATAGTGATATTTTTGTTTGAAATTTTTACAAGATTTAATAGTAGGCTCAAAACAATTGTAGAACAAATATGAGAATTTGTAAAAAGATATGTTAAAAACTACAGCCCTTTAAGTGTGGTCCCTCAATCCTCACATACCATCAGCCAGATCTCGGCAAGTATGTAAGAAAATAAGGTATTGTGACTGCAGACATTTAGTAGAGAATTTGTAAAGATATATACTAAATAACTGAGCACAAATCATCAACGATTAAAAAAATACAATGACTATACTGTGGTCCCTCAGTCCACACACGAAAGATTTTGTTATACTGAATATTATCACATCAACGGAATAAAATCTTTATTTTCTTACGTAATGTTTTAGAACAAGTCTTATAGCAATTTGTAAAAAATTAATTTAAAAAAAATATCGACGCACTTTGAAGATATTTATAATTAAAGCTGGTCCCTCAATCCTCACGTTCTCAAACATACTTACATGTCTAGCTGCTAGACGACTAAAGTATCACAAAGTGTAGTGTATTAAACTTTTTGTATAAAGTTTCTACAAAATAATAGGTATCTTTAATTGTGTGTATCTTACCTGTAAAATGAGATTATAGCATTTCAGTGGCCTTATGAACAGATATACGAGTAGTGTGACCACACAATGAAAAAAAATGTAGACTACCAATATAATTTTTATTGTAATAGTCGACACCCAAGGTTGTACGGTTGATTTAGTGTTATGTTACATTACGTATCTTTACAAAGCATGAAATAAAGTAGCTTTTAGACGCTTATCACCATTTAGGCTATGTTTTAAGGAAGCTTTATGTACTTATAATACCCCAGTATTTTACAAACCATTATGGTAACATAGTGGTATTATTTATACAGCTCAGTTTTATACGTTCTATTAACACATAAAATTGAACATTTAAAAACACAGGATTTTGTAAAATATTTACAAAAAGTCCGCGATAGTACCTATCGCGATCTATATTAATATTATAAATTTGAAAGTGGCTTAGTCTGTTTCTCTATTACGCTTTCACGGCTAAACAAATAACATTGCCTGCACTTGGTAAGGCATATAACTTATTGTAATACTTTTGTTTAAGTATGTGAAAAAAAAGCTAGATAGAACTTTTTTTCACAAAACAGAGTCATTCGCATTTTTTGCCAGGGCGTTACAGTACGGACCAACAAATCTTATTACATTCATTAAGTTATAACCAAATTTTATGTACTTAAACAAAAGTATTACAATAAGTTATATGCCTTACCAAGTGCTGGCAATGTTATTGGTTTAGCCGTGAAAGCGTAATAGAGAAACAGACTAAGCCACTTTCAAATTTATAATATTAATATAGATCGCGATAGGTACTATCGCGGACTTTATGTAAATATTTTACAAAATCCTGTGTTTTTAAATGTTCAATTTTATGTGTTAATAGAACGTATAAAACTGAGCTGTATAAATAATACCACTATGTTACCATAATGGTTTGTAAAATACTGGGGTATTATAAGTACATAAAGCTTCCTTAAAACATAGCCTAAATGGTGATAAGCGTCTAAAAGCTACTTTATTTCATGCTTTGTAAAGATACGTAATGTAACATAACACTAAATCAACCGTACAACCTTGGGTTTCGACTATTACAATAAAAATTATATTGGTAGTCTACATTTTTTTTCATTGTGTGGTCACACTACTCGTATATCTGTTCATAACGTTCATTTGTTTCTGTTCGTTTCACTGAAACGCTATAATCTCATTTTACAGGTAAGATACACACAATTAAAGATACCTATTATTTTGTAGAAACTTTTTACAAAAAGTTTAATACACTACACTTTGTGATACTTTAGTCGTCTAGCAGCTAGACATGTAAGTATGTTTGAGAACGTGAGGATTGAGGGACCAGCTTTAATTATAATTATCTTCAAAGTGCGTCGATATTTTTTTTAAATTAATTTTTTACAAATTGCTATAAGACTTGTTCTAAAACATTATGTAAGAAAATAAAGATTTTATTCCGTTGATGTGATAATATTCAGTATAACAAAATCTTTCGTGTGTGGACTGAGGGACCACAGTATAGTCGTTGTATTTTTTTAATCGTTGATGATTTGTGCTCAGTTATTTAGTATATATCTTTACAAATTCTCTACTAAATGTCTACAGTCACAATACCTTATTTTCTTACATACTTGCCGAGATCTGGCTGATGGTATGTGAGGATTGACGGACCACACTTAAAGGGCTGTAGTTTTTAACATATCTTTTTACAAATTCTCATATTTGTTCTACAATTGTTTTGAGCCTACTACTAAATCTTATAAAAATTTCAAACAAAAATATCACTATGGTCCCTCAGTTCACACGCACACGCTGATCCCGCAAACGTTGTTTTGCCATAAAATTGGGTTATAAAAAATAGATGTTGGTCGATTCTCAGACCTACCCGATATGCACACCAAATTTATATTTATCACTATATTGTAACTAACATTGTGACACGAGAATTTTATTTATAAGATTTTATACTTTTTAGTTTTTGAAGTCGGTTTTTTTACTAATAAATCAGCGTGTACCTCTGATCAATTTTTAGTCGGTATTGTCTAAGTATGTTATTTAACTTATTTATAAGATAAATTGTAAACCTTAGTTTACCACTTTTCGATAGATGGCGTTTATCACTTTTTTTGAATCGCGCAATTAAGATATGCCAACATGTATATATAAGGATTCAATATGAATAAATTTGTCTCTCTGATCTGAGTGTGGTGTTTTATTTCGTGATACTTTTGGGAAGTGTACATTTGGTCCTTCTGAGCCGATCAAGGACTGGCATACATTGTCCCCGTGGAGTTAGTTTTGCAGCAGCGAAGCAAACGTGAAGAGTGGAGCCGCACAAGCATCGGCGCGCGTACATTGGACTGTACTGCGCATCAACGGTGTCACAGTTGGAGTAAGCAGTGTTTGCGGTGTGAAGGGACGGTCGACCTCCCTTGCCCTACGGTGAGCTACATATTACGTGAGTGGATAGTGTATATGAAGTGATTGAAGATAAACTGTGAGTACTTTTAAATATTTATACAAGTGAAATTTTATGAAGATTGACAGTTAAAGTAAATGTTAAGTGTTAGTTTGGACTTAGAAAATTAAAGTTAGTGCATGGACTTAGAATAATTTCTTAAAAAGTGAAGAGACGGGGAACCTATGCCCGATTTTGGTTAGAATTTTAACGAAAAAAGACTTGTAAAATTTCAAGAATTTATATCTACAGCGACTTAGTGCAATAAACTTTGTGATTTGGAGTGAACATCAGTTTGTACAAGATGCAATCATTCGAAAGAGTTCAATTGGATACAAGTTCGGCTATTACCCGTGCACGATCTAACTTTAAAAAATCTCCTAAAGAGAGAATAACACAAAATTACATTGAAGTTAGATTGGAAAGTTTAGAAAAACAATGGAAATTATTTAACGACGCACATTACAAGATCCTGCAAGAGATAGAGGAAACCGCCTATTTCGCATCTAAGTATTATTCTACAAATCTATATCCGACTACTGAAGAAGTTTATTTCGATTATAAATTAGAACTGAAGGAAATGTCAACCAAATTAAAACAACAAATGTCAACTTTGCAGAGTAGTGCTAAGGCTTCAGATACATCATGTAATCTTAAATTACCGAAAATTACTTTACAAATATTCTCTGGTAACTATTCGGAGTGGATAAGTTTTAGAGATTTGTTTGTATCCTTGATACATAACAATAGCAAATTGGATGATGTACAAAAACTCCATTATTTAAAAACACATTTGTCTGGTGAAGCTGAAAGTCTTTTACGTCACATTCCTATTACTAGTAATAATTACTTAACTTGCTGGTCACAATTAGAAGGCAGATATAATAACACAAAATATTTAGCAAATTGTATATTAAAACGATTTATGAGCCAAAGAAATATTGTAAATGAATCTGCTCATGCGTTGAAAGATTTATTGGACACATCTAATGAATGTTTGAATGCATTAACTAACTTAGGAATTAGTGTGGTTGGTTGGGACATGATACTAATATATATATTAAGTTTAAAGTTAGATAATGAGTCTCGCAAACAGTGGGAATTGAAAATTAGTGATGCCTCTAATCAGTTACCTACATTTAAACAATTTCAAGAATTTACTGAACAAAGATTTAGAGCTTTAGAATTCCTAGATGATGGTAAAGTTCAACGTAATGTAGCATTGCAGCGTAGGGTATTAAGGACACACTCGGTGTCTACTTCAATGTCTTGTTCTTATTGTCAAGAAAATCATAAGATAGCAAACTGTAAGAAATTCTGTCAACAAGACTTTGATACACGACATAATTTTGTTCAAACAAATGGTCTGTGCTTTAATTGCTTGGGTGTCGGTCACTCCGTATATTTATGTCGCCAGTCAACTAGGTGTCGTTTATGTAAGAAAAAGCATCATACTTTGTTACATTCTAGAAGTGTCGCGAAACCAGTTAATGAAGAAAATACGGCTGTTACTGCTATTGAGAAAGATGTTACTACAGCCCTATTAATCAACCCACCTCAGAGAGAGTCCACCGATATAGTAAGTTGTTTCTCAAATAGTCAAGGTCAAGTGCTATTGGCCACTGCGTTGGTGAAGGCACAGTCTAGAAACGGAACCGTTATTGTACTAAGATCCTTGTTAGATCAAGGATCTCAGGCTTCGTTCGTCACGGAGTCCATGGTTCAGCTGTTAGGTCTTGAAAGAATACCTATCAGAGGTAAAATTACGGGCATTGGTGGTGATCAATGTCAATCCTTATCTTCTACATCAATGGTTGTTATTCAGGTTCAATCGCGAATTGACCCCAGCTTTGTTCTGACTGTCAAAGCCTATGTTTTGAAAAAGTTAACAACTCTTTTACCCCAGGAGAAGATAAGGACACAAGTTTTAACGACCATCTCGTCTATGGAATTAGCTGATCCGTCATTTGCTACCCCAAACAAGATAGATCTACTTTTAGGTGCCGAAATATATGGCCAGATCATATTGGAAGGTTTAGTCAAAGGTCCACCCGGTTATGCAGTAGCTCAAAATACCAAACTTGGTTGGATCTTGTCTGGTCATATAGGTAAATTCAACCATAGCGAGACTTGTCACACTTGCATTAGCCTGTATTCCACACAACAGGAGGAAAGTGATCTCCTCAAAAGGTTTTGGGAATTAGAGTCGGAGCCCACCTGCAGTTTAGAAAACAAGCTGTTGAGCCCAGAGGAAACTCAATGTGAAACCCTTTTTTCAGCTTCAACTAAACGAGATGACGCTGGGCGATATGTGGTAAAATTACCATTTAGGTCTTTAGATCCTGGTTGTAAGTATGGTGGTTCAAAGGATATAGCTTTGAAACGGTTCTTCATGCTTGAAAGGCGTTTAATAAAAAATCCTGATTTGAAGAAGCAGTATTCAGCTGTTATAAATGAATATCTGACTCTTAACCATATGGAGGTAGTGCAGGATGTCAGCAAGGACGGTGCGGTGTATCTTCCTCATCACCCAGTAGTGCGTAACGATAAAAGCACCACTAAATTGCGTATTGTGTTCGACGCTTCTTGTGTTGGTTCTAACGGTGACTCCTTAAACAGTGATTTAATGGTAGGCCCGCAGTTGCAACCCGACCTGCGACACATCATCATGCGTTGGCGTTGTCATCCCATCTGTCTAGTGGCAGACATCATAAAAATGTATCGGCAGGTTAAGGTGTCGGATGATGATGTCGATTATCTTCGGATTGTTTGGCGAGAAAATCCAGATTTACCGATGCAACATCTTCGGCATTTACGTTTGACATTCGGCACATCTTCAGCTCCTTACTTGGCAGTTCGAGCATTACAACAGGTAGCCAAAGATGAAGGAGCAGATTTTCCGTTAGTAAGAGACACGGTACTAACCGATTTCTACATGGATGATCTCATGTCAGGGTGTACATCGGTGTCAGAAGGTATAGAAATGTACAAACAATTAACCGAAATGCTAAACCGAGGCGGATTCCAACTTCAGAAGTGGTCAAGTAATAGTAAGCAATTATTAGAATCAATTAAGGATACACAATTAGAATCAGAATGTAATTTAGAAATAAAGGTTGATACAGTTTCAAAAATATTAGGTCTAATGTGGAATAAGGAAACCGATGAATTTGAGTACACTGTTCAACTTCCTGAGTTGGAGCCGCCTATAACCAAACGAAAAGTCATATCGGACATAGCACGTTTATTTGATCCTTTAGGATGGATCGCTCCTGCTATTACTACTGCTAAGGTTTTTATCCAAAGACTGTGGCTAGCAGGAATTGAATGGGACGAAGAACTGCCTTCAACCTTACTTAAGGACTGGACTGCATACAGAAGTGATCTGTGTAAGCTCACTAAGTTTCGAATACCTCGTTGGATTGGTTTGTGTAGCGATAATCAGGTTTTAGAACTGCATGGCTTTTCGGATGCCTCTAACGTGGCCTACTCTGCTGTCGTTTATTCACGGATAGTAACTGCGGACGGAAAGGTGCATGTAAGTTTAGTAACTTCGAAGACAAAAATTGCGCCTATAAAACAATTGTCAATACCCCGATTGGAACTTTGTGGAGGGGTTTTGCTGGCCAAACTGCTTCAAGAAACAGCTACAATTCTGAAGGTTGATAAGCAGCATTTACATGCTTGGACAGATTCGGAAATAGTCTTGGCTTGGCTATCAGGTCATCCTAGTCGTTGGAAGGTATTTGTGGCCAACCGAGTGTCCGAAATACTTAATATTATAGATCGAAGTCAATGGTCATACGTCGCGTCCAAGGAGAACCCCGCAGATTGCGCTTCCCGTGGAACAAAGCCTTCAGAGTGTGATAGCCTACAAATTTGGAAGAACGGTCCTGTGTGGCTACAAATAGAAAATATAAATTATACTAGAGGAAAGATGAAGGAGACAAGTTTGGAAGAAAGGAAAATAAAGTGTCATGCAACTAAAATAGAAGAAATAGATGACAGTATATTAACTAGATTTTCAAAATTTAACAGATTAGTAAGAGTAATAGCATATTGTAGAAGAGTAATTAGAAAAGGGAAATCAGGAAATGATAAACCAGTAACTACCTGGCTTACTACGAAGGAACTAAACGAGGCTATACTCACTTGTGTGAAACTCTGCCAGTATCAGTGCTTCAGTGAAGACATTAATTCATTAAAATCTAAGGGAAGGGTAGGCAAGGTTAGCAAACTCACCTCGTTGAATCCATTTCTTGACGAACAGGGAGTTTTAAGAGTAGGTGGTCGCTTACAACTGGCTCCTATTAATGACGACATGAAGCATCCCATTCTAATTCCCTACAAATCTCACTTTACAAACCTGTTAATTGCAGAAGCTCACGAGAGAACCTTTCATGGAGGACCGCTATTAATGCTCAATTACGTACGCTCCAAGTACTGGATTATAAATGCAAGGACGCTCGTGAGGCAATATGTGCACAGGTGTATAAATTGCATTCGGTATTCTGCGAAACCAAGTCAGCAATTGATGGGTGAATTACCTAAATCTAGAGTGACCGCTGGGAGACCTTTCCAGAGTAGTGGTGTAGACTATGCAGGGCCAATAAATATACGTACAACCAAAGGGCGCGGTCATCATTCTACCAAGGGGTACATCTGCCTTTTTGTTTGTATGGCCACTCGGGCCATCCATCTTGAAGTCGTTAGCGACATGACCGCCCAAAGCTTTTTAGCTGCTTTTAAACGGTTTGTGGCTAGACGTGGTAGAGTGCTCGATTTGTGGAGTGACAATGGAACAACGTTTGTGGGCAGCGCGAAGGAATTAAAGATCTTGTTTAATGCCGAAAAATCAACGATCGCTCCCGAGATAGCGGACTTCCTTAGCACCAATGGGACCAATTGGCATTTCATACCACCCCACGCTCCAAATTTTGGAGGGTTATGGGAGGCAGGTATTAAATCCACCAAACACCACTTAAAGAGAGTGATAGGCAACAGTACGTTAACATTTGAAGAAATGATAACTGTGCTGAGTCAAATTGAGGCATGCCTAAATTCCAGACCCATCTCACAGCTACCCAATAATCCGGAGGAAGGGTGTCCATTGACACCAGGGCATTTTCTTGTAGGTGAACCGCTGGTGACTGTTCCTGACTTCAACTATGAAACATCAAATATAAGTAGTCTTAAACGGTGGCATCTCACTCAGAGGATGGTGCAAGACTTTTGGCGCAGATGGTCTGTAGAATATCTTACTCAAATGCAACATAGGTATAAGTGGACTGACCGTACCCCTGAACCTAATGTCGGGGATGTTGTTCTCATAAAAGAGGATGGTCTTCCACCGGCTCGGTGGCTCTATGGACGAGTCACTAAAAAGCACCCAGGTTTGGATAAAGTTACTCGTGTGGTTTCGATTAAATGTAATAATAACGAAATCAAAAGACCTGTTTCTAAAATAATTATTTTGCCTGTAACCACATAGTATGTGTATGAAGGATATTCTATAATTATTATTTAGTCATAACTTTATTGAGTTATTCGATCTTCTTATATGTTTTAATGCGTTATACTGTTTTTTGTTGCATGCTAACCTATATATATGTTTAGTTTCAAGTTAATTTACAATGTTTTTAGTCCAAGTGTTCATACTTTGTTATTCTGGTGAACCTAGTGTATTAACGGGCACCTATATGTTTTAGTAGTTTAATGGACATGGCTGTCCATGGTGGGCAGGATGTCTAAGTATGTTATTTAACTTATTTATAAGATAAATTGTAAACCTTAGTTTACCACTTTTCGATAGATGGCGTTTATCACTTTTTTTGAATCGCGCAATTAAGATATGCCAACATGTATATATAAGGATTCAATATGAATAAATTTGTCTCTCTGATCTGAGTGTGGTGTTTTATTTCGTGATACTTTTGGGAAGTGTACAGTATTGAACTAAGTAAAGTGAGAGCTGAGATATGAGATATTGAAAAATGAACTGTAATCAGATGAGCTTAAAGTTTATAATAATCTGTTGAAATGTGAACGCAACCTTCATGTCAAATATATCTATGGTCGGTTATAGATGTCGCCTGATTTGTGAATCAGTGTTAATTTTCTATTGTACATTACAATGTTTTGGAATAAACCTCGTATGTCGTTGCACCATCGTTCTGTCTATTATTTATCTAGATAATCCTAATACAATTAATAGTTTTCATTACATCAACAACAAATTTTAGTTAATTTTAGTTTAGTGATGACAAGAGAATCGCCACCAATGCGTACTTCCTACATTAGAAGCGATGAATTAGCGCGTCGTTCGTCACTCGTCCGTTCGTCAGACGGTACTACAAAATAACGTTAAGGGCGCTTCGTCACTGCGACTAGTGTTATCGGCGATCTGCACGTAATGAGTAAATCTATTATGTCGTTGCGGCAACTAGTCTCTTTTTTTTCGGTATTAACAAAATGAGTAATTCTGGGGGTGGTGTTTGTGTGCAGGTGTACGCGGAGCTGGACGGCGCGGGCCGGCTCAGCGCGCGCGGCGGTGCGGCGCGGCTCTGTGCGGCGCGCCTGGCGCCCTCCCGCCCCGCGCGCAGCCTGGAGCTGGCGCTCGACCGGGCGCTGGCGCTCGGCCGCGCGCTAGCGCCCCCGCGCCTGCTGCTGCGCGCCGAGCGCGCGCTGGCGCCGCTCGCCGAGCCGCTGCTGTGGTTCGCCGACGACGCGCTGGCCGCGCTCGACATGCCCTTCCTCACGCCGCGCGACGTGCGCGCGCCCGGCCCCGAGCCCTACGCCTGCCGCGTCTGCGCCGCCGCCTTCGCCGAGCCCAATCCGCTCAAGCTGCACCTGTTCCTCGGCTGTCGCCCGTTCGCGCCGAGGGCCTTCTGGCGCGAGGTCGCCGAGCGCCTGCGCGGCGCCCCGGGCCCGGCGCCCGCGCCCGCGCCGGCCCCCGACCCGGCCGAGCTGGAGGCGCTCGCCACGGAGTGGGGCCGCTCGCGCGCCGGCCACGTGTGCGTGTACTGCGGCAAGGTGTACTCGCGGCGCTACGGGCTCAAGATCCACCTGCGCACGCACACGGGCTACCGGCCGCTGCGCTGCCGCCACTGCCTGCGCGCGTTCGGCGACCCCAGCAACCTCAACAAGCACGTGCGCCTGCACGCGGCGAGGGGCGAGGGGGGCGAGGGGGGCGCGGGGGGCGAGGGGAGAGCGGGGTACACGTGCGCGGTGTGCGGGCGCGCGCTGGCGCGGCGGCGGGACGCGGAGCGCCACGCTCGAGCGCACGCCCGCGCGCTGCTGGGGGAGGGGGACGAGGGAGACAAATGAAAGGCCGCGGCTGAGTTGAGACTTATTTATTAGAGCGGCTACTGGCCGGCCACCTTGGCGGCGATCCTCTTGTCGCGCTCCTCGGCGATGGTGAGACGCACGCCCTTGCCGCGCGGCAGCGAGATGTACGCCTTGGTGCCCTTGCCGATGATGAACACGTTGTTTAACCTGCACGACGTCACGTCCCGATATTATATTGTATTCGAACCTCTCGCCGACCGATCGATCGCGTTCGGTCACGACGATCGACGAGTTGGCGTCCGTTTCCGAGTGTGATGCACGAAAAGGAAACAGACGTCGACAAAAATTCGTTTCAGGAAATAAAAATGTTAATAAATCATTGTTTCTGAAGGAAATGACTTTTTTAAATCTCTTCTTTACATGATCAAAGTGCATAACCGTGAACAGACTCCGGTCGAATAAGTCCGTTAATACCGAAGCATGGCTCGAGATGACTCATTACAAACAGATTAATAATGCACTCGTGTCTTGTACTATAAATAGTAGCAATGTTGAGAGTTTAGAAGTGAAGGAAGCTAGCAGATAGTGAGATGTACCTAGTGGCGAATGTGTGTCCCGTGGAGTCCTTGATGTGCACGATGTCGAAGGAGCCGGGGTGCCTCTCGCGCGACACGATGGTGCCGACGCGGCCCAAGTTCCTGCCGCCCGTGATCATGCACAGGTTCCCTGCAACACGCGCCACGGACTTGTAAACTCCGCACTCGCTTCCCCTCCCCGACACCAGGGACACCAGGGACACCAGGGACACCAGGGGCACCGGGGAGGTTATATTATGAACGCTCACAGTGCTTCATTGTCAATTATGTCATACATGTTATTATACACTAATCTTTTTTCAAATAGTATTTCAGTAATGGCTCAGGTACCTAGGAAAGCTCTAGACTATTTATCATCGCGCTAAGACCAAAACTTGACTGCACGTTTGGCCTAGTAGTTTAGGCGGTCGCCAAGCCGCTTGCCAATTCGCCAAGTGTTGTGGTTTCAAATCCTACACGGGACAACACTTTGTGTGATTCACAAATTGTTGTTCTGAGTTTGGATGTTAATTGTGTCGGTTAAAAATTTATCTTTTTTAACCGACTTCAAAAAAGGACGAGGTTATTATTTTTTTTTTTATGTTTGTTACCTCATATCTTTGGACTGGATGAACCGAATTTTATGATTCTTTTTTTATGGGAAAGCTGGTTCTTCCCGTGTGGTCCCATTTTAATTTGGTGCAGATTGAAGTAGGTTAATGAAAATTTATAGATTGGATTAGATTTAGAGATTGTGCTCATCATAACGTTCTTCCTGGCTGGGCATAGAACCCACAATCTCTAGCATAAAACTCAGGATCACTATACAAAGTGATCAAAAGAACATCAAATTACAATTTTGACCAGCTTCTACTATGAGAACCAGTATATGCTGGTTCCAGTTATGTTTGGAGACGTGGGAGGTAACCTGTACAGTTCACAAGCTTCAATGTTCTCCAAGGACAGTACAACCCTCTTATGCCCCAAGGCCAATCCATCATTGGAGCAGTTTCTTATATTCTCTTTATCATGTTCATGTTATATTCTATTTTCCAATTTTATTTGACAACAAATCAACACTATTATATAATTTTAGTTGGTATGCGACTGGTGTGACTGGTCTCCGGTTCGATTCCTGGGTTGGTACAAGTGTTTGTATGATTTACAAATAATTATTTTGGAGTTAGGGTGTTTTCTATGTACAATATGTATGTATTTACAAAAAAAAATATATATACTGTGTTCGAAAAGAGCGTGACCGGCGATATTTAATGAAAATCTTAGAAATATTAAACGATACATTGTAATCAATTAAGTCTTAAATAAGGCGTCCAATCTTCATTATTGTCCATAATCGCTTGGCATCTTCGCGGCATACTTTCCGCCAATTTTTCAGCATAGCTGCGAGATAAAGACCTCCACGCGGACTTCAGTTCACGAGTAAGGTCAGCGACAGTCACTACATTTTTTGCCCTTAGTTTAAGCTTCATCCACGCCCAAACATTTTCAATTGGATTGGGATCAGGAGACTGTGAGGGCCAATCCAATATGTTAATACCATGTTCCGCATTCCAAGTGGTGCAGAGCCGACTTCGGTGTTTAGGATCATTATCCTCTTGCAGAATCCAGAAATCATTTTGGTGTGGAAACATCTTCTTAGCCGATGGCAATAATGCTTTTTCGTAAATTTTCGTCATCTTCTCAGCATCCAAAGTACCGGTAAACAAGTGCAAATTTTCAAAACCCTTTTTTGAGAAGCATCCCCAAACATGCACCTTTAAAGGGTGTTTCACGGTTCGTACCATCAGTCTATTGTCAGCCGTAGTCCAAGCTGGAGTCGAGTAACCGGTTGCCCAAAATGAAGCTTCATCAGAAAAAAATATCTTGTCCCAATCATGGTCTTTGTTTTCGCACGCCCAATGCAGCCTTTTTTAAATATGCGTTTAAGAAAGGAGAGTTCTCTTTACATTGCTTCGATATTTCACGCCCTTTACTACTAAACGCCTTTTGATAGTGTCAAATGATATGATTAAACCCTTTTTCTTTCACTTTTCTTGCCCAGAGCGAAGTGATAATAAAGGATTCCTGGCAAAGAGCTGCACAATCCGTTAATCCTCTGCAACAGACGTCTTTTTCGATTTTCCACGATCTGGTAAGTCATCGACGGTTTTTGTTTGTGAATATCTCTTCACCCACTTGCTCACGAAGGCCTTGGACTTTTTCATATAATGGGCGGCCTAGTCGCGAGACATTTTGGTGCCTTTCGGATGAGTACAGAGAAACACAGTTTCAAATCGGGAAGCTTACGCAGCACTCATTGTAAAAAATAATCTTTTTGACAAGGAAAACTGGAGGGAAAGCTTATGTTTTTTACAATGCATTTTAGGCAAAGGATTGTTCTATTCAGCATAATTTTTTTTTATTAATTGCATTCCAAAAATTAAAAATATGCCGGTCACATTCTTTTCACACAGACTGTATGTTATTTATAATAGTTGTTCTCAATAGTTAGAGAAAAATACTAAAATTGTAAGAAAGAAAGGGGTGAGGGCATGTGTCAGATGAGAGAACTGAACTGAGACTGCAATATTGAGCTATGGAGATAATTATCTTTGTAATTAAAATATTCTGCACAGTACAGTACCCCAGGGGTTATGGAACTTATGGGTTATTAACATAGATTTATACTTGCACAGCCAGTGTGTTGAACTGTCTGTGTAGTCGTGCAGAAGGCTAGAGGCAAGTGAAGTAGGCAATGATGGGTCACAAACCTGATTCAAACTTGATAAAGTCCATGATCTTAGATGTGGCGATATCCAGTTGTATGGAGTCATTGACCTTGATGAGCGGGTCGGGGTACCGGATGGTGCGGCCGTCGTGTGTCACCAAGAAGGGGACGTTCTTGGGGCCAGTCGCTACACGCTTCACTTTGCAAAGCTTGTACTGTAAATTTATTTTATTATTTTAAGTACTGAAATTGATGAGCAATAAAAAAGTATAATAAAAAATATTTTTGGTTAGGTAAAAGTCAAAGATTAATGAACATATAGGTAGTAGAGCCACGCTGACTTCAGCATGAATGGGCTGGCTCGACCGGGGCGGTACTACCCTCGCACAGAAAATCAACGTAAAATGACAATGTTCGTGCTGTCGTGTTTCGTTGGTGAGTGCGAGACCGGAGGCCCAAATAGTCTAGTCAACAAGTTCCATATTTGTTGACTAGACTAAAAGATGCAGCAGCATCACTAGGCCCCCATGGTGGGGGTCGCCATACTGCATTGTCTGCATTCGCAGTGAGTATGGTGACCGCCACTCTTGGATTCTGCTTATGCTTTCCATCAGGCAGAGTAGTCATTTAGGCGGGCCATACATAAAAAAAAAAAACAATATATTATTTACTAATTTTACAATAGGTGAACTCATATTCAGATTATAATGCTGAAGTACTATGTATAACTTGTAATAAAATTGAGAAAAATGAGCATTTTCATTACTGAAAACAAGTTCTACAAAAGCTAGTAATAAAACTTAAAACAATTTTTGAGCCAATTATGTATGTCAATATTAATTAGTTATATAGTGTAATTAAATATTGTTAAATAAACATCAACCAATTTGTGTATATAAATATGTGTAAATAAGTTTAGATCACAAATACCTTAGCTTCCTCAGGGGTAATGCGATGGACAGTGAAACGTCCCTTTACATCATAGATGAGACGGAACAATTCATTTGTCTTTTCAATGGAAACAACATCTGCAAACACAATCATAAACAATACACTCATTACTTATCAGAAAGCTTAAGGCCTATGGTGAGTTGCAACTCAATATACTGCGGTTATTCTCACATGTTGACAATCTATTCAATGTTATGGATTGGGGGGCCTGGAGATCTATAGCACAGGCCTCGGCTTAGTTTAGACTCCAGATCTCCCACAAATTACGAATTACTTGTAAAACTTAAAATCTGTCAACTGTATACATGATGTAATTTGTGGAGATAAATAAATGTTTTATTATTATTATTCTCTTTATTAAACTTATTATATAACATATTATTTACATTTTTAAATATACATATAAAAACAAATACATTTAAAAATATAAAAAATAGTAGACCACCGACTTCGGGTACAGGGACCAAGAAACCGGTGGTTAGGGCTCCAGAGACAGGAACCTCCTCACAATTCGAGCCGTGTCAAGGAGGACTGCCTTCTGCATCAGACCCTTGATCCAGCTCCCTAACGTGAGCCTCCTAAGATGTTGGTCGAGGCTCTTGGCTATCAATCCGTGAGCAGATACGACTATCGGAACAATGATCACCGAATCCACATTCCACATATCGACAATCTCGTGAGATAAATCCAAATATTTTATTTGTTTTTCTTTTTCGACTTTCACGAGATTCTCGTCATGAGGAACGGCAATATCGACAATCATTGCGCGGCGCTCTAATCGATCTATCACCACAATATCAGGCTTATTGGCAACAATAGTCCTGTCTGTGATAACAGATCGATCCCAATATAATGTAGCACGACCATTCTCGAGAACTGGGTCGGGCACATACCTGTAATATGGCACCTCTGAACTCACAAGTTTGTATTTCAGGGCAAGTTGCTGATGTACGATCCTGGCTACTTGGTTGTGCCTGTGTAAATATTCGCCGTTAGCAAGCCGAGAACAACCAGAAATAATATGCCTAATAGATTCTCCAGGACGGTGACATGCCCGACAGATGTCGACCGTACCATCCTTCAGGATATACTTCCGATAGTTATTCGTCATGATAACTTCATCCATAATCGCACAGACAAAACCTTCGGTTTCTCCGAAGAGATCACCATACCGTAGCCAGGACGTAGATGCTTTAAAATCTATATCAGGCCCATTTAGGGCCCGAAATAAAATCGACCATGAAGTTCTTTGCCCTTCCATACCTCCTTGCGATCATCAGTACCAAGTACTACAGGTTTGCGCCAATTCTTTTTAGCCAAAGCGAGCGGAGTCAGTCCGGTATCCATTGCAACTACATTGCGATGCACGCCCACATCAGTATGTAGAAAATATTCTCTAAGATTGTATATCTCGCGATTGTGTAGGGTCTTGATATTTAATAGACCACGACCCCCAAACTTTCGCGGGATATACAACCTCATAACCGATGAACGTGGGTGATGCATTCGGAATACAGTCAGCAATGTACGGACTCTCCTGTCAAGGGCATCTAATTCAGTCTGAGTCCATCTAAGTATACCAAAGGAATACATCAGAACCGGCATGACCCAACTATTGTAGGCCCGCACTTTGTTACCGCCTGATAAAAGACTTTTAAGTACTTTTTTCAGGCGGCCAAAGAAACGTTCCCGCAACGTTTGTTTCACGTCAGATTCTGGTATTCCCAAGGACTGCGAAAAACCTAGATACTTGTAGGTTTCGGTGGCAGAAAGAGATCGAAGTTTTGTGGAATCTGAAAGCTCTACTCCTTCGGATTCCACAATCACTCCCTTCTTTATATACATGACTGCACACTTGTCTACACCAAATTCCATCTTGATAGAATTACTAAAGTTTTCAGTGACCTTTAGTAACGCTGTCAATTGTAATTTAGTGGGGGCAAGCAGTTTCAAATCATCCATATAAAGGAGGTGAGATATAACTTGATCATCTTTCTGCAACCTATAGCCTAACCCTGAACCCTCTAATAGAGTGCTGAGAGGGTTCAAAGCTAGACAAAACCACAAGGGACTCAGACTGTCACCTTGAAAGATGCCCCGCTCGATCTTTATAAGTACGTCGTTCATCGTAGACTGCCGACATCCTGGATAGCGAAGTACTGTTCTCCATTGCCCCATACACGACTTCAAGAAAGTGCACAGAGTTGTATCAATTTTATACAACTCCAGCACCCTTAAAAGCCATGTATGAGGAACGGAGTCATAAGCCTTCTTGTAATCTATCCAGCATGTCGCCAGGCTCTTACGATTACGACGTACCTGCTGGCTAATGGTCATGTCTATTATAAGGAGCTCTTTAGTGCCACGGGTCCCACTTCTACATCCATTCTGAGAAACGGAAATTATCGAATTTTTATTAATATGAGTAGTAATTTTGAGTCTCAGAATAGATGTTAGAAGTTTATATAAAGTTGGTAAACAAGTAATGGGCCTAAAGTTCTTGGGATCCATGGCACTACCAGATTTATAGAGTAAGTGGGTTATGCCAGTGGTTAAAAATTGTGGTAATGAACCCGAATCCAATGCTGTCTGGAATTGAGATGCCAAACACGCATGTGAGCTACGGAACCATTTAAGCCAAAAGTTGTGCAGTCCGTCTGGACCAGGTGCTTTCCAATTCGGTAATGAATGGACCGCACAACTTACATCCTCCTTATCGATGCTAACTGGTTCCATAGATATTATTGACTCACATGAGCGCTCGACATCCCGACACCAATCACCTTCTGTATGAGCGACAGGCATTGACCAGAGGTTACGCCAAAATGAATTTGTGGCATTTTTATCTGGCAATTGCCCATCACTCATACACGGATTCGGTTTCTCCCACTTCCTGTACACCCACTTCTCATCTCTTTGGAACGTGCGATTCTGACTATACCGATCTATTCATTTTCTATAGCGCCTTATTCTATTTGCCCATGCATAAACTTTTTGCTTTAGAAAGTCTATGCGCTCTGTGACACATGACATGTACTGTTGAGAACTAACAGTAGTCCCCAAGAATGCTTGTTTCACAAAGCGCATCACTTTTGGTCGCGTATTACCCGATCGGAAGCTAATTAGCTTACCAATGAGTGTCCTGGTCTCAGCAATACGACGTTCAATTCTACACTGCCAAGCTGGCACAGAATGTTTTGTTCGAGTAGTGGTTTCATACTCTACAAATTTAACACCAGCTACTCGGCAAACTGCAATAGCCGCACAGTATAGAATGGAATGTGTATCACTGAGATCTTCGCTATTACTGAAATAATCCAGTAATAACGAATCCAAGGCACTCACCAGCGCTAAATTTCGTTTATGTATGGGCAAACGAGGCAACCGGGGTCTGTTATTAGAATCTACATATCGGTATTCCCGAATCGCATCATTATTATTATTCATTATTATTATTATACTTTTGTACCAATACCAACTCAAGGAATACTTTTTCTTTTACATCATTTAGTAAACATTAACTATATAGGTAAACACTAATCTTAACGGCTCTTTAAAACTTAGTGTACAACGAAAGTCACCACGAAATGTCACTCACCCATGAACCCAGCAGGGTATGTGGGGTCGCTCCTCACTTTGCCATCGACTTTGATAAGGCGCTGCTTCACGATCTTGACTACCTCGTTGCCTGTGAGCGCATAGTTGAGTCTGTTCCGCAGGAAAACCGTCAGCGGTAAACATTCACGGAGCTTATGTGGGCCAGTGGACGGCCGCGGCGCGTACACACCGCCGAGCTTGTCCAACATCCATGCTTTTGGAGCGTTTAAGCGCTTCAGATGCTTCTTTGGCCCTCGCGCCTGGACAGGACAAAATTATTTATGACAAACATAACCTCTGCAATAATAACCAAAACTGGCACGTTCAAGAGCAAAACCAATTCCTAGCGAATGGTAACATATACAGAACACAAACGTAACCATAAAGTACATCGATTTTACAATTTAAAGGTTTAAAACAGTAACATTATTGTAATTTGTTTTCAATGAAACATCGGCAATCGAATACACACAAATTATAGCAGCGATGCCAACAAATATTGTTGTAATTAATATTCTCCGATCTTATTCATTAGATCACTGTTATCTTATGCACAAAACATATTTAACATTTAAGATTACAACGGATTTTAACTGCATTTAAACCACGAACTCACCATGTTGAACACAAATTTAAAAGAGAAAGAAACGTCAAGTTACAAACACTGTCAATGATCAAATCGACAACAGTGTTACCAAGATCAAAAGTAATATTTTGGGAAACATGTGTAGCAAATTATTGCCTGTGTCAATCTTAGAGCAAATTTATCTAGAAGGGCAGCGAAACGAGCGGAAAGCGTGATCGGAGTAGATAGAGCTTCTGATTGGTTGGTGTATTTCACGCCAAATCCAATTGCCAAGTTAAATATGCCGTGTTTGGTATCACTGGAAAGGGCGTTAGGCCGAGGCCGCACTACGGCTAAACCGCCGCGGTTTTTAACCGCCTGATTTTGTGACAAAAGGAAATGTATGGAAGCGGACACACTGGCGGTTTTTTACCGCGACTGATTTTAAAACCGCGACAACCGCGGGCGGTTCTGTCCAGTGTTGCCAGAAGGTTTTTTTTGTAACGTTTCAGGTGATTTTTCATCTATTGGTTACTTTTAACAGTATACAAATAAGATTTTTTTTTAATACACTCCTCTATCTCTCTGCCAAAATTGGAATACTTGGTGTCTACATATCGAGCGAAGTCCAGTTCAGATAATTGCATTCTTGCAGATTCCTCCGTAGAGACGTTACTGAACTGAGGGCCCTATACTCGTATTATGCCGCCATAAATCTGTAATGTGGTATTCTAAAGTTTTAGGATTTGCATAAAAGTTTTAAGAAATTCTTAAATAAATTCTTATATAATAAGCATTGACCTAGAAATAGGGCCATCTCAAAAATTTAGAAACCAGGACAACAAGCGTAAAATCCCCGGATATTTGCGGTCATAATCCGAACACTTTTATATTTTTTTATTTTATTTAGTCGAAATAAAAAGAATACTTAGTTCAATTAGTCGAAATAGTTCTTTTATTTATTTTCATAGGTATTCAGTTTAATTAAATTTAGTTATTTTTCATCGAAATCTGTGATAGAAAAGTAAAATCTCACAGTTGTGAAAATGCTCTTCGAACAGTAGTATATTTTTCACAACCTTCTTTTTTAAACCAGACTAATTTGACAAAAATATCTTTAAGTTAAAACTCATAAGATATCATTCCAGTATTCAAGCTCTAAGTTTTTTAGTCTTATCTTCTTATTATATAAAAATCAATTGCTGTTCGTTTGTATCGCTAAAACTCGAGAACAGCTCGGCTGATTTAGCTGTTTTTGGTTTTGAAATGTTTGTCGTAGTCCAGGAAAGGTTTAAAATGTAAAAAAATTAAAATAACTTGAAAATCCAAATCTCACGTGTACGAATTAGCGGGCACAGCTAGTAACAAATAAAAATTGATCTGCTTAAAGTTTTCATCAGCAGTCATATTAAGTTTTTTTTTGTGTTTTCATCTTCTTTATTTAGAATATGTACTCTGAACATTCAATGGCAAGAAACTTTCTCTATTTCGATCATCCAAGCTTTTTGAAATGGTATCCTTCTGGTTTTAAAGACTGAATTAAATTTTTTTTCTAATGCTTTTATTTTTGAGTAAATGATGTGCATAATTGAATGCATGAAAAACAGGTATGCCTCCGATTTAAAGCAAATCAGATCAGGGAGCTTTTTTAAGCTTCTGAAATAATCCACATTCAGGACTCACTCGATAGCTGGAAACAGATTTCGCCAACGCGTCTTTGAATGATAGAGAAGCTGTTTATACATACTATTAACTCTAAGGTTTATACTCAACCTCCGCTGTGTCAGAGAGTTCTTTAAGAACTTTTTAGACTGTAGCCTTTATTATTCCTAATTTTATTTGGAGTCGGCTTGTTTAAGAGGCAAAAACTTTTTTTTTTAATGTTGTTGAATCAACATCTACTGGCAATCAATCACATGCGTGGTGCAGTGCGTTATTGATAATGTGCGCAGAGCATCCCACACCAACTATTTTCGAATTCAGATCTTGTTTTAACTTATGGAATTATAAAACATTGTTGGTTCCATGGCACTCTATTCCACCGAAGTTCGTATTACAATTATCTCCAGAAAATGCAACACATTTAGTTAAAAGATCATGCTGTTGAAGTTGCTTTCTTATAAGCTCAGTAATTATCTCAGATCTGTCATTTCAAGTTCAATCTAAAGGAGAACTAGTTTATCTGTTGGCAACACTGTTCGCGGTTTTGCCGTAGTGTGTGCGCTTCGGGCGGTTTTGCGGTTTGGCGGTTTAACCGCTGGCTGGAAAAAACCGTAGTGCGGCCCCAGCCTTACTTGTACATTTCAAAAATACATATATTATTAACACTTACTCGTGTCTTTGTATATATTTATACTTGATATACCGTATATATTTGATAAGTGTGAAATTTCCATAAAAAAACTTTGCAAAGAAATTAATATTATAAAGGGACCAAAACATTTGAAATAAAAACAAAAGTAAAAACTAAAACCCAACAACGACAAAAAACGTATCAAACTATACGCCGTATTGATATGAAATGAAATGATATTTATTTGTGAGTAAAGGTTGTTTTTGGATATGTATTAATAATTATGTCGAGTGGTAAAGACAAGGATTGTTCGTCCATGCCAGTCCTAATAGCTTCTGGTAAAGATCGAAAACTCCTGGCGGCCAGGACGGTGCTCAGTCTTCGGTCAATTAAACCATCAGCAAATCGTCAAAAGCAATTTTTTCGTTTGTCTTTTTAAACATTTCATAAGAACCCCATCCCCCTCCCCATACCCCAAAGGCCGGCAACGCACTTGTGATGCCTCTGGTGTTGCGGGTGTCCATGTGCGGTGGTAATCGCTTACCATTAGGTGATACGTCTGCTCTTTTGCCCGCTATTCCATAAAAAAGAGAAAAAAAAAACTTTGGATTGGGCAATAGTCAAATTAACAAACAAGTTTTCCATTTATTGCTGCGTGACCGCTTGTGCATAACAAATGGAAATCATCATCTCTACATAATAGTATTAAACAAAAACGCTTCCGCTGTTTGTCTGTCCTTATAAATGCTTAGATCTTTAAAACTGCGCCACGGATTTTGATGCGGCTTTCTTTAATAGATAGAGTGATTTAAAAGGAAGGTTTATATGTATAATATAGTAGAGAAACACTGATAATTTTAGAGGTTTCTAATGTGATGTCGTAAATAAACACGTTTATTTGCGCTTACATTGCAAACGCTGGCTGAAACCTACGAAATAGATGAAAATAATGTACTACAGTATTGTATGTACACCTTTGAAAAGTCTACAAAAAATCCGCAATGGTATATGTCTATCTCTTAGGGGTAACCCACAATAACCCTAAATTTTATTCCTTTCTTTTTAAGAGAAATAATGGCTTATTTACGAAGCGATTTTAAGCAATACAGCAATAATCTTTATTCAATTAAGTACCTTAAATACATTGTGCATTTAACATAGATTAATATGGCATTTAACAGTATTTAATTTAAATGAATATTTTCTAAAATATTACAGATTGAAAATGCACGAGTAGTGTCGTCGGTGGGTGCATTTGAAATCCATCCGTGCGATTCCGGGGCGGGTCGCTAGTCATCATCACTACATAGTATAAAACAAAGTCGCTTTTTCTGTCCCTATGTCCCTTTGTTTGCTTAAATCTTTAAAACTACGCAACGGATTTTGATGCGGGTTTCTTTAATAGATAGAGTGATTCAAGAGGAAGGTTTTTATCATCACTACATAGTATAAAACAAAGTCGCTTTTTCTGTCCCTATGTCCCTTTGTTTGCTTAAATCTTTAAAACTACGCAACGGATTTTGATGCGGGTTTCTTTAATAGATAGAGTGATTCAAGAGGAAGGTTTTTATGTATAATAAATGCATAATATAGTATGGGAACACTGTTAATTTTCGAGGTTTCTAATGTGATGTAGCAAATAAACACATTTTTTTGCGCTTACATTACAAACGATGGTTGCACCCTACGAGATAGATCAAAATAATGTACTACAGTATTGTACACCTTAAAAAGTACTACAAAAAAGTCCGCGACGGTATATGTCTATCTCTTAGGGATAACCCACAACAACCATTTTTTATTCCTTTCTTTTTACGAGAAATAATGGCTTATTTACGAAGTGATTTTAAGCAATACAGAATGAATCCTTATACAACTAAATAAATTAAATACATTGTGCATTTAATATAGATCAAAATGGCTCTTTGCAGTATCTAATTTAAATGAATATATTCGAAGATATTACAGATTTAAAATGCACGAATCGTGTCGTCGGCGGAGGCATCTGAAATTCACCCGGGCGAAGCCGGGGTGGGTCGCTAGTTTAATATAACTACCTCAATGGCGTAGTGGTAGCGTATGCGACTGCTGTATGATCTGCAAATATTTGTTTTGGAGTTTGTGTGTTTTTAACCGACTATGGCAAAGCCAAAGGAGGGTTATGATTTTGCAAGGCTATGCATGTATGTATGTATGTTCATTTGTTCCCTCATAGCTCCTTAACTACTCATGAGAACTGGACAAATGAGGTATCATTAGAAGCGTCATCATCCGCTGGTTATAGGCTATATGACGTGTCACTGAATGTAATGTGGCGCCCTCTAGCCGACATAAAATACTGCATTAAAAAATAAATTTGAAACAAATATGCCGTGTTTGGTATCATTAGAAAGGGCGTTACTTGTACATTTCAAATATGTATATATTATATATTAATAACGGCACCATAATATTTTAAATAAAAAAAAAAGTAAAAACTAAAACCCAACTACGACAAAAAACGACGCTAAAAAGTATAAGGCCGAGGCCGCATTACGGCTACACCGCCGCGGTTTTTAACCGCCTGATTTTGTGACAAAAGGAAATGTATGGAAGCGGCCACACTGGCGGTTTTTTACCGCGACTGATTTTAAAACCGCGACAACCGCGGGCGGTTCTGTCCAGTGTTGCCCGAACGTTACTTTTGTAACGTTTCAGGTGACTTTTCATCTCTTGGATCATAAGATTTTTTTTTTAATACACTCCCCTATCTGCCTCTGCCAAAATTGGAATACTTGGTGTCTACAGCCTATTGTCTGTCTGTCAGTCTATTGCAGATTCCTCCGTAGAGACGATTGAACTGAGGGCCCTATGCGCGTATTATGCCGCCATAAATCTGTAATGTCGTATTCTAAAGTTTTAGGATTTTCATAAAAAAATTAAGAAATTCTTAAATAAATTCTTATATAATAAGCATTGAACTAGAGATAGGGCCATCTCAAAAATTTAGAAACCAGGACAACAAGCGTAAAATCCCCGGATATTTGCGGCGGATAATCAGATCAGGGAGCTTTTTTAAGCTTTTTAAATAATCCACATTCAGGACTCACTCGAAGGACCAACGCGTCTTTGAATGATAGAGAAGCTGTTTATACATACTATTAACTCTAAGGTTTATACTCAACCTCGGCTGTGTCAGAGAGTTCTTTAAGAACTTTTTAGACTGTAGCCTTTATTATTCCCAATTTTATTTGGGGTCGGCTTGTTTAAGTGGCAAAAACTTTTTTTATTTTATGTTCTTGAATCAACATCTACTGGCAATCAATCACATGCGTTGTGCAGTGCGTTATTGATAATGTGCGCAGAGCATCCCACACCAACTATTTTCGAATTCAGATTTTGTTTTAACTCATGGAATTATAAAACATTGTTGGTTCCATGGCGCTCTATTCCACCGAAGTTCGTATTACAATTATCTCCAGAAAATGCAACACATTTAGTTAAAAGATCATGCTGTTGAAGTTGCTTTCTTATAACTCTGTAATTATCTCAGATCTGTCATTTCATTTCGATTTGGTTTTCTGGTGGTTTTAAAAGTTCAATCTAAAGGAGAGCTAGTTTATCTGTTGGCGACACTGTTCGTGGTTTTACCGTAGTGTGTGCGCTTCGGGCGGTTTTGCGGTTTGGCGGTTTAACCGCTGGCTGGAAAAAACCGTAGTGCGGCCTGAGCCTAAAACAGCTTGAACAGCAGTAGTCACACGTTACATAGAAACGCACCATAACGCTTTAACAACGTGTGACTACGGCTTTTCAAGCTTGTTTTATACTTTTTTAGCGTCGTTTTTTGTCGTAGTTGGGTTTTAGTTTTTACTTTTTTTTAATTTCTATGTATAATGTATGTATTTACAAAAAAAGTATACCAAGCCCAACTAGTCTAGTCAACAAGTTCCACTTGTTGACTAGACTAGTTGGCAGCATCACTAGGCCGCCATGGTGTGGGTTGCCATACTGCATTGTCTGCATTCGCAGTGAGTATGGTGACCGCCACTCTTGGATTCTGCTTATGCTTTCCATCAGGCAGAGTAGAGTCATTTTGGCGGGCCATATATAAAAAAAAAAAAAAAACAAGTATTTATATCAGTTGTCTAGTATCCATAACACAAGCTCTGCTTATCTTGGGACTAGATGGCGTTGTGTGTTAGATGTCCGAAATATTTATTATATATTTTATTTATGATTCTTTTATCCTCGGTATTACAAATTCTTATAATTTCCGTTGTAATTAAAATTCAACGTACCTTTATTAAAAAATGAAAAGGTAGTAGAGCCACGCTGATTTCAGCACGGATGGGCCGGCTCGACCGGGGCGGTACTACCCTCGCACTGAAAATCAACGTAAAATGACAGCGTGCTGTCGTGTTTCGTTGGTGAGTGCGAGACCGGAGGCCCAATGAGTCTAGTCAACAAGTTCCATACTTGTTGACTGAATGAGCATGGTGACCGCCACTCTTGGATTCTGCTTATGCTTTCCATCAGGCAGAGTAGAGTCATTTTGGCGGGCCATATATAAAAAAAAAAAAAAAAACAAGTATTTATATCAGTTGTCTAGTATCCATAACACAAGCTCTGCTTATCTTGGGACTAGATGGCGTTGTGTGTTAGATGTCCGAAATATTTATTATATATTTTATTTATGATTCTTTTATCCTCGGTATTACAAATTCTTATAATTTCCGTTGTAATTAAAATTCAACGTACCTTTATTAAAAAATGAAAAGGTAGTAGAGCCACGCTGATTTCAGCACGGATGGGCTGGCTCGACCGGGGCGGTACTACCCTCGCACTGAAAATCAACGTAAAATGACAGCGTGCTGTCGTGTTTCGTTGGTGAGTGCGAGACCGGAGGCCCAATGAGTCTAGTCAACAAGTTCCATACTTGTTGACTGAATGAGCATGGTGACCACCACTCTTGGATTCTGCTTATGCTTTCCATCAGGCAGAGTAGAGTCATTTTGGCGGGCAAACATAAAAAAAAAAAAAAAAAAAAAAATTGCAAATTTTTTATTTGACTTGCAAGTATTTGTATATCTGTTGCATTTTGACTATTTTTAATAATAAATATGTCATTTATATTTTCTCTTTCGCACAACAATCCTAAATCTCTTGCTAACTCCCTCGGGGTAGTTAACGATAGAATATTTAGGTAAATAGTACCTACAACTCAAAAGAACAAACATGCAATGGTCATTATTAGACATCAAATTCTTATAATGTTTGTCATTAATAAAAATTAACTCAATCACGTTACTTGTTTTTTTAAGAATTTCCAGTCTCCGGTTGATCAGGCCTTCTACTGGTATAAGATTTATCAGTCAAATTATTTTTATCAGAAGAAATCTGAGATGTTAACGTCGTTTTTTTTTTTTTTTTTTTTTTTTTTTTTTTTTTTTTTTTTTTTTTTTTTTTTTTATGTCTTGCCCGCCATAATGACTCTACTCTGCCTGATGCCTCTAGTCAACAAGACTGGAACTTGTTGACTAGACTATTTGGGCCTCCGGTCTCGCACTCACCAACGAAACACGACAGCACGATCACTGTTATTTTACGTTGATTTTCTGTGCGAGGGTAGTACCGCCCCGGTCGAGCCGGCCCATTCGTGCTGAAATCAGCGTGGCTCTACTACCTACTAAACTTTCGTCTATGTTATCGTCAATACAGAAACTACTTGTTCGCTAATTGATTTTAAATCTTTTTATCGCGTTTGAGGTTCTTCGGGAACAGTGCCTGTACTTTGTGTTCTAGGCGTGTACCGTATTGAAACCTTTTAAAGTTGTCTTTTCAGATATATTTACACGTCGGACTTTAAAGCTAGAAGAGGCTGAAGAGGCCGGTTTAATATTATAATTTAAATTAGTAATATTGACTAAGATTCTTCTTAATCACCACTAGAATGTAGGTTCGAGTAGAAATTTTTATCCCTGGCCCTTTCCGCCGCCTCTTTCTGAGCGATGTCGCAGAAGGAGTTAAAACATCTACCGCTACCGACCATGATGCATCACAGGGTTGGCAGTGAGATATATTCTCTCCGATAACTGCAATGAGTATCCAACCCTGACACAGAGAATCGGCTCAGTACATTGGACAGGCGAGTTTAAACTCACTTCTAGTTAACCACGTGCAGGTAATTTCCCGAAGCAACCATGGCCGGAAAGAACCTGCGTTACCCGGGACAAATCTAACAAGGATATTCCGGCTAACGCGCATCCGTAAACACGGTGTGATAACGGCTAATGCTCTACCAACTCTATAAGGGTGCTCTGTGCGGTTAGAGGTACCGTCTACACTGGGCGGGGTACCGTATAGAGTTATCGATCGAATTCCGCCCAGAAATAAAGCGTTATCTTAATTTATATGTCTAATACATGTATATTTTATTATGTCAAAATAATGAGATCTGTGACAATTAGTGAACGAAAATAATCCTGGACGGTGGAGTGGGACTGGGAAAGATTTAATCTTAGTCTGGCAGGTCCAAGAACGGACTAGTCTCTGGTCGTGGCTCAGACAGATGATAGGCGCAGGCCTGGGGGGTTACGACGATAACAGTGACTGAGCCACAATTGAGACACATCTCAAAGATTGTATAGTTTTACTCGGTTCGATTACGACACCCCACACGTGGAATGACGTTTTGAAATGGTTTCCACACGTAAAAAATGGGTGTTGAATTGCAGGAGTTAGAAGGGTCGGCAAAAATTTAATAACCTACTGGCGGCAAATATTTAAATCCGCCACTGGAATAACGAATTCAGTTCGGAACATAAAGCACACACCAGTGGCGGATTTACAGTTTTGCTGCCCCTTCTAATTCCTACGTGCGTACGTCTTCGTGTAGTGTGTCGAAATAACGAGGTAGTAGAGCCACGCTGATTTCAGCTCGACCGGGGCGGTACTACCCTCGCACAAAAATCAACGTAAAATGACAGCGTGCTGTCGTGTTTCGTTGGTGAGTGCGAGACCGGAGGCCCAATTAGTCTCAAATCTCAAATTATGGCTCAGTCACCGTTATCGCCCTAATTGCACTGATTTACAATTATCGCCATCAAGCTCGTTGAATTGAAGGCATTTCCGTACTTCGGTAGGCTCAGCTGTACTACCCATCACCCAGATGAAACAGCCCGTTTGTTGGTCCTAGGCTTCGACTGCCAATACTTGTTTGAGCACCCACGTGCAATGCCAACAAATCTGGTCTTTTTCTTCCGTGTTAAATTGAAATACATTCAATTACCCCCTACCGGACGAGCAGTGATGCAGTTATGTCATATTGAGACCGATCAAAACCACACTGTCTCAGGTACTAGCAGATGAGGAACTAGATGTAACCTAGAAAGGAAACTTCTGGTACTAATTTCGAGCCATCTACGATTTACAGATGGCCCGTTGTATATGGTGATCACAATCTCTCCTTCCTGACTCTAAGGACCCTTGCCTGTTTCTGCGATAGCACGAACACGGTGTCACCTGTAACCCCCAGCCCTGCGCCTATCATCTGCCTAAGCCATGTTGGTCTTAGCGTGATGATATATATATTGCCTTCCCCGATAAATGGGCTATCTAACACTGTTTTTTTTTAATAATACCAATAGTTCCTGAGATTAGCGCGTTCAAACAAGCAAACAAACTCTTCGGCTTTATACAATGATAAGATTAGACATCCGAATTATGGAGATAAACATGGTAACTGCACAGAAATTTAAAATGAAAATTTTAATAATTTAACATTGTACACCTGTACTCGTTGTTGTTATTGAACACCACTAAAGCATATATTAGCCTCCACTACTAAGGGGTGCCAGAGTGCCCGACGCGAGTAGTGGCAGACTATTTAGAGGAACGTACCGTCACGTACGAGGTCCAAGATCTCCGAATATCTGAGGGGTTTTTTTTCGTTAGTCGATCTATGTCGTGCAGTGTTCCACGATGCCCTGCAGGAGGCTTTCCAACCGGGCTGGACGTAATCTGTCGTGCCATTGACAGTTTGATTACAACCCGAGGGGCGACACTTAAAGAGGCGCCTACCAGGGATCTCTGTATGTTGTTTCGGCGGTGAACTTAATGGTAGCTCTGTACATAATTGTGATCCACCTTATTGGCGCCTCAATCGTGTTCAATTCGGTCTTCGTACGGGATCAATCCCAAACAATGTATCTCGGCCTTTTACTTAACGGTAGGTGACTCTTTGATGAGCACTTCCGATAGCTTGCCCAAAAGATAGTGGCTGGACTGCCCTTCGACGACTTTTGCCCAATTTTAGTGACGATAAGGCTGTACGCGGAATTCTCTATACGGCACTCCAGCGTGGACGGTAGCTCTGGCCGCCCAGAGTAGGGCACGCATCTGACACCCTTAGAGATTATTGTTGGTTAGAGCCATACGCAGTTATCACATCGTGTCTACGGATGCGGCGTGCGCCTTGGCCAGAATATCCATGTGGGATTCATTCCGGGTAGCGCAGGTTATTTCCGGACATGGATGCTATGGGAATTGTCTGCACGTGGTTACTAGAAGTGAGTTGAATCCCACTTGTCCGGTGTACGGAGCCGATCCACTGTGCCAGTGCTTAGGCATCGTAGCATTGGATACTAATTGCAGTTATCGGAAAGCATTTCTCGCTGCTAACCGTTTTAAGCACCATGATCGGTAGCGGCAGATATTTCATCTCGTTCTGCGAAAAGAGAGGCAGCGGAAACGACCAGGGATGAAAATTTCAACTTGAACCGAATTCGCCCCCGCCTGGTGAAACGGCTAGGACGTTATGCCGCTCTCAGTGGTGACCAAGAAAATGTTGGCAAAATTACTAATTTAAATTGTAAAATTAAATTTCTATTGAGATGTTTTATTATCCCATATTTACAAAGTTATATTTTACCAAGTGTTTAGTATTTTTTTAAATTATATTAAAGTTGAGATTTTTAAAATATTTTTATATATACATAAATTATATATTTTTACTTTTTTTTTTTTTGGTAAATTTTCAAGACTTCTTTCCTCCGTTTATATTATAAAGGTAGTAGACCCACGCTGATTTCAGCACGAATGGGCCGGCTCGACCGGGGCGGTACTTAGACATGTCCAAAGTCGTTACATTTCAGTCACCGTGACTGTCGTTCCAGTGACTAAAAAGTAACGTTCAAAAATAATCGTGACTTTGTCACGTCGGTCACTCTCAGCACAATACATGTTACCTAGGTTATAAATTCCTTTCATATAAGTAGTTATCGTCACAGTTGTCACTCCGATCACGATTAGGTATAGGTACACGATTCAGTTATATGTTGTCATTCGACAATGGTTTGCTCTTTGCTTTTTTTATTTTTTCCTTGCGTAGTTTTAAGTTTTTGCTTTGTTATTCATTACATTATGTACCAACAAATAATAATATTTTTAAATTTAATTATTGATTTTCTAATAAATAAAACTTGAAATAGCCAATTATATTGAAGTACTTATTAGAAACTAAAACACATTTACCGTTATTTTTACTTTAATTATTTACATACATATATAATATGAGGTACATTAACAGTCGAAACTTTTCACACGAGACTCATCGGATTGTAGGGAAGAAAAGCTTAGAATTTTAATTCACCCGCTCGAGCCGCGTCAAACACAAATTTTATATGTACGAGTATGTATTGATGATTCGTTACTATGTATTTATTATACACTAGCCGACCCACGCAACCTCGTTTGCGTCTCCTATTGCCCGTAGCGTGATAATTTTCCCCCGTTTTTGAAACATTTTTCATTGATGCTCCGCTCTTATTGGTCGTAGCGTGATGATATATAGCCTATAACCTTCCTCGATAAATGTACTATCCAACACTGAAAGATTTGAAAATATCAGGACGCGTTTAGATTTTAATCCGCCGTTTCTAATTGAACTTGCTCTGTAGAATGTTATTGTGCTCTGTCTGTCTATTTCTATACCAATAACTCTACTGTTGCCGTGCCGAGTGCTGCCGACCAACGCCGAATCGCCGAATGGCCGAGCGAGCCAGTCACGAGTGACTTCGGGCTAGGCGCGATTCCTGGTGTGAGTGTGACTCTTGTGACAGTGACACGACACGCACACGGCACAGAACACTTTAAGGTGACACGGAACGTGGAACGACATACGTTACTGGAACGTAGTTCCTTCTTTACAGATCACAGTGACTACTTTAGATAGTGGATCACAGTGATTTTTTCACTGTGAAGTTATTTATCACCCACCTCTAGCGGTACTACCCTCGCACAGAAAATCAACGTAAAATGACCACGTTCGTGCTGTCGTGTTTCGTTGGTGTATTATAGTGTATTTCTTTTATTTTTGTGTGAAAAAAAAAAAATTCGCCGCCTAAGCTCCAGCCTACTCATCCTAGTGGTAAATCCACTACTGGCACACACGTGGTCATACTTGCGAAGATTGAAAACGAAGCTTTTATTATCTTAGAACTCCAATGAAACTAAAACATGGTTACGCCCGTGGGAACTGGTAACTGATTATCTTTCATATCACAACTCTAAAGACTGTCTAGTTTTACTGTCAAGGTGTGAATAATCAAAGTTGGTAAGTTTTTTTTTTACAATTTAGGTAAAAGAAGAAAAAATTTCTCCCCATTAGGCAGGAGAACTTGACTCACACTTATATGTGCAAGCAGAGTTCTCCTGCCTAAGGAGAAAAAAAAATAGCACGACTAATGACCTTAGAGCATATAAATTTAGAGGAGCAGCTAAACGGGCGGAAATCGTGATCGGAGTAGAGAGAGAGAGAGAGAG
Organism: Diaphora mendica; assembly: GCA_949125395.1. Classification (NCBI taxonomy): domain Eukaryota; kingdom Metazoa; phylum Arthropoda; class Insecta; order Lepidoptera; family Erebidae; genus Diaphora; species Diaphora mendica. The sequence continues at coordinate 30,638,446 of OX421316.1, forward strand.
TCTACATCGTTTCAAAAACTTCCTGCCTCCTAACACTAAAATCACACTCATGCAGTCAGATTGGTTAGAGTCTGTCTCTCTCACGCAAGCTTCTGATTGGTTGGTGTACTTCCCGACAAATCATTCATGCAAATTGGTATGTGTGTCCACCTATCAGAAGCTTGCGTGAGAGAGACAGACTCTAACCAAACTCAGCCTCTCTCTTCTATTCCAATCACGGTTTCCGCCCGTTCAGCTGCTCCTCCATGCTTAATATATGCTCTAAGCTAAGGGCTGAAATGTTATAAAACATGGTAACACTACTGATGACACATTTTTGCATTGACCTAAAGTACATGGACTAGCCATATCTACAAAATTATAGTGCATACATACACAAGATGTTGGCACATAAAATGGCTGTCTTTAGAGTTGTACCTATGCAGCTATGTAGAGTGACTTGAAATGGTAATATCGATATTTAACTGGCATATTTAAAAATAATAATCACAAATTTTAACCAAAAAAAACCGACTTCAATCTGGACGAAATTTAAATCGGACCATAGGGGAATATTGAGTTATTCATTAATTTGTCGCGCACATACTTAATGCAAATTGAAGACTTATATGGTTTTCTCACGGATGACATGTCAGAACTGGACCAAATTGAAATGGGACCACATGGGCACCAGCTTTCAAATAAAAAAAGAATCATCAAAATCGGTTCACCCAATCGAAAGTTATGAGGTAACAAACATTAAAAAAAAATACAGTCGAATTGAGAACCTCCTCCTTTTTTGAAGTCGGTTAAAAATAAAACATATCAATGTTGTTTGCGATTAGTTAAGTATTAGCGGATTTCCTTGTAGTCTGGACCAATAGATCTTAATTTCGGCACGCAAAGGCCTAAAATCCTGGTCTCTCAGTAGTCTGGGAATAGATGGCTGTTTGAGGTTTCTCAAGCTATTATTTAAAAACAATTTGTTTTCGGATAAGAAATCAGCCCTATCAGCAACAAGACAAATAAAAGAACAGAACACCTCCGCATTCAAACTAACGAGAATGTATATCGTTGTTTATCTATTTTTTGTATCTCTGACGGTTCTGGGATCTCAATATCAAAACTATAAGTACCTATATTATGTTGACATTGAGGGAAATAACAAATTGAGTTAATAAAAAATATTTTAAATAGTTTTAATATTTATTCATTTAGATGAAATTTGCGTTTTTAGATAATCTTCAGGTCCTGCACATTCTTCCTTCACTTTACTCTTTCACTTCGACTTTCTTTAGTGTTGATGAATTTCCTTTCCTTAAAATGCTTGACGATGTCAGAGCACAATGCAATCTTTTGATCACGTCTCCGGAACTTTTCATTTAAATTCCTGACTTTTCTTTTTGAAAATCACACTTTTCTGTAAGATTCTTTATTTATTTATTTTTGTTATTGAACCTGGAAATCATAATAGTTAAGCCATAACTTCCCAAAACATCGAAAACGGACGATTTTTTTATTTAAATCTTAATGTTAAGGTCTTGATTTATTAACAAATATAAAGGCCCAAATAGTCTAGTCAACAAGTTCCAAACTTGTTGACTAGACTAAAAGATGCAGCAGCATCACTAGGCCGCCATGGTGTGGGTCGCCATGCTGCATTGTCTGCATTCGCAGTGAGCATGGTGACCACCACTCTTGGATTCTGCTTATGCTTTCCAGCAGGCAGAGTAGAGTCATTTTGGCGGGCCAAACATAAAAAAAAAAAAAAAAAAAAAATGTACAGTAAAATTTCAAAATCAATTAAATATATCTGTGATTGGTGAATCAACCTGTCTCATAAATGTGACAATAGGGATAAAGGGTCAGAAAGTAGAAATAATACAATTATAAGAACCGCAACTATGTTTTAAAAATATTTATATTTATAATTCCTTAAAAAGTTCGAGGTTTTTACTAACTCATTCTTGGTAGCGTCACTGTTTGTCCCTTTTCGTCATATTGTTATGAATAATAATAATCTTAAAGCCTTATCAGCGCACGCAAATACACACAAACTTCTTACCGATCTCCTGAGGCAAGGAATAATGGAACTAATTTCTATATACAGATATCGATTGGATGTTGCCTAATTATTTGATATTGAAATGATGTCGAGGATTTGGTCGACCTCGGCGATCTTTAAGGATTGTAATTCAGAGTAGTATTGTGATTTTAATAGTGCTTTTAATAAAGTCTCTTTAACACGTCAAAAGGCTTCTCTCTCAAATAAATCGAACCCTAACACGTAACAACTGGTGTCAGAAGTGAAATTTGAGAAATGCCATTGACCCCGAGAGACGACGGTACCAGCAAAGGAGTGAAGACCAGGGCTCAGCGTGCTGCAGGAGCAACGAGCATGGAGGAAAGCACCTCACCAATGGTTTCGCCCACCAGGCCACGCTCCCTTCGGAACAATTCTCAGTAGTCCACACCCCCATGGACATGCCCACGCCTTACCTAGCGGATCTGCTGAAGATGATGGTTGTCATGAAAGAGCAGCTACAAAATGGCCAACAGCAGTTGGACGTCAAGTTTGCAGCATTACAAAACGGGCAAAACAGCAAGTTTGCAGCCTTACAAAACGGGCAAGACAGCAAGTTTGCAAAAACAACTGAAAGATGACCAACATCTACTTTTAGCCGCCATCAGCGAAGTAAGTGGTGCCGTAGATAAACTACGGAAGGACGTCGATGTGGTGGAGGAACGGGTCACCTGCCTAAGTTCTGATATGGACAGCATGAAGACTGCACTGATGGAGTTACAGAAGAGGGTAGTGCGCCTGGAAATGTCAGGTGTAACAGTAGCTGGTTCTGGTGTAGTACATGCACCCAGTGTAAAGGTCCCCTCGTACGACGGCAGCACTTCGTGGACCGCGTACCGTCAGCAGTTCCAGACCGTCGCAGCTGCTAACGGATGGACAGATGAACAGTGCCTGACTGCTCTTACTGTCGCACTTAGGAGGCAAGCACTAACAGTCCTAGAGGCACTGCCAAGTCCAGGCAGTGGATACAAGGAATTGTTGGAAGCGCTCGAATCGAGATACGGGAAACGCTATCTGGAGCACGTTTTCCGCGCCCAGCTACGCGACAGAATCCAACGTCCAGGAGAGGGATTACAGCAGTGGGCGTTGGAAATAGAAAAACTCATACGAAAAGCGTACCTGTCAGCCGACCCGGACATGTTAAGGGTAAATACCGTGCAGGCATTCGTGGACGGCATCAAGGATTTGGAGGTTAGAGCTGCAGTGAGGCTTGGTCACCACACCTCACTAAGGGAAGCACTGGCACACGCCCTGGAGATCGAAGCGGTTCGACAGGATGTCCCACGGATCCACAAGTTACGGGAAGTCCCAGAAGAAATAAAAGAAGTCAAGTCTTCTTTGAAGAAAGGATCTGGGATCATGTGCTACAGATGTGGTGAGAGAGGTCATCTGCAGCTAAGTTGCCCGCTTAAGAGTACGCAGATGTCCAGGTTACAAAATATAGAGGACCGTCTGGAGGAGCTAATGAGGAAACGTTGTGAAAAGAAGTTTTTGGAAAAACATTTCAGCAAGACAAAAGGTGATGTCATCAGACAATGCAAAGAATATGTCTCGTGGAGAAAGTGTACTCCGACACCAAACTCAAAATCAACAGACTTGACGGTGAAGCGCGTCAAAGTTACTCCTTTGGAACCCTGTGAAGATGAATCAATGAAGATCGCACAGTGGGATGACGATGAACTAAAGCAACTCATCACATAGAAAGCACAGGGTAATGCTAGACCTGATTGGAGTAGTATATCATCTGCGAGCGCTATCACTAAAGCTTATTGGGCACAATGGGATAGCTTGGTTCTACAGAACGGCATACTGTACCGAAAATGGGAGAAGACCAACGGCAGAGAGTTCCACCTGCAGATAGTTGTGCCAAGAGCGAAAGTAGCAGACGTTCTCCGTGAAGTTCACGATGGAGTGTAAGGCGGCCATCTTGGAGTCAGAGGACACTGTTAAAAGGAGGTTCTACCGGCTCCATTGTAGGCAAGATGTACAGGACTGGTGCCGTAAATTTTCTACTTGTACTGCCGTAAAAGGTACACAGAAACAGTCCAACGTGGGCGCACCATGGGAACGAATTAAAGTTGACGTAGCGGGTAAGAACATGAAGACCAGATACGATTGGCGTTCAAATGACATGGCCAGTTTCAGCCTAGTTACTTATTGACATATACATTAATGTACGCCTAATTATAAATAAATATAAATAAAAATTACAAAACCATTTTCATTTTTATACTTCAAAAAAGTATTTAAACTTAAATAGTTGTTTTTCGTTTCTGGCGTATCGAGATAACGCGCCATATTGGATAAACGTTCCTTTCCCTGTAAATCAAAAATATTAATGTTCCATCGTAGTAATATAAAAAACATATTCTGACTGTTAAATGATTATTCCATAACGTAATCATAATAATATTCATATTTTGATCAAAAAATATGAATATTATTATTATTAAATATTTCAGAGCATTCACTCGAATGCTATAGAATATTTATTTTAACAAAACTTTTTTCTTGTTTAGACAACGAAACGACACGACAGGTTCAATGATGTAGTAACGTAAATATGTAGGTGTATGTAAATAAACAAGTTCACAGTGCACAAAAGAAGGAACGAAAGTTTATTGAAAGAATTACACATACACAAAAGTTACACTAGAATAGAGAAGGAGTGATAGATATTATAATGACAGAATATTTAACAATATAGGATAATCAATTAATTAGCGCGGCGAGATAACTCTGGTGCTGATAGCTATAGCTATAGAACCGGGACGGTGCTGCCTGCCCTCATATTGGCACATATCGTGCGGCTCGCCCGCACTCGCCGGCTGGCTGATAATAGGTAAACAACTATATAATTCAACGTACAAAATCTGTTTGTACGTTGAACGTTATTTATTTTAAATAGATTTAAGTTTTAATATAATATTATTTGATAATAAGGAACGTATACAATATAAATAATTTAGACAGTTAACATGTTTGACAAATAATAATAATTAACATAACAAACACAAATAAGTGTCCTAAGTCACTACAATGACAGGTTTTTTTCGTTTGACATTTTGAAGTCATTGTGTTGTTTCTTGTTTGTAAACTGTGCGATAGTCTTTACTATAAATCGACTGCTATTTTCAAACGGACTAATTCCATTACCCAACGATTATATATTGCTTATCAATACGGATTTCATTGTGCTTACGTTTTGGACATTGTGAACTGTTTACAATGTAGCGTATTAATTACGGTATAGCAATGGGAAGGCTAAGAAAACATGTTGTGTCTTCGCTAGACATGCCTTTCCATAAAAAAAGTTGTCTTGCATTATTTAAACAGCGCAGCGAATGATTTGTAGAAGCAATAATTATTTCCATTAAACCTTTAACTGGTAACAAGCGGTGTCACAGGCCGAGCGGTGTCAGTGAAACATCATTTCACCAACTTCCCGGTCGCCGCGCAACTTACTTACTACAAACATTGTAATAGCAAGTATTTTATTAAAAATTACATTTAGAGCATTGACTACATAGTTTTATTTTATCATTTTCTATATTATTATACTGTTTTAAAGACTACAATAAGCTACCGGGAGGTTCATGACCAAGACATGTTTTTGTTAATTTCTAAGAAATCTGAAGTTACTGAACTGAGTAACTTTTATAGTTAATTTAAGAGCGTACTAAATTCAAAACAAAGCAAAATTCCTAGCCTAATAATAGCCTAACTAGACCTACCTACACATCATGTGTAGGTAGGTCTAGTTCAAATTTTTAGTTCAAATTCCACCTACAAAATTTCATTAAAATTAGTTCAGTCGTTTAGCCATAGGACACTTTTTTTCATTTTTGAAATTTACTACACGATGTTGTTGGGTTGATGACCGATGTCACACCTACCGTCGGGTCATCGCCGCGTCACACGCGCTTCCTTTGAAGTTATTAACCGACTAAAACCGCGGAGTCAAGGACCCCCGACGATTACAGGTGAGTGTCGCGCATGCGCCTAAGACGATACGACTCAATGCAATGCCGTCTTTGGTTGGACGACTCCGGCGCAACTCGGTAGCTTTTTTTTATTGGCAAATACGATTTTATGTGATTAGATATTAAAACGTTTAGTATTTCTATTTGTAGTATGTACCTACGTGTGATTGAATAGCGCTACTACTGGTTCTCACTTTTTCTCTGTAAACGATATGAATATCGACTTTGAGGAAAAATTTTTTTTTTATTAAATTAACGTTATATATAGCTTCTGTTATTGATAAATAATTCAAAACTTTCGGTTCCAAAACACTTTCAAAATCACCGGGTATGTGTCGATCTTATATCTATTTGCATAATGTATTGTTCGTATTGTAGAATAGGGCCTCTCCATGTGCTACTTCCTCATTGCATTTTTGTTCGTAAAACCTAGTGAAAAAAAAACACATTTTTGTTTGACAATTAATTTAAATTATGACATTTTTGAATTGAGGTTAGTTACTTGGCAATGTAATTTTCTTCAAATAGATAAATACTTGATAGGATAATATAAATTGATGGAATCATCTTCTGAAGATAGTTTTACTTGGACCGATACGTCTAGTGATAGTATTGACAGCCAGTCGATGTAAGCATAAGATTAACTGAAAAACAACACACCTAAATAAAATGTGTCCATGTCAATATTCAATTAGAAATATTTGAAGAATGAGGGAATGTCATCAACTTAATGCACATATTTATTCATTTAATTATTAACTACATTTCACATTTGTATATTTCAGGCCTCCAGGTGTAAATACAAATTTGAAAACTGATAAACATATAAAAAGGAGAAACGATTGTCACGAGGAGCTAAACCACAAACAGTGGAATTGTGGAGAACGTAATAGTGCACAGGGAAATATGGTCAAGATAGAGCCCGAAAGTGATTGTGACATACCGAGGAAGAAAAAGAAAAACAAACACGCCAAAGTAAATGGCGACGAGAACGACTTGTCCCGACAGGACTCTTCTTGTTATGATGAAAGCTTTCTAGAGCTTAAGGTAAAGCAGGAGGAAATTGCTGCCCCACTGTTAGCTACTAAAATAAGGAAAAAGAGAAACTTAAGTGAAAGTGCTGATGACAGTCAATCAGTAATGAAAAAATGTAAACTCGTAGAAGCTAGTCTGGACTCCTATACTGAAAACCCAAACGGTCAGTTAGATACAGAAATAAAAACAAAAAAGAAGAAAAAAAAGTCAAAAAGGAGAAAGGAAAATGAAGAAGAAATACAGAACAGTTGTGATAGAGAGTGTGAGGATACTGTCAGTACAGAAGAAGTTGATTCTCATACTAACACACAAAGTAATGGAATGGAAGAAACTTCAATGACTGAAAATACATTTGTAAATGAAAGTTGTGAAATATCTGCAATACAAAGTGATGAACACAATATTCACACATTGTCATTCAACTCTAGTGAAATTGTTGAAAGTAAAACTAAAGGTGATAGCCTTTACAAAACTGCCGTTATAAATCAATTCAAGAGTGACAACTATGAGGAGGGTGATGCTACACTCAGTAGAAGACCTCGCTTGTCAGATCGTATTAGGTTCGAAGATGACTCTGAAACAGAAGTTGGTCATACTTATCACAATGCAACAGTTGCAACACCTATCAAACTAACAAAGTTTATCAAAACTATTGATAACATGAAGCTAATTTCTCAAGAATTAAGTGTTGGTTCCAATCTTACATGTGATGATGAGGTCTGGATAGTTCACTGTCCAAAACACATAGATGTAGGAGGTTTTTGTGATACAGACTTGAATATCAATGGGAAGAGCAAAGTGAAAGTAGGAGGTCAAACATATGATGCCACATTAGATAATGAAAGATGTGATACAACTGCTGTGTTGACGATGGCCGGTGCGAAATATCAAATTAAAAATGTACCCCTAAGTGGTATAATAAACTTTCGCAAAAGAATTCCTAAAGCACATTTCTGTGATGACAACATTATGGTCAATAATCAGACAAATTTTATACCTCTACCGGAAACTAAATGTCGACACCCTCTTTTTGGATCCAATTACAAAAAAGCTTTGAAAATACCTAGTGCTGTTGCACAACAATTAAATTCACTAAATGAACCAGAGGAAATCTTTACTGCGGAGAAGAGAAAAAAGAAAAAGCACAGAAGAGATAAAAATATTCTAAAAGATGAGGAATCTGATTCCAAGTGTGAAGTTAGCACAATACCTGTCTATGAACCAGTGGAAGATGGTGATAAAAAGAGAAAAAAGCGCAAGCGCTTAGAGGAAGAGACCCCTGTTCCAAAAAAAATAAAAAAATTAAAACATGACCCGGAGTCGGCTGAAGCTTGGGAGTCTGAAAAAGCAATTGAACAAAATCTTTTTAACTTCTGATATATTTTAATGTTCCAAATCTTGTTTTATTTGTCCATCCATTACTAGCTTTGCCCGCTACTTCGTATACGTAAAATTTTGGATTTTTTAGTTATTTTTAATTTTACTATTTAAACCTTCCCTGGACTAAACATTTCAAAACCAAAATCATCTAAATCGGCATAGCCGTTCTCGAGTTTTAGCGAGACAAACGAACAGCAATTGATTTTTATATAAGAAAGAGGACTAGCTAAAATCCGCGGTGTTACCCGCGGTTAGTTTCGGCGCAGTTAGCCTAAAAAAAGGAGCTTAAGTTACTCCTTATATCATCAGCTACCGATCAGTGAAAGTCGAGTCAAAATCGGTCCAGCCGTTCCAGAGATTAGCCGGAACATACAGACAAAAATTTAAAAAAGTATAATTTTTAACCGACTTAAAAAAAAGGAGGAGGTTCTCAATTCGACCGTATATATATATATTTTATGTGTGTTCGCGGATAACTTCGTCGTTTAAGAACCGATTTTGATGATTCTTCTTTTATTGGAAAGGAGATGTTCCGACGGTGGTACCATGATAAGGAAACTAGGATCTAATGATGGCATCCCAGAGAAATCGAGGGGAACCCTCATTTTTTTCAGGCACATACTATGTTTTTCGTATATCTTCTGAAGCTACTCCGGTATTTGCGTCTGGTAGTCATCATTTAATGATGAAAGGTACAACTCCTTAATGGTTAGGAGTTGGAGGATAAATCTTTAAATGTCATATATATGTATGTTACCTATAGTCGTATTCTTTCAAGTTATTTAGGTAAGCTGATGATGGAAGGCACAACTCCTCAACGGTTAGGAGTTGGAGGATAATTCTTTCAATTTCATATGTATCTATAGACCTTTAGTTGTATACTTTAAAGTTATTTTGGTGAGCTGATGACACAGGCGCTATGATGACAAACCCCTTAATGTATTTTGCTTTAAGTAACTCGCCTGCTTCTATTTTATCACGACATTTAAGCTTGGACACGATTCCTATTGCCCCGTAGACCACGTTCTCGGTAACAGAAATCTTGCATCTCAACATTATTTTGGAAACTGAGCATACTCAGTTTTAATACGTGTTCAAACCACTAAAGTTATTCACATCAGCAGAAATTATATGAAATAGTTCAACTTACTGATAACCTACGATTGTTTGCACTAAAAATGGGAAAATAAAAACTTTTTATAAAAAAAAAAAAACCGACTTCCGAAAACCATCTAACGAAAACTCTCTGCCAAAAAACACTAAAAAGCTCATAAATTGCTATGTGCCAATTCTTGTCTATATCTCATTCTTTATTCATTTAAATAGTAGTATCATAATGTGTGCTAGGTACCTACCTAGAATCTGTTTGAAGTCGGTGCCAAGCGACTATCGCTTGAATTGTAATTGTTCGTTCGTATTCTTTTTGGCTTGGCACCGACTTCTAACAGATTTTAGGTACCTAGCACACATTATAATATTACTATATAAATGAACAAAGAATTACATATAGACAAGAATTGGCACATAGCAATTTATGAAGAGCCAGTTTATTTTTCGCTTTTTACTGTTTTTTGACAGGGAGTTTTCGTTGGATGTTTTTTTGGAAGTCGGTTTTTTTTTATAAAAAGTTTTTCTTTTTCAGTTTTTAGTGCAAACAGTCTCGTAGGTAGGTACCTTAGTAGTAAGTTGAACTATTTCATAAAATTTCTGCTGATGCAAATAACTTTAGTGGTTTGAAAAGACTTATTAAATGTCAACTCCTATTTCACCCCTTAGGGATAGAATATCCAGAAGCGCTACGTAATTCGTTAATAGTTATTTTTATCAGTAGCCCAAAAATAAAGTTTTACGTTTCTAACTTAAAAAATACGAACTTTTACACAATCTTTCAACCCCTCTTTCACCCTCTTACTTAGGAGTAGAATATCCAGAAACGCTTAAATACCTACATTTCTATTCATTTTTAATCATTAGCCCAAAGATAAAGTTTCATGTTCCTAACTTAAAAAATGACGGACTTCCACACAAACTTTCAACCCCTATTTCACCCCTTGACGGACTTTTGTACAAACTTTCAACCCCTATTACATCCCCTTAGGGATATAAATTCCAAAATTCCTTCCTTAGTGGCTGTCTACTCAATAAAACGATCCATATGAATAACTGAAAGTATACAAATTAAGGTCTATACGTACGTGTAATATTAAAATTATCCTCTAATCCCTAACAGTTGAAGAGTTTAACTTTCTATCATCAGCTCACCTAAATAACTTGAAAGTATACGACTAAAGGTCTTTAGATACGTATGAAATTGAAAGAATTATCCTCCAACTCCTAACCGTTCAGGAGTTGTACCTTCCACCTTCCATCATCAGCTTACCTAAATAATTTGAAAGAATAAAACTAAAGGTAACATACCTATATAATATAGGTTATTTAAAGATTTATCCTCCAACTCCCAACCTTTAAGGAGTTGTACATTACATCATCAGCTACTCATCATAAAATGATGACTACCAGACGCAAATACCGGTGTATCTTCAGAAAATATACGATAAACATAATATGTGCCTATAAAAAATGAAGGTTTCCCTCGATTTCCCTGGGATCCCATCATCAGATCCTGATATGGTGGCAATGAGACCACCTCGGGAGCACAAGCTTTCGAATAAAATCATTTATAAAAATACATCATTTATTTTATTTATTCCAAACAATGATATTTTAGATATCCAAAAACTAAAACATGATCTCGGATTATTCTGGGGCAAATATTAGACATCTCCTTTTTGTGTTTCACTCATAGAGATATTATAGATAGAGCAGGGGAGCCAGGCCTCCAGCCGTCCCTCGGTTAGAAAGAGAGAGATGATTGCGGTACCTATCTGTCTCTCTCTACTCGCGTATGCACAGTTAGCGCGAAAAGCAGCATAGCAGAAAGATTCGACGGTTAATTGTTGTGATTGGATTACTATTATTGGTCCTTTACTGCGCATGCGTCAGTAGCGAAAGACAGATTCGGTACAGCGATCGTCTCTTTTTAACCGACTTCAAAAAAGGAGGAGGTTTCTCAATTCGACCGCATATTTTTTTTATTTTTTTTATGTGTGTTCGGGGATAACTTCGTCGTTTATGAACCGATTTTGATGATTCTTTTTTTGTAACCATTGGACGTTTCCGCTTACAGAAAGCAGCCGTATATCTTCCCTACTCTATGTAAAAAAGCTCTATGGTTTTCTTTATTTTTAGGAAGGTTATTTTAAGGTGAAATCTGTCAAAGTGAAAAACTATTCAATCAAAACATTGTGAAAACAGTTGATTATATCCAAGTGTTTTATTATTTTTCATAGTTTTATTATTTACCTCTATAATAAATTGTATCCCATGTGAAAGTATTATAGCGTGAATGTAATTCTAGTGTAGTATATAGTTTGAACATCAACTTTATCTGTGTTAAACAAGGATTTAGGTGAGATAATTTGTATAGGTAATTTTTACTCTCGATTGTCAGCAGTAGTCAGCACTTGATGGAGCTTGTTGCAATACATTTTAGTTAGAATCAGTAACCAGTAACCTTTGATAATGCAATAAGGCCGGTCAGCAGTAAAGTTAATAAAATACTGGCAAATGTACCTACAAGTGAATTTGATTCTAGAATGTATTATTTAAATATTTCAATAATTTTACGGATCCACATTTTAGGGTGAATAATTATATAGTGAATAAAGAATGTATGTTGCTTCAGCAGTAAAGGAAATCATTGTAATGAGGAAATAACTTCTGAAAATATCAATCAGTATTCTGTATTGTACATAATTATAACAATAACGTAAGTTTAGATGAGATAGTAACAGCTCTGTAGAAAGTTGAGCTATAAGTATGACAAGGTGGCCACTGAAATGTTAAGTGCTAATGAAGTACTAAGTGTGACTCCTATTGTATTGCTTATTTAACTTTCATTGGGCACAAGGCTAAGCTCAAAGTCATCAGATAAAGATAGCAGAAGTGCAAGACTACTGCGGCGTCAGCCTTCTAAATCAGTGTTCAGAACATATATGCTAGAAACTCAATGGATAGTGTAGTAGTACTTACTGCATCAAACAACTACACAACCTAAGGCTTAGGATGTGCAAGTGCAAAACAGAATAGTCATTTCTGTTCATAAACTCCTTGCATATCCATGGGGATGTTTTAATAGTTTTTAGTGTATTTTTAGATTTGGAGAGAGGGCTTATAGTAGAGTGAAACAAACTGAACTATGGTTGACTCCACCGGTCGGACAATCACCTATGTATGGGTTCAATAACACGTTGCCTTTTTATGTTTGGCCCTGCCAAAATGACTCTACTCTGCCTGTCACAGGTGGTCACCATACTCATTGCTCGTGCAGAAAATCCAGCATGGTGACCCCCACCATGGTGGCCTAGTGATGGTATATCATTAGGCCTCCGGTCTCGCACTCACCAACAAAACACGAGAGCGCGAACACTGTCATTTCTGTGCTAGGGTTTTCTTAAAATTGGTTTACGGACGATAATTCGTCTTATCGTCAGAATAACACATAGGCTACTATTTGCCGCGATAACCGACATAAACGCGGGCGGAGCCGCGGGCAACAGCTAATGTTAAAATATGGCTGCTAATTAAAACTTTAAAAGGTCCCTTGATGGGTTGTATAACGAGTAGTGGCTCACTTGGAATTCCTCGTTCATAAGTTAGTAGTAGTAGCTACCAATTCCTTCCACCTACTGTTGATATCCTCATTCGCCGTTGGTATTACACCCTGACTGTAGGTACTTAATGTAGGTTTTTGTTACATTTAATTATCGAGATCGAATTTAGATAACTATAATGTTGTCAGGCTATTTTGGCAGTCCACATCCAGCAACCGCCAGCCACTTTCTTTAAATCATTGGTCCTTCATGCCACAGGGCGCCCTACATTACCTTTGCCTAATCGCGGTCTCTCTCGTCACTCTAACACATTTGGCTACAGCGATCATCAGTTTGTCTGAAGACATGACCGGCCCACTTCCACTTCAGCGTACTGATTCTCCGTGCGATATCGGTTACTCTAGTTCTCTGTCGAATAACCTCATGACGAATTTTATCGGACAGAGAGATACCCAGCATCGCACGCTCCATCGCATGCTAAGCTTCTTTAAACTTGTGAACCAGTCCGTTGGTGAGTGTCCACGTCTCGGCTCCGTACAGTGGTGGATTTACCACTAGGCTGAGTAGGCTAGAGCCTAGGGCGGCGAATTTAAGGGGGCGGCTAATTTTGTTAAAAGCAGTGTACCAAATACTCACAACTTTACTACTATTTGAAAAATTACTAAACATTTGGTAAACTATATCTTTGTAAATATGGGTTTTAAAAACATCTCAATAGCAGTTTATTATTAGAATTTAAATTAGTAATTTCGACTAACATTCTTTTTAATCACCACTGAGCATGAGAACACCGGGCGGCGGCGAATTAGGATCGAGTAGAAATTTTCACCCCTTGTCCCTTCCGCCGCCTCTTTCTGCGCGATGTCATCTTCGGAAAAGGAGTTAAAACATCTGCCGCTACTGACCATGGTGCGTAACACGATTGCTTGGCAGCGAGAGAAGCTCTTCGGTAACTGCAATGAGTATCCAACGCTGCGATGCTCAAGCACTGAAACAGTGAATCGGCGCAGTACACCGGACAGGCGGGATTCAACTCACTCTTAGTTACCGCGTACAGGTAATTCCCAAAACAACTGTGCCCGGAAGGAACCTACGGTTACACTAATAAAGGTGCCAGAGACGCGCGGTTATTCTGGGCGGTCAGAGCTACCGGGGTACCGGAAAATTCCGCACATTCCGCCTTGTATCGGCGCGGCTGCGAGCAAGCTGTCGGAAGTGCTCGTCAAAGAGCCACCTACCGGGAAGGAACAGGTCTAGATACATTGTTTCGGATTGATCCAATGCTCCTAGTCTTAGCGTGATGATATATAGCCTACCTCGATAAATGGGCTATCTAACACTGAAAGAATTTTTGAAATCGGATCAGCAGTTCCTGAGATTAGCGCGTTCAATCAAACAAACAAACTCTTCAGCTTTATATATTACTAGTGGTTACCCGGTACACGGGGGTGGTCCGGTCGATGGCGCTGTATGGTGCACCGGTGTGGGTGGCGGCTCTGACTGCCCTAAATAAGGCCCGCCTCTGGCGGCCTCAGAGGGTATTGGCAGTCAGAGCCATACGCGGATACCGCACGGTGTCGACCGAGGCGGCGTGCGCCTTGGCCGGGACACCCCCGTGGGATTTGGAGGCGGAAGTGCTCGCCGAAGTTTATCGACGGGTGGCTGGATATCGGGCGGAGTATGGCTATCGCCCTCCGCCCGAAGAGGTTCGCGAGTGGCGTGAAGCCGCCCGTCGAGCCACTATGGATAGATGGTCGTTCCGGCTGGAGACTCCACGCGCTGGCTTTGTAGCCGTGGAGGCTCTCCAGCCGGTCATCCTCGAGTGGGCAGGGCGGCAGCACGGGACCCTTTCCTTCCGACTGACGCAGGTCCTTTCCGGGCACGGTTGCTTCGGGAAGTACCTGCACTCGGTTGCTAGGAGGGAATTGAGTCCCGCCTGCCACCACTGCGACTGCAGTGAGGACTCGGCCCAGCATACGCTGGCGTTTTGCCCCGCTTGGGCCGAGAAGGCCCGGGAGGATGATATCCACTCGGACCCAATCCGTCTACCGTCCGCGCGATAGGCGCGCCTATCTACGCCTCATGCCGCCCTGAGTGTGGCCACGGATGGTCGGGACGGGTTTTCCCCTCCATCCGCTCTAGCGGCCACCCGCGAGGGGGCGACGTACGCGTGTGCCGTACGTCGCCTACTTAGATAGTCCATCAGATGACGGTGCCCGCTTCTGTGCGGGCAAGCGCTGGGAGGGGTCCGGATGTGTTAATATCAACAGTTCCCGGATTCCTCCCTTCACAGGCGCAGAGTGGCACACCGTGTGGTTTTAGTCGGTTCGAGTCCGACACACCGCCCCGCCGTAAACCCCGGTAGGGTGACGGTCCGATGGGATTTCCACACGTTAAAAAAAAAAAAAAAAAGGTGTATTCTTGCTCAACCTTGATAATAGCGCTATTTTCGGTCACGGAAGTCGGGAATACATGCCTGTTGTGCATGACTTTCGTTTATTTGATATTTATCCGCAGTCTCACTCGTTTTGAAGAATCATCCAGACTGTTGAGCATTTGACAACAACCAGGTCATGCAGAGACTCCTCCAGAATGACTATGTCGTCCGCAAATCGTAAGTGTGAGAAGTACTGGCCATTTATATTGATTCCTCGTCCGTTACAATCGAGCGTCTTGAAGACATCTTCCAATGCATTGGTAAACAGTTTCGGAGATATGACGTCTGCCTGTCTTACCCCTCGATGCAATTATATTGTTGCGCCTTCGAGAAAAATAGTCTAACACTCTACCAGTCGCGAGAATGGAGGAAGGCGCCATCTAGTGTCAAGTAGCGCGCAACTGTGGAGTAACTCTGATATTCGACGCTAGATGGCGCTAGATTACTCACTCTGGTAATTTCCGTTTAGTGTAGAATGTTCTATCGAATATTATAGATCTTTCTAGGGATTTCAAAGCCATATATAAGCAGATTGGGTTACCCGTACGAGTCAGTATTGTTCACGATACAGCGGAGTTAACATCGAAGCGATCTTCTAGTGCGATTAACAAGTGACATAGCGAATTATTATTGTAAAAAGGGTTGTAAATAAACAGTGTGTTATTTTTTTGGTAATCAACCGACTATCTTTAATTATTTAATACCCGGCTCGTAACAATTTGGTGTCAGCAGTGGGATTAAAGTATGCCGGTTTTACCAAAGGAAGACACGGAAGGTATCCAAACTAGGAGTCAGCGTCAGCAAGAGGCCGACCTGAGGCGATTTGGACAACTGCCCACACCGGAAGGTCAGCAGCCAGCGATGGAAGCCACGCCGTCCACATCGTCAGCAGCTCCAGATATCACGGCCCTAATGGTGATGCTCCAGGAGCAGGCCAAGGAAGACCAGGCTCGTCGCCAGGAGGAACAAATGCTCTTGTTAAAAGGCATTCACGAGACCTTCGGCAAAGAACTCAAGGTAGTGAAGGATCAGGTTCTTCAACACGAGAACCGTATCACTGAGGCCAAACTCAGATTGCAGACGTGAAGAAGGCATTAGGGAACCTCAAAGTTGGAGATGGAGCGGCGACTTCAGTAACTGCTGTTCCTTCGGTGCGGGGGTTCAAAGTACCGCCGTTTGATGGGACATCTTCGTGGTCAGCCTACAAGATCCAGTTTGAGGCTGTTATGACGGCGAATGGCTGGACTAAGGAACAGGCTATGACCGCGCTCACCTTGGGTCTTCGAGACCAGGCTCTAACCGTCCTCGAAGCCCTCGATAAGAAGGTAACCTATGAGCAACTGCTGGAGGCATTGGAGGCAAGATATGGTGACGCTCACCTGGAGCACGTTTTTCGTGCACAGCTGAAGGATCGTGCCCAACGCATTGGTGAGAACTTGCAACAATGGGCTCTGGAAGTTGAGAAACTGGCCCGTAAGGCATACCAGTCTGCACCTGCGCTCGTGTACGGGAATCTGGTGCAAGCTTTCATCGATGGCATTCGTGACCTCGAAGTTAGAGCTGCTGTGCGACTTGGGCACCATGAAACTCTCAAGGACGCTCTGGCCCATGCTTTGGAGGTGGAAGCTGTGAGACAAGATCATCGGTCTCATCGGGTCCGGGAGGTCGTGGCGTCACCTGTGCGGGATCGGTTTAAGGGGTACAGCCCTAGGTGTTACGCCTGTGGTGAAAAAGGTCACCTTCGGTCCAGCTGCCCTAAGCGAAGCATAGGAAATGACTACGAGCGGCCTCAGGAGAGTAGGGCGACTGATAGTACTGCGAAACAACAGCAGGGAAACGAGTAAACGCCAGGACTGCGGGGCGGGTGCTGGCTGGTGTTCAAAGAGCCCCAAGGATTTCGATCTCGCAAAGTCATGATGGGAACAGCCTGGTCATCAGAGGCGAAATCAACGGAACAACATGTAAGCTGACGATTGATACGGGAGCTTCTCGCACAGTTGTCAGTTCCCAACTTGCAAATCGGTTTCTGAGGGACATCACCTGTAACCGTGAGCAAATAAACCTAGTAACAGCCACTGGTCAGCGCATACCCGTCCGAGGCGAACCGAAGGTGGAGTTGAAGTTGGGCAACCAAGTTTACCTGCATAACGTCATCGTGGCTGATATAGTTGACGACTGCATCCTTGGCCTAGACTTCATGAAGAACATTGTTGTGAGATCGACATCAATCAAGGTGTATTGAGATGTAGTCAAGAAGAACTGTTCATGGAAGGAGCGTCACCAGGAAAAGTGTACAGCTTAAAGAAAGTTGTTCTTCCTGCCAGATCAGAAACAATCATGCCAGTTAGTCTTCCTTATAACTCCGGACGAATGCAACGGTGTGTACTTATTGAAAGGATAGATAATGACCTTCCATGGAAGATCGCACGGACTCTAGTAAGTACCACTAACATCCCTGCAGTACGTGTGGTAAATCTAAGTGACAAGCAACATGTGATTCATAAGGGCACACTGATTGGCACTTGCGAAGATGTGGATTGGATGCATCGATGCCAAGACTTGACTACTTCAAATGTTAGCAAGGATGCACGAGTCAACGTGTCAACACTTTTGGAAGACTGTCAAGATGTTTTGTCTAGGGAAGAGATTGGCAAGGCTAAGAGAATTGGCACGAGAAAAGGAAGTGCAAACCATGATTGATGGAATGGTCAGGGACGGTGTTATAGAGCCTTCATCCAGCCCATGGTGTTCACCTGTAGTGCTTGTAAAGAAAAAGGATGGCAGCATGCGTTTTTGTGTTGACTACCGCCGTTTAAACGACATTACGAATAAGGACAGCTATCCACTTCCTAGAATAGATGACACACTGGACATGCTAACAGGGGTAAAATGGTTTAGCACCTTAGATTTAAAAAGTGGATACTGGCAGGTAGAAATTGATCCCAAGGACAAAGAGAAGACTGCATTCTCTACAGGGAGAGGACTGTGGCAGTTTAAAAGTATGCCCTTTGGATTATGTAACGCGCCAGCAACTTTTGAAAGACTGATGGAGTCAGTACTGACCGGATTAACTGGAGACGCTTGCCTGGTCTACTTGGATGACATTGTCATTGTAGGCCGTACGTTTGAAGAACATATTCGAAACCTGGAGCGCGTATTATCGAAAATCCGAAGTGCCAACCTAAAGTTAAGTCCTAAGAAGTGTTCATTTTTCAAACGGCAGTTTAGCTTTTTAGGATATGTGGTTTCGGAAGAGGGTGTCCAAACAGATCCGCAAAAGATCGCTGCTGTCAAGGATTGGCCAGTTCCAAGAGATAAGACCCAAGTAAGAGCATTTTTGGGCTTGTGCTCTTACTATCGGCGATTCGTGAAAAACTTTGCGGATATTGCCAAACCCCTTCATAAACTTACTGAAGAGAAAAGACAATTCTGCTGGGATGAAAGTTGTGACATTGCATTTCAAGAGCTAAAAAGACGTCTATGCAACACACCTATCTTAGGGTATCCAGATACCGAAAATGAATTCATAGTTGACACAGAGAGATGGATTGAGCTACTACAGGAATATGACTTCATGATTGAACATCGCAGTGGAAAATCACACGGTAACGCAGACGCATTATCAAGAAGACCTTGCCCTGAAGACTGCAAACACTGTGCCAAGCAAGAAGTAAAGAAAGCTGTTCCTATAAGGACAATAAAGACGGACCTTAGCATCGAATGGAAGGAAAGCCTACAGCAAGCACAACAAGAGGATGCAGATATCAAACCAATTCTCGAGTGGATTAAAGCTGAGACCCCTAAGCCTCACTGGAGCGATGTTGCATCGCTGAGTTCAACCACAAAGAGTTATTGGGCTCAATGGGATAGCCTAGTCATCCAGGATGGAGTCTTGTGCCGTAAATGGGAAAACGCTCGAGGAGACAGCTGTCATCTGCAAATGGTTGTCCCTAAAGCTAAGATATCAGTGGTTCTGCAGCTCTACCATAACGGATGTTCAGGAGGTCATATGGGAGTTAAGAAGACATTGTTAAAGATAAGGGAGAGATTCTACTGGATTCATTGTCGTGATGATGTTGAGGACTGGTGTCGCAAGTGTACTAATTGTGCGGCCGTGAAGGGACCTCACACACGTAGCAGAGGTCCATTTAAATTGTACAATGTTGGGGCACCCTGGGAAAGAATTGCAATAGACGTAGCGGGACCATTTCCTGAAAGTGAAACTGGAAACAAGTACTTCATGGTTGTAATGGATTACTTCACTAAGTGGCCAGAAGTTTTCGCCATTCCCAACCAAGAGGCATCAACAGTTGCAGACAAATTAGTGCACGAAGTCTTCTACCAAGGCCAAGGCCATACCGGGTGGTGACAAAAATCAATGATGCTACCTACCGGATACAGAAGTGTCCAAGAGGCGCCCCAAAGATAGTTCACGTAGATCGATTGGCGCGATACTATGGAACTGATTATGCTCGGGACGAGCATGTCTTAGGAGGGGGCAGTGTTGCGCCTTCGAGAAAAATAGTCTGGAACACTCTACCAGTCGCGAGAATGGAGGAAGGCGCCATCTAGTGTCAAGTAGCGCGCAACTGTGGAGTAACTCTGATATTCGACGCTAGATGGCGCTAGATTACTCACTCTGGTAATTTCTGTTTAGTGTAGAATGTTCTATCGAATATTATAGATCTTTCTAGGGATTTCAAAGCCATATATAAGCAGATTGGGTTACCCGTACGAGTCAGTATTGTTCACGATACAGCGGAGTTAACATCGAAGCGATCTTCTAGTGCGATTAACAAGTGACATAGCGAATTATTATTGTAAAAAGGGTTGTAAATAAACAGTGTGTTATTTTTTTGGTAATCAACCGACTATCTTTAATTATTTAATACCCGGCTCGTAACAATATTACATTGGTCTGTATGTATGTGGTCCAAGGTACTGAAGCCTTTTCGAAACCTTGCTTACTCCATAAGTTGTCTATGCATAGTATTTCGTAATTGGACCACATTTATTTGGCTTATGTGACGGCACTTACGTCGTCCACTATGTAACCACGAACCCATTGTGAATTGTGAACCCTTGTTGGTATGCAAAATATGCAAATCTTTCCATTTCAAACGCTCAACTCTATCTCTGAATATTTTTAAAGGTTTAGGCTTCGGTCATGGGCGTACCCAGGGGGCAGGGGAGTGCACCTGCAGAAGGTTCCGAGTCCGAATTTTCTGTAAATCTGGTTCTTCTCATAGACCCCAGCTAGGGTCTCGGGGTAACTTTTCCAAGGCTATAGCTCGTTTAAGAAATGTTCCGCGCCACCTGTAACTACAGGTGGGTCATTGGGTTGGGCCCTGATGGGCCTGTTGGTAGTTCCGGGGTGTTGGCCCGGTGGAGGGGGGGAGGCGTAACTAATGGGGTCGTGTCTTTGTAAGACCCGACGGGGTGGCTGACCCGTTAGTAAAGCCTGGGTCTTATCGAATGTGGTGTGACCTGTGCTTAGCGAGCTCGAGCTCCTAGGGGTGTAGACCCCACGGACCGCTCGTCAGCCAGCACCAGGTCGGGGGGTTGAGGATAGTCTGGTGGGGATTGAAGAGGTCCGGGAGCAGTTGCCACGGAGACGAGATCTCGTGGCAGGCTATACCTGTCCGGCGGGTGCTGATGGTAAGGCGCGAAGTCATCCAGGCTATCTATGCGCATATCTCTGGAGATCGTCCGGTTCCGCACAAAGCGGGGGGCGTTTGCAAGGGCACGTAGTGCGAGCGACTGCGGCGCACGCAGTCGAGGCAGTTCGTCTCGGAGACGAAGGCGAACCAGCCTGGGGTATCATAGGTTAGTCGGCTTCGAATGTACGCCTTGTACACACCGAGCTTCGCTCGGTTCGGAGTGGCTACAATAAACCCGCGTTTGGACGAAGCCTTCGTGTCTCATTTGCTCTATTGTCTTACCTAATTTCCAAAAATATAAACTATATTAGAATCATGGAAGAGTAAAAGGAATAAATAAAACAAATCTGTACATTTACTCAGACGAATTTACGCTGTTGATACACTTACAAAACATTTAGCACCAATAACTAAATAAAAATGAACATAGTTTGCTGTAAGAGCTTGCACTTTAAATAAACAACCGGCAAATCATAGCAATGACGTAAAAGTTATCATTCACGAAAGTACCGTAGTCAATAGTGATATCTAGATGGGGTACGTAAGGGTGGGAGCATTACTCGTATGTAGGCATGCTGCGATCGTCACACTGCTGCATTTACGACTCTTTATGTGATTGAATTTCGTTTGAAGCGTTTCTACTCTAATAGAAAACCAGATTAGTACATTATACTAGTTTTTTCTCGTGCTCATTACCTGACTGTCGTCGCAGTGATAGAGAATGTGAATTGGTTTGTAGTAGTCATGTTGTGCTGTTTGTCAAGATTGACCGCTCGTCACAAAGAGGTATGTGTCTATTCCGTAACTCACAGTAGTTAATATCACATTAATATTATAGAGGCAAAAGCTTGTGAGTGTGTATGTTTGTTACTTCTTCACGCGCAAACTACTGAACGGATTTGGATGAAACTTTACAGTAATATAGCATATACAGTCTCTGGAGTCCCCCCTGCCATACCCTATGGCTGAGGTACATCCCGGGGTGACCAGAGTCACCCGAGAGCAGAAACTTTTGTATCACAATTTTCAAAAAATAATAGTAATAATTCAATAGGAACCAACGATACTACTTACAAATAATGGCTGGTGATGCCAAAAGCTTTTTTTTGTTTGACTGTTTTTACCCGACTACGGCAAAGCCAAAGGAGTGTTATGATTTTCACAGGCTTTGTATGT
Organism: Diaphora mendica; assembly: GCA_949125395.1. Lineage (NCBI taxonomy): Eukaryota > Metazoa > Arthropoda > Insecta > Lepidoptera > Erebidae > Diaphora > Diaphora mendica. The sequence goes on from OX421316.1 coordinate 30,660,852, forward strand.
ATGTTCATCTGTTCCCTCATAGCTCCTTAACTACTTATTAGAACTGGACAAATGAGGTATCGTTAGAATCGTCTTGATCGTCGTCGTCCGCTGGTTATAGGCTATATGACGTGTCACTGAATATAAAGTGGCGCCCTCTAGCCGACATCAAGTACTGTATTAAGAAATAAATTTGAGATAAATATTCCGAGTTTGGTATCATTGGAAAGGGCGTTATTTAAAAAATACATATATTATTAGCATTTGCTCGTGACTTTGTCCGTATTTATTCGATAAGTGTGATATTTCTATGTTGCTTGTTTGTTCCCTCATTCTTTCTAAACCAGTGGCGTAGCGTGGACTTACATAGACGAGGGCAAAGTCACATCAGCAAGGCCCCTTTTCTTTCACCTCCAAGATCTACCTAATAAATTTATCTTACTGTTTACGATAAATTAAACAAATATTTAGTTGATTTAAGATATATTTCAAATAATACGGAAATGTACATATGTTTTATAACGACGAGTAGTTAACGAAGGAATGATGACGGGTAAAAAAAAAAATTGAGAGAATGAATAAATTGAATGGGGAATGAATCACAGGATCATTCGATGAATGTGTCGTAGACACTTACTAAGCATGCTTCGTGCATACGTGCAAGCATACGACATGCCTATTCATGATAGTAAAAAAAATAATATATAATATAAATGAGTAGTGGGAGAATATTAAAAAGCATACTGATATGAAAAAAGGTTTTATTTAAAAATAACTTTATTTAAAAGTAGGTAATGTACTTCGGCTTTTTGAAGTGTTCCAATATTTTTAATTTATTTTTACAGCTATGTCTGCTTGGAATGAGAGTATTGCTAAACCACTTGTCGGTCCTGCTTCATATTGTTTCTTAGGTAGTTTTTAATAAATTATACGACATATTCGCTTCATTAATTTGAGACTCGATAATCATATCCAAATCTACAGATTCAGAGATCAATAAACATTTGTATTGATTAAAAAAAATCGCATACTAGCACCAAGAGCTTCATTAGCTACGGTCATCTCGGTTTTTCTTTTTCGCTTCGATGCACCGGATTCTTATTTTAGGTGCGCATATCTGTTCCTGCTCGGGCGGACATAATATATAAAACAAATACAGTAATTTACCATGTAAATAAACAAATTAATACAAAAAACTTCTTAAGTACAAGCTTTTACTGAAACGCTCTAAAAATAATAATATAAAGTATTCTTTGAAAACTTTTACTATCAACTTATAATGTCATAACACAATTTCTATAATACAAAATATTTCATCATCAGAACCTGGATACTATCAAAACATAAAGTACTCGTCAAGACGAATCAAATGAATGCAAACTCGATGGTGTTGCGTGATGCGTCGTTTTATTATAGAGTTCCTATAACCTCTTTCCAGTTCCACCATCAGATCCTGGATACTATCAAAACATAAAATACTCGTCAAGACGAATCAAACGATTCCAAGCTTGATGAGTTGCGTCGTTTCATTACCAAGATCCTATGACCACCTTTAGGTTCCATCATCAGACCCTGGATATTATCAAAACATAAAGACGAATCAAACGATTCCAAACTCGATGGGTTACGTTTTTTCATTATAGAGTCCCTATAACCACCTTCCGGCTCCAATACTATGAAAACATAAAGTACTAAACGTCTCTTTACTCACATACTTCATGTATGTGAGTAAAGAAACGTTTTACAAAGCCAAGCTGTGTTGCCAGTCTCTGACGAGTGTGGACAATATTTTTTAAGTTTTTATTTAATAAAAAAATAAAAGGAAATTTTAAGTCTGGTAGCATCGCATTCAAAGAGGCCTTGCGAGGCCCCTGTAAGTGCGAGGCCGTGGGCGTGGGCCCACTTTGCCCACGCCTAGCTACGCCACTGTTCTAAACTAATAGTCAGAATAAGACAAATGAGGTATCGTTAGAAGCGTCTTGATCTTTCTTTCTTCTTTCTTTCATATTTCTATGGTACATATTTATTAAAATATAGTTTCCAAAGAAATTTATATTATAGAGGCACCATAACATCTATACTAGTATATAAAGCTGCAGAGTTTGTTTGTTTGTTTGTTTGTTTGTTTGTTTGAACGCGCTAATCTCAGGAACTACTGGTCCGATTTGAAAAATTCTTTCAGTGTTGGATAGTCCATTTATCGAGGAAGGCTATAGGCTATATTTTATTTTCAAAAAAATAGGGATCCTTAAGAAAATTGCTATTTTATAACCCAAGGTGTGAAATCGAAAACCTATTTTTGCGTGCGCTGCAAAGACTATTGACAATAGAACAAAATAATGTATTTCGGGTTTGTAGGGCCCATTAAGATCTACAAAAAAGTCCGCGAGAGCATATATCTAACTATCATGGTTTAGTCACAATAACCGCTTTTGTGTTCGAAAAAAATATTAAATCGTCTGAAGAAAGAAACTACGTTAAATGTGTATCGTAATATTAATCCTTATCCAAATTAAGCATTATGTTATCAAGGATATTTATGTAGCAGTAAAATACTTTTTGTTTCATCCCAAACGGACATTTCGTTTAGAAGTTATCACGAGTATAAGACGCTTAGAGTTGGTACCTAATAATGAGTTATTTGCCAAAGAGTTTTTATCAACATAATACTTAATATTAATAATCTAAGACCTAATATTAATCTTTATCCAAATAAATGTGTTGTTGATTATGAGTATTAGATCTTAGAAGAGTATAATAAATACATCTATACTAATATATAAAGCTGAAGAGTTTGTTTGTTGTTTTGAACGCGCTTATCTCAGGAACTACTACAAAAGGAGGAAGGCTATAGGCTATATATCATCACGCTAAGACCAATAGGAGCGGAGGACCAATGAAGAATGTTTAAAAAACGGGGGAAAATTATCACGCTACGGGCAATAGGAGACGCAAACGACGTTGCGTGGGTCAGTTAGTTTTAAATAAAATAAAAACGTGTGCCACTCGGAGACTGCCGTAGTAAAGCTATTGCATAGCATTTTTATCAATTATATATCATTTATAATTATTTATTTATTATTTATTTATGCAGTATTTTTTTCAGAAATCATCATAATTAGTAACGACACGGCAAACTTCATAACGATGACAATGATGTGCATATTACGTGTTATAATTACATTTTAATACGAAAAAGTTATGCGAGATACCTATTATCTATATACACCTATATACTTTCTCACAAACAGCTGCTTACGTATTCGTCCGATTTCGGAGCAGCTCGTCTCGATCCGTGCGAGCTTCGGGTGTTAGTGCTAGGCCGCACTACGGCTAAACCGACGCGGTTTTTAACCGCCTGATTTTGTAACTAAAGGAAACTAATGGAAGCGGCCGCACTGGCGGTTTTTTACCGCGACAGATTTTAAAACCGTGACCTCGGCGGTTCTGTCCAGTGTTGCCAGAAGGTTAAGCCGCGTTTTCACAATAAGAGTTGGCTCGGACCGAGTGCACTCGGATGTCTACTCGGATGGTACTCGTATTATGTAAACACCTAATGCGAGCGCACTCAGACGCCGGCATCAAATCCGAGTAGACTCGGACACTGCTCTATTTTTCGAGCTCACTCGGATCATTTTTATAAAAACAAAATGGCGACAACTAAAAAAAATGGAGTGACTACTAGTGGTGGGTGCTACTTTTTCTAATAAATACTCAAATTGTGCGTTGTTTAATCTCAAATGATTTTTAAACGTGTTTTGATCTTCCTCTTCTACTTCACGAAGAAAATTATTTGATGCACCCTCTTGGTCACGTCTTCAAATCCATTTCCGTGTCCAAATTTTTTCTCTTTTCGTTTTTTTCCCCTTTCGTGATTTTGAACTTCCGCTATTAACATATCTGCTACAACTTCTATACCTCGCAGCAGCAGATCAGTCGATGACATCTTGATTGTGCAAGGAGACAAATGACCACAATACGAGTGCGCTACTATCGTGTGTAAACCACTATCCGAGTACACTCGTATGAAGCCGACTGGTACGAGTGTGCTCGGTCCGAGCCAACTCTTATTGTGAAAACGCGACTTTACTTTTGTAACGTTTCAGGTGATTTTTCATCTCTTGGTTACTTTTAGGTTACACAAAAAATGTTGAGAGACTATTTAGCAGTATGAAAATATTAAAAAACAAGCAGAGAAATAGAATGAGGTTAAATCTTTTATCCTTCGATCAAATATATTATAGATGCACAGTTCCATACAAAACCAAACAAAATACTGTCCACGCTTCTATACGTACTTAGGTACATGTATACTACTTGAGATATAGCGAAAAAAGTCCTGAACTGGCATACAGCTTAACCTAATGTTAAATTTAAGCAATTGACGTACGGACGGAAATAAATCCATATTAAATTCACTACACATTACCCTTTAGTTTGATGACAGAACAGGACAATAAAATTTTATGACTTTCAAAAATCAGAAATAAAACAACACAACTACCAGAGCGTTGGAACTGGTGTCATTTCGTAGAAGCATGTAGATTTATATGTGCTAGTGTGCCTTTACATATTCTACTAATATTATAAACGCGAAAGTTTGTAAGTATGGATGGATGGATGTTTGTTACTCTTTCACGCAAAAACTACTGAACGGATTTGGATGAAACTTCACAGTAATATAGCTTATACATCAGAATAACACATAGGCGGGCAACAACTAGTACGAAATAAATGAATGTGCATTGTTTAAAAAGACAACTCGGACTAGACAAAAGACTGAAACCCAACACAGCGTACAATGCTTGCGGCTGAACTCCGGCTCGCGTCGCCGCGACCGCCGCCAACCGCACTCCGTCACACTGATTGCATAACGTGTTTATATAAGGAGGGCCGTGTCAGCGCCTCAAGTCAATCCGAATGTGTTGTTTCATGGGTACTCGTAAACGGTGACTACTCGACGCTTCTAAAATGGTGACTCGCGAGAAGACCGACTACGGTAGGAAAGTGCAGGAAAAGGCCGTCATCGAAAAGGTCATTCCTCTCCCTAAACCGAACCGTTTCCCTAGATGGAGTATAGTGCATGCAATGGAGGCGGCTTCGAGGCTCTTCGAATATATTATAGAAAACATCATCAGTTGCGTTTGGTTAAACTTGGTATTAATTTTGATTATTACGGTCAGCGGCGAGCTCTGTAGCCTCCGCCCGCCAGGAGGGCTCAGTGTGTACATAGGCGCGGGCAGGACAGAGATCTCAGCTAACGAGGGTTGTGTCGTGTTGCAGAGGCAGATGGCCATCGAGCGCAGCACGGCGGCGGCGCCGGCCGCGAGCGCCTCGCGCCCCGACCCGCCCGCCTCCACCCACGTTCTCACGCTCGAGCACGGCGAACATAATGACTCCACCCTATACAGGTAACTTAAACAGACACAAAGCATTCTGTCCGCTGTTTGTCATATGTTTTAGTTGCAGATAAAAGAGGTTAACTTGTTGTTTTTAGATTCGAAAAGGGCTGCTATTTACAGTTTTGTCCGGGTCCTTCATTACTCGGACGAAAAGTTTTTCTGTACACCAACTATGTGACGTCTGACAGCCGTGAGTATAATTTGAATAATGCGACACACACATTATTATTGAAGAAAGTTAGTATTAGTTTGTGTTTGATGACGTACAGAGGAGGAGGACGGCGACGCCTGTGTAGGCGAGTTCATCCGCAACCAGTACTACGGGCTGGAGTGGCGGCGCGAGGCCGAGGCGCCGCTCGGCACGGGCCTGCTCGTCGCCGACACCGATACCTACTGCCAACTGCGCCTGACGCGGGCCGGCTCTTTCCACTACTACTTTGTCTACGACAATGCGTAAGTATACGCACTCCACAGTTATGATACTTTAATATTTTCCACTCTTGGGCACGGTTACCGTACCTACTGTTTCTTTGCTTTCCATAACGTACTACAATTTTCGTTATAACGAATACACATCCACATACGAATACACAATAAAAAAATATTTTCACACTTGAAAGACATGATTTACTTAAATATCAGTTATCTATTAACGTCTACTTGAGTGACGACTGTTTGAGAAAATTTAAAACCTTATAAAATTGAAAATAAATATATTTTTATGACTTAAATTCAATCGATTTGAATAAATGTCGATTAAACAACACCCTCAGGCACGCGTATTGGACATCCCTTTTTGGTTACTTCGTGGTTATTGGTTACTTCGAGTTTCCATTTTTTTATATCCGTTTTCGGAGAAATTAAACAATCATAAAGTAACATTTAAATGGCCCACGGTTTATTTAAAGTCGTATTGTCATGTCAGCTTTAATTGACACTGGTTGACAAATGGTGACGTCGCTTCTGCGACGTGACGTCACAAACACACGCCATGACACCACCGAGGGTTTTGGCGTGAAATTTAAACTTAAAATTGCATTTTTTTCCTACTAAAACTTTATTTATTGTAGAAATTAAACTGTTTTTGAAAATAGGAGATACTTCCGAACATCATAAAACAGTTTTTAAAAAATTAGTCATCATGCGCATACCTATTCAACTTGGCGGCTTATTGAGATGCTTCTGCGTCATTGGTCCTCCGGTTTCGCACTCACCTACGAGCACCTACGATACGACAACACAAATGCTGTTTGTGGGTGAACAGGTTGCTGTTTATAATGCTTTTTTGCTGTTGTGGAGGAACAGGTGTCTTGTCCTTTTTAAATTTTAAAAATCCCAAAATAGTATTTGATTATAAACAATTTCTTAACAAACAACGTAAAAAAATATTTTCCAATGTTAATTAATACCTATATTAGATGCAAAAACATCAATGATAAATATAACTTTCAAAAAATTGATAACATTTTTAGAGTTAATTTAAAAAATATATAATTCACAAAACAATAAACTTTAATTTAAAAAAATTGCATTACTTTATTAAGTACTTAAATAAGAAGAGCTCCACGAAGTAGAATATTTAGAGACCAATTATTTAAACTTTTATGCCGTAATTTATAAAACAGAGATTGGAAAAAAAAATTGTTAATTAACAATGGTGTCACTTTTTGAAAAATCGACATTTTTTTTTTCACTAAGGTTGTTTTCGTTTGTGTCTAGATTACACCATAATTTATTTAAATTTTTAAATAGTTATTTAAAACTATAAAAACATGTTTTAGGTGATACACCGGCTTTTCAGGCGGCGCGCCTGTACCGTAATGACATCGCGGAACCCTATTTTTAGCGTTAAAGAAAATTTTAAACAAAAGAGATAGAGTTTCGGGAGGTAGGACTTTTTTATTGGAAATTTCCTCCTCTTTCAGGATCGTTTCAAAGTTCCTTAAATATAATTATTTTAGAAGTTATTAACGAAAAACAAAATCCCTTGTTTTTTTCTTATTTTGTTAATAACAATCGCAATTTTTTATGTGCTAATAAACCCTCAAAAAACATTTTTGTAGACGTCATTTCGAACCCAATGAGCTATCGCACATATTTTTAGGTGCTTTATTTCTAATAATATTGCGGCGCAGAATATAATATTGAAACGGATGCTAACGTAGCGTCGCTATGTACCGCAGGGAGTCACGGATCGGGCCGCAGGGCTCGGGCTGGTTCCACGTGGCGCCGACGCTGCGCGTGGGTGCGGGCGGGCGCGACGTGGTCCCGCTGGACGGGCTCATGTGCCAGACCGTGCTGGCCAAGTGCCTGGGCCCGCTGGCGCGCTGGCCGGCGGCACTGCGCGCGGCGCGCGAGGCGGGCTACAACATGCTGCACTTCTCGCCCGTGCAGGAGCTGGGCGCCTCCGGCTCCTGCTACAGCATCGCGAGCCAGCTGCGCCTCGACCCCGCCTTCAGCGCCGGCGCGGGCCGCGAGGCCACCTTCGCGGACGTCGAGAACCTCGTCTCTAAGATGCGGACCGAATGGAAAGTACGTTCAATTTATTACTAACGACGTTTCGAATCTAGCCTGAAACCCCACGACGGCTACGGTTCTAAAGATAAAAGTATATCCGTCTGTTCGTTTCTTTGCGTTGCGCCTCTCTGCGTACGTTAAATATGCGGAAATATAAAATACCCTTTATAAAGTGAATCATCCTAACTCTTGCCCTGTACTTAATTATCTTATTTTTAGATCCTTGTTAAAATAAATTAAATTCTTCCCAATGACTTGTTACGACTGTAATATAGAAACGTATCTGCTTAGTTTGTGAAATAAATTGCGTTTTGTCGAATGTCCGAAAATATTGTACTACCACCTACTAGCACTACTAGTTGAGCCCCTTAGTGTTATCCGCGGTTGTTTTCGTACCTTTACAACAACGACTGCGGGTAACGTCGCGGGGCGAAGCGAATCTATAAAAGTAGCCTCAGTTACTCCTTATATCATCAGCTCTCTGCCAGTGAAAGTCCCGTGAAAATCGGTCCAGTCGTTATAGAGGTTAACCGGAACGAACGGACAGACGTTCGTGAAATATAAAACTACAATTAATTCAACAATCGCTGATTGTAAATTCACAATTAAATATGAACGGTAGATAAAATGGAATCCAACGCTAACGATCACACAAAACACTCTCCGCCTGAGGAAAGTCGTAAGTGAAATCCGGTTTATTAACGGTACGGTAACGGGCGGAAGAGTGACACACCGCGCGGACTCGACAGATGCTGTCGATCTGCGACATCGTGCTGAACCACACGGCCAACGAGTCGGCGTGGCTGAGCGCGCACCCCGAGGCGTCGTACAACTGCGCCAACTGCCCGCACCTGCGGCCGGCGGCGCTGCTGGACGCGCTGCTGGCGCGCGTGTCGGCCGGCGTGGCGCGCGGCGAGCACGCGGCGAGTGGCGTGCCGGCGCGCCTGGACGCGCCCGAGCAGCTGGACGCGCTGCGCCTGCTGCTAGAGCGCCTGCTGCCCGAGGCGCGCCTGCACGAGATGTACGCCTGCGACGCGCCCGACCTCGTGCGCCAGTTCTACTGCACGGCCAGGAACAAGTGAGCGACCGCTTCTCTCCTCGTTTCGCGCATTTCATGAAAAATTATACTTCGACGAGCCTTTAAAATGGTTCGATTCGCTTTCGAGGACGGCGTCGTTTCGTCGCACATTTCGCTTTGAATAATGAAGTATCTGAACGTCGAGCCGAGCCGACGTAAGTTAGCGCATTGTGCCCCGCAGGGTGCCGGCGCCGGGCGGGGGCGGGTGTGAGGGCGGGGCCGAGGGCGGCGCGGGCGAGCTGCGGCTGGTGGCGGACGCGCAGTTCCGGCGCCTGCGCGCCACGGTGGACATGGAGCTGGCGCTGCAGCTCTACAACGTTTACAGGTACCTACTCCCTCGTCCCTTCCTACGGGTTAGTACCTTTGACTTGTGGCACTCAGGGACTGCCCCGGTAAAGCTATTGCATAGCATTTTTTATCAACTTATGCAATTATAATTATTTATTTATTTTTATTTATGAAGTATGTATAATATTGTGTGAAAAAATACTAAACTATTAAATTAGTACCAACATCGTCACTTATGTAGCGGTAAGATTTCGTTACACAGCATACTATAAAAGGTTTCGGAGCAGCTCGTCTCGATCCGTGCAAGCTTCGGGTGTCAGGTTTTATTTTCGTTACGTTACGGAATTTCTTGATTCGGTCGCCGCACTCAAAGGCCTCAAAGCCCGCGATATAAGCTATGCAATAAAGAAAAAGGTAAAAAAAGCTTAAAAAACATAAAAGGTAAACATAGTTGACCTATACTGAACTTATCTTTAGGGATTCCAATAGTCACTTTCGGGTCGTTATAGTATTCGATATAAAGGGCCAGGTGATAAGTTTATATCGACGTCAGTATAGTAACGATGTAGACTATTCCTACGTCATAATTATATTGTTAAATTAATAGAAAGTATACATAGATAAGCCTGACCAGCAGATGTCAGCATATATTATCGATCACGTAGATTCAGACAGTCTTTATCGCGTCGAGAATGAGAAGTGAGTATATGCATTGTACCAGATTTTAGTATAATTATAAAATGTAACTGTAAGTTGGCATAGCAGGCACTCACTCAAGCCACACGTTACCATGTAACACGAAGAGTAACCAGGAGCCGTGGACTCCTGCCTAATAAATATTATACCATCACACCAAATCGCCGTTTCATTCATCTTCATAAAAGTTTGCTGTATTGACGACCGTATGTGACGTGAAGGTGGGGTGTGTTCGCAGAGCGGAGTGCTACGACGAAGAGTCTCGGTTGAAGAAGTGTTGCGAGGAGTTTTCACGTAAGCTGGAGCAGCTGAACGAGGCGGCCGCCGACTCCATGCGCGAGCACCTGCGGGCCGCCGTCGACAACGTCGTGGCCGGCGTGCGCTACCACAGGCTGCAGGCCGACGGCCCGAGGATCGCCGAGGTCAGCGCCAAGCATCCGCTCGTGCCGAGGTACGCTGACACTTCCCTCAGAGCGACCCACCGACGCCGGCGACCGAGACAAGTATGAGCGTGACTCGTCTGCGCAGGTACTTCACGTGGGCGTGTCCGGTGGAGAGCAGCTCGACCAGCGAGGTGGAGGAGGTGCTGTACTCGGACGCGGGCCGCCTGTGCATGGCGCACAACGGGTGGGTCATGGACGCCGACCCGCTGCAGGACTTCGCGGCCAAGGCGGCCGGCGCCAGGGTGTACCTGCGCCGGGAGCTCATCGCCTGGGGCGACAGCGTCAAGCTCAGGTGCGTGTGGGCGCAGGGGGGGGGGCGACTAGGGCGGCACCGACTGACTGAGTGACTGCGCAGGTACGGCGACAAGCCCGAGGACAGCCCGTTCCTGTGGGCGCACATGCGGGAGTACGTGGAGCTGACGGCCGAGGTGTTCGACGGCGTGCGGCTCGACAACTGCCACTCCACGCCGTTGCACGTGCGTACCGCCCTCCTCCCCGCCTCTCCCGCCTCCCGCCGCCTCACCCCGCCTCACCCTCACACACACACATACAACACGCACACGTTATTAAGAAAAAAAATACGTGTGTCACTCGGGGACTGCCGCGGTAAAGCTATTGCATAGCATTTTTTATCAACTTATGCAATTATAATTAATTTTATTTGGCCAGTTTCTCATTTAGTATTGTTCAAAAAGTATTTAAATAATAGAGGTCGTTAGTGTACCTCGTAGTTGCGAAACAGCTTTAACAGATGGCGCTGACCGGTTTTTATTTATGCAGGATTTTTTTTCTTTGAACATGTGTTGTGTGTGTGTGGCATTATAAAGACATGATAGATACCTATATACTTTCTCAAACCCAGGCAGTTTTGTCTGTCTGTCTCTGTCACGCACTTCGTGCGCGGCAGTTACAGACAGATTTCGGAGCAGCTCGTCAACGATTTGTCGTTCGGAGCAGCTCGTCTCGATCCGTGCGAGCTTCGGGTGTTAGGCGTTTTCGTTACGTTACGGAATTTCTGCACAAAGACCCCAAAGCCCGCGATAAAAGCTATGCAATAGCTCATAAACTATTCCATTTTCAACTTATTGTACCAGTTTTTATCACTTTATTTTGATATATCTCAAAAATGTCTATTACTATCTCTGGAGTCGAGATACAGGTGTTTATCTACAGTCTTATAAACGACTATCTTCAATGAAAAAAATGCTGCTGACCCGTGCCCACTTCGTTGGGCGGTAATTTTTTTTTTCTCCGACTTTGCAAATTCAGCTACCACGAAAAATTCTTTCCACTTTTCGGGTTATTATATAGCATATGTTACTCCCAAATAACGTAGCCTTCTATTGGTAAAAGAATTTTCAAAATCGGTTCAGTAGATCCAGAGATTTGAGAGTTTGTGACGTTGTAGGGGGCTACAACGTCACAAACTCATAAACTTTACCTCTTTATATAATAGTGTAGACTATGTTGCGCAGTGGTAGCGTATGGGACTGCTGCGATTGAGGTCTCGGGTTCGATTCCCGGGTCGAACCAAATGTTTGTATGATCTGCAAATATTTGTTTCGAAGTTCGAACATACTCGTTTACGGGCGCCGAGCCTAGCCGAGCCGAACATCGTTCACTCGCTCGCGTTCGAGGAGACTCGTCGAGGCTCGGCGAGCGGTAAATAAAAAAAATGAACGCATCGGAGTTCTGCGCCAGGTGGCGGAGTACATGCTGGACAGCGCGCGCAACGTGAAGCCGGAGCTGTACGTGGTCGCGGAGCTGTTCACCAACTCGGACCACGTCGACAACATCTTCGTCAACCGCCTCGGCATCACCTCGCTCGTCCGCGGTAAGTCGTCCCGTCCCGGCTGGCGTGGCGCGTGTGTGTGGAGTGTCAAGTGGTTGTGTTGACGTCCGCAGAGGCGCAGAGCGCGTGGGACGCGCACGAGCAGGGCCGGCTGCTGCACCGCTTCGGCGGCCGCGCCGTGGGCGCCTTCGAGCGGGCGGCGCGCGCGCCGGCGGCCCCGCGCGTGGCGCACGCCATGCTGCTGGACCTCACGCACGACAACCCGTCGCCGCTGGAGCGCCGCAGCGTGTTCGACGTGCTGCCCAGCGCCGCGCTCGTGGCCATGGCGTGCTGCGCCACCGGCAGCACGCGCGGGTACGAGCGCTCGAGCACACTCTCGCTTTTCTACCGCGACCCCACTACGAGTACAGTACAGTACGACCTACTACCCTCTCACAGAAGACCGACCTAAAATGACAGCAGCTATGCTTTCGTGTTTCGTTGGTGAGTGCGAGACCGGAGGCCAAATAATGATATCTCAATAGGCCACTATAGTGTGGTTCTCCATGCCGTACTGCCTGCATTCGCAATGACTATGGTGATCACCTCTCTTGGGTTCTGCTCATACTTCCCATCAGGCTGGAGTGGTCACTTTTTAAGATTTTTTAAGGAGAAAACGAGCACTCCAATAAAGCTTTTTCAAAATCCGTGCGTATAAAAATATTTATGTTTCTAATAATAAATAATAGGTATTAGAAATTACCTTCCTACTCTAGCTATATTGCCTGTGTAAGATGTTCCCGAAGTGAGTTAACGTCATTTAGGCGGCTGGGTGTTCGTCAGGCTAGCCCAGCTCAACTGAATTTGGTAATGGTGTGGCGACTTCCACATATAGCGGCGACTAAAACATATGACAGCGCCATCTACCAAAGATACACCGAACCACGGAGTTACGTACTACACAACCCTGCTAATACTGAATCGCGCAATAGAAGTTCTCGCGCTGATTAGCATGTATAGAACATCCTAACATCGGGCGTTCAGCAGTGGCCCGCCAGTCACGAACACGGCGGCCGGTTTTAAAAAAATAGCCGAATATCAGGACAACATGCGAAGTCATATTGCGCCGACCCCACCTAGCATGTTATAAGGGCATGTGATAAATGCCTAGTTTGAAAATCGAGTGGTTTCACAAATTTATGCTGAATCCTTTCAATTTTATCAATGTGCATTAGATAATGGGGTTGCTAGACTACCGAAGCGAATTCCAGAATATTACACACTTGAACATTAAACAATATCTTATAAGTTAACGCTTTTGCAAGGGTTTTATAAGACATTGGTTTTACGAAAACCAATTGCTTATAAGCTTTGTTTACGGTTTTCTCTATGTGAGGAATGAATGTTAATTTTTTATCAAAGTAACCTCCAAATGACTTCATTTGGAGGTTTCCAAATAACGAGCCACAGTACCTCTATCCTACCACTTTATCTGCAATTGAAGATAATGGAATTTGTTTAGTCCAATCACCAGGCGCTTCGTTCCTTGAAGTAAGGAACCCTTGTTAGTAGTCTATACGGGGCCATCAGACAATCGAAGACCGATCACCTGGTGAAAGGATTTCAACTTAGGGCGCTAACACCCTTTAAATACAATTTTCTTATCACTAACCTGGTGTATGCTGCGTCGACATCCGAAGTGGTTAGGGGCGCCCATATAAGAAGTCCACTACGCAGATCCTTGTACAATTACACCAGGTTCCGGTTACGAGTCAAGCACTCTGTTAGTATCCGTACGAGGAGCCGGGTGGATTCCTTAATCCAACTCAACAACCGGCTACAAACACCTCGATCATACGAGCGATCGACGATAATTCCGTTTTATCGTTTCCGAACGACCACAAACATTCGTTTTATTATATTACAGCTTATCAAAGGCGGTGGCCGAACGATTTCACACCGAAGCTTAAGTACCTTCAATTCACAATGTTACTGTGTTGATAAACCCCCGCAGGCATACAACTATCAAACAGTCAAACCAACACTCCCAAAGCGAATCACTATGATCACAGAACAGCTCTGGGAGGACTTTAACAATTATTTATTGGGCCGGCCCGCCCCAAGACACGCCCGAACGTGTTACATATTTTCCGACAATGACATAACCTAAAACCGAGTCATTTTGACAACTTACATTTGCCAAGGACAATACAGATTGTAATGCCAACACTAGGTTATAGTTAACACAACATATATCAAATTGATGATTTCGATTTGATGATGATGATTGATTTTGATGGTACCGAACAGAATTAGTTTTTCTGGAAAAGGTGATCACGTGACATTTGTCTGTACGAAAAAGAGAGTGACCAACAGTGTGGCGGCTTAGTGAGATGCTTTTTCATGTCCCGCTTCAAGGATCCCGGTTCATACCTGCGTAGTGCCACGTGCGCAGAACACTCTTTTTTGAACTCGAAAAAAAGTACTTTTTAGTTTGGCTAGTTATTATTTTACCTATAAAGTAATGTTTAAAGCGGTAAATGTGAGGTACGTATTCGAGCAGGCTGGACGAACTCGTGCCGCACCACGTGCACGTGGTGGATGAGACGCGGCTGTACATGGCATGGGCCGAGAGCGAGGCGGGCGCGGGGGCCGAGGCCGGGACCGAGGCGGGGGCCGAGGCCGAGGCCGAGCCGCGCGTGTGCGCCGCCAGCGGCATCGTGGCCGCTAAGCGCGCGCTCAACGACCTGCACCTCGAGCTGGCCGCCGAGGGCTACGACGAGGTACGCGATGCTTGCCCGCCGAGCAGCGGTCAAATAAAGTAAACGCGACTGATTTCTATCGCATTTACCCAGATCGCGGATACGTGGGTGTTCTGAAAAGTTTTCGACCTAACGATTATTTATTTTATTTTATTTATTTTTATTTATACAACTTTATTGAACACCACAAAAGTATAAAAATTTACTTACTTTTTTTACTTACTTACATTTTCACTTATGTTATTATTCTACAGGGCCTGCCTGAGCTCTACATACTTTTCCCAGCAATGCACGATGCAAGTTTTAACATACACTACTAGATTCACTACTTTTCATTAACGAGTGCGTCTCTTCCACGTTGAGGTCGGAAACTTTTCAGACGGACTTTACGGATTCGGTCGCGTCGATCGCTGCTCTATTTTAATTTATTTTATGCAACGTACAGGTGTACGTGGACCAGATGGACGCTGACGTCATAGCCGTCACGAGACATCATCCGCGCTCCCGTCAGGTGTGTATATGCATAAGCATAGCCCAAGTTTATTGTTGTACCTAAAAATGTTGCCTAAGTTGCCCCTTATAATTATCATCAGCTATCTGACAGTAAAATTCCCGTCTAAATCGGTCCAGTCGTTCCAATGATTAGCCGGAACAAACAGACAAACGGACCGACGGACAGACAGGCAGATAGATAAACGATTAAAAATATATTTTGTGATGTAAGTACCGTAGATACCTTCATACGCGTGTATGGAAAATCTGGTTATTTGAATTTACAAAAAGACACTTCAAATATATTTTTGACGTGACAACGTTTTATAATTCGATGGAGCCGGCTGCACGCACGAAAAAACCTGACTCATGCGGCGTAACCTGACGTCATGCGGCGTTACCTCGCTCTCAGGTGTTCCATTTAAGGCTCGAAGTGCAAGCGAGAGATATCTCTCAACATGTCATCAATGTTTCGTCGTGACGTTGTCACGTTGTAAAAAGCGAGGGTCGAGAGGTTTTCCACTTTAATGCATCACCGTGTTGCAGTCGGTGATCCTCGTGGCCTTCACGGCGTTCTCCGCCCCGAGCGCGGAGCGATCGGTCAAGCCGCTACGCTTCGAGGGGCAGCTCGACGAGATAATCTTCGAGGCCGACCTGCGCCACCGCGACTGCGAGTGAGTACTCGCGACGACGGCCACGAGCCGGACGGTGCAGAGTGTCACGACACGGATAACGCTCTCCGTCCCGTCCGCAGGAGCTCGGGCTCGGCGCTGCGGGCACCGGGCGCGCACGCTCGCCACCCGCGCTGCATCAACGGCCTGACGGACTACGAGTGCCGCCTGCGCCGCCGCGTGCCGCTGGCGCAGTCGCGCGCCTTCGCCGCGCAGCGTGACGAGGGCGGCGCCACGGTGCTGGAGTTCCGCGCGCTGCTGCCCGGCTCCGTGGTGGCGCTGCGCGTGTCGCCGCGCACGGCGCAGGCGGCGGCGCTGGCGGAGCTGCAGCGCGCGCTGGCGCCCGGGGACCCGCTGGCGCTGGCGCCCGCGCTGGCCGAGCTGGAGCTGGGCGACTTCAACGCGCTGCTGTACCGTTGCGACGCGGAGGAGCGCGAGGCGGGCGGCGGCGGCGTGTACGACGTGCCGGGCCACGGCCCGCTCGTGTACGCCGGCCTGCAGGTGAGTCTGTCGTATCCTCTGCACTCCGCGAGCGTGTCCGGCGACTTTCACTTTGTCTTTTATCACGATGGTCTATTTTCACAGAAGTATTTCACGAGGCCCCGTGTTTCAATATTTACACTACGATAGGGGTTAAATACGGTTCATTTTCAAAGAATATATAAGAATATACAATACACCAGGATTGCACTCGATTTAACAGTTCTTCGCATCCACTACACACCAAATACAATTTTACTCGAGTCGAAAGCGTATACTGTGCTTACAAAACCGACTGCCACGTTTTTTCCAAGAGAGTTTCGACATAAAGTGAAATGACAGGGAGAAGTCCGAACTCCTTACACTATCATGTTCAATGTCGAACACCGCTTGCTCGATGTCAACCGACGAATCAAAAATTTGCTCATAATCATTTGAAACGACATCCCGATATCGGCCACCAATACCAAGAAGTCTCGATTCTGATCTAAAGTAGACGCGCCACGATATTGAAACCAAGGAGCGACGAAGCCATCACTAAGACCATTTTGACAGGAGTAGATTTGACATAAAGTGAAATGACATTTCAACTTTTTCTGTATAAAAAAAAGATAATTATACAAATTTGACGACGGAACAAGTCTTGCGGGTATGGGAATGAACGTGGAAGTAAACAGTTACTTTAATTCTACTGGTTTTAATATTCAAACACATTTATCACATAAATGCAACTTGGTTTTAATGTTTCTGGTTTTTATGACAAATAAAATGTGAGGGTCGACATACTGGCCTTCGTCTATCTGTCTATGTTTTTTATTACTAGTGATGTATCCCGTAACACCTTCTCGTAGCAAGCCCGTAAAGTCATAACGCGATCGACGGCCACTAAGAAAACGAGCGATAGAAAGTATTCGTAATCGGGACTGATAACGGGCGAGTCACCGAGCCGATGCCTTTTCTATGCCGACGACGACTACAAGCCGAGTGATAGGCTACGGTACGCGTTCGCAGGGCGTCGCGTCGCTGCTGAGCACGGTGACGCCGAGCGACGACCTCGGCCACCCGCTGTGCGACAACCTGCGCGCCGGCGACTGGCTCGTGGACTACACGTGGCGCCGCCTCGAGCGCGAGCCGCGCCTCGGCGCCGTGGCGGCGCGCTACCGCGACGCGCTGCGCCCGCTCGCCGCGCTGCCGCGCTTCCTCGTGCCCGCCTACTTCGCGGCGCTGCACGGCGCGCTGCACCGCCGAGTGTGCGCGGCCGCGCTGCAGCGGCTGGGCGCGCCGCGGGACTCGTTCCGGCGCGCGCTGGCGCTCACCAGCGTGCAGCTGCTGGGCGCCGTGCGCTCGGCGCCGCTGCCGCCCGCGTCGCCGGCGCCGGCCCCGCCGCCCGCTCGCGCGCTGTCGCTGTCGGCGGGGCTGCCGCACTTCGCCGTGGGCTACATGCGCTGCTGGGGCCGCGACACGTTCATCGCGCTGCGCGGCGTGGCGCTGCTGACGGGGCGCGCGGAGGACGCGCGCGCGCACGTGCTGGCGTTCGGCGCGTGCCTGCGCCACGGGCTCGTGCCCAACCTGCTGGACGGCGGCCGCGCGGCGCGCTACAACTGCCGCGACGCCGTGTGGTGGTGGCTGCAGGCCATCAAGCAGTACTGCGCCGAGGTGCCGGGCGGCGCGGCGCTGCTGGCCGAGCCGGTGTCGCGCGTGTTCCCGAAGGACGACGCGGAGCCGGCGCCGCCCGGCGCCGCGGTCCAGCCGCTGCACGACGTCATGCAGGAGGCGCTGGACGTGCACTTCCAGGTGAGCGTTATACGATACTCGTTTGCATAAATATTCTATTTATAAAAATGATTTATTATTTTAAAAGATACATATGTTCAGTCCTCCCACCAATTTAGCGATCACTTTGTGATACTTGAGATGTCTTAGGACCCATAGTAAGCCATTCAATCACTAACCTAATTCATTGGCAAGAAGGCTGAACCACGGCGATTCACCGTGTTCTTAATCTAAACTAAAATCATCAAGCATTTACTGGAGTTGTGTGGCTTCCGTGTTCTCGGCGCCGTTGACGGGGTACCCCACTGCTTTGTCTTGATTCGTCCACACAATCATGAACTCCTAAAGTGCTGTACAACTTCCAAGGTATTCGAATTACATCAAACTCGTATCAGCTATCGCGGATATTCGAATTACAACTCACTCGCTTCAGCTATCGCGGAACGCGCCTACAAAACTCGCGAGTTCACGACCTGGACAATACAATTAGCTTACTATCAATTAATTACGGTGTTCAAACAACAAATCGTCGGCCGTTTTCAACACGCGTCTTTCTAGTACTCTTTATTAACCTCAAACGTCAAAACGTCAAACACGAAAAAATGACAATCGAAATGTTGCCAGTACAATGACGTTCGAAATCCAACAGTCACCCGCTCGAACAGGTCCGTACCTGTTCCCTAATCTACAGGCAGGCGAGATAACGTTGCTGCCGCTCGTTTGATAACTGGGTCCCCAAAAAGAACCTCTGCGGACCGGGGGGTCCCATCCTTACCATGGAACAAGTTAACAATGCGCCCCCGGCGCCAACGCAGTGGCGGTAGGTTAGCATCCTTAACCAGCACGAGGTCACCAACATTAGGGGGACTAGTTTTGTCAGTCCACTTAAGGCGCTGTTGCAGAAGTTGTTTTCTTTCTTTCTCTCTTTCTTTCTATATTCTAGAGACCAACGCTTCCAAAAATTCTGGGAAAACTGCTGCAACATCTGATACCGAGACAACCGAAACAATTTCACACCTTCGTATGGGTGCTCGGGCAGCGCGTTAAGTGGCTGACCAATTAAGAAATGGCCTGGAGTCAACGCCTCCAGGTCATTTGGATCCGAGCTGAGCGGACACAACGGTCGCGAGTTGAGAACGGCTTCGATCTTACAAAACAACGTCGCGAGTTCCTCAAATGTCAGCGCGGTCTGACCTACAATACGCCCTAAATGCGTCTTAGCTGACTTGACTACGGCTTCAAAAATCCCGCCCCAGTGGGGGCAACCTGGTGGACTGAAGGTCCATTGTATACCCCGACGGGAGAGGGCTGTTCCAATATCCACTTTGTTTTCATTTAAAAACTTAACTACATCTCGTAAGTATCGTTCTGCACCTACGAAGTTGGTTCCGTTATAGGAACGAATCAGTGCTGGCAGTCCCCTTCGGGAAACGAATCTGTCCAAGCACGCAATAAAAGCTTCCGTCGTGAGATCAGTAACGAGCTCGAGATGCACCGCCTTTGTGGATAAACAGACGAACACGCAAAGGTACGCCTTGTACTGTTTCGCGTTCCGCAGCCGCGAGCTTTTTACTAAGAATGGGCCCGCAAAGTCTGTTTCAACACCCGCCCATGGCCTAGCCTCATTCACCCGATCAGGGGGCAGATCCCCCATGTGAGGCTGCATCGTGGCAGCCTTGCTCCTATAACAAGGCATGCACCGAAACACGATGTTCCGTATGGTACGACGCCCAGACAAAATCCAAAACTCCCTCTGGAGTGTAGCCAACAAGGCGTTACAACCTGCATGAGCGTTTTTAACATGCCGATCAGTCACCAACAACTCAACCAACTGCCCTCCCTTGGGGAGCAGTAGGGGGTGACGAGCCGAATACGGCAGATTCGCACTGCGCAATCTTCCTCCTACCCGTAGCAACCCGGCCGAATCTATAAACGGGTTGAGACGCGCGACAGCACCCTTCAATTTCGAACACCCAGTTCGTAGACTCGCCAATTCTGCTCCAAAGTTCGAAGACTGTACCAACCGGATCAAATTCAGAAGCGACTCATTTCGCTCTGCCGGTGACAGAATTGGGCTCAGCGTTCTCTGTTCGCGGGAAGTGCGACAATTCCGAACGAATCTTCTGATCCAACAATTTACATTGATCAATTTATCAAGAGAGCTATACCGCTCAATCAAGAAACTCGCGTCAGTCTCCTGGACCTCCTGGGTCACATAAACGGCTGCCATTATACCACAGTCCATAGGCAATTTCGCGTTGTTAAGGGGCCAATCCGATTCCTTCCTTGCCAGCCAAGGAGGGCCCCACCATAACTGATGGTTAACCAACTCAGGAGCCCGGCATTCCCTGGATGCACAATCCGACGGGTTCAATTCTCCTGGCACATGTCTCCATGTCAACGCGACTTCTGATGCCTGTATTTGGGAGACACGGTTTGCTACAAAAATCTCCAGATTGTGAACTGAAGCCTTCAGCCAGCACAACACTATCTGATTGTCAGTCCATGCATACACCGTGTTCTCCAACTCCATTGACCAGCGGAACTCCGATACCGCGTGGTTCAGAAGTCTGGTTAAAAGAGCTGCTCCGGGCAGTTCAGGTATAGAGAGCATCGCCCGTGCTGTCATCCGCATAACAATGAATGCCACTAATTTGCAACATGTCATTGATATATGGAGGAGAAACAAAGTAGGCGATAGCACACAGCCTTGGGGGACACCAGCATTCACATTCACAGATATGAAGTCAGAGCAGTTACCGTCGACTACGACCTTTATGCTTCTATCTACTAAAAACTTAGTGACCCTTTCGCATAATTTCATAGGAAGATCAAAGGAAGAGAACTTCGAAAAAAACGCTTTGTACCAGACGCGATCGAAGGCCTTCGCAATGACTAATGAGACTACGCCAGAAGTGTAGGAGAGCTGAAAAAGACGCGTTAGGACTGATGCCAACTCTAGAGCGCACATTTTCAACACAGTAGGATCACTGCCCCTCGACTTATGTATATCTAGGGATAGAAGTGCTAAACTCGTAAAAACTAAAAGGTAGTAGAGCCGCGCTGATTTCAGCACGAATGGGCCGGCTCGACCGGGACGGTACTACCCTCGCACAGAAAATCAACGTAAAATGACAGCGTTCGTGCTGTCGTGTTTCGTTGGTGAGTGCGAGACCGGAGGCCCAATTAGTCTAGTCAACAAGTTCCATACTTGTTGACTAGACTAAAAGATGCACACGCATCACTAGGCCGCCATAGTGTGAGTCTCCATGCTGCATTGTTGCATTCGCAATGAGTATGGTGGCCACCACTCGTGGATTCTGCTTATGCTTTCCATCAGGCAGAGTAGAGTCATTTTGGCGGGCCAAACATAAAAAAAAAAAAAAAAAAAAAAAAAAACTACTGAGCGTTGGTAGAACTGAATATCCAGCATACAGCTCTTGCACCGCGGTATGGTAGGTGGCTCCTGTTCGCCATCATCAAAGGTCGAGTTAGACGCAAAGAGTTTGGCCAGAAGACCGGCTTTCTCCTTTGCCTTAGGCCAACGAATTATTTCTTATGTTTAGAAGTGGAAAGGATGGCTTACAGAAATTCTCTTCGATAGCCTTGGCAAGTGACCAGAACGCCCGAGTTCCCAGAGGAAGACGCTGAAGCTTCTCGCGAATCCTACAAATATGCTCCGACTTCGCTTTTACAATGTCTCGCTTGAAGGACCTGGAGGCAAAGTTATACTCCTTTTTCATTCAAGCTCTGCTTCTCGCGAGAAGCCTTTTTGTAAGATGGACCAAAACCAGGGCCGACATTTGCCGCCAATGGTGACCACAGAGGTTGGAGTGAATAGCTCCATACCCTGCACCAACACATCAGTAACAGCATCAGCAGCGGTATTGGGATCATCCGGCGAGAAGCATATGTCTCCAATGGTAGGATTGTAGTGCAACACAATCTGCTGACTTATAGTGCTACACATGGCGGCTGCGTGCAACTCGCGATCGCTGCGAGCATGTGAGAGGAACTGTACTCCGGACAAGGCAATGGTCTGAGGAGTTAATTGGAGCGACTACGGATACGTGATAACCGCCCGGATGAAAGTCAGCAGAAGTTCCAACAATGAAGAATTCTGACCCTCCACATTGGAGACTCGCGTGGGCGTGATAAGTTGTTGTTGCAGTTGTGTAAGGCCTTAAACCGGTGCGAAATCATGAACAGATCTCCCCGCATGATCCGTCTTATTACTAAGCTTGTCGGCGTGGTGGGCGTTAAAATAAGTAAGTAAGACGATCTCTGCGGAAGGGATCTGCTGCTGCACAAAGTCTGTAGCCATCTGGATATGCTTAATGAGTCGGTCAGTTTCGCACAAGGTCGCAAACACGGATTGAGAAGTTACTACCTTCAAGATTGCTGAGGCGACTAAAACTGATATCGTCTCAAACATACACGCATACTCCACGCATACTACGAGACATGAAGGAGTGTTCGTGTGTGTGTGTCCGTACCGAGGGTGAGTGCCTACCTCACACACCATGTTCGCTGGAGCCGACATCTGCGTATCTGGGTGCCATGTTAATTCTGCTCTTACCCCGGGCACAATTGCTTAATTGTGCCCGGGGTAAGAGCGTAATTTGCCAATAAATAATTACCGGTGTAATTTTGCCAATAATACGAGGGGCAGCCTGGGCGTCCACACTCAAGTGCGGAAATAGCCCGGGAAAACCAAGTACATTACTTACATTATCACACTTACATACATTATTAAAATACCTACTTTTTATCTTATATTATCAAAATTAAATTATAACTTCTTGTAACTTGACCACGACTATATGACCCCCCCTGGCGCCAAGGCTGGATCCGCCCTTGAATACAATTACCTTAATATCAATTAATTACGGTTCTCAAACAACAATCGTCGACCGTTTACAACACGCGTCTTTTTTGTACTCTCTCTCAACCTCAAATGTCAAAACGTCAAACACGAAAAAAAATGACAATCGAAAAATGTTGCCATTACAATGACGTTCGAAATCCAACAACCGTATTTTAGGAATTTCGTATAGTTTTAGTATTGACGGAGGCATTTTACACCTCACTTTGAACGGCTCTGCATAGTATAGTAGTTTAGTACACTCGCACAACATTACATACACTCTCTCTCACGCAAACACAATGTTTCAAACACCACCGACATCAGGCGCAGCCAGAAAGCCGACCACTCCCGGAGCTGCTATATCGCCTTCGACAGTGCTGGACGCCGCCAGGACCTTCATAAAGAGACCGGAAACAAAGCGCAGGTCACTCGATAACATAGAGCAGTATAGACGTCAGCAGCAGAACTACGCTGACCTATCGAGTGACCACTTACTCCAGGAAGCGATGAGGACCTTCGAGGATATACCCACGAAGGTCCAACAATACCCTTAGATGAGGCGCGACATAAAATCCTTCCTGGAGGTCCAATCAGACAAGGGCATCCGCGCGCTCTTCGAAATAAGCAAGCGCATGAAGAGACTGGAGGCGGCGGCGCCCGTGCCTGCTACGGATGCGGTAGCCACGTCCTCAGGAAGGGAGGAGGCGCTGTTGAAAAGGCTTGAGGAAATGGAGAGTAAAATTACGGTGAAGCTGGGCCAGGTGGAGGCTGATCGCAAGCAGGGCCTGGAGGGTCTTAATGCGGGCAATGATGAGCGGGGCGCCGACATCATTGACTACGTATTTAAAAAGGCCGAGGAAACCACGCAGGCCATGGAGAAGGCAGCCGAGGGGGTCGTGGAAAGGGTCTCCGAGTCCTCAGTTGTCTCCCATAACACAAGCTCTGCTTAGCTTGGGACTAGATGGCGTTGTGTGTTAGATGTCCGAAATATTTATTTATTTATTTATATATATATAAGATATATTATTGAGGATTTTCGTTAATAAATACAAATTGTTTCTCTGAAAATGCAAAGAAACGACATTTAATGTTCACTAATATCGCCTCCTCAATTATATGCTTTAATTTGTCTTTCTACAAGTATCTTTTATATCAATGGAATCACAAAATAATCTTAACATCATCCGTCATTCAAATGGCCTCGGCTCACTCCCACAGACAATCTAATACACGCGCGAAGCGCGGGAAATTCAATTTAATGAAATGTCATTTCATTACATCGAGCGATGCTAAGAGCGAAAATTCTAAACAACATATACATACAATATACCTATAAGTTATCTTCATATTCGTTTTCTTCTACTTCATCTTCTTCAGCTACTGTTGTGACAGGTTGTAATTTTGTTGTGTGGAATAAAGTTGATTCTGTTTTTCTGTTGCCAGTGTCAATCCTATAAATGGAGTTCGATATTTTCTCTACTATCTTGAAGGGGCCTATTTTTAATTCGTCTAATTTCTTTCTATTCAATTTATTTCCATTTTCTACATATACACTGTCTCCTATATTAAACTCTTGCCTTTTCCTATTTCTATCAAATATTTTATTGTTGTACTTGTGGGATTTTATCGTATTCTCTAATGCCAATCTTCTATCAGCCATCCACTTGTCTTCCCTTTCTGTTGTTTTTAATTCATTTGGTAGAATACTGACATTCGTACCATCCAGTAAATATTTTGGTGCAAAGCCTGTAACGGAGTGTTCTGTTTCATTATATTTCTGTATACATTCTCTTGCCACTGTTGTCCATGTTCTCTTATTATTTTTCTCATTTATTTTACATCTTATTTTATTTACTATTGTTTGATTTAATCTTTCGTTCAAGCCGTTCGAGAATGGTGTATTCACAGCTGTAAAAATTAGTTTAATATTATTCTCTTGCAAATGTAGCTTAAATTCTCTTGAATTGATGCCCGGATATTGATCTGTCAGAATTATTCCAATCTCATCTGTCTCTAACACATTCTTTGTTAGTTTTATAAAGTCACTTGCATTCTGTGTTTTTGAAGTCGCAATAAATGCATATCTTGTGTAGTGGTCTACTAACAGATGTAGGTATTTTTTCGTTGACCTAGAGCCTCCAAACCCACCGATAGTATCCATTGACATAATCTCAAATGGTTTTGTTGCTGGTCCCAGTTGTGACATTAATCCAAAATTTCCTTGACATCTTGATTTATTTTTTATGCATATTTCACATATTTAACATGTATTTATGATATTTTTTGTTAGGTTTTTAGCTGTATATATTGGACTTATTTTTTTCTGCAATTGTCTGATCCCAATATGGCATAAATCTTCATGCACCTTTTTTATGAGTCTTTTACTAAATTCTTCTGAGAGGATAATCTTTTCATGTTTCTTTATTTTTTTATAATAAATTCTATTTTTCTGTATAAGATTTGGATTCCCTTCTTTTATAGTTTCATTTTTCTCTTGGTCTTCAACTATATCTTTTATTTGTATTAAATTAACTATTTTCAATAGTTCCTCTTTGTTATCTCCTGATTTTAATACAGGGTTTCGGCTCAAACAGTCTGCTTCTACATTTTCTTTCCCAGGTATATATTTTACTGTAAAGTCATATTGAGACAGGTAATATGTGAGATCACCCAATTCTTCGTCTGTCCTGCTTTTAATGTTCATGTTCTCTAGAGGTTTGTGGTCTGAGTAGATAGTGAATTGTTTTCCAATGAGCCAGTGTTGCCAGTATTTAACAGCTTCTTTCATAGCAAAGCATTCCAAATATATAGCCTTTTTTCGTTTTTGAGATTCATTCAGTTTTTTTGAGAAATATGCCACTGGTTTGTCTTTACCGTCTAGTTGTGTTTGTTTTAGTATTGCCCCGATGCCCTCTAAGGATGCATCTGTAAAGATTTTTATTGGTAAGTCTTTGTCATATATTTCCAATACTGGTTGAGAACATAAATATCTTTTTATTTGATTAAATGATTCTTCACACTTTTCTGACCACACAAACTTTTCGTTTTTTCTTAATAAATTATGTAATGGATCTAAGATAATTGCGCTTCTTGGTATGTATTCATGGTAGAAGTTGATTTTTCCTAAAAATTGTCTGATATTCTTTTGCGTCTTAGGAGTTGGAAAATGTCTTATTGAAATCAAATTGTCTTTTAGCGGTCTTACCGAATTGTTCTGAATTACATGGCCAAGATACTTTACTGTGTCTGAAGCAAAGGTACATTTCTTAAACTTCAATCTAAAGCCTTCCTTTATTATTGCCTCTAATACACTTCTTATGTGTTTTGTATGATTTTCGAAGGTGGATGAGTATATTAAAATATCATCAATGAAATTAGCGGAGTATCCTGTGAGATTGTGCTTTCTTAGAATATTGCTTAAAATTCTCTGGAAAATTGCTGGTGATGTTTTCAAGCCAAAAGGGAGGCAGGTCCACTGGAAGTGGCCATCTTGTGTGACAAATCCTGTTTTATTTCTATCTTCTACCCGTAGTGGTATTGCCCAAAATGCTGAATTTATATCTAGTGTAGTAAAATACTTACAATTTCTAGTTTTAATAATCAAATCATCTATTAATGGGAAAGGTTGAGCTTGTGGTACAACAATTTTATTTAGTTCTCTAAAATCTACACATAAGCGGGATTTTCTATTTTCACCTTTTTTAAATGCTAATGTTACTGGTGCAGCAAAAGGACTGTAGGATTCTTCTATTAAATTATTCTTTAGTAACATGGATATTTGCTCTTCAATTTCTAATTTATCTTCTATTGTACATCTGTATGGTCTTTTACTACAGTATCTATTTACTAGTAAATCTATATGAGCTTCATAATCTTTAACTGATCCTATATCATACTTGTCCTTAGCAAAAATTGTTTTATATTCCTTTATAATATTCTCTATCTCAATTTTCTTTTCACTATCTAAATGATCTGTCATACTAATAAATTCCTCTGTTTCTATGTGTTCATTGAAATTTATTACATATGTTTTTATATTCATATCTTCATTTATGTTATCTGTAGTCATCCTGTCTATTTTATTTGTTATTTTCTTTTGTTCTATCTTCAAGTCCTCATTTTGGGTTAACTTGAATTTCTTTATCATATCCAATCCGATTATAAAATCATCAAAATCTTTATTTTCGACTATATATACATCCACCTCTTCTTCTAAATCAAAGATTTTTATTTTTATTGTTATCAAGCCATCTGTCTTCTTCACACCATTAACCGTTTTCATATATGCTATATTCACATTGTCTTTTACTTCTTTTACTTTAACCAGTCTTGAATTTATTAACGAGATCTGTGAGCCTGAATCATAAATGCCGCTCACTTCTAGTTTATTTTCTAATAAATGCTTGATTTTAATTAATGGTGTACTTACTCGTTTTTTGTCTCAGTATTCACATCTACTTCAATGTAGTTATTATTCACCTTTTTGGCTTTAAAGACCTTTTCTGATTCATTTTTATTTTTCTTGAACCAACATGACTCTTCCGGATGATATCTAATTCCTTTGTCTAAAGATTCACAAGTTTGACATGGCTTCTTCTCATTACTTTTATTTTTATAAACAAATTTTTTATACCATTTTTTATTACAGTTGATTTTTTCTTATACATCATACCTTCATATTTTCTTATCTCGTTCAACAAATCAGTAGTGTTGTTGAGTTCGTCCCTGTGTAACCTATTTAAGATAAACACTGGTAAGCCTGTTGCAATCAGATCTATCATTGTTTTCGGGTCTATCGATTTGTTTATATCTAGTATAAGCCGTTCTTTTTTTATGGCATAATCAATTAACAGTCCTTCTTTATACCTGAATGCGAGAGCAGTTGTGACTATGTCCCATCCTTGGTTTTTAAAAGTTTCCAAAAATTTGTCTTTCCATTCCTTCCATTCAGAATTTACTGTTAGTTTTATAACCATCGAGCTATACCAATCCAAACAAGATTTTTCTAAAAATAATCTCAATATATCTATTTTTGTTTCATCTTTTGTTATATAAAAGCGCTCACATTCTTTTTCAAAATTCTCTATCCATTGCATTGCATTAGGGTTCTTGCTTGTAAATTTTTCAATAATAAATTTCTCTGAAATATGTTTTAGGTTATGTTGATTTTTGTTGTAAAGTAATATCTAAACGTATCTGTGAATGTTCTAACAGTGCTGCCGCCTATGTCATATTTTATCTGTGTTCTTTTTGTCTACTAAATAAAAGTTCAGTTTAACAGTCAGTTCTGTTCCACACATATCGCAGTTTTATTTAATAGGTTATGGGCCTAGAATATTCAAAAAAGTAGTTTTTTTATCAAGAATTTCGTATCATTACGAGTGTTAAACATTTTTTGAAACGGGTTTTCACTTTGTGAAATAGTGAGTGATCTTATCGCTAAATACAATTTTATTATTTGACAAGATGGCTGCCAACTACCTTCTAAATGTACCAAAGTTACGCGGTCGAGAAAATTATAGCGAGTGGTGCTTCGCGGCAGAGAATTTCCTGATCCTTGAAGGCATGAAATATTGTATAAAGCCTGAAGAAGGAGTAATCATAGGAGCTGCAGATGACGAAAGAACCCGGGCTAAGTTGATTATGACTATCGATCCATCTTTATACGTACATGTGAAAAGTGTAAGAACTGCGAAAGAATTATGGTCAAAACTACAACAGTTATTTGATGACAATGGTTTTTCACGGAAGATAAGTTTGTTGCGGAACTTAATATCTATAAGATTAGAAAATTGCAGCTCAATGACGTCCTACGTGACACAAATTATAGACACAGCTCAGAAATTAAGTGGCACGGGTTTTGAAATAAACGACCAGTGGACAGGTTCATTGCTATTAGCAGGATTGCCAGATCGGTTTTCACCGATGATCATGGCAATAGAGCATTCGGGCATTAACATAACTGCCGATTCCATAAAATCAAAATTGTTAGACATGGAGTCAGCAACGGAAGAACGTAGTGAAGTTAGCGGCGCGTTTTCGACTCGTTCAAAGTTCACTTTCAAGAAAAATAAGATGGCGACAAGAAATAACGTCAATGTTGGTACCTCTGTTGATCTGTCAAAGTCAAACGTCAAGACAGTGACATGTTACAGGTGTAAACAAAAAGGACATTATAGAAATCAATGTACAAATAATGAAAGTAATTCATCTAATTCCAAGGATAAAAGTCGTATGCAGTCTAATGCGTTTAGCGCAGTATTCCTGAGTGGGGATTTCAACAAAAATGCTTGGTATATAGACTCGGGAGCCAGTGTGCACCTAACGACAAATGAAAATTGGATTAAAAATGCATCATACAAACAAAATAAGCAAATTGTAGTAGCGAACAGTGAAAAGTTATCAGTGTTGTGCTCTGGTGATGTGAAGATTACGACTACAACTGGTGATATCGAATACGATATTATGGTAGAAGATGTATATTGTGTTCCAAATCTGGCAACCAACTTGCTATCAGTCAGCCAACTCATTAACAAAGGAAACAAAGTGTCGTTTTCAAATAATAGCTGTTCAATATACAATAGGAAGGGTGACCTAGTGGCTACGGCAGCATTGGAGAATGGAGTCTACAAGGTGGATTTGTTGAACCGGGAACATTTAGCTGCAGTGGCTGTCTCAAGTGTCACATGGCATCGTCGACTTGGACACCTGAATAAAGACTATTTGTATCAAATGAAGACTGCAGTACAAGGTATGTCTTTTGATGACAAATTAGATATTCAGAAGTCTTCATGTACCACATGCTGTGAAGGCAAACAGTGTCGCTTGCCTTTCAAGAGTATGAGCCAGAGAAGTAGTAATCTACTAGAGGTAGTTCATACAGACATATGTGGACCCATGGAGAATAGATCCTTGGGGGGGTCCAGATATTTTTTATTATTTATTGATGATCATAGTCGAATGGTGTTTGTTTATTTTTTGAAGCACAAGAATGAGGCTTTCAAGTATTTTAAGGAATTCAAAGCCCAAGCCGAAAATCAAACAAATAAGACAATTAGGATTTTACGGAGTGATAATGGGCTAGAGTTTTGCAATAAAGTATTTGACAACTATTTGAGGAGTGTTGGTATAATACATCAAAAAACCAATCCTTATACACCACAACAGAATGGTTTAAGTGAGAGATTCAATCGCACACTTGTCGAAAAGGCAAGATGTCTACTGTTCGATGCCAGACTCGGTAAAGATTTTTGGGCTGAGGCCATTAACACTGCAGTATATCTACAGAATCGAAGCGTGGCTGCATCATTAGGAAACAAAACGCCATATGAGATGTGGACTGGCTATGTACCTGACATAAGCCATATTAGAATCTTCGGTAGTACTGCAATGGTCCATATAGCTAAAGAGAAGCGTAGAAAGTGGGATAAGAAGTCTGAGAAATGTATTTTCATTGGATATCCTGAAAATGTTAAAGGATACAGATTATTTAACCCAAAAACAAAGACTGTGTTAACTAGTAGAGATGTGGTCATACTTGAGCAGGAATTAAAACCTGAATGCCAGATAGAAGTTCCAAATCAGAGTTTTAATCCAGTGGGGGAGGAAGAACTTCAGATAGAAGAAAGAAACTCGGCAACATATAACACCGATAGCTCGGAGGACACATTTCTAGATTTAAATGATGAGACATATGAGCTCAGTGGTTCTGAACCAGAAGATGTTCCAGAGACCGGATATCGTGGACCTGCACGGGTGAGGAAGCAACCAGACAGGTTTCATGTATCAAATTTTTGTGCAGGTGAGAGTAGTACCTATGATGATGCTACAGGTTTATCTCTTAATGAAGCTTTAGCTGGACCTCAAAAGGATCAATGGCAGATGGCCATGGCTGAA
Source organism: Diaphora mendica (assembly GCA_949125395.1). Classification (NCBI taxonomy): domain Eukaryota; kingdom Metazoa; phylum Arthropoda; class Insecta; order Lepidoptera; family Erebidae; genus Diaphora; species Diaphora mendica. The sequence goes on from OX421316.1 coordinate 30,691,967, forward strand.
GAGCTACAAAATTTCAAAGAAAATGATGCTTGGGAGTTGTGCAGTGCTCCACAAGATAGTAGAGTGGTTAAGTGCAAGTGGGTGCTACGTAAGAAGTATGATAGTGATGGCAATATTCGGTTTCGTGCGCGTTTAGTGGCGAAAGGTTTTTCACAAGTCGAAGGAGTAGACTATACAGAAACTTTTTCCCCCGTAGTTAGGCATACCACATTGCGGCTTTTATTTGCTCTATCTGTTCAATTAAATCTTGATATGACACACCTCGATGTAACAACTGCTTTCTTGTATGGAATTCTTGAAGAAGATATTTATATACAAATACCTGAAGGTTTTTCTGAGACAGTACAGAGAGGTCAGGTTCTCAAATTAAAAAAATCTATGTATGGTCTAAAACAGTCTTCAAGAGTTTGGTACAAGAGAGTAGAGGAATGTTTGTTAAAGATTGGCTATGTAAAGTCTAAGATAGAACCATGTATGTTTTTAAAGATACAGGATAATTTAAAAACAATTGTTACAATATATGTGGACGACTTCTTTATCTTTTCCAATGATATTAAGGAAACTAAACAGTTAAAACAGGTATTATCTGATAATTTTAAAATTAAAGATTTAGGCGAAATTAAGAAGTGTCTTGGGATAAATGTAAAAGTAGATAAGTCAGAGAAAGCGATATCAATAAGTCAGGAAGATTATGTTGATCAGCTTTTGCTTAGATTTAATATGAGTCAATGTAAAACTGTTCAAACTCCAATGGAGACTAAGTTACATGCACCTAAAGATGAGAATAATGTAAATGAATTGTTTCCTTATCAACAAATAATAGGCTCTTTAATGTATTTAGCGGTACTTACCAGACCTGATATAGCTTTTGCAGTGAGTTTTTTAAGTCAATTTAATAATTCCTATACTAAACAACATTGTTCATATGTTAAACGTATATTAAAATATTTGAAATTAACCAAAAATCATGGCTTAAAGTTTACTGCTGATGGGAACTCTGTCATAGAAGGGTTTGTGGATGCTGATTGGGGCGGTAATAGTATTGATAGGAGATCATACACAGGTTTCTGTTTTACATTATCAGGGTGTGTAATATCCTGGGAGACAAAAAAACAGAAAACCGTAGCTTTGTCCAGTAGTGAAGCAGAATACATGGCTATAACTGAAGCTTGTAAAGAATCCATTTATTTAAGGAACCTACAATGTGAAATAACAAACAAAAAGTATACCATTGACATATATAATGATAATCAGAGTGCATTAAAGTTAACTACAAACCCAGTATTTCATAAAAGGACCAAACATATTGATATGCGTTATCATTTTTGTAGAGATTGTGTAACTAAAAATATTGTTAATGTTAAATATTTATCATCAGCTGAGATGCCAGCTGATTTGCTCACTAAGAGTCTATGTTCTAGTAAGCATTATTATCTTTTGAATAAAATAGGTGTTCAGCATATTTAAATATGTATAAATTCACATTGTTAGATATAGTGGGGGTGTTGTAAAGTAATATCTAAACGTATCTGTGAATGTTCTAACAGTGCTGCCGCCTATGTCATATTTTATCTGTGTTCTTTTTGTCTACTAAATAAAAGTTCAGTTTAACAGTCAGTTCTGTTCCACACATATCGCAGTTTTATTTAATAATTTTCTCTCTTGGTTGTAGTTTCTATTAATTTTTCCAAGATATGTTGCAAACTGTCATCTTTCTCTTGGTCTTTTGGTTGTTTTGTGCACATTTCTTCTAAATATTGATCTAAAAATTGCATATTACCTTCCTCATCCATATATGTTTTCTTTAGATCTCCATCCAATTTTATCCATATTTTTCTATTTTGATGCCTTTTCTTTATGCTATTTTTTATTTTTGAGAAAGTATTCATTTTAACAATATATGTATGATGAATCACCGGCTTCAGCTCTTCAGGTAAAACATAACATTTTCCTTCTTCTGTACATATTGAGGTTATGGCTAATACATTAGATTTGCCATCATTTGAAGCTATCATCGTAAACTCAAATTGCAGCCGGTCCATCTTCATTTAGTTAACGAAAATGTCGTTTTATAAGATATATTATTGAGGATTTTCGTTAATAAACACAAATTGTTTCTCTGAAAATGCAAAGAAACGACATTTAATGTTCACTAATATCGCCTCCTCAATTATATGCTTTAATTTGTCTTTCTACAAGTATTTTTTTATATCAATGGAATCACAAAATAATCTTAACATCATCCGTCATTCAAATGGCCTCGGCTCACTCCCACAGACAATCTAATACACGCGCGAAGCGCGGGAAATTCAATTTAATGAAATGTCATTTCATTACATATATTATTGTCAAGAAAATAGAAATACGTTTTAAAAATAGATAATACACTGTTACACAAATTTCACTATTTTACAGACTAGACAATAAAAAACAAAATAAACACATACACCGGAAGAAATACAAATACACCGAGTCATAAACTTCACAATCCCATAGACCAAAAATTTGAAATTGAAATACATTCTGGAAACACTTAAGCTAGATAGAATAAAAAATTAAGCCGTGAACATATTGTTGGATAAAATAATAATTAAATTGTAAATTAGAAAGAATAACTAAAATTGCTAGAACAGAAATAGATTTTTAGGAATTATGTAAAAATTAAAACATGTATTTTTTTAAGAAAATAATTAAACTCGAGAATCATATAAGAGCAAGGAAAGAAATAGCAAATAATATAAATAAAAAAGTGAATTATTAGATAAAATAACATAATGCTGCACCGTAATAAAGCAGAAGTAAACAATAAACATGACGGATGAGAGGCACTTTCTGCGAGAACTAAACATGAAAAATAACGACACAAACATAACATCTTCAACAACAAGGTCCTGTCGTATCTTTGGACGGGGAAAAGCAGAGAGGTCCAATAGACCTCATTAAAAAAAAAAAGCAAGTGACGATATTTACGTGATTTATAAACAAGTTATTTTATATTTTAGGGACTAATCCCGCCCACACGCCCACCACTGTAACTCCTGTACACCAGGATCAACAGCGGTGACCCACGAAAACACCGAGTTATGACACTCGGGAAGTCCCAGGAAAAATTTAACTGTCTTGGAACCCGCAACGAAATTAAGCATAAGAAAACTGGAGGAGTTGGAAATATAATAAGTCCACTTGCCTCCTTAGCAAAGCGGGAGACAAAATGGAGTCAAAATAGGCAGACGCCTTTTTCAGACCGGGAAGCACCACGGATGAAAATATTATGGGTCCTAAGTGAGCTATATTTGATTTCTATAGTATGTATGGCAGAATCGCTTAAATGCACGGAAATTCACCGCAGTTGACACAAGATCCCCATAATATACTACCCCAGACATCGTTTGTAAGCTATTTAGCATCATGTTACGTTCATTGTACCAAAGTCTACATTCCCAGAGGATATGATGAGCCGACTGTTCACAGCTAGAATCAGGTGTTGAGCATTGACACAATGGTGAATCGACTAATTTAAATGAGTATAGTTTGCTCTTAAAGTTACCGTGGCCTGTAAGAAATTGAGCGACACAGTGATCTACCTCGAGCCATGTCCTTGACAACCGTTCGCGAACAGATGGAAAGAACTGGTAGAGGTGGCGCCCCTTAGATGATTCGTCCCATCGTTGCTGCCATTCATCCAAGAGGTCGTTATAGACATTGGATTGTTGTTGTTGCTAGCTGGAAGGTTTTGTTTGGTGCAAACGTCAACCGATTACGCCCACCCCACCGAGAAATTAAGTCCAAACATTCACTGGCCAGCCTCTCAAGCCCCGTTCTAGTATCCGACTCTATCAATAACAAACCGTCGTCCGCGTACGCATTCAGGGTACATCCGGACGGCACAGGCATTGCCAGAAAATCGTCGAAGCCCATGTTCCACAAGTATGGTCCTAGCACTGACCCTTGAGGACACCCCATCGTAAGCGCCTTCGACACAGAATGATGCCCAAGTCTCAATTTAGTAGTACCTTGTAAGAAGTACGAGGAGATAAGGGAATAAATATTTTTAAAGCAACCTCTTAATTTTAATTTTAGCAATAGCATGGGCCACCACGCGTTGTCAAAGGCGCCAGATATATCTAAGAAGATGCCTAAAACGTATTGAAAACTTGACTCGGTGACAGCTTTCCTTACAGATATAACCGCATCAGTTGTCGATTTTCCCAACGTAAAGCCGAACTGTCTTTCATGAAATTTAACTCCACCCGGTAGAAGTCGTGGTACTACAAGACGCTCTAAAAGCTTTCCCAGCGATGGTAACAGTGTTATGGGTCGATAGGATTTAGGATCGTCCGGCGGCTTATCGCCGCTTTTTGGTATTATTCGAATATTACCGCACCGCCAAACACTAGGAAATACTCCTTCCGCAATGCAACGTTTAAAAACTGTTAAAACCGTATCACCCGGAAGCGTACAAGCTTCTTTTATCATTTTGTTTGATATTTTATCGTCGCCCGAAGCCTTATTTAGTGGTAATGACCTAACAATACTAAGGAGGTAGTAGAGCCACGCTGATTTCAGCACGAACGGGCCGGCTCGACCGGGGCGGTACTACCCTCGCACAGAAAATCAACGTAAAATGACAGCGTTCGTGCTGTCGTGTTTCGTTGGTGAGTGCGAGACCGGGGGCCCAATTAGTCTAGTCAACAAGTTTCATATTTGTTGACTGGACTAAAAGATGCAGTAGCATCACTAGGCCGCCATAGTGTGGGTCGCCATACTGCACTGTCTGCATTCGCAGTGAGTATGGTGACCACCACTCTTGGATTCTGCTAATGTTTTCCATCAGGCAGAGCAGAGTCATTTTGGCAGGCCAAACATAAAAAAAAAAAAAAAAAAAAAAGGAATTCGTCTGAAGATGGTAAGTCAGACATTGGAGACAATGGTGGTTCAATAGCCCACTGCCTAATTTGTCGGTGATAATCCGTGTCATCCTCCGGCCGATCGTCAGGCACAAGTGATTCTAAAAGATATTCTGTGGTTTGTTCTACTCCTGTAGTATAACTATTATTAATTTTGATGTTCTGTACGTATGCAAGGTCGATTGACCTATTTGCTTTACATTCATGATACAAAGGTGACCAGGGACCCTCTCTATCGAGTTTATCAACAAGTTTACGTATTAAATTTCCCTTTGATTTCTCCACAGCAGCTCTATAATGAGACCTGGCAACTCTAAGAGCAATAAGAGCATTATTGTAAATATCTCCTGTTACGTTACGCTTTTTAATGTCATTTAGTTTTTTACGAGCTTTCCGATAGATTCTACGTAATTCGACTAATTTATAATTCCACCAATCACATTTACGAGTGTTAGTGATAGATCCACGGCCGATACAAACATCAGCACAATATGTGAAAGTATCTGATAGTATTTTTGCGCTTTCCTCAGCTGATAGACCACTGCGACTGAAGTCTTTGGCATGTACTGCAAAGAGTGAACCAAATAAAGCCCAATTTGCCCCTTTAGTTTTATACCTAAAATTGTAAGGAGTTCTTTGTGGATATTGTGCAACCATTGGTATGAATTCGTACACGATTAAGCGGTGATCACTACAGGATGCGTCCGGTAGGACACGCCATCCAGATATCGAGACGTCGCCGCGCGTAAGCGTCACGAGTAGTAGAGCCACGCTGATTTCAGCACGAACGGGCCGGCTCGACCGGGGCGGTACTACCCTCGCACAGAAAATCAACGTAAAATGACGGCGTTTGTGCTGTCGTGTTTCGTTGGTGAGTGCGAGACCGGAGGCCCAATTAGTCTAGTCAACAAGTTCCATACTTGTTGACTAGACTAAAAGATGCACAAGCATCACTAGGCCGCCATAGTGTGGGTCGCCATACTGCATTGTGGTATTCGCAATGAGTATGGTGGCCACCACTCGTGGATTCTGCATATGCTTTCCATCAGGCAGAGTAGAGTCATTTTGGCGGGCAAATATAGAAAAAAAAAAAAAAAAAAAAAACGTCAATAGAAGACTCACCCATTGGGCTTCAAAAAGTTGGTGGTGCATCAGGGGTATTGTGGATAGTGTAAGGACGGGACTTATGTAAATCAAACGAGATGTTGATGGTTACACGTTACGTTTAATAATCCTCTCTCTCCTCAAAGATACAGTCTTATATACTTAATACTAATGCTTACTTACTACGTCACAATAGTAAGATTCATTTCCGCAATAAAATCTTCAACCGCACAGCGACGAGCCATGTCAGCTGCACGCAATTTGCCATACCATAAAGTAGAAGAAGCATTGACATAAGCGCCAATGATAATTTTGTGTCCTATGAGGGACCGCAAAACGAAACGTAAATGATGTAGATGAGGATCAATAGGATGTGAAAATTGAAAATAACAGCTCACGACGTAAACCCTACAGGTAGAGGATGAGATCTCAGCAACGGCGCAGTGTGACGTCATAAGGTTACGCAAAGATGTTACTGAAAATTAGAACTTGCAACATATATCCCAGCCCGCGACCGGCCATCTAGCTGTACTACATAATTCCGCAATTGAGCGCTTTGATATTGCTCTTGTATAAGGACAATGTCTAACTTTTGTTCCAAAACTAAGCGATCCAATTCTGATGTGGCTATTTTATCATTATGAACATTTAACTGGCTTATTGAGATATTATCCATTTTATTAAAAAGGTACTACAACTACTACTGTATAAGGTATTCAGTAATTAGTATTTAGGATTAGCTGCTCTGATTTAAGTTTATATGTGGAGCAGTCTTGTGATCCACATCGATGGTCACATGGTTTTTTGTACCGGCTGCATTGTGCGCATTTCGGTTAAAAATCTGGTGTGTCCTTATCCGGGCAAGCCCTTGTATCGTGGCTGGCCGCGCAATTAGCACAGGTAGGAGTTTTAATTGTGCAAAACTTTTGAACATGACCGAATTGTTGACAGTTTAAGCAACGAACTACTTTTAAGTCGTCTATAAACCTACATGTGGCCCAGTCTATATATAATTTATCTTTTGTGCTAGCCAAGTGTTTCCTAACCTCTGTCTCTAATTCTAAGCCTATCCATTGACGTCCGTTTTCCAGTTTACGATGCCTGACAATTTTGGTTGTTTTTAAAAAGTCGCTTTCGCTTAATTTTAATTCGTCCTTGATATTCCGACGATATAAAGCTGTTAGGAAGGTGCGATCCTCCATAGAACCGGGCACGTCTTTTACAATTATACGGGGCCTTCGGCCTTTCGGCTTTTCTAAGCGTAAGCCTACAGATTTAATGGCGTTTACTGATTCTAGTTTTTTAAGCTGCCGTTCATTTGCGACCCGCAACACGACGCCTGCCTTTGCGGTTTTTTAGACGCCTACAAGAGAGCTTCTTTTGTAGCTGACGAAGTTGCATAATCCGCTGAACGTTCCGTAGTAGGATACGCAATAACACACGGCCTAGATACGCGTGCCTCAGCGGACACCGGACACGGGGCTGATCCAGGTGGTAAGCGAAGCCTAAGCTTGTCCGCGTACGTCAAGCCCGGCTGTTGAACGGTGACACCCCCCACCTGGCGCTCGAGATTAGCTAATTTCGTTTCATTGCTAGCAGATTTAATTGCCAACAATGAGACGATACCGGTAATCCGCTGGATTACGTCCATAATGGCGGTCCTATTCCCCACATTCATTCGCGACCCCTGATCGTTTACCGATTCGTTAATTTTTGCCAAATATTTGGTTGCCTGAGACACCAACTCAAGATAATCATACTCCCCACAGCTATCACGACCACTAAGAGACGAAACACTCTCGCCCAAGTGCGAAGCCCTAATTCGTTCAGTTCTACTTTCCTTTGACGATAAATTTGATGGCGACATTCTACCAAACAATCCCTTTCCGGTTGGTGTTTGAAATTCATTTGTACCACCGGAATCCGGCAACTCGCCAACAACCGACATAGCCAAACAAAGACACACCAGACAAAAGAAATATCAATAAAAAACAACTTCAAAATCAAAAAACACGAAAAGAAAATTAATACAAACAAAAAAACCGACTTCAAACAGATTTTAGGTACCTAGCACCCATTATAATACTACTATTTAAATGAATAAAGAATTAGGTATAGGCAATTTATGAAGAACCAGTTTATTTTACGCTTTTATGTGTTTTTTTGGCAGAGAGTTTTCGTTGGATGTTTTTTGGAAGTCGGTTTTTCTTTTTATAAAAAGTTTTTATTTTTCAGTTTTTAGTGCAAACAATCGTAGGTAAGTAGTAAGTTGCACTATATCATCAAATTTCATCATCAAGAATACAAATTAAGGTACGTGTAATATTAAAATCATCCTCTAATCCCTAACTGTTGAAGAGTTTAATCTTCTATCATCAGCTCACCTAAATAGCTTGAAAGTATACGACTGAAGGTCTTTAGATACGTATGAAATTGAAAGAATTATTCTCCAACTCCTAACCGTTGAGGAGTTGTACCTTCCACCTTCCATCATCAGCTTACCTAAATTATTTGTAAGAATACGACTAAAGGTAACTTATATACATATGATATTTAAAGATTTATCCTCCAACTCCTAACCGTTAAGGAGTGGTACCTTACATCATCAGCTCATCATCATAAAATGATGACTACCAGACGCAAATACCGGTGTAACTTCAGAAAATATACGAAAAACATAGTATGTGCCTATAAAAAATGAGGGTTTCCCTCGATTTCCCTGGGATCCCATCATCAGATCCTGATATGCTGGCAATGGGACCACCACGGAAGCATACCCTGTCGAATACAAAAAAAATTTCAAAATCGGTCCACAACTGACGGAATAATCAGGTAACATACATAAAAAAAAAAAAAAAAAAATACATACAGTGGAACATAGAACCTCCTCCTTTTTGGAAGTCGGTTAAAAATAAATTGACTTACCGATAGCCGTAGTAAAAGAAACTAACACAATATTTGTATTTATAAGGCGTAAAAACTTACAGATTATTTGTCAGAAACACTATACACAACCTTATACCGCCCACAAACCGGGTAACAGTCGCAAGGATACACAAAAACAATATTTAAATTATTACTGCTGTTATTAAATAACACATCCGGACCCCTCCTAGCGCTTGCCGACACTGAAGCGGGCACCGTCTGCTGGTAGACTCTCAATTTAGGCGACGTACGGCACACGCGTACGTCGCCCCTCGTCGACGTAGACCATCTGCGGTCACACTCAGGGCGGCACTCAGCTGGCAGGCGCGCCTCCGCCGCCCGGTTCGTCGGCGGCGGATTGGGTCCGACCGTGGTAAAACTGCTGTCGCTACCGGCCATGGAGCGTATGCGCTTTGAGCACTTTTTGGTAGGAGAAAATCTTATAAGTTCGCACCGTAAGGTAGGATTTGGGGGTTTATTATTATTAATCGACCTTCGAGACCGATCGTTTTACCGGCCTTCGAGATTACATACCGCTCAGGCCCCGCTATGACAATTTCTGAATCGTCACAACGATAACAGTGCGTCGGCGTTAGTGACCGATTTCTTTATTTAAAATTACGGACGTTCGAATGCAGGGACTCGTGTTTCGCGAAAGAAACGCCGGCCGCACCATCGACGCGCACATGGCCGACAAGGGATTCAACGTGCAGATCGGCGTCGACCCCGAGACGGGCTTCCCGTTCGGCGGCAACGAGGCGAACTGCGGCACCTGGATGGACAAGATGGGCTCGTCCGACCGCGCCGGCAACCGCGGCCGTCCCGCCACGCCGCGCGACGGCAGCGCCGTGGAGCTGGTGGGGCTGGCCTACAGCATCGTGAGCTGGCTGGCGGCGCAGCACCGCGCCGGCCGCTACCCCTTCCCCGGCGTGGTGCGGCGCCACCGCGACGGCCGCCTCACGTCCTGGAGCTGGGCGCAGTGGGCCGAGCGCGTCCGCCTGCACTTCGAGCGCCACTTCTGGGTGCCGGCCGCGCCCTCGGCCGCCGACCTGCGTCCCGACCTCGTGCACCGCCGCGCCATCTACAAGGACAGCCACGGCGCCTCGCAGCCCTGGGCCGACTACCAGCTGCGCTGCAACTTCCCCGTCGCCATGGTCGTCGCGCCCGAGCTCTTCGACCCGCGCCACGCCTGGCTCGCCCTCGACCGGGTGGAGCGCCTTCTGCTCGGCCCGCTCGGCGTGAAGACCCTCGACCCGGCCGACTGGGCGTACCGCCCCGACTACGACAACTCGAACGACGGGGACGACCCGAGCGTCGCCCACGGGTTCAACTACCACCAGGGGCCCGAGTGGCTGTGGCCGCTCGGCTTCTACCTGCGAGCGCGGCTCGCGTTCGCGACCGAGTGCGGCGAGCACGCGCGCACCGTGGCCTCCGTGCTCGCCGCGCTCGCCCCGCTGCTCGCCGAGATCCGCACCTCGCCCTGGCGCGGCCTGCCCGAGCTGAGCAACGCGGGCGGGGCGCCGTGCGCCGACTCGTGCCGCACGCAGGCTTGGAGCTCCGGCGTCGTGCTGGAGGTGCTGCACGACCTGGAGGCGGCCCGGCGCGCGCGCCCGCTGGCCGCCGACTGACGCGCGCGCCCGCGCCGCCTGCGCCACGCGCCGGCCGCCGCCGAGCCGCGCCGCCTGTACGCGTCGCCCTACGAGGCGCGGCCGGCGCGGCGTCCGCTGGCGGCCCTGCGGCGTCTGTGGCGGCGCGCGCGACCCCCGCTCGCGCTGCAGCGCTCCGTGCACAACCTGCTGCAGGGCGAGCGCGCCGGCCGCCTCGCCACCGTCGTGTACAGCGACCGCTACTTCCGCTACGGCCTGGCGCTGCGGGCGCGCGACGCCTCGGCCGGCCGCCTCGTGGCCGACGAGCTGGGCGCCGGCGCGGTGGAGCGGCGGCTCTCGCCCTCGACTCGTCGACCGCACGCGATGCCTCTGCGGGTGCCGACGCCGCGGCTCGCTCCTCGCGCGGGCGTCGTCTCGGTCGGTGCTCGTTTTTCGCCGCCGGCGCCGTCGCGGTTCGCGGACGGGCGGCGGAGAGGCGCGGGGCCGCCTCGCCTGCTGCTCGTGGAGTCGGACGCCCGCTTCGAGCGGGGCCCGGCGAGCTGCGCGGCGTCCCCGCGGCGCGCGCTGGACTACCGGCAGAGCTCGCGCGGGCTGGCGCCGTGCATGCCGCAGGCCGCCCCGCGCCGGCGCCGCTCGCCGCCGCCGCCGCCGACGCCGACGGCCGAGAAGGCTCCGCGGCCGCAGTTCGCGCTGCCGGACGAGCCGCCCCCGGAGAGGGCGGAGGCGGCGGGGCCGGGTGCGGCCTACGAGGCGCTCGCCAAGAGTTCCTCGCGGGTGAGCGCCGCCAACCTGTCGCCGACGGCGCCGAGCGACAAGACCTCGGCCAAGGCGCTGGCGCGCAAAGTGCTCAACACGGAGCGCTACAACAACGGGGCCCGGTGCGCGGAGCGGCCCGTCTCGAGCGCGTCCCGGGGCTCGGGCGGCTCGGCCGGGTGGCGCGGCTCTGGCGGCTGGCGCGGCTCTGGCGGCTGGCGCGGCTCTGGCGGCTGGCGCGGCTCTGGCGGCTGGCGCGGCTCTGGCGGCTGGCACGGCTCTGGCGGTCCGGGCGGGTCTGGCGCACTTCGACTGCAGCGAGCCACGATCCGCGCGATGCTGGCGTTCAGCGGGCTGTTCTACGCGGTGTCGTTCCTCGCGTTCTACTTCCTGAGCCTTCCGTAGGACGGCGGCTGCTATTGTTCTCCGAGTGCCGTAGTGTAGGCGTAAACTTGTTTAGAGCGGAGCGGACGACTCGCGACCGTCGTATCGCTCGGCGTAGCTCTTTTATATTTTTTTATTAATATTGTGTAATATAGATGTATTTAAAAAAATATAATTATAATAATTATTATTGTTAAGTAGTAGTAAGAAGTCATATTATAATTTTTCGTTGTATTTCGACATCCAAACCCTACGCTTACACTGCAGACGTGGAGCATTAATCTATACATTAAAGGCGTTACTTTGTTTCATTCTAACTCTAAGGTTGTAATGTATGCTGATTATACAAATATACGGATAGATTATAATTATTATGTTTTCATTGGGGTTTTGCACCAACACGGGAGCGACCGAAGGGCCATCTTGTAGCGGTGTGGTTGTTACCTACCTGTTCGAGCAAAAATATAAAAACACCTCCAATAATCCGAAACACGACCCAAATTAATTTCTTTAAACCTTTTGTTTCTAAATACCATTGACTTTTCTATTTCGCTATTTCCGTACCTCGAAAGGAAAAAAACGGAACCCTTTTTTGCCCATGTATCTGTCTGTCAAGACCCCTTTTCTCAGGAATGCGTGGAACTCAAACTAAAATTCATATCAAATACTCATGTCTACTGTCCCTTTTGGCTGAGAAAAAGCAAATTTCTAAGCTAATGCAACGACATTAGCAAGGGAATCAAAGCCTACAGGGTACTTCCCCTGAACTCAGAATCTTGAAATGTGGTATTAAGCAACGCCTTATAGCACAGAAAAAGGAAAAATTGCAAAAAGCTTCTTCATAAATTGCCTATACCTAATTCTTTATTCATTTAAATAGTAGTATTATAATGGGTGCTAGGTACCTAAAATCTGTTTGAAGTCGGTGCCAAGTGACTATCGCTTAGACTTTTGTAATTGTTCGTTTGTATTCTTTTTGGCTTAGCACCGACTTCAAACAGATTTTAGGTACCTAGCACCCATTATAATACTACTATTTAAATGAATAAAGAATTAGGTATAGGCAATTTATGAAGAACCAGTTGATTTTACGCTTTTAAGTGTTTTTTGACAGAGAGTTTTCGTTGGATGTTTTTGGAAGTCGGTTTTTTTTTTTTATAAAAAGTTTTTATTTTACAGTTTTTAGTGCAAACAATCGTAGGTAAGTAGTAAGTTGAATTATTTCATCAAATTTCATCATCAAGAATAATACAAATTAAGGTACGTGTAATATTAAAATCATCCTCTAATCCCTAACTGTTGAAGAGTTTAATCTTCTATTATCAGCTCACCTAAATAGCTTGAAAGTATACGACTGAAGGTCTTTAGATACGTATGAAATTGAAAGAATTATTCTCCAACTCCTAACCGTTAATGAGTTGTACCTTCCACCTTCCATCATCAGCTTACCTAAATAATTTGTAAGAATACGACTAAAGGTAACTTATATATGTCGGAGACACAAGAATAAACTAGAACATGAATGACAGATACAGCCAATCTGGACCAAAGCCAAACACTAATCACTACTAAACGGATACGAATCAACCTAAACACCTTCAGCAACCCCCCATGAGGGGATTGGGGCAACGCTCACCCCTCCGCGATGCCCTGTGGAATTCGCCACCTAGGCTAGTAATTCCCCCACTGATAAATATCGCCTCATACACACAATATAAAACACAGAGACACAATAAATCGCAAATCAAATAATAGATATGGTCGACGCGAGATCTGAAGAGAACTGTGTCCTGTTGCCGATCGCGCCGCTTTATATAGAGTGTTCCGTAGTGTTCGATAGTGACAAATGTTTGTATCACTTTTATTATTTGGATACCCTCACTCCGACATATACATATGATATTTAAAGATTTATCCTCCAACTCCTAACCGTTAAGGAGTGGTACCTTACAGCATGAGCTCATCATCATAAAATGATGACTACCAGACGCAAATACCGGTGTAACTTCAGAAAATATACGAAAAACATAGTATGTGCCTATAAAAATGAGGGTTTCCCTCGATTTCCCTGGGATCCCATCATCAGATCCTGATATGCTTATGTTCGGTATTTAACAATACCAAACATAAGCGACGCCAAGTGCAGCTTACGCTGGACTTCATTTTTAGAACAAAGTTGTCGTTTAGGTATGGTGTAACATGTGCTCTAGATGGTATCCTGAAGCAAAACCGAGTGCAAGCATTTTGGACCCTTTGGATTAACCGATCCGTGCGGGCTAGCTAAGCCGCGGCCCGTAGACTGTATCCCCATAGTTCAGTTTTGATAGGACCAACGACTCAACCAGTCGCATCCGCAAGCTCTCAGACAGAAACGGTCGTATCTTATACAAAATGCGCAACCTATAAAAACAGTTTCGCACTAAGTCAGCAACATGTTTTTCGAACCATAAATTACAGTCGATTAGCAGGCCAAGATTTCGTGCCTCATTCACTCTCTCAATTGACTGCCCCATAAGAGTTATATTTAAACTGGGAAGTGAGCTAAGACTAGTTTTCGTGCCGAACAACATATATTTGGTTTTATTCGGGTTGAGGACCAATGAATTTATCTCCGCCCAGTGTACTATTCTGCACAAATCATCACTTAAGTCAGATATTGCTCTATCGTAATCTTTTAACTTAAAAGAAATATAAAGTTGAATATCATCAGCATAAATATGATAACGTGTTTTTTTCAAACATTTTGTTATGTCCGCGCAATATATAATAAAGAGAATCGGTCCTAAAATAGATCCCTGTTTTAATTTTATTATTGATATTAAAATCAAGATATGCAACTTTTTCACGGTAGAGAGAAGAGGTCACCAGAGTTTTCAACTGCTTATAATATTCTTTTTTGCTCTCGGTCTTACATTTATGATAAGAACTTAGAGCATTATCTCTCAATTTCATCATGCATTTGATTGTATCTGTTACCCTGGGATAAGAAGGTTCTCTAATAAGGCAGGTCTTGATTGGTGCATGAGCGTCAAAAACCGCAATCATACAACTGCTGAATACATCAACCATTTCATTTACCGAACCAAGTGACGAAATGTAGCTCCAGTCAACGTTTATCAAAATACTCCCCAATTCATCAGTATCAATATGTTTAAAGGGTCTGTACCTTGCTAAGTATGGTTGAATTTTTTCTCGTCGTATACTCTCATCACTCACCGAGTGTCCGGTTAGACCTCCACACGGTTCAACCGTAACATTTTTAGCGCTTAGATTAGTACAAACTAAGTCAATCAGGGATTCACTCGATTCTGTAAAGTGCGTCGGTACTGTAACAATCTGCGATAAGCTGAGGCAACCGAGAAAATCCATTACCATTCTTGTACGACTGTCACTCTCGTTAAGCAGATTTACATTAAAGTCTCCCAGCAAAATACAATGGCCAGTGTCGTCAAGTGATGACAAGGTGTCAGTGAGGGCATCAAGGAAGAGGCTAAGATTCAGCCACGGGGGCCTGTACGCAGTGCCAATGGTTACCCTTTTACCGTTAAGAGTGGTTGCGATCCACATTTGTTTTATAGATTCGAACCTGGGATCGACGGCTATTTTTACCGTGCGCACATTGAGACCGCGTCTAACATAGAAGCCAACACCCCCACCCCGGCCGGAGCGCACATTCGCCGGTCGCGGCACATGACGCATACGATAACCGGGTACGGTCGGCGCACGCCCCTCCTCTCCATGACGCAATCAAGTCTCATTAATTGCTAAAATATCGAAACTGTGTCTTTCCACCATGGCCACGAAGTCATCATGGTTCGTCCCCAGAGATCCCGCATTAAAGAGACCAACAGTAAATTTTTTATCAAGCATTATTTTTGATAATTTTTTTTTGACTGGTCAACCGTAAGAGAGCGAATTAATGACCTGTGTTTATAACCAATAAGTATATGAAAAATAATCTCTGACATATCTATAACATTTGTAACACACACAAAACATCTGTAGTATGTATTTAAACCATGAGTGCAATGACAAGCTTGCGATACTGCATAGCTATAACCTTCGATCAAATATATCATAGATGCACTGTTGCCGCTTCAAAAGTGGCACCGGCTAAACAAGGCATAAAACAACAATATGCCTTGTTTCGCTCTCATTCGCTTGGTGGCCGCGCTCGTGTTTACACAATTAGCAATGCCGAAGTGCGTAGTAAAAACTTGTAAAAATTACACTCTAAAAGTGCAAAAGAAGGATGGAATATCATATTTTCAGTAATTAATCTAACATATTGGTGTATTTTCGTTAAGCTTTAAGGCTAATTTTATGAATATTTTGATAAAATTTGTGATTTACAACGGCTTCTAATGTACGCATCTATCCCTTTCACACTCACGGGCGATGCTCATAAGAGAAAACAAGACAAGCCTAGTGCTAGTGAACAAAGTCAGTAGGATAATGGCGGAGTCGCCTTTACAATTATTTTTTTAGGTTAATTGAAGATTTGTTTTTGTTTTCCAAAATTTATATAAACCAAATGCATCTTGTGTGGTGTGTTCCAACCATTTTTGTGAAGATGATATGTACAAAACAGAAAAAGAATTCAGGAGAATCAAAAAGACAGCCTAACCAACTTTACAGGTAGGTATTATAATCTCCTAAGAATATTTAACCGACTTTAAAAAAAGAGGTTATTAATTCGATCTGCATGTATGTATTTTTGTCAAAATTGCAAACAGTTTATAGATGTTGGTCTATACCATATTCTAAACGTGAATGCCAAAATTTAAAATTATATGATTGTCCATTCGTAAATATCTGAAAACCGTTTAAGTTGGAATATAAAATATATTTGATGATTACAGTTTAGATATAGTCCAACTTATGATATGATATTGTAGGTACGTTGGTGGTAACTACTAGTCCACGGTTAATTCGTGGTAAATAAAAGATGGTCAACTCACTGTTATTATCATGTATTATCCAGCACACAAAATAGACAGAAGGTAGAAGTTGTAGGCACAGCACATATAAAGGTTCAAGCAGGAAGATAGATAGTTTAGCACAATAGAACACTAGATAGAATGCAGTAAATAAATAGTATATAAGCACTAAGTTAACAGCGTAAATGCGGTACACAAGGTTTAGGTAATTAAGCGTGCAGTCGGCGTCGATAACGTATACAGACTGGTTTAGACGGCGCACGCGCAAGGATTGCCGATGCGTATCTCATGTAGCTATGCATTTACATAGCATAGTGAAAGGGAGGTGTCGATAGAATTTATCGGCATACATATCGACAAACCGATATGTATGGCTGTGTAATGTAATATTTATTTATGATGTACTTATATTATAAACGTGTGTGTTAATGATTTATATATTTTATGAATAATATTTTTAGTGTAGAATAAGTGTAAATATTATAAATATATAATAATATATAATCTATGTGTTAATGTTTAGTGTATTTAGTTACGTGTGTAACTTATAGTAAAATACATCAATTAAAGTAGGGGGATCCCTACACCGCCCCCCTCCAGAGACCGTCAAGGGCGATAATAGTCCGGGAACCTTACCTGACGACCAGAACGAGTAACAAAACCTGGTTGCACCTGTGGTTCTGGAGGATCATATTTTAAGGACAGTGTGTAAACCGGTTTGAGACGGTTTATCGACACTGTGGCCTCTTTATTTTTAAGGAGGATCTTAAAAACTTTGTCCCCCCTGGCGAGAACTTTATGCGGCCCAGAGTAAGCTGGTTGGAGCGAACCTCGAGACGCGTCTTCACGAAGAAAGACGTGTTCACAGGTTTCAAGCTCCTTGAAAACAAACACTCTGGGGTGACCATGGCGCGAAGTTGGAACGGGACGCAACTTATCTGCGAAGTTTCTGAGACGAGCAGAAAAATCCGATAAGTCGGTGCTACCGCCAGTACTGGGTTCAAAGAACTCGCCAGGGAGTCGCAAAGGCTCTCCATAAACAAGTTCTGCCGGGGATGATTGTAAATCTTCCCTAAACGCAGCACGGATTCCTAACAAAACCCATGGCAACGACTCAGTCCACCTGTCATTAGCGTGGCATACAATTGCAGCTTTCAGTTGCCGATGAAACCGCTCGACAAGGCCGTTACATGCCGGATGATAGGCTGTCGTGCGTTTATGTTCGAAACCTGCTAACTTTGACAGATTCTGAAATAATGCCGATTCGAATTGTCGTCCACGGTCAGTTATTATGTCCGTTGGACAACCGAATCGACATATCCAGGTGGACATTAAGGCTTTCGCTACGGTTTCCGCCGTGATGTCCTCGATCGGGCACGCTTCGGGCCAGCGAGAAAATCGGTCTACAGCTGTCAAGCAGTACCTGAAACCGTGCGATACAGGTAATGGACCTATAAGGTCAATATGTACCTGTTTAAAACGCGCTCTTGGTAATCTATATGTCCCAAGAGGCGCGGAAACGTGGCGATGGACCTTCGCCCTTTGGCACTGTATACAAGAACGCGCCCAGTTCCTACAATCCTTCCTCACCCCGGGCCAAACAAACCGTTCGGCCACTAATTTGGCCGACGCATTAGCACCAGGGTGGCTAAGGGAATGCAGGCTATCAAACACCTGTTTCCGGAAGGGTATCGGAACGTATGGCCTGGAAGTTGAGTTACTGAGGTCGCAGTAAAGTGTCAATGAACTTCCAGGGACTTGGCACTTCTCCAAACGCAAAGATGACCCTTCCGATAACAGGGCCTGCAGTTCAGAGTCAGATGCCTGACCTTGAGCTATCATCTCTAGGTCAACGGGTGCTTCTAGTGCCTCAATACGCGACAGAGTGTCGGCAACAACGTTGGTCTTCCCAGAAATGTGCCGAATGTCCGTCGTAAACTGAGATATGAAATCTAGGTGTCTATACTGCCTAGGCGAACAGTTATTTTTCCTTTGATGGAAAGCAAAACTGATGGGCTTATGGTCAGTATAGACAATGAAGTGCCTTGCCTCGAGCATGTGCCTAAAATACTTTATGGCTTCATAAATGGCAAGAAGCTCTCTGTCATAGGGTGAATATTTAGTCTGCGACGGACTCAGCTTTCTGGAAAAGAAGGCCAACGGTTGCCAAGCACTGTCTTTGAGCTGTTGTAAAACAGCACCGAGTGCCTTATCGGAAGCATCCGTGACCACGGCGAGTTTAGCATCGCAGTCGGGGTGTGCTAGTAAGGCTGCCTCGGATAAACTGGCTTTACAGGCATTGAATGCCGCCAAAGTGTCACCGGTAAGGCTGACGGGCTGCGATCCTTTAACCGAACCTGTTAACAAAACATGTAAGGGAGCTTGAATCTCAGCAGCACGTGGGAGGAATCTCCTATAAAAATTTAACATGCCTAAGAAGGCTCTAAGTTGTCGCACGTTCTTCGGAGCTGGAAAATCATTGACAGCCTGCACCTTCGACTCTAAAGGCTTACAACTGTCCTTAGAAATGTGATAACCCAAAAATTCGATTTCACTTACACCAAAAATACATTTGGAAATGTTAACCAACATTCCATACTGCTTCAGCCTGCCAAACACCTCGCGTAGATGCTGTTCATGTTCCTGGGTATTACGCGAAAATACTAAATAATCGTCCAAGAAACAGTAGACATTATCGAGTCCCCTGGTCATTTCATCTACAAAGCGCTGAAAAGTTTGACCTGCGTTTCTAAGACCAAACGTCATAAAAGGGAATTCGAACAATCCGA
The DNA here is from genome assembly GCA_949125395.1 of Diaphora mendica. Lineage (NCBI taxonomy): Eukaryota > Metazoa > Arthropoda > Insecta > Lepidoptera > Erebidae > Diaphora > Diaphora mendica. The sequence goes on from OX421316.1 coordinate 30,711,376, forward strand.
ATGGCGTCGTGATGGCCGTTTTCGAAATATCCTCCGGACTGACAGGTACCTGATTATAAGCTTTTTCCAGGTCAATTTTGGAGAAAATAGTACATCCGGACAAACTATGACTAAAGTCATGGATGTGCTTAATCGGATACCTGTCAGGCACGGTACGGGCGTTCAACTTACGGTAATCACCGCAAGGACGCTATCCGTCGTTCTTCTTAGGAGCCAGATGCAGCGGAGATGACCAGGGGCTTTTAGAAGGCCTGGCGGTGCCACATGAAAGCATCGCCTCGAACTCTTGCTTCGCTATTTTCAGCTTGTCCGGGGCTAGACGACGTGGAGATGAAGCTACTGGAGATCCTGGCGTAGTGATAATGTGGTGTACAGTGTTGTGAGGTTGTGTAGTGCGATGCATACCGGCTGGTCGAGTCAATTCTGGAAACTCATCAAGAATTTTGTGGTACCGAGTCTCGCCAGTTACCACTTTAACAGAGAAAATACTGGCTCGAGCTACAGTTGCCACAGCTGACACAGAAGTTAACTGATCGATTAAACGTTTATTACGAATATCGATGGCAATATTATAAAAATTTAAAAAATCTACGCCTATAATTGGCTTTGTGACGTCAGCAACGACGAACCGCCACGAAAAAGTTCTACGTAAACCAAAGTCTAAATTAAGATGTACAAAACCATATGTATAAATATTAGAACCATTCGCAGCACATAAACAATAATTCGTGCGAGAACGACGATCACGAAGCGCAGACCTCGGGAAGACACATAGATCGCTCCCGGTGTCGATCAGGAACTGGAGCTTCGACGTACGGTCCGTGACAAAAAGGCGACCAGCTGTGTATGAAGGGCAATCGTCAGTCGCCATTACCGACCGCCCTTGGAGTTTTCCGGCTTGTAGTCGCATGGCTGGATACACTTCGCAGCTTTTTTCCCGAAGTTACTGTGGTACCAGCATAGCGGGAACTTGCGGTAATTTGACTGGGACCGCTGTCTCGATTTATTGCGGCTACCACGAGACTTTGATCTGCCACGGTTACGTTGCCTATCCTGCTTCTCAAAGGTCAGATTCTGCAGCTGTCTTCGTAACTCCGCTACTTCCTTCGTGAGTTCGTTGACTACGGAACCTTCAACTGCGGCTACCGTAGACGTTGAAGACGCAAGGTCGTTGACTCGATCGGCTAAATCTGCCAGGTTCTCCAGCGAGGCAGTGGCTGGTTGTCCTGCAAGCACGGTTTGGATGCCGTGAGGAAGACGGCTGGTCCAAATCGTCCTCAAAAAGTCGTCTGGAACGTTCACCGATGCCAGGCTCTGCAAATGTCGGAGTAATTGGGAGCGTTTCCTATCTCCTAGCTCCTCGTGCATGAGCAATTGCTTCAATTTGTTCTCCTTAGATGCACTCAGTCGCTTAATAAGCTCCGATTTCAGCTTGGCATACTTATCTGCCGAAGGAGGGTTGACAATGATATCTTTCACCTCTCTAGAGTGTTGCATGTCGAGGTGACCGATGACGTAATTAAATTTTGTATTGTCATCCCTGATACCGGAAATCGCAAACTGTCCCTCTATCTGTGCGAACCAAATGTCGGGTTCCTCGGGCCAAAATGGTGGCACTCTTACTCCGACTCTAAAAACATCGACACTTTTTGTCGATACTTGCCCATCACTAGTACTTGGGTGTGGCTCTTGTGGCGATGTGCCTTGTGCATCTTGAGTTCCGTTACCCATGTTCGGTATACGGGGTCACCAGTGTAGGTACGTTGGTGGTAACTACTAGTCCACGGTTAATTCGTGGTAAATAAAAGATGGTCAACTCACTGTTATTATCATGTATTATCCAGCACACAAAATAGACAGAAGGTAGAAGTTGTAGGCACAGCACATATAAAGGTTCAAGCAGGAAGATAGATAGTTTAGCACAATAGAACACTAGATAGAATGCAGTAAATAAATAGTATATAAGCACTAAGTTAACAGCGTAAATGCGGTACACAAGGTTTAGGTAATTAAGCGTGCAGTCGGCGTCGATAACGTATACAGACTGGTTTAGACGGCGCACGCAAGGATTGCCGATGCGTATCTCATGTAGCTATGCATTTACATAGCATAGTGAAAGGGAGGTGTCGATAGAATTTATCGGCATACATATCGACAAACCGATATGTATCGCTGTGTAATGTAATATTTATTTATGATGTACTTATATTATAAACGTGTGTGTTAATGATGTATATATTTTATGAATAATATTTTTAGTGTAGAATAAGTGTAAATATTATAAATATATAATAATATATAATCTATGTGTTAATGTTTAGTGTATTTAGTTACGTGTGTAACTTATAGTAAAATACATCAATTAAAGTAGGGGGATCCCTACAATATGATGATATGACTGCACGTTTGGCCTAGTGGTTTAACGTTCACCACGCGGTTTCCTACTTCGCCAAGTGTCGTGGGTTCAAATCCCACGTAGGACAACACTTTGTGTGATCCACAAATTGTTGTTCTGAGTCTGGGTGTTCTTTGTGTCCGTTACATGTATGTTTGTTAAGTCCCCCGCGACACAGGATTTATTCCTAGAGCGGGCGTTGTCTTCTTAAAAAAAGAAAAAAAAAGAAAAGAACTTATGGCACGGTGCAATATAATATGTATAAATACAGGCACGTAGGTATAGAAGGTCTAATATCTGAGTGGAATATTCAATATTAAATTAATACTTATCATAATTTATAATAAAATTCTATTCAAATTTTTAGCTATCAGAATCAAAAGAAGAAATAAAAATTGTGTGAAGAATTAATTATTTGTTGGTCCATCCAACTACCGTATTTTTTTTAAATCGAAAAGCAACTCCATTTTGTCTATGTTCCAAATAGAAGCGATAAGACGCGAACACACTATTTAATGTCAGTTGAATGTAACTCTCGTTACTCTTTGTACTATTATGTGCTTTATTGTAATACATTAAGTTTAATTTTTCAATACACTTGTTTTTGGGCATGTGTTGTTTTCTTTCTGATTTTTTAAAGGGTCATAAAATTTATTGTCCTATCCTGTCATCAAACTAAAAGGTAATATGTAGTGAATTTAATATGGATTAATTTCCGTCCGTACGTCAATTGCCTAAAGTTAACATTAGGTTAAGCTGTATGCCAGTTCAGGTCTTTTTTCGCTTTATCTCAAGTGGTATACATGTACCTAAGTACGTATAGAAGCGTGGCCAGTATTTTGTTTAGTTTTGTATGGAACTGTGCATCTATAATATATTTGATCGAAGGCTATAACACATAACTGATAGTCGCGGCGTCGCCGCAATGCTAAAACAGTACAAAATAGGCACACAAAATTAAGCCGATACTGAACACGAACACAATAGTGGTACAATATAGAAACATACAAAAAAGTTCTTTAAATACGGGTGTAAAAAATGCATAGGTATAATATTCCAACATAAGTATAACAATAATATAACGGATAAACAATTATTTTGCGCTGCTGCCAAAGATACGCGCAATGTCCGCCTCATTCTGTATGCTAACAGCTTTATCTCCCTCTCTGTTGCGTTCCAGGATGCGTCCACGTCTACACCAAACAAACTTCCATCCGTTATGTAGGCAGACATCTCGCACCCTGCGAAACAACTCGCGATTCAACTTAGGAGGCGCTCGTTTACATAAAATCGGTGCGGGGGACCAGTTATACCTAGGTCAGCTGATGTAGTGCCACGGCGCACACGCGCGCTAGACAACAATCGGTCACGTATTTCTCGTCGCGCTAGCCGCACAACGAGTGGACGGGGTCGGGGTTCGGGACCCGCGGCATTGGTCGAGACTACGCGGCTCAGACCTACTCGTTCGGCGCTGACAATATCTTGCTCCTCCATTTGCACCCCTAACTTCACAGCTATCTGTAGGGTTGTGTGGATAGGATTCTCTGCGCACGCCTCCGGAAGATTGGCGATCTCGACATCGTTTGCCAATAACAACTGGTCGCGATCGTTGAGCTGTTGCTTTAGTTCTTCGACAATGTCACTGAGATGAGTCTGATCCAAAGATGACGACTTCTGCTGCTCTAAAGCACTCACCCTACCCTCTAACTTGCTAAGCTCCTACCCTCTAACTTGCTAAGCTTATTTGCTAAGCCAAAAAGAATACAAACGAACAATTACAAAAGTCTAAGCGATAGTCGCTTGGCACCGGCTTCAAACAGATTTTAGGTACCTAGCACACATTATAATACTACTATTTAAATGAAAAAATAAAGAATTAGGTATAGGCAATTTATGAAGAACCAGTTTATTTTAGGCTTTTAAGTGTTTTTGGCAGAGAGTTTTCGTTGGATGTTTTTTGGAAGTCGGTTTTTTTTTTATATTTTATGGTCAACTCTGTGTCCTCTTGTGGTAGGCCCATGAAAATGTTGGCGTTCTGGGTGTAGAGGGCCCTTACCATTTCGTCGTCGTCGCCGTCTACGTAAACATCTTTAAGGACGACGAGCGGGTCTTTATTTTTCATGGGCACTACCACAAGCCCATCACCACGGTTCTCCAGTCTCTCTCTCACTCTTTCTATCTCCGCCTCCGTGTCGCATCCCAGGATGACCATACGGTTTTTGGCTTTCCGAGCCTTACTAATTTTCAACCCAGCACCCCTCGCGTTGACCGCCTTCTTCACCCTGGCGAGTACCTCATCGGCAGACTCCTGGCTGTCCGTTGAGGTCACCGCCACCGAGTGAAGTCATGTCACCGTAAGTCATGGGGACCGGATCCGGAACGCTCTCGGGCCTTTGCCCTTTCACGGCCTCGCCGATGTGCGACTTAGTCTCCATAACTATATCTCTTGCGACAGTCCTAACCAGGTCTTCGAGCTGTGACTGCGCTCGCACTATCATCAACTCAGCCGACTTGTCTATGTCGACCTGAGTTTCCTCGATTTTTTCGGCGATGCCGGCGCTCCGGTTTCCACTTCTCGAGTCTAGGTCCTCTACAACTTTCGAAGTGAACCTGCGCACCTTTTACATCATCTCGGTCAGCCCATCTATTCCCATCTTGGTCTCCTCTGGATTATTAAAAAATTCTTCCAAGTTTTTGGCGCTCCGTTCGTTGTTATTTTTGTTGAGGTCTGCTATATCCTTTGACAGGTTATCGTTTAGCTGCTCTAGCCACTCGAAAATTGTTTTTTCCATGTTTCTAAGCCTTTCCGTCACCTTATCTTCTGTTTGAGAAGGAACGGAAGGCATAGCTACAGAGGGTACAGTAGCAGCCTCGGACGCCGCCGCTTCCCGCTTCCTCATACGCCTACTCAGCTCGAAGAGTGCGCGTATCCCGTTGTCCAATCGTACCTCCAGGAAGGTCTTGATGTCTCGTCGCATTTGAGGATACTGCTGGACTCTTGTAGGTATGTCCTCAAATGTCTTCATGACTCCTGGAGGAGCTGGTCACTGGACCGCTCAGCGTACATGTTCTGCTGTTTAGCTGGTCCAAGTTGTCCATTGATCGTCTTTTGGTCTCCGGCCTCTTAATAAATGTTCTGGCGGCGTCCAGCATCGTCGAAGGTGAGGTAGCGGCGCCGGGAGTGGTTTGTTTCTTGGCTGCGCTAGATGTTGGTGACGTTTGAAACATATTGTGTGCGTGTGTGACGGAGTGTGATGTAATGTAATGCGTGTGAACGAGGAAAGTTGTCGATGTGTAAGTGTGTATACAACCCTGTATAGGGGGGTGTGTCAGTGTCAATGTAGTTAAAATTTAAATAAGTGTGTGTAGTAGAACCCAGTTCTACTGGTTAAAATAAAATACAACATTTAAGAATTTTCTGCTCTATATGAGCCGTTATACAAGGTGTCCAATAAGAGTATCGGGTATTTGTTTTAGAGTAGAAGTTGATACGAAGCAGCGGAGGGGCGCGGGGAGGGATTCGTGTAGTCCGCCATTTTGTGAAGTTTCAGTCGCAATGGAGCGGTACCTGGAGACGAATCGCGCTTTTTGGGTACGAGCGTATTATCGTAACAGTGATTCAGTAGTGACTGATCAACTTTCAAAACATACTGTTCAGTGACGAGGCCAACTTTCACCTGATGGTCATGTTAATAAGCAGAATTGTCGATACTGGGCAGAGGAAAATCCGAGACGTAAGATTGAACGACCCCTGCACAGCCCAAAGGTCGTTGTGTGCGGCGCTATGTCTGCTAAAGGCATAATCGGTCCTTATTTTCATGAAGTTCAACGAGGCCAACCGCTCAATGTGAATAGTGACCGTTATTGCGATATGTTGCGGTACTTTTTAGGCCCAGAGTTGCAGGAGTTGCAGAGTTTCAACTCAAGAACGTGGTTCCAGCAGGACGGAGCCACTTACATCAGATCAATTGAAGCTGTTCAAGAATTATTCCCTAATAAGGTAAAGGTTACATCAACTGGCCTCCCAGAAGCCTCGACTTTTTCGTATGGAGATACCTTAAAAGCAAGGTTTATGACAATAATCCGACTAACCTAACGCAATTGATACAAAACATCCGGTCCGAAATGGCAGCAATATCGAGGGCTATGTGCCAGCGTGTTAATACAAATCTTCGTTCCAAATTAGAAGAGTGCCAGCAGCGTAACGGTCACCATTTGGATAACATTATCTTTCCAAAATAATTTTCCATTTAGTATTATAATATTCAACATCAAAATAAATTCTTGATTCCTAGAAGTTTTTGTTTTGTTGAACTAACAAATACCCGATAGTCTTTTTGGACACCTTGTATTTGTTTGTTGAGGTGTAGAATGCCTCTGTCTCTATCTTAAAACTATACGAAATTAAATTATTAAAGAATTTTTTTTTTCCCTAAATAAAATTTTGGGTTGATACCACCGGTTGACGATCCCTGCTCAGCTGAGCCTATATAGCCAGTGAAAACAGGGAGGGTGGGTGGGCAATTTTTTGGTTTTCTACTTGCCCGATCTAATCAAAAGAGGTGTCGTTAGACGGGTATTGACCAGACCTATCTATATATGTATAAGAAGTGGTTTCCAAAATTAAGGTCAGCGAGTTATTCGACAAAAACCTCAAAAAATTCAGAAAATTAAGTTTAAATATGAAATTTTTTAAACTTTTATGTGCCGGATCACTATAAAAGAGGTGTTATTAGATAGGACTAGCCAAGCGCTATCAAATCTGTAAATTATGTGGTTTTCAAAATAAGGGTTATCAGGAAAATCGACGAAAACCTAAAAAAAATTAAAATTACCAAAATTTTAATTTTAATGTAATATTTATTACAATTTATAATTGCCGGATCTATATAAAAAAGGTGTTGTTAGATAGGTCTTGATGAGAGCTATCTAAATAAACAAAAATATCAACTATGGAATAAAGGGTTATCGAATAATTCGTCAAAAACCTCGAAAATTTCCAAAATTTAAAAATTCTTAGTTCTAAATTTTTTTTTATTTGTTTTACAGGTTTTTATCCTCTTAAGGAACGCATCGTATCTACAGGGACGATTGCAAACAACAACGGTAAAATTCAAATGTATACTCAATAAAAATTTCGTATAACAATAGTGCAGTTAGACATTATTAGTAATAGATGGGATTCCCACCCATACTAGAAATGAAAGAATGTATGCTAAAAAGATCTTGTATGAGGCATAAAAGTGCGAGAGGCATTAAAGCGAGAACTTGAATGGAAAAGTCGCATAGAGGATACAGTCTATAATTACGTTGGAGGAGCCAGATATCTATAAAAAAGACCTAACTCTAACCGAACTCTAACCTAACTCTGACCTAACCCTGACCTAACTCTGACCTAACTCTGACCTAACTCTGACCTAACTCTGACCTAACTCTGACCTAACTCTGACCTAACTCTGACCTAACTCTGACCTAACTCTGACCTAACTCTGACCTAACTCTGACCTAACTCTGACCTAACTCTGACCTAACTCTGACATAACTCTGACCTAACTCTGACCTAACTCTGACCTAACTCTGACCTAACTCTGACATAACTCTGACCTAACTCTGACCTAACTCTGACCTAACTCTGACCTAACTCTGACCTAACTCTGACCTAACTCTGACCTAACTCTGACCTAACTCTGACCTAACTCTGACCTAACCTAACCTAACTCTGACCTAACCTAACCTAACTCTGACCTAACCTAACTCTGACCTAACCTAACTCTGACCTAACCTAACTCTGACCTAACCTAACTCTGACCTAACCTAACTCTGACTCAAAAGTCTTCATCACTTCCTGGAGTAAATGGTCGCTCGATAGCTCAGCGTAGTTCTGTTGCTGCCTTCTATAATAATAATAATAGGTCTTTACCTATGAAATTGCCGTTTTGTATGCAATAAGTGAAAGTACTTATTTTTTAACCTAACTCTGACCTAACCTAACTCTGACTCAAATGTCTTCATCACTTCCTGGAGTAAATGGTCGCTCGATAGCTCAGCGTAGTTCTGTTGCTGCCTTCTATATTAATAATAATAGGTCTTTACCTATGAAATTGCCGTTTTGTATGCAATAAGTGATAGTACTTATTTTTTCAAACTTTTTTATTTCTGTTATTCGAAGTAATCACCCATGCAATCGACGCACCATTGGCAGTTTATTGATGCCCTTCTAGTAAAAATCAGCTGGACGGTAGGCAACAAACTCTTCAAAGGCATTTTGTACTGCCTCTCGGGAATTGAATTTTTTACCTACTAAAAAGTTGTCTAAATTTTGGAGACTGTCTGTACCAAACTGTACCAAATGATGTTGTCAGATCAGACAGTCTCCAAGCTGCAAGAGCTGGGGTTGGAAGCTCTCGCTCATCCGCTATACTCACCAGACCTTGCACCTACCGACTATTACTTTTTCCAAAATTTAGACAAATTTTTAGTTGCGTTGCGTTGGTAAAGATGCGTCGATCGCATGGGTGATTACTTCGAATAACAAAAATAAAAAAAGAAAAGAAAAAATAAGTACTTTCACTTATTGCATACAAAACGGCAATTTCATAGGTAAAGACCTATTAATAAACCTTAATTTATTCCTTTACATTCATTCTAAACATTATTTGTAGTGTTAGTATTATACGTACTTATTCTGTTTGTTAGTATACAGTGTATTTAGTATATGTATTAACTGCGTTAACGCGTTTTGTTGTAAGGACCGCTCTGGCGGTAAAAGCCTCCTCCAATTCCTTCCATTTCACCCTGTCTCTTGCCAGTCTGCTCCAGGTATTTCCCACCGTGTTAACTATGTCATTAATACATCTTTTGAATGGTCTTCCTTTACGTCTTTTCTTGTGAATAGGGCACCAATTAGTGACAATTCTGGACCATTTTTTTCTGGCGATATTTGGACATGCCCTGACCATTTCCATTTTTGGGTCATTATGATTTTTACTATGTCTTTTACCTCGGTAATTTTCCTGATGTCTTCATTTCTTACTTTATTTCAGTTAGTTTAGGTTAGGTCAGAGTTAGGTTAGGTCAGAGTTAGGTTAGGTCAGAGTTAGGTTAGGTCAGAGTTAGGTTAGGTCAGAGTTAGGTTTTTTTTTTTTTTTTTTTTTTTTTTTTTTATGAGGTCTTGACGACCTCGCCGCTTTTCCCCGTCCAAAGGTACGACAGGACCTTGTTATTCTAATTTCTTAATTTTTTCTCAATATCTCGTGGATACCTTTCGCACCAAGTGCCTCTCCTCCGTCCTCTTTTATTCTTTCCGGGTGGGATTCCGGCTACTTAGACTATTTTTTGTTCTTGCTACTATATTAACTTCTTATCTTCTAAATCTTGTCCACTCTTAAATTTTTACTCATCTTCTTTTTTCTTCATTCTAACTTAATTTTTGCGTCTAATTCTTTGCTAAAATAAAATATACTGTTGTTCTTAATTGCTTAAAATTTTTGTTTCCAATTTCGTTTAAGAGTCCCCAGCTCAATTTGTGATTTTTCTAGTTTTAATTTTTTCAAAATATCTTTTGTTGTTGTTTTCTACGTTGCGAGATCATGATACCTATGACTTGTGTGTTTTGTTGCTTGATGTTGTGTTTTGTTGTTTCTTTTCAATACTTGTATATATATTCCCTAGAATATATGCTTATTGAAAATTCTTGTTGCTAGTTAATTTTTTGTGCTATTTTTATCTAATTATTTTGTGTACGTGTGCAGTATTTATGTTCGTGTTTTAGTTTTTGTGTGCATGTTCAATGTTTGTGTGCGTGTTATGATATATCCATATATATTTAATATATATTTCTTAAATCAATATGTGTGTGTGTTTGTGTGTTTCTGTGTCATGTGTGTATGTGTGTGAGTGAGTCATAAGTAGGCTGTGTTTGATCTCGCTAAGTAGTCCCACTTTTTCCGGATTGGGCATTCGGCACTGAAGGCATTATGGCCCGCATTCTGCAGCCCAGAGTGTGAGCAATTGCAGCACCGCGGCTCGGCTCCCGTACTATAGTCGGGACACCTCTCGCGTAAGTGCGGGCCTCCGCAGTGGCTGCACTTGTCCACACTCTCGGTGCAGAACTTTCGGCCGTGGCCGAATGCCAAGCACTTCGTGCATTGGATGAGCGGGGACTGGTCCTCCACTCTGACCCTTTGCAGGTTCAAGTAGAGGGTTCCAGTCTCCGTCATCCTCTGCCATACCCTCGGTTTTGTCTGGATGACCACGTGGGAGGTCCTTGGGTTTCTCGTTCTCTTCTTGTACTTTATAGTCAGCTCGATCTCCTCCTGTGGTAGGCCCATGAAAATGTTGGTATTTTGTACATAGAGGGCCTTTACCATCTCGTCGTCATCGCCATCCGTAATGACGTCTTTAAGGACGACGAGTGGGTCCTTATTTCGCATGGGCACCACGTTTAACCCGGCTCCACGGCCTTCGATGCGCTCTCTCACCTTTACCATCTCGACCTCTGTGTCGCAGCCCAGGATGACAGTGCTGTTTTTTGCCTTCCTGGCTTTGCTGACTCTAAGACCAGTGCTCCTGGCGTCGACCGCCTCCTTCACCCTGGCGAGTACCTCATCGGCAGTCTCCTGACTGTCCGTGGAGGTCACCGCCAAGGAGTGAAGCGCCGGTCGACGCCCGGGCTTGGTTGCTGCGACACTGGCGTACGTTTTAGGGATCGGGTCGCTCTCTGGTACTTGTCTTTTTACCATTTCGCCAAGATGCGTCCTCGCCTCCACGACGACATCTCTAGCGACGGTAGTGACCAGGTCCTCAATTTGAGTCTGCGTGCGCACCACGATCCCCTCGGTTGTCTTACCGATATCCTGCAGCGCCTCTCTCAGGTCGTCCAGCTTCTGGCTGTTTATGTTAAGTAGGCGGCGTTGTTCCTCCAGCGCCTCCCCCAAAGACTCCGCCTCCGTTGCTGTCACCCCAACAACTTCCAGTTTCCCTGTGGTCACCGTGTTGGTGCGTTTGTCCTGCGTCGTGGGTGGTGTTGCTCCCTTCGACGCTTCCGCCTCCTTGACCAACTTGTACAGGTGGTCGATCGCATTAAGGATCCCCACCTTAAGGTCTGTCTTCAGATTGCGGGACTCGTTCACACAAGCCTTCGCTTTCTGAAGCCAGACCCTAGCCTGGGCTGTCCTGTTGCTCGACCTAGGCTGTTCCTGTCCCGGTCCCGACGACGTCCCGACGGCCTCCGTGGATGTTCTACGGGTGGCTGGTGCTTTTTGCCGTTTCGGTGGGTGAGGGTGCGGCGATGGTGATGGTGAGGAGGAGAAGCTAAGTCGCCTGATAGCAGGGGCTCCGATGCTGGACATGTTAGTAGTGCGGACGGGGAAGATTGTCCGTGAATTTTTTGGTTTTCTACTTGCCCGATCTAATCAAAAGAGGTGTCGTTAGACGGGTATTGACCAGACCTATCTATATATGTATAAGAAGTGGTTTCCAAAATTAAGGTCAGCGAGTTATTCGACAAAAACCTCAAAAAATTCAGAAAATTAAGTTTAAATATGAAATTTTTTAAACTTTTATGTGCCGGATCACTATAAAAGAGGTGTTATTAGATAGGACTAGCCAAGCGCTATCAAATCTGTAAATTATGTGGTTTTCAAAATAAGGGTTATCAGGAAAATCGACGAAAACCTAAAAAAAAATTAAAATTACCAAAATTTTAATTTTAATGTAATATTTATTACAATTTATAATTGCCGGATCTATATAAAAAAGGTGTTGTTAGATAGGTCTTGATGAGAGCTATCTAAATAAACAAAAATATCAACTATGGAATAAAGGGTTATCGAATAATTCGTCAAAAACCTCGAAAATTTCCAAAATTTAAAAATTCTTAGTTCTAAATTTTTTTTTATTTGTTTTACAGGTTTTTATCCTCTTAAGGAACGCATCGTATCTACAGGGACGATTGCAAACAACAACGGTAAAATTCAAATGTATACTCAATAAAAATTTCGTATAACAATAGTGCAGTTAGACATTATTAGTAATAGATGGGATTCCCACCCATACTAGAAATGAAAGAATGTATGCTAAAAAGATCTTGTATGAGGCATAAAAGTGCGAGAGGCATTAAAGCGAGAACTTGAATGGAAAAGTCGCATAGAGGATACAGTCTATAATTACGTTGGAGGAGCCAGATATCTATAAAAAAGACCTAACTCTAACCGAACTCTAACCTAACTCTGACCTAACCCTGACCTAACTCTGACCTAACTCTGACCTAACTCTGACCTAACTCTGACCTAACTCTGACCTAACTCTGACCTAACTCTGACCTAACTCTGACCTAACTCTGACCTAACTCTGACCTAACTCTGACCTAACTCTGACCTAACTCTGACCTAACTCTGACCTAACTCTGACATAACTCTGACCTAACTCTGACCTAACTCTGACCTAACTCTGACCTAACTCTGACATAACTCTGACCTAACTCTGACCTAACTCTGACCTAACTCTGACCTAACTCTGACCTAACTCTGACCTAACTCTGACCTAACTCTGACCTAACTCTGACCTAACTCTGACCTAACCTAACCTAACTCTGACCTAACCTAACCTAACTCTGACCTAACCTAACTCTGACCTAACCTAACTCTGACCTAACCTAACTCTGACCTAACCTAACTCTGACCTAACCTAACTCTGACTCAAAAGTCTTCATCACTTCCTGGAGTAAATGGTCGCTCGATAGCTCAGCGTAGTTCTGTTGCTGCCTTCTATAATAATAATAATAGGTCTTTACCTATGAAATTGCCGTTTTGTATGCAATAAGTGAAAGTACTTATTTTTTAACCTAACTCTGACCTAACCTAACTCTGACTCAAATGTCTTCATCACTTCCTGGAGTAAATGGTCGCTCGATAGCTCAGCGTAGTTCTGTTGCTGCCTTCTATATTAATAATAATAGGTCTTTACCTATGAAATTGCCGTTTTGTATGCAATAAGTGATAGTACTTATTTTTTCAAACTTTTTTATTTCTGTTATTCGAAGTAATCACCCATGCAATCGACGCACCATTGGCAGTTTATTGATGCCCTTCTAGTAAAAATCAGCTGGACGGTAGGCAACAAACTCTTCAAAGGCATTTTGTACTGCCTCTCGGGAATTGAATTTTTTACCTACTAAAAAGTTGTCTAAATTTTGGAGACTGTCTGTACCAAACTGTACCAAATGATGTTGTCAGATCAGACAGTCTCCAAGCTGCAAGAGCTGGGGTTGGAAGCTCTCGCTCATCCGCTATACTCACCAGACCTTGCACCTACCGACTATTACTTTTTCCAAAATTTAGACAAATTTTTAGTTGCGTTGCGTTGGTAAAGATGCGTCGATCGCATGGGTGATTACTTCGAATAACAAAAATAAAAAAAGAAAAGAAAAAATAAGTACTTTCACTTATTGCATACAAAACGGCAATTTCATAGGTAAAGACCTATTAATAAACCTTAATTTATTCCTTTACATTCATTCTAAACATTATTTGTAGTGTTAGTATTATACGTACTTATTCTGTTTGTTAGTATACAGTGTATTTAGTATATGTATTAACTGCGTTAACGCGTTTTGTTGTAAGGACCGCTCTGGCGGTAAAAGCCTCCTCCAATTCCTTCCATTTCACCCTGTCTCTTGCCAGTCTGCTCCAGGTATTTCCCACCGTGTTAACTATGTCATTAATACATCTTTTGAATGGTCTTCCTTTACGTCTTTTCTTGTGAATAGGGCACCAATTAGTGACAATTCTGGACCATTTTTTTCTGGCGATATTTGGACATGCCCTGACCATTTCCATTTTTGGGTCATTATGATTTTTACTATGTCTTTTACCTCGGTAATTTTCCTGATGTCTTCATTTCTTACTTTATTTCAGTTAGTTTAGGTTAGGTCAGAGTTAGGTTAGGTCAGAGTTAGGTTAGGTCAGAGTTAGGTTAGGTCAGAGTTAGGTTAGGTCAGAGTTAGGTTTTTTTTTTTTTTTTTTTTTTTTTTTTTTTATGAGGTCTTGACGACCTCGCCGCTTTTCCCCGTCCAAAGGTACGACAGGACCTTGTTATTCTAATTTCTTAATTTTTTCTCAATATCTCGTGGATACCTTTCGCACCAAGTGCCTCTCCTCCGTCCTCTTTTATTCTTTCCGGGTGGGATTCCGGCTACTTAGACTATTTTTTGTTCTTGCTACTATATTAACTTCTTATCTTCTAAATCTTGTCCACTCTTAAATTTTTACTCATCTTCTTTTTTCTTCATTCTAACTTAATTTTTGCGTCTAATTCTTTGCTAAAATAAAATATACTGTTGTTCTTAATTGCTTAAAATTTTTGTTTCCAATTTCGTTTAAGAGTCCCCAGCTCAATTTGTGATTTTTCTAGTTTTAATTTTTTCAAAATATCTTTTGTTGTTGTTTTCTACGTTGCGAGATCATGATACCTATGACTTGTGTGTTTTGTTGCTTGATGTTGTGTTTTGTTGTTTCTTTTCAATACTTGTATATATATTCCCTAGAATATATGCTTATTGAAAATTCTTGTTGCTAGTTAATTTTTTGTGCTATTTTTATCTAATTATTTTGTGTACGTGTGCAGTATTTATGTTCGTGTTTTAGTTTTTGTGTGCATGTTCAATGTTTGTGTGCGTGTTATGATATATCCATATATATTTAATATATATTTCTTAAATCAATATGTGTGTGTGTTTGTGTGTTTCTGTGTCATGTGTGTATGTGTGTGAGTGAGTCATAAGTAGGCTGTGTTTGATCTCGCTAAGTAGTCCCACTTTTTCCGGATTGGGCATTCGGCACTGAAGGCATTATGGCCCGCATTCTGCAGCCCAGAGTGTGAGCAATTGCAGCACCGCGGCTCGGCTCCCGTACTATAGTCGGGACACCTCTCGCGTAAGTGCGGGCCTCCGCAGTGGCTGCACTTGTCCACACTCTCGGTGCAGAACTTTCGGCCGTGGCCGAATGCCAAGCACTTCGTGCATTGGATGAGCGGGGACTGGTCCTCCACTCTGACCCTTTGCAGGTTCAAGTAGAGGGTTCCAGTCTCCGTCATCCTCTGCCATACCCTCGATTTTGTCTGGATGACCACGTGGGAGGTCCTTGGGTTTCTCGTTCTCTTCTTGTACTTTATAGTCAGCTCGATCTCCTCCTGTGGTAGGCCCATGAAAATGTTGGTATTTTGTACATAGAGGGCCTTTACCATCTCGTCGTCATCGCCATCCGTAATGACGTCTTTAAGGACGACGAGTGGGTCCTTATTTCGCATGGGCACCACGTTTAACCCGGCTCCACGGCCTTCGATGCGCTCTCTCACCTTTACCATCTCGACCTCTGTGTCGCAGCCCAGGATGACAGTGCTGTTTTTTGCCTTCCTGGCTTTGCTGACTCTAAGACCAGTGCTCCTGGCGTCGACCGCCTCCTTCACCCTGGCGAGTACCTCATCGGCAGTCTCCTGACTGTCCGTGGAGGTCACCGCCAAGGAGTGAAGCGCCGGTCGACGCCCGGGCTTGGTTGCTGCGACACTGGCGTACGTTTTAGGGATCGGGTCGCTCTCTGGTACTTGTCTTTTTACCATTTCGCCAAGATGCGTCCTCGCCTCCACGACGACATCTCTAGCGACGGTAGTGACCAGGTCCTCAATTTGAGTCTGCGTGCGCACCACGATCCCCTCGGTTGTCTTACCGATATCCTGCAGCGCCTCTCTCAGGTCGTCCAGCTTCTGGCTGTTTATGTTAAGTAGGCGGCGTTGTTCCTCCAGCGCCTCCCCCAAAGACTCCGCCTCCGTTGCTGTCACCCCAACAACTTCCAGTTTCCCTGTGGTCACCGTGTTGGTGCGTTTGTCCTGCGTCGTGGGTGGTGTTGCTCCCTTCGACGCTTCCGCCTCCTTGACCAACTTGTACAGGTGGTCGATCGCATTAAGGATCCCCACCTTAAGGTCTGTCTTCAGATTGCGGGACTCGTTCACACAAGCCTTCGCTTTCTGAAGCCAGACCC
Source organism: Diaphora mendica (assembly GCA_949125395.1). NCBI lineage: Eukaryota > Metazoa > Arthropoda > Insecta > Lepidoptera > Erebidae > Diaphora > Diaphora mendica. The sequence continues at coordinate 30,727,804 of OX421316.1, forward strand.
TAGCCTGGGCTGTCCTGTTGCTCGACCTAGGCTGTTCCTGTCCCGGTCCCGACGACGTCCCGACGGCCTCCGTGGATGTTCTACGGGTGGCTGGTGCTTTTTGCCGTTTCGGTGGGTGAGGGTGCGGCGATGGTGATGGTGAGGAGGAGAAGCTAAGTCGCCTGATAGCAGGGGCTCCGATGCTGGACATGTTAGTAGTGCGGACGGGGAAGATTGTCCGTGTGTAAGAATTGTGTGACCCTGTATAGAGGGGTGTGTGTCAATAATGTGTGTGTCTGGCCCTGTATAGGGGGGTGGGTGTCAGTTATATTAATGCTTAAAATTAATTGTAGGTAAAGTAGTTCTACCTAGTTAAAATTTAAAAACTTCAATCGATAATAATTGTTATTGCTCTAATTTGAGCCGGTCTAATAATTTTTTGAGGTGTAAAAAGCCTCTGTCACTAAAATAAAATAGTGCGAAATTAAAATAAATGAATAAAAAATTTTTCCCTGGAAAATGGATTGAGGGGTCGGTGACCTCTACTCCACAAATTCTATATTGCCCAGTGAAAGATGGGAGGGTGGGCGGTCAATTTCCCAATTTTCCGTCAGGCGGATCCGGACGAAAGTGGTGTCGTTCGACGGGTAATTAACAGGGCTATCTAAATATATATAATTGATAATTTGGAAAAGAAAGGCTATCGAATTAATCGACAAAAACCTCAAAAATGACTAAATTTGAAATTTAAATGTTGGATTTCTAAGAATCTATTTACCAGATTTTAATAAAGGAGGTGTTGTTAGATAGGTCGTGACGCGAGCTATCTAGGTATGTATAATTAATTATTTCCAAAAAATGAGGGGGCAAGTTATTAAAGGAAAATCGCAGAAAATTTTCGAAAAAACGGTAAATTGAGTTTTGTATGTTAAAAATTTACTACTTTTATTAACCAGATCTTAATAAAAGAGGTGTTATTAGATAGGCCTAGATGAGTTCTATCTAAATATATATAGTTAAAAATTTCAAAAATAAATTTCGAAGAGTTATAAGCAAAGAGCCTTGGAAAATTCCTTAAAAATACCGAAAGTCAAAATGAATGTAGGAATTTAGCAACTTCTATTTACCCAACCTATACAAAAGAGGTGTTATTAGAAAGGCCTTGATGAGGGCTATCTAAATCTGTAGCTATGTCAACTTTGAGGCGAAGCGTTATCGAATAATTCGACAAAAACCTCGAAAATTAAGCAATTTAGAAGTTCAAAATTATTCTAAGTCCAGAATTTAAAATTTTTCTTTGTTTTTCAGGTTATTTTCTTCCCACGGGACGCAGGAGTGTCTACAAAGATGATATCAACAAAAAATAACGATACTAGCAGCTGTTTTCAATGAAAATTTCGCACAAATGTTCCAAATGTTCACCCCTAAGGTAGACTTTCGAAAGTAAACAAACAATGCCGAATTTTTTGTAGGTCAATTTCCCAATTTTCCGTCAGGCGGATCCGGACGAAAGTGGTGTCGTTCGACGGGTAATTAACAGGGCTATCTAAATATATATAATTGATAATTTGGAAAAGAAAGGCTATCGAATTAATCGACAAAAACCTCAAAAATGACTAAATTTGAAATTTAAATGTTGGATTTCTAAGAATCTATTTACCAGATTTTAATAAAGGAGGTGTTGTTAGATAGGTCGTGACGCGAGCTATCTAGGTATGTATAATTAATTATTTCCAAAAAATGAGGGGGCAAGTTATTAAAGGAAAATCGCAGAAAATTTTCGAAAAAACGGTAAATTGAGTTTTGTATGTTAAAAATTTACTACTTTTATTAACCAGATCTTAATAAAAGAGGTGTTATTAGATAGGCCTAGATGAGTTCTATCTAAATATATATAGTTAAAAATTTCAAAAATAAATTTCGAAGAGTTATAAGCAAAGAGCCTTGGAAAATTCCTTAAAAATACCGAAAGTCAAAATGAATGTAGGAATTTAGCAACTTCTATTTACCCAACCTATACAAAAGAGGTGTTATTAGAAAGGCCTTGATGAGGGCTATCTAAATCTGTAGCTATGTCAACTTTGAGGCGAAGCGTTATCGAATAATTCGACAAAAACCTCGAAAATTAAGCAATTTAGAAGTTCAAAATTATTCTGTCCAGAATTTAAAATTTTTCTTTGTTTTTCAGGTTATTTTCTTCCCACGGGACGCAGGAGTGTCTACAAAGATGATATCAACAAAAAATAACGATACTAGCAGCTGTTTTCAATGAAAATTTCGCACAAATGTTCCAAATGTTCACCCCTAAGGTAGACTTTTTTTTTTTTTTTTTTTTTTTTTTTAATGAGGTCTTAATGACCTCGCCGCTTTTCCCCGTCCATGGAGAGACAGGACCTTGTCATTCTGGGTATTTAATATTGTCGTCTTTTATTTATGTGATTCGTCGGGTAATGTTCCCGGTACTGTTACTATTTTGTCTTGTTTACTATGATTATTTTTTACACGTTTAAATATCTAAATTCTATCTTTTCTTGTATTATATACAGTTTCTCTTAATTTACTCCTATATGTTTCCTATTTCCAATTTTCTACTTCTCTTGTTATGCTACATTTATAATATATGGCTTAAATTTTTTACTTCCTATTTTACTCCACAATATTCTTCCAAACTTTATTTTGTTTCTTCTTATTTTAATTTATCTTGTTGTCTCTAATTTTAATTACAATTTGTCCATGGTTAATGATGTTTTACAATTTGATATACTTTACATTTTCTTCTAATGCATTTTCTCATAATATATAGTCTAGTTAACATAAATATTTGTTTTTGGTATATATCCCAGTTATTTTTTATACTCTGTTTTATTTATTTGATAATAATATTGTTGTCCCGAAGACATCTCACATAGCCATTGTTACCAACGTGTGAGATCATGATACTTATGACTCTGTGTATTTTGTTTGTGTGCGTGTTCAATGTTTATGTGCGTGTTTGTTCTTTATTTAATTCTTCAAAATTTTGCTCCTGTCTTTGTAACAATATATATATATTGTACCATAATATATATAATTATTTCACTTCATTGTGTATTTTATAATCTATGTTCTTTATTTACGTGTATGTTAAATGTTTGTATGCATGTTCTGATGTGTCCATATATGCTTATGATATATTTGTCAAATCAGTATGTGTGTATGTGTGTGTTTCTGTGTAGTGTATGTACGTGTGTGAATGAGTCATAAGTATGCGGTGTTGGATCTCGCCAGATAGTCCCACTTTTGGCGCGTTGGGCATTCGGTATTGAAGGCGTTGTGGTCGAGGTTCCGCAGCCCAGAGCGCGAACAGTTGCAGCACCGCGGTTCGGTTCCCTTGGCATATTCGGGGCATTCCCCGCGCAAGTGCGGGCCTCCGCAGTGGCTGCATCTGTCCACACTCTCGGTGCAGTACTTGCGGCCATGGCCGAATGCAAGGCACTTCGTGCATTGGATGAGCGGAGACTGATCCTCCACTCTGACCCTTTGCAGGTCCAGGTAGAGGGTACCAGTCTCCGTCATCCTCTGCCATACCCTTGGCCTTACTTGTAGCACTATGTGTGATGTCTTCGGGTTCTTGGTCCTTTTCTTGAATTTCACGCTAAGCTCTCTCTCCTCCTGTGGTAGGCCCATGAAGATGTCGGCGTTTTGGGTGTAGAGGGCCCTCACCATCTCGTCGTCGTCACCGTCCACAAAGACGTCTTTGAGGACGACGAGTGGATCCTTGTTCCTCATGGGAACCACCACAAGCCCACCATCGCTTCCTGTTATCTTCTCGGTCACCCTGTCCCGCTCCACCTCTGTGTCGCAGCCCAGGATGACCGTGCCACCCTTTGCCTTTCTGGCTTTACAAACTTTTAGACCAGTACCCCTGGCGTCGACCGCCTTCTTCACCCTGGCGAGTACCTCATCGGCAGTCTCCTGGCTGTCCGTTGAGGTCACCGCCACCGAGTGAAGCGCCGGTCGGCGCCCGGGTCTGGTCGCGGCTACGCTGGCGTAGGTCTTGGGGACCGGGTCCAGGACGATTTCGGGTGTTTGCCCCTTGACAGCCTCGATGATGTGCGCCTTGTTCTCGATAACTATATCCCTGGCGACAGTCCCAACCAGGTCTTCGAGTTGGGACTGCGCGCGCACTATCATCAGCTCGGTCGACTTGTCGATGTCGACCTGGGTCTCCTCGATCTTTTCGGAGACCTTTTCGACAATGTCGACGCTCTGGCTATCCATCTTCCGATCTACGCCCTGGATCAGTCGCCGGAGCGTATGATGGGACTCGCTCATCCATTCCTGGACTGAGTCCTTCATGTGCTCCATCATTGCCGTCAGCCTTTTCTCCTGTGCGAGAGATACGGCTGCTGCGGCTGCATCCTCCTGTGCAGGAGTCGCAGCCACAGCAGCCACACCAGCAACCCTGGACACCTCCGCCTCCAAGCTCTTCACCCGCTTGCTGAGTTCAAATAGTACTCGAAGACCCCTGTCCGACTGTACCTCCAGGAAGGTCTTTATGTCTCTCCTCATCTGAGGGTACTGGAGGACCTTAGCGGGTATGTCCTCGAAGGTCCTCATGACCTCCTGGAGTAGTTGGTCGCTCGATTGCCCAGCGTAGATGTTCTGCTGTTTTACATATTGGTCCATCATGTCGAGCGACCTTCTCTTCGTTCCGGGTCTTCTGATGAACGTTTTAGCAGCGTCTTGGACTATTGAAGGCGAGGTAGAGGCGCCGGGAGCCGCGGCAGACGTAGGTGGCGTTTGGAACATATTGTTCGGTAGGTTTTAAATAAGGTAGGATAAATGTGTGTGAGAGAGTGTGTGCAATGTGTTTAGTTTGTGACGGGGAAAATTGTCTATGTGTGTTTGCGTGACCCTGTATAGAGGGGTGTGTGTCAAGTGATGCGGTTAAAATGAATAAAAACTAATAAATCAAATATATTTATATATGTACTCTAATATGAGCCGGTCTATTGATATCTGAGGTGTAAAATGCCTCTGTCACTAAATAAAACAGTGCGAAATTTAAAATAAGTGAATAAAAAATTTTTCTTAGAAGTTGGATTAAGGGGTCACTGACCCTATACTCCACAAAGTCTATATACCCAGTGAAATATGGGAGGGTGGGCGGTCAATTTCCCAATTTTCCGTCAGGCGGATCCGGACGAAAGTGGTGTCTTTCGACGGGTAATTAACAGGGCTATCTAAATATATATAATTGATAATTTGGAAGACAAAGGCTATCGAATTAATCGACAAAAACCTCAAAAATGACTAGAATTGAAATTTAAATGTCGGATTTCTAAGATTCTATTTACCAGATTTAAATAAAAGAGGTGTTGTTAGATAGGTCGTGATGCGAGCTATCTAGATATGTATAATTTATTGTTTAGAAAAAATAAGGGGGCAAGTTATTAAAAGAAAATCGCAGAAGATTTTCGAAAAAACGGTAAATTGAGTTTTGTATAGTGAAAATTTACTACTTTTATTAACCGAATGTTAATAAAAGAGGTGTTATTAGATAGGCCTTGACGAGTTCTATCTAAATATATATAATTAAAAATTACAAAAATAAATTGACAGAACAAAATTAACCAAAGGATCTAGACAAATTAAAACCAATAGGAAGATATGAAATTAAATTAAAATATGAGTAAAATGAAATAGAAAGCAAAAATGCAAACCGTTATTAACAACTGTAGTATTAGAAAAGAAACATTAGATGTAAGAAAAGTATGAGATTTAAGAAAAGAGTAACTTACTAACTAAGAATAGCAGAAATAAATAAGAAAATTGTATAAGAAAGATAGACACTAGAATTGTACAAGAAATATATAAGAATTAAAATTAAAGTAACAGTGTATAATGTAATGATAGTTGAGATAGGTTAGGTTAGGTTAGGTTAGGTTAGGTTTTTTTTTTTTTTTTTTTTTTTTTTACGTGGTGGAATGCATTTACGCACTTCGCTCGCCTCCCGCGGGGGCAGGGGGTTCGCTTCGTGTGGGACTCCTGACCTCAAAGAGAAGCCAGACTACCCACTAAACCACCACGGTGTTCCTCCTTCACCTAATCCGAGCCACGGGATAGTTTGCTCACCGCGACTCGGCTAGGGACGCCCTTTATTGTCGGGCTCTTCTCCTGAATGCACCCCGGAAACACAGAAGGGCGCATTCCGCCACATTAGCATGGGGCGGCAGATCCCCCGACCCACCGCCCGTGGCCACTCTCACCCAGGGACGCGTGCGAACTTCGCCCGCCGGCATCCCTCCCCGGGACGCGTGCGAAATCCGCCCGCCGGCGTCCCCGTGGCCCGCGGGGCGAAAGAGCGAGCTCAGCCCACTCCCGCCCCAGCAGAGCCCCTCCTCTTGGCCGCCATCAGCCGCGAGGCGACGGCAGCCCGACACTCATCGCCGCCGGCCATAGCCGGAGCCACAGCCTACGGCGAGAGGTCTGCTTTTTACGACTTTGCTGTCGGGTTTTAGAGTCTTTTCCTTGACGCGGGCCGGCCAGTTAAGGCAAGCCCTCCGGCCAACAGGTTCTCAGCATACCCTCCTGGAGCCACCAGTCAGGTCACCGTTGAGCCCCTGTTGGTTACGGAACGCGAGAGGGTGGCTAGGCCTCTCTCACCGACGGTGGCACTAGTGCCTGTCAGCCCCTGAGTTAACAGTGGGCCGACCCGCCCCTCGATCCCGCCGAGCCCTGAAAAGGGCTGCTGCGGATCCCACCCCGCGACCCCCTCGTGCAATGGGGTCAAGCCCTGAAAAGGGCTGTCGGGTTATTGGTCAGACGGCCAGCATACAGAGCTCCTCAGAGACAGAGTATACTGACCGCCTGTCCAGGGCGCACCAGCCTCCACGCTTCTGCTCCCCAGGACCGGAGTCCAAAGGGGGAAGAAACGCGTAAGCCAACGTGGAGGTTACCCGACGCCGCGCCCCAGGTTAGGTTAGGTTAGGTTAGGTTAGGTTAGGTTAGGTTTTTTTTTTTTTTTTTTTTTTTTTTTTTTTTTTTTTTTTTTTTTTTTTTTTTTTTTTTTTGTAGACCTCTCTGCTTTTCCCCGTCCATGAAGAGACAGGACCTTGTCATTCCGGTTAGTTCTTTGTGTCGCTTTTTTGTGTGAGTCTGCGCACTACGTGCCTCATACCTCGTCATTCCTTTCACTGTTTTCTATTATCTCCTGAGGGTTTTTTATTTTACTTGTTTTATATCATCTGGAATTTATCTATTTTATATTATTTACATATCTTTTTCTTAATTCTTGTTTATTTATTTCGTCTAATTGTTTACTTCTTTTTATTACTATAGTTATATTTCATGGTTAGCAGTTTGTTCGAATTTATTTGATATTACTTTTATTTACAATTTTATTTATGTTCAACGATTTCTATTACTCAATGTATTTACTTTTCTCTCATGTTAATGTAGTGCAGTTTTAGCATAATATAGCTTACACAATTGTTTCTTGGTATTTATGGTTTTTATTTACAGTTTATTTAATATGTCATAATTTATATTTTTTATTTTATTTCTTGTGGTTATAACGTCTCAGAGACATCCCACATAGCCATCGTTATCCAACGCGAGATCGTGATACTTGTGATTCTGTGTTTATTGTTCATGTATGTGTCCGGTGTTATGTATGTTTTTTATTCCTATCTATGTCAACAATGTATATATATACTCAAATATATATAATTGTTACACCTTCGTTGTGTATTAGGTCGCTGTGTATTTGTTTGTTCGTGTTCAATGTTTGTGTGCATGTATTGATATGTCCATATATATATTAATATATAGTTTTTAAATCAATGTGTGTGTATGTTCGTTTATTCGTGTGTATCTGTGTCGTGTGTGTATGAGTCACAAGTACGCGGTGTTGGACCTCGCCAGGTAGTCCCATTTTTGGCGGGTTGGGCACTCGGCACTGAAGGCGTTGTGGCCGAGGCTCCGCAGCCCAGAGTGCGAGCAATTGCAGCACCGCGGTTCGGCTCCCGCAGTTTGCTCAGGGCATTCCCTGCGCAAGTGCGGGCCCCCGCAGTGGCTGCACCTGTCCGCACTCTCGGTGCAGAACTTGCGGCCGTGTCCGAAAGCCAGGCATTTCGTACATTGAATGAGCGGAGACTGGTCCTCCACTCTGACCCTTTGCAGGTCCAGGTAGAGGGTTCCAGCCTCCGTCATTCTCTGCCATACCCTTGGCTTCACCTGGACGACTATGTGCGATGTCTCTGGGTTTCTGGTCCTTTTTTTGTATTTAATTACAAGTTCCTGTTCCTCCTGTGGTAGGCCCATGAAGATGTCGGTGTTTTGGGTGTAGATGGCCCTGATCGTATCCTCGTCGTCGCCATCGACGAATACGTCTTTGAGGACGACGAGTGGATCCTTGTTCTTCATGGGCACCACCACAAGCCCACCATCGCGACTCTCTATTCTTTCGGTCACCCTGTCCCGCTCCACTTTCGTGTCGCAGCCCAGGATGACCGTGCTGCCCTTTGCCTTCCTTGCTTTACTGATTTTTAAGCCAGTGCCCCTGGCGTCGACCGCCTTCTTCACCCTGGCGAGTACCTCATCGGCAGTCTCTTGACTGTCTTTTGAGGTCACCGCCACGGAGTGAAGCGCCGGTCGGCGCCCGGGTCTGGCTGCTGCGGCGCTAGCATACGTTTTGGGGGCCGGATCGCTATCTGTTATTTGCCCCTTAGCGGTTTCGTTGATGTGCGTCTTGGTTTCAACTACGATGTCTTTGGCGACAGTCCCAACCAGGTCTTCGAGTTGGGACTGCGCACGCACTATCATGATCTCGGTAGCCTTGTCGATGTCGACTTGTGTCTCCTCGATCTTCTCGCTGATTTTGTTGACTATGTCAGCGCCGCGTTCGTCAATCTTTTTGTAGAGGTCCCCTACGGAATCCCCAGCAACCGCACCCATCAACTCCTCAAGCTGGGTCTGCGTACGTTCCACGACCCCTTCAGTCGCCTTTTTTATTTGGGCCTGGGTCTCATCCATCTTGTCGTTGATCTTGGTAACGATGTCGGCGCTCTGGCTGTCCATTTTCTTGTCTACTCCCTGGATCAGCCGTCTAAGCGTGTGATGAGACTCGCATAACCAGTCCTCAATTTGGTCCTTTAGACCTGCGATCTTCTTGAGCACTTCTTCATCCCTTTCAGAGGGTACAGAGGGCGCTGCGACTGCAGTTGTGGATGTGGTACCGGACGCCGCCGCTTCCAGTTTCTTTATCCGCTTGCTGAGCTCGAAAAGCACGCGGATGCCCTTATCGGATTGTACCTCCAGGTAGGTCTTTATGTCCCTCCTCATTTGAGGGTACTGCTGGACCTTTGAGGGTATGTCCTCAAAGGTCCCCATGACCTCCTGGAGTAGTTGGTCGCTCGACTGCTCAGCGTAGCTGTTCTGCTGCTTCTTATATATGTCCATATTGTCGAGCGACCTTCTCTTGGTTTGTGGTCTTTTGATAAAGGTCCTGGCGGCGTCGGTTACTGTCGAAGGCGAGGTAGAGGCGTTGGGAGTGACCGGTTTCTTTGCCGCGCCAGATGTCGGTGGTGTTTGAAACATTGTGTTGTGTGTGTGAGAGAGTGTGTAGTAATGTAATGCGTGTGAACGGGGAAAGTTGTCTGGTGTATAATGTGTATTCAACCCTGTATAGGGGGGTGTGTCAAGTTATTTTGGGCTTAAAATTAGATATAGGTAAAACTGTTCTACCTAGTTAAAAAGTTAAATATTTAAAATCTAAAGCTTTAATCACAAATAATATTTATGCT